>CM057006.1:7487454-8119954 GCA_029891345.1 Dryococelus australis | reverse complement strand
TCGCTCCACGCAGAGCTGATCGCGATTCCATCTCATGGAGAGGGGGGGTGGGGGGAGTTCCTATCACGCCCACCGGGTGGACAACAGCCGTCGAACCAACTTTACGCCCATCCAAAGTCCGTGTTCCCGCTGTGCCATTCCAGTAACCACGCAGGAGGGATAGTCCTTCCCTTTACAGTTCACGACATACAGATCGAGCATTTAGTCTGTTGGACTGCAGCCTTACGCCCATTGCAGGTCGGCTCCTCGACACCAGACTAAAACCTTCCGGACGTAGAAGATGGCGGCCATCGGCCCCCACGCCCTTCCAGTGTGATGTGAGGTGGAGATGGAGGAGTCACGAACTGCTATGTCTTGGGAAAACGGGAACACTCCGAGGAAATCCACCTTTTTACGGCAACGTCCGCCACGTTGCAAGGATTCGGATTCGATAGATCCGAGAATCGAATCCGGTTCACCTTCATTGTACAGAAGATTGGTTCTTGAGAGTACCGTCCAGAAATTTCTGTCCGCTGACGGACAGTTGTAAATAAAGGTGGTTAAATATTCAAAGAGCCGCTAATCAGCATATACGTATGACAAATTTCTATTTTTGCAAAACAATGGCGTCCTTTCAATTAGTTACGGCTTCTAGTTTCCAACATGAACATTGCTGATGTCACAAGGAGCAGATTTTCTTCCACAGTTCATACACATTGAACGTACAATCGCGAAAGAAACATGTTGAGTAGGTATTACAAATATGCCTAAAAAAAACTTCATGATCACAAATATTTTATCGATGATTTCACCTTGAATACCTTAATCGAATAGAAAGCTCCGAAAATGTACGTTTGATTGAAATTAATATATTTTATTTTCTGTGTTTTCTTGTATTATTATAACAGAGCGCGTAACATTATATGACACATAGCTGGTGTACTATAGTCTTGTTTAAATCGTGTTTTGAATAGAAACATTTATTTCTTTGTGCTATGTTAATCGGCAGTGTAACTGCTGTTTTATAATAAAATGATTGGTGTCGTAATAGTAAACTGTTTAAATATAATAAGAAAGAGATTGTCTATAAAATACACCCTTGTTTGAAATAAAAGTTTGGCTAATTCACACAATAGCGGTGCGGTTAACTTTATAGACAATACTATTTTCCCTGAGAAAATTAAAATGTGAGTAATATAAATAAAGGATTGGTAGTGAATGATAGAGCTCGTGATAAGTCAAGCATTCTTGAATGCATAAATTCTTTTATCATAATAGTAATACGGTTGACTCATGTTTTGTGTTTTAGGTTTCGGCAGTGTGTACAGGCCCGAAAATAATACCTTCGAGGTGGTTAACGATCTGTCGCTTGCTTATTGGTAAGTTTTACATCAAAGACTTTGTTATTTAGAACCTATTTGACTTAAGTTCGTTTAACGCGCGTTGGAAATCTATAGAAATGGCAGGTATTGTTGATTGGTGATCGGCGCAGTAAATAAAAAAAAAAAAAACTGGTTAATAGTTAAGAACTCAAAGAAATAAATATATTCAAATATATTTATATATGTGAACATTACACAAACAAAAATGCTTTCTAAAAGGAAATGTGAGATCAGTTTCATCCAGCAATAAGACGCCGACACCCATTTTGCTTGGCGCCCTACGCGGTTGCTTATTTCGCTTATATGAAGGGCTGGCCTTGATGACACGTGAGCACGATGGGTTTAGTTTTGTCATCTACATCCTCGGGCACCTCCCCCCCCTTAACCCCCCCCGACAGCGTACACTGTAAACATTTTCCGTATTTCACAAACATTCCTTTGTAAACTACTTAGTTGTCAAGGTAGTCGTTGTAAAGCTACAAGTACTGTATATTAGAGAAAATCTTGCAACTATGGCCTTTCTTGGCACCTACGAGGTGTGTAAAGCAAAATATAAAGAACACTTAGAACAACCCTACTTAGCTCGCTGCTATCATAACACCTGGGAGCATACCGTATACAGTAGAATATACGTGGTTAATGGGCAGTGGATTTTTTCAAGGGTTGATTTCAAAAGTGATCATTGTACAATGAACAGCCTTACAGGAACATAGCTTTGATGTTAATAAATGTTTTCTTAATACGTTTATGTTTTATGGCAACATTACATTCTGTATTGCAAAGAAGTAAACATTCTTGGTTCACAGTAAAGAAATATTACTTCGTACATGAGGTAAGGGTTTGGCAATATTGAAGGTTTTCTGTCATTCGTTGTAGTTTTCAGTACGTGTCTGTTGTCTAGGGGCAAAAATACTTAAACCAATATATTCTTCAGTTACGGGACCAACTAAGCAAAGTGTAGTCCTCCTGCAGATGTTTAATGTCATTCCGAAGTGCAGTAAATCTCCATATCACTAACCTCATTTCTTCTCAAGGGGTGCCATTATATTCTAGCTACATATATACTATTACACATAATCTACCTATTAAAAGTTATTTCAATGCAGTAAAGCAGTGGTCGTTTGGTGAATGGGGTGCGGGTTCGAATCTCGGAACCACTCAAATATATGTATTTTTTATTTAATATAATTTGTTACTTTATCTTATATTCTAATCACGGTTGTTGGTCAGAGCACAGATTTGTCGACAGATTTTCTTTACAATATAACTTATATTACCTCAACTACACCTGTTTAACTATTGTAAAGACAGTGAAAGATTATCGTAGTCAAAACTGCAATGATCGAAGAAAAGTCATGATTGTAACAAGCCTGTTTTGCGGCGGTTCATAACTAAACAAATTGTTCTTTGCTGCAACAAATCATCTGCTGCAGCAAAGAAAGTGTTTTTACTGTGTAGTCGATTCATGGTTACTTACTTCCAACTTTCCCGAAGAGCTCTGCTTAAGTTCTACTTTCAAGCTATCCCACCGCCTCGTGCAAACAAAACATAACTAAGTATGTAAAACTACACCAGAAACACAACGCACCGCATTCGTGCGCACTCAGTTTAATAACATTTGGCATGAGAACTACTTCTCACTAGGTATTACCAACAAAACCTACTTTATCCCGGTTTTATTAATATTAACTACAATGAAATATTATAATGCAAAAATAAAATGAAAGTAAAAGTTCAGTTCAATAAAGAATTAGATAATTTTAATCTTAACAGAAGAGTAAAACGCTAGAAATAGGTCACAAATAAACACGTCACACAGGGTGATGTTTTCAAAGGGTTGATTCAAAATGTGTGAAGAAACAGTGAACGTAGTGTACAAAGAATTGTTTGTAAACTGTACAAAAAAAAAACTTTTGTTTACTGTGTACGTCATAGGAGCGCTCTGGTGGAGAAGGTGAGGGGAGGGGGTGGCACTCCTCCCTTCCTACACTGGCTCCACTCCGCCCCCTTCATCAGGCCAGCCCTGGCGACGGCAGCGCGGCCTAGCGGCGGGAGTTAGCCAACCCGCCGTCACCATCGGCCTTAATTAATTGACGGCGTTATTGCCTCGGCTAGCTAGCCTCTGGCGCTATGGGCGACGCACCCCCCCCCCCTTTCCCACCACCCCCCGTCCCATGACGAGACCGAAGAAATAACCACCCTTCTCGTCCTCTTTTTTTTTTGTGGTCTGGCCGGGATTTTTTAATCTGTTTCAGTGTCCATGGAATTTCGCAGGTGAGGATTAAAATAAAAAGAGAGCCGAGGGGGGGGACATAACGAACTCTTTTACTGTATTATGTCGGCGATCTCCCCTACGGCGTCATATCCTGCATTATTAAAACGTTAACGCTCGTCACACGCCAGGTAATGCCACTTGTTTCCATGGTGAAAAAAAAAAAAAAAAAAAGGTTCCTTCTTTAAAACCGGAATGTTATAATTTTTGACACCGTGTATTTTTCAAGGGGGCAATAGTGGACAGAATCGACCCCTTTATTCATGTGCTCCTTACACGCGTAATTTTCTATTTAAATAAGTGTTGGTGCATTAACCTACACACCAGGAAGCACTGTGCGATACAAAGCTTCTGTTATTCAATCAATGCACAGAGGATAGTCAGTGAGCTCGTATCCAGTTGTCTGCAATCTACCCAAGATGTCTAGTAAAAACTAACTTAATTTATGGCTCATCTACGTTTAACGTCTGTCGCTTCTGGAACTGCTTGTATCAACGTTTTAACTCAAGTAGAGCCAGTCGCAACTTATAGATGTTCTGTCACCAAACATTTGTTTGCACTAGCTCGTCAGTGATAAGTGTATGCGCGCGTGTGTGTGTGTGTGTGTGTGGATTTGTGTTCCTTGTTTCTTAGACTTTCAACAATGTATTATTACAATTTTTCAAAATAAATCGGGCTAAATCAGATTCGTTAAGAGATGGAGGTGTTAATTAAATAAAAGAGTTAATTATATCTTACTAATTTTATCTGACAATAACTACAAACTAAATTCCCTCGGCCCAACATCTCACAATAAATTGCTATCGCTTGCTATTTTCAATTAATGAATTCAGTCAATAAAATTTACAATTACTTCAAAGAGATTAATGTAATTAAATAGTTAAAAATCAGTCCCAATAAACAGTCTATCTAAACCTCTTCAATAAAGTGATAAATTATATGTCCATATTTGACAGTTCGAATATTTACAATAAAGTCCGTATCACATGTTCATTCAGTACCACCTCAGTTTAGTCCAGATTCTACCAGCCCACAATGTTCTAAGAGTTCACCGAGCGCGCTCATGCAACGTAGCCTTCACTCGTCGGGTTTCAAGCCTTCTCGTCCATGCACACCACAAGCACCTAGTCCGCTGTCGTCTCGCAATCACCCGTCGTCCATCCTCTTCACCGATGTTCCTCGCCGCACTCTACTTCGCCCGGTTACCGCACTCAGCAAAAGACTTTTACCTAAAGAATCCCGACCCTTGGACAGCGGCAATATTTATAGGGTCGTAGGCAATCACCCAGAAATTTCTTTAATGCCACGTTTCTCCGAGAGTCCTAGCTCCCTGAATATTCTTGCGCATTCTACCAAGTCGTCGGCTTCTCCAGCAGGAAGAAGGAGGAGGGGCTGTGACGCCAGGGAGGTCTGCTGTCAATCATTCCTGGCCTCCCGGTGACGGGACAGCGAGCGGGTCTGCCTGCGGGAGGGGAGAGTCGAGGTGGCTTCCCCCACCCAGAGAGCAGCGATTCCACATATGTGCGGCAGTCGCCGCGTAACTGTATATTCAATGTTTTTGACATTATTATTTACCATGTGTTTAAATTTATTTTGACTTCTGTAATTTTGACGCATGGTTTTGTGGAATAAAAGGCACCCTTGCTAGAGCCACAAAAATAAGAAATATAAAATGAGAAGCGATAATTAATCACAGCACCACACGCTCATTATTGTGTGACTAATAGACATTGTTACCTGCCTAGCATGCAAAATGACATTTGTCATTTATTTCAAATGCAGTATTTCTTTACTTTACCTGTTGTACCCGAATATAATTTAACTGTTGGCCTTTGTCTAGAAACAATGTATCCTGCTTTTCAAATTTTACCTACACGGGTAAGCCGGTTTAAGGAAGGTGCTTTATATTTTTAAAGAATACGCGGACGATGTAGTTTTATAGGCAGAGCCATGAATGTTTTCACTCGTATATTTGTTTATGTAGAACGCATACTTCACGCTTGAATTCCTACTTTTTGACACGTGTCGTCGTGCTTAGAGCAAAGTGATATTGCGTGCCCATCCCTTACCCCCCCCCCCCCCTTCCCCTCACCAACCACCACCACGAGCGTGTGTTCACGATCCCGCATAAGAAATATTGATAAGGGGAGGAGGGAATGTTGGGGGTCGTCAACCCCTCGTAAAGCCTTCCCCTTTCGACGAGCCTCTCGGCGCGATGGGGGGGGGGGGGGGGAGCTGGATTATCAACCTCCATTATGGCATGGCGAGGAAATGCGATCCCAGTTTTCGATCCTCGCGTGTTTAAAACGCGGACAGACAAAGGGCTGGCCGGTAATCTCACGAGATTTAACAGCTACGACGTTGCACATCACGTTCTTTGTGTTACCGTCATCAGCTGAGATTACTGACGAGTTTTAAATTAAGCCACAGTAGTAATTAACCTATTACTATGAGATTATTAATAATATTTATATATGTATCATGCTGTACAATACGAATTTACCAGGTAATAAATAATTGCCGATAAAGTGACTCACTTTCAATTTATACACCCTTATTTACTTATTATTTTTAAATTTCAAATGAAATGCGAGGAATTAGGTTATCAGCTATTCACGGTAAAATGAACACTTTTAAAGCCCTCCCAGCAGACATAATTATCAAAAATTATATTTTATTGTAACTTCAGATATTAAATTTAGAGAGCTGTAAAATATAACGTGGCAATTTTTACATTAAAAACTGGCGAAAGTATAGAAACAGGCGTTAGATGCGCGCGGAGGGCCGTGGATCCCCTTAATGTAGGCACTCAGCGCGGAAATTTCCACCAACACATTTGTTCTCGACCGAGTATTGCTGTCACAAATACGTGCTATCAATAGATGCACCCAAATTTCGCGAAAAGATTTCACGACCTGTTGTATTTCATTACACTTTAGCTCAGATCTACTTTTTTTTATTTTACCCGTTCGGACCCATTGTACAAAATTGTGTACATTACGCACATGTGGGTAATTTTTGGTCTGTACTGTACACCGCGAAGCTCCTGCCAGATTGGACATTAGTTATTTACACACGCCCAGTTCAGCTGTGAGCCAGTGGTATGCAGGAAGCTGTGAGCTTTCAACAGTCCTGTTCGTAGACCACACTTGATCGCAGAGACTAATAAGTAGAGACATGTAAAATTCGCGTTAGTATTTAAAGACAGACTAAACTGCAAGTTAACGAGGGTTTGACCGACTTCAATGATTGGTAGGAGATATGTCTGGCACGCCTACGAGATCTCCTGAGCCAGTAACAATTATGAACTTCAGTAGTGGAGTGGCTAATCTCTTTCAAGCAGATAAGTGACGTTTATGACAGTGCAGTGGCCAATGAAACCACGAACAGTCGCCACTTGTTTATAAGACACTAGAGTCTATAATGTCACCAAAAGATGCGTGGATTTTGACCGTGTTTACTAATAAGCAGACGATAGTGTCTGGAGTGTATAAAGATCTGTCAAACCTAGCCTGCTACCACATTAAACCGCGAAATACTCGCGGATCTAGCAGTTGGCCATGTCGACGGACTGCCAGATGTAGAATGAGGCTTCGACAAAAATAGAGATGCATTCCCGAGCGAGATCAGAAAGGAAGACTGCCCCGCAAACACAAAGAATTAAGGTAAAAGCTTTTTTTTTTTTTTTTTTATCATTTTCTGTTTGCATTCCTGACTAGAAGGAGGGGCCTCCTCTTCTTCCATTAGAGCACCAGCGATCCTCTCTGGTTCATCTGGAATAATGGGGCGTGGTGGATCCGAAAAGTGCTCGGAGAGCTTGTGTAAAAAAAACTTTCCGTAGCTGAACTAGCCACTTGTGATCACAAAGTGTGTCCTTCAGTGATATTCTCTGCTTTCAACGCATGTGCTGGGAAACGGGACAATAAAGCGAGTGTTTTACTAAAACGAAGATGCTTTAAAAAAATTGGTCTTTTCAAAGGCAGCACTCGAACTTCATTACTAAATAACAGAGAATTAATCGAAAATAGTAGTAAATGACCAGAGTAGCGATGCTTTCGTCAAAGAGATAGCACGACATAGCATCTGCTCCTTTTATAATAGCGAACTACTTGTGGTCTGTACACTCATCGCCATACAAGTTTGCGCACCAAAAATAATGGCCCGTCTACATTCAGAATGGCGCTACCATATCGCGTTATAGCATGGAATTAAATACCTGTAGTTAATATTAGCGCGTCAACAGTACTCGTTAATAACTATCACACGTCTGTACGGAACGAGGCGTGGCGTTAGAGATGGACATCTTTCACTTTCTTTTGGTACGGTTTCTCACCAGCAAATCAGAGTGCTAGACGTCAGGGATAAACCTCGGTGTGTAAACAAACCATCGCAAAAACGTAAACACACAAAATGTCGTTCCCGCAATAAATAGTTGTGTTGCCACTTACAAAGTAGTATTTATCTAATTTTGAAATCGCCTTTCATGTCTACGAGATATACGTTTTCAAATAGCGGCAAAATTAATTATCCTATAATTGCAGCCACGTATATAAAAGCAATACGTTAAGCAGGAGGAGATACGTGAACAAATCGGCCAATTAGATTTCATTTTCACGACGCAACTCGTTAAACAAAAGTATAGGTTATACATCCAACCATTAGTGGATATTCGTTTACCAAAACATTAAAAATCCGAGTAGCCAACACACGAACATCAAAAATTCCCTCGTGTCCAAATAATTATTTTATTTCCTATTGACATACCCTACTGTGATTGGACAGCTTAAGCTTCGTCATGTATCACTACGCTGATCGTAGACAGCTGTATAATTGTTTTTGGCCCAACGTAAAGGTTTCGGATACTAAATCAAATGTAAATGTTTGTTAAAAATCCATTTGAATATCTCCAAATAGCAAAATTGGCAATTAATTATTTCGGTTTTTTATTTTTGCTGTTATTATGGGGCGTCCGACGTCTACATTACAGTAGCAGGGACGTGATAAAGTTTATTGGGCTTGAGTTTTCTTCTGAATAATAAATAGTTTAAAAATATACATCACATAAAAATATTATATGATTAAGTTCAGAATTACTTTTCGATTGATAAGCCATTTGTTTTCCATTAATGTACTATCTTGTTTTACCAGAATTAAACATGGCCATACGGTATGAATTTTGATATAAAAAATATATACATTTGGCTTAACGCACAAGGAAAATTATCCACAGATAACTTTTTTATCGTTGTTTTTAACGTTAGTACAAACTTTTTTTTATTTTGTCCATTTACTATAGATATACTCTGACGTATGGAAAGCTTAATTTACATAACGGGTTTACTTTCTTGTATGGCATTTTATAATTTAAAAACCTATTATAAAACAAGGGAACATCCTCGCGGAGTTTATTTACTGGTTAAAAAAAACCCTAGTGTTATTCCGTCATTGACCCATTCGAGCAAATGTCACAAATGGCCTCTCAAACAAGCGTGAAGCGAAGTTCAACCCCAAACACACGTGTAGTCTGAGCAGGTACACCAATTTCCATGTCGTTTTTTATTTCTGCACGCCAAGCATTCAAACAATTGTTTCCTGCGGCTGAACTCATTTCCTCTGTAGCAGTGTATTTTTTTCTCGGCCCTCCCCTGTCGACATATCGGAGCGGCAGAGACATTTTCCACGAGCTCGTTTCGGTCGTGGCCAGGAGCTCATTTCCTGCCAGGTCCGCTCTGACGGTCCAGGGGAAGGGTAGAAGGTGCATGGAAAGGGGGGGGGGGGTGATAAAAAGAGAGGAGACGTTAATTCGGGCATTATGGAGTCGAATCTGCATCTGAATGTGGCGCAGGGACCTAGTTTCCCATCCCCTCGCCAACCCACTAATGTAACGTCAAAGTGTTGAGAGTCGCAACTCACTGACGTCATCGTTCTTCCGATAGAGGCATGGAGGGATTAAGGGGGTTTAAAAAGGGGTATAGCATGCACTGGACGGTTCTCGAGAGGCGATGGGGCCGCGGTGGTTTGGTGGATAGAATTTTTTTAAATTTACTTCTTCATTAACTCTACTTAGCAGTACAGCCATGCAGGGCGTTCAATTCTATAATGGCTACTACAGTTTAACAAACAGCATATAAGTTATATAAATGCACTTATTTTTCATGGAATGACAGCTGTTCGTCAGGGCGGCCGTAATTTAAGATACAAATGCTATTTCTATTCAGAAGCATAATTCACAATTCTTAGGAAGGTGGTGAGTTATTCTGCCCCGACCGAGACAGCTCCCCGAAGGGTATCCTTTCGGCCAACCCCCGTTTCGCCCCCCCCCCCACCCTGCGGAACAGACCAGGTACCGGGATTCCCACGAATCCGCCCGCGCGATTAGACGCCGTCAGGCCCGCACACAGCTAACTAGCCTTTCGGCCGGTCCGCCATGGCACCCAACGATCGATTGGCCCCGCCCACGAACCCGAAGGCCCCCAGCCCCCTCCCTATCCGTACTATTCTATTTTGTTCTTTTTATTTTTCCCCTCGCCCATGTAGTGGTTAGACTACTCGCCTCCCAACCAGGCGAACAGGGTTCGATTCCCTGCGGGATCGCTCCATAAATTTCGCCGGACGACGCCGGTGCTGCTCCATTCTCACCTCGCTTCATCCTCATCTGCTCTTAAGACCTTCATGCCAAGAGCCGCTCAAACCACTCCACTCCATCTCTCCACTAGAGAGCCAAAAAGTGTGAAGCGAGGTTATAGGCTATTCACGGTAAAATGAGAACTTTTAAAAGCTCTCCTTAAGATCTACTTGTATACACGTTGTATATTATTCCGCCTAATGTAAAATTAACACTGTCATGGGCCTCATCACTTTATTCATCCGTCGGTGAAGTGAAACTGTGATAATATTTAAAATAAGTAAAAATCCTATAATTCTGCTCATTTTTACACACTGTGGGGTTAAAAAAACAGCAAGCGTAAAAAAAAACTTAAATTATCACAAATGGTTACCTAACACTTTTCATTCAACGTTAATATATAGAAATACTTTCCATTTGTGATCAATTAAGTTTTTTCTTACGCTTGCTGTTTTTTTTAACGCCACAGTGTGTAAAAATGAGCAGAATTATAGGATTTTTTCTTATCTAATAATATCACAGTTTCACTTGACCGACGCATGAATAAAGTGATGAGGCCCATGACAATGTAAATTTTACATGAGGCGGAATAATATACAACGGACATACTAGTAGATGTTAAGTAGGGCTTTCTAAAGTGCTCATTTTACCGTGAACAGCCTATACCAGTAATACTTGGCGGGGAAAAATTTTTAGTTGCCAAATTAAAAGCTTTGAGCTTCTCATCCTTAACCACGGTCAACACTACCCGCTCCCCTGAACCCCTTTGACGAAGTCAGCACGCCCTTTAAGGGGACGATGTAGCTGCGCGTCCAAGGTCAAGAAGCGAGGGAGCGATACGGGCGACATTAACACGCACGCCTAGCGCCTCATCGCTCCTGCGTGCAAGGCGCGCAGTGTTTCCACCGTAACGCTGTACTGTGCAAATTAGATCTGTAAGAGTGGAGTTTTATTACACGCGATGAGAGCCCACAGGTAGAACTACGCCTGTATGGTTGTATTTTTCTCTTGCCACTTAAGGAAACTGCATAGGCAAGTTTTAAAAATACTGCATTTGAACACATTGACGATTTTTTTCCCTGTTAATACAGTTAATATGATAAAAGTATAAGTATGGGGACATAAACAATTAGTTTTTTTTTTTATCCTTCCTGGCAAGACTTCGTATTTTCAGAACTTTTATTTACCGAGATACGCGTTTACGTGCAAACAACCAATTCACAGAAAACGTTTTTGTACGTAGTCCCCTTAAACGCCAAATCATTCCGGTGGCGGTGGACCTATTTACATAAAAACGTAATCAATCCGCTCTTGCTGGCAGCAGCGACCGTTCCCCACAAATTACTCCCAGACTTTTTCCAAATAAAGAGAGTTGGGCAGGGATGGGTGGCTGCTCTTACATCTCCAGCGCGGCCCGCAGACTAGAGCGCTTAATGAGATCAAATTAAATCTGCCCGCGCTACTTGCTGGAAATAAATTATTTTACGTTTTCCTCGCATCTCTTCCCCGCTTGTCCTCGAACAAAATGTCGCTAAGAGAGAGGGAAGAGAGTTCTTTATCACATCTGTGCTAGCGGGAAGCAGGTTATTACTAAGGCAAACATAGGGTCTCCGGCCGGCGAAGTGAGTTATCTAAGTATTGTTAAACCAGTTTATATGTGAGGATTAGTATCAACGGCGAGTTCACGTTATTTTGATTATGTGACTGCACGGTGTTCATTGCTGACCATGAGACTAAATAAAAATCGCAAACAAACAGAACTCAGCAAGTACTAAACAAAAAACAACCTTTTAACAAGACCACATGCTGTTCACAGTAAAGTGAGCACTTTTGAGCCCCTAGTTACTTTTTCCTTTCAGCCATATTTTATTCTTTAACCTCCTTTCTAAATAAATATTGCAAAGTAGGTAATAAACACAGTGTGTAGATTCCACCGCATTTGGAGGTTTTAACGTCTAAGGATAAAATAAAATATATTTAATTGACTATTAATACAAAGGAGAGGGATTTAATAAGTGCTCACTTTACCATGGATAGCCTATAAGAAAAGCTTCTTCCAGTGCCTCATCTGAAGAAATTCCAGGCAGCCCCGAAACGTCGTGAAGTCATTTATTTAATTTTGTGTTATAATTTTTTCGGCGTTCTGTGTCCTCTCTTTTGGTTTATCAATTATTTCTGAATACTTTTTCCTGACTTATGTTTCATTGTGGATTTTTCCTATTTTTGTGTCTCTCTTTAGTCTTTATCGTTCAGCTGTGTCCACTGATATTGTTTTTATTTTATTTTTTCACTTGTTTGACGTTTCCGTTTTCATCTTCGTGTTGTCTTTTCTTTCGGTTTGCTTTTGCTGTCTGTCCTGTTTTGTAATAATAAGTTGCTCATCCGTCTTTCTACCATTTTTATTATATACATATTTGTTTCCTGTTGCCAAGGAAACAGCTTTTCCTGATCATGTATCTGTGCCTTGCTGAGTAATGTATGTGTGCGAGTTTTATTTAGTCTCATGGTCGGCAAAGGACACAGTCCGATCTCGCCATCATAACAATATTGTTAAACTAGTTTCACGCAATAGTTCAATAATTAACATGACTAAGGATTAACCATGTCAGACCCAGCGATCGCAGTTGAGTAGACTACTCACAGGAATGCTTACTGCGACGATCAGCAGCCAATGTTTTTGTTCCTGTCACTAAGTGATTCGTAGACCGTGCTACACTTGCAGGCGATGACTGTAACACATTAATACAGCCGAACACAATTCCTTAAGTTCATTCACTGTGATAAAAAAAAAAATGCTGCGTTAGCTTCAGCAGAATGTGTATCAAAATATCTAGTTTTTTTTCTGCAAAACTTGACCATAAATTAAAGAGAGCCTGAAAGTATTAAAGGTACGCTATACATTACACTAAGTATTGGTGTTATTTTAGAATATTGCTGGGTAATTTAATCATTTAAATTCATTGTCTATTCGTTTAGTAATATATATGCAGTGACTTGATATTAAAATACGCTTTGAAATGTTGGCAAGACTGCGCTTACAGACGAATGAACTGTGGAAGACCAAAGTTCCCTTCTTGAATTCTTACGCCAGAGGTTCCACTTAATAGACGCATTTGTACTCTTACGTCATAAGCATTATGATATGTAACGAAAAATTTAGTTTGACTTTACAAAATATTTCTGTGAACTGGTCAACGCCACACCAAAGTAATAATTAAATCGGTTCAACTTTATATTTGAGTTACTGAAAATATTTTAAATGTAATTTCACCATTAGCAATTTGTAATTGTTGTGGCACAGAATTGTTTGATAGCGACAATAATAACGGTTATAATTTTTCTAATAACTTACCAAAGGCATAATTCTGGCAGCACAAAGGAGTATTCCTGCGTCCTATAGTGCTACAAAAGTATCATTTTTAAATTGGTATTGTATTCTCTGTTAGATAAACATTAAATCAAAAGGGTCTTTGTAGTATTCTAAAGGGCTACTCAGAAAGTTCGTGGTGTGAGATAGCTATCAGGGGGGGGGGGGGGAGGGTCAGAGGTAAGTCAGGAAGTTTCGTGTAAGTTTCCTTTTCGAAACAGTGACCTCCACGTTCGACACACAGTTCGCAGATTCTCAAACACATGTTACACACAATTTCCTGAGAGTCTGTCGTAAAATAGTGCACTTGAGGCTTTCACTTCATCGTCCGCTAAGAGCGTCATTCATTCCTCTTGCTCTTACACGAACAATTAGTTATTTTATACTTGAATTGCATACTATCCAACTTGTACACATTATTTGGGACTACTTCTCCCATACATATCTTAGTTATTTTATATTTGAATTGCATACTATCCAACTTGTACACATTATTTGGGACTACTTCTCCCGTACATATGTTAGTTATTTTATATTTTAATTGCATACTATCCAACTTGTACACATTATTTGGGACTACTTCTCCCGTACATATGTTAGTTATTTTATATTTTAATTGCATACTATCCAACTTGTACACATTATTTGGGACTACTTCTCCCGTACATATGTTAGTTATTTTATATTTTAATTGCATACTATCCAACTTGTACACATTATTTGGGACTACTTCTCCCGTACATATGTTAGTTATTTTATATTTTAATTGCATACTATCCAACTTGTACACATTATTTGGGACTACTTCTCCCGTACATATGTTAGTTATTTTATATTTGAATTGCATACTATCCAACTTGTAGACATTATTTGGGACTTCTTCTCCCGTACATGTTTTTTTTTTGCATACTTCAGGTATTTTGCAAGGTGACATGTCAATGTCAAAATTTTACTGGTTTTGTGATATGCAAATAAAATAAACCAACCGTTTTCCCAAAATTTAAACACATGGAACTGAAATGTCTTGTATAAAATCTGTTTAAGGAATGCGCTCAGCAAAAGTTATTTTACTACGTTTCAGGAGTAGCCACAAATAAACGATGCGCAAAACTTTCTTATTTTCCTAAATTTATTGAAATTGCAAAAAAAAAAAAAAAAAAAAAATCCCTGTGCAATTTTACAGGCGGCATTCGGTAGTTCTTAGCATTGTCTTTCAGCGTGTATTATCTTATTTCTGTAGATACACACTAATTTTTTATTATTTTTTTTACTTTTACAAGAAAATTCCTCGGAACCCAGTTACAAAGAAAGTCCTTTGTAAAACTAAAAATAGTTTTCTTGTTAAATCTGCGCAGCATATATTTGTATGTAATATTACAAATGATAGTCTTGTATTACAACTTATAGTATTGAAAAGAATACTTTTTTTTCTTCTAGAAAACAAATGCGATGAATTAAAATAGTGTCAGTAAAAAAAAATATTTCAAATAAACTTTACGAAAAAATGTTACACTTTGATAGCATGGGGACTAGAACCCACCCCCTTGCGTTACTAGTTCGCACCCTTAACCACAAAACCAAATTGACTTAATAACTTAAAATTTTTGTTTAGCAAATATAACTGTAATAGGCTACAAAATAATATGACTATTTGAATTTTAAAAAAATATTTTTTATTTTATTTTAAGAGTTTTCTTGTTGAATTGCGAGATTTGAACGGCTCTTAGCAACGAGGTATTGAGAGTCGATTTTAGAGTTCTGTGTAATCCGTATGGTCACGTTTTATTGAAATTATCATTTGATTATGAATATTTCAGTTATTTTAAAGGGATTTACGTTATTAAAACTTGCAATACATTTATTTTTACATCCAACTACACTTTATGTCACCCATAGTTTTTGCACAGACAGCTATATAGGGTTTTCTAAAGTGCTCATCTTTAGGAGCCTATATTGAACTTTGCTACAGACTTTTCTTACAAGAAAATGATAGCGTCGCCAGGTACACGCAGCACTACGAGAACACTACACGCCAGTTCAGAGTTCTGCGCGTAGAGGCGATGGCACTCTTGTAGCGCGTGCCAGTGTGACCCTTATAGCTCCCGCGCTTCTCGGCAAAAAAAAAGCAGACAAATGATGCAGGCAGGCCGAACCATTAACTTACTGTTAAAACATGGAGGAGGATGGTATGCTGCGATGGCATGGGAAAGAGGGGAGTCACGTGTACAAGAAATGTCGCCGAAGAGAACTGGAAATAAATATACATTTATTGAGACATGCTTACAACTGCTGGAGTAGGAGTCTAATTCACCTCACCTTTTTCTTCTTCACCTCTTTTGTAAAATATGAATACGTGATTTGCCCTTCCAGTGGCAGTGTCAATTATCGACGGAATGTTGCACGTGAAAGATATTTATGGTCATGACTGTACACAACAATGAATCACTGGCCGGTGTAATGAGCGTCATCCTTCTGAGTATTCTGATTTGTTGATGTTTCAGCTCCTCTCGTCTGTGAATGGTTAATGTTGACGTGAGTGAACACACACCGGAAAAAATATTTTATGGCAACCACAAAATCTTCTGTTAGTATTCACCTTGCCAAATAAATTTTGTGGTGAACACTAAATTATTTACTTGTCGCCACTAAACTTTTGTGGTAGAGTGTCCTCTCTCCAAAATATTATTCTCTTTGCACAGCTCGTTGTTCACTGGCCATGGGATGCAAGCCCACTACGAGTACAGCGCGTATTATACAATTCAGCAATTGCAACGCTGGGTCCCGGAAATTAGCTATTTAAAGTACACGTTAATTTTTCATTACAGTTGTTGCGAAAGAGAACATTTTTGGTGTGTATAGTACCTGCAAATCTCTTATAATAACTGGCAGTTGTAAACCTATGGAAACGGTTTCATTACATGGATACATGGCACAAGAAGTAACTAACTATGAAATAGTTGGTGTGTTAGCAGACTGCAATTGCATCGCATACAGAAGGGCAACACCCGTATTGGTGCTAGCTTCAGACACCGTACAGTACCGACCAAGAATGTACCTAGTCTGCAACGAGTGAGTCGTGATCTAGTATACCCGGGATGATGTGTTAAGTGGTTAAAGGCTGTTCACGACAAAGTGAGCACTTTTGAAATCAACCTTAGAAAAATGTCACTGTTCCTAACTGCACATATTTCAACGGGCGCACTGAGTGATATGTGCCCAGTAAAGTTGGTACCGATGGAGGGAAAGCAGTTCCTTATCTTAACGTCTAATAAAAAGTGTTAGGTAACCATTTGTGACAACTTAAATAATTTCGTTCTTTTTATGTTTTTTTATGGATGGAAGCGTAAAAATGAGCTGATTTGTAAGACACTTTCTTTTATAATAATTTCACAGTTATACTAGACCGACGCATGGATAAAGTGACGAGGCCCACGGCACTGTTAATTTTAGAGAAGGTGGAAGAATACAGAACATGTGTACAAGTAGATCTTAAGCAGGGCTTTCAAAAGTGCTCATTTGACCGTGAAGAGCCTATAACTCGGGATAACGTTGAAAGATCCCTTGACTTGAGAGCATGCAAAATGAGCGTCCGCTAGTGGCTGGATATTGCGGAGGTATTGGTAACTCACAAACTGAACATCGGCTACCTTGGTAACTTGTCCGCTAGTGGCTGGATATTGCGGAGGTATTGGTAACTCACAAACTGAACATCGGTTACCTTGGTAACTTGTCCGCTAGTGGCTGGATATTGCGGAGGTATTGGTAACTCACAAACTGAACATCGGCTACCTTGGTAACTTGTCCGCTAGTGGCTGGATATTGCGGAGGTATTGGCAACTCACAAACTGAACATCGGTTACCTTGGTAACTTGTCCGCTAGTGGTTGGATATTGCGGAGGTATTGGTAACTCACAAACTGAACATCGGCTACCTTGGTAACTTGTCCGCTAGTGGCTGGATATTGCGGAGGTATTGGTAACTCACAAACTGAACATCGGTTACCTTGGTAACTTGTCCGCTAGTGGCTGGATATTGCGGAGGTATTGGTAACTCACAAACTGAACATCGGCTACCTTGGTAACTTGTCCGCTAGTGGCTGGATATTGCGGAGGTATTGGCAACTCACAAACTGAACATCGGTTACCTTGGTAACTTGTCCGCTAGTGGCTGGATATTGCGGAGGTATTGGCAACTCACTAACTGAATATCGGTTACCTTGGTAACTTGTCCGCTAGTGGCTGGATATTGCGGAGGTATTGGTAACTCACAAATTGAACATCGGTTACCTTGGTAACTTGTGCGATGCGGATGCATGACAGGAAATAGTAAGCCGAGAGGGAGGGGGGGGGGAAGCTTGCAAAATATCGAAGCATAGCTTTTGAGAGGGATGCAATATTTTTCACTCAATTTCGTAGTTGGTGCGTAATGAAGTCTTCAGTAACGAAGTCTCCGTAGAGAGGGCGCGGCGTTCTGGAAAGGGGAGGTACGTTCCGCTCCGATTCGCATGCGCCGAAACCTGATTTAACACCAAATCAGCGATCTGATCTAGTTAGCCGCTAACTCGCCGATTGCAACTAATTACCAGACGAGACATCAATTAGCATGCAGTTCGTTGTCAATAACCAGATTATCAGGAGCCCCTCCCCAGTCGTCCAACCCCGTCGATATGTATCGTCCGAGGGGTTGAGAGAGAGAGAGAGAGAGAGAGAGAGAGAGAGAGAGAGAGAGAGAGAGAGAGAGAAATCTGTAGCCTCATAATTATCAGACATGCAGGGCCCGCACGTGTTTACAATGAGAGACGTTTATTTTTTTTTTGTTTGCCCGCCCGACCCGGCATTCGCGATTGAAGAATTGGAATTACTGGGATGGTGCCAGATAAAGTGATTACGCGTACGTCACAATTAAAACGCGTCGTTCGTTGATCGTTCTAGCCGTGGCGCGGTATGATTCGCTGCTGGAAAACGTACAGTATTGCTCATGCCGTAGAGATCCAATCCCCCGCCCCCCAGGACCCCTAAACCTTGTTTAGATGGGCGACGAAATAAAAGATGGAAACTATTCTGTCTGTAGCTGAAATCGATACTGACCCTGCAATCGCCATGCCACGTTTACTGTAACACTGAAATGTCCAGGTTTCGTCTCTAGCCACATAAATAGTTGCTTTCTTTGTAAAGTTCTCAGATTATTGTTTGTTTGCAGCAGCTTCCAGGTCACTATATCCTAATTTACGAACTAGTTACTTCTGACCGTCACCGAGTCCGTTAACCATGCGTACAAGGCAAAATTCTAAGCAGCGAAATAATGGAAACTGTGCCTTATATACCAGGAAGACCTCGCTTAAATTATTTGTTCTGCTTCGTTTACACGTAGGCAGAGAAATGCAACAATTATACACTAAAAATAAAATTTGTCACTCTGCAAATTATTTTATGGGAATCCGCCCCACCGAATTTTTTTCTGGCGAACACAGTTATTCTCTGTAACGACCATTTCACTGTTAAAGATCGCAAAATAATGTCAACGTCTTATTACATGCTGTTCGTGTTATCCCGAGTATATTCGTTTATGTACGTGTAGCAGAACAAATAAAGTCATGTACGGTGCTGTACAAGGTGAGAAACTAGCACCAGTAAGGCCTTTTCCTGGGCGATAGTACTATCTGCTATTTACATTTTTAAATTTTACAATTGGTTGCTAATTGTGTTATAAAAAAAAACCAATTTTTATGGGTTCGACTGCCGGAGTTCTCACCCAAACCTAGTGTACAGTATGTACGTAAAATAACACACTATCTTGGCCAGTATTGTACATCGCAATGTTCAATGCCCAATGCTCTTCCCTGTAAGTAACTGATGTGTAAATCCGGCTACTGTTATGTTGCGAGTGGTTCAATATTATGCCACAATATGGACATGATATACTCATTCAATAGAATATAATGTCAAAAAATTGACCCCCAGGCTGCTAGGGGAGTCAGGGTGGAATGGAGGAAACCCGCGCCACTCTCACATTCCAGGCAACTTGGTGTAGATAATTTGCAATATTATATAAACATGGAATTCAATGAAGTCTCTAATGGGAAAATAAAGTTTCAAATAAAAGGAAACACAAATAAAAAAGGAACATCCTATATCCCTGTATTACCCAGAAAAATAGGTGACCAGACCTTGGCTGGCCACGGAGAAAAAAAAAGTTGTATTGACCCTTTCAGACTGACTAATTTACGGTCTTAGGCGTTGCAAACAGAACATTTTATAATGAGTGCTGTACTTAAGTCGACACAATTGCTTCGTTGTCACGTCCAATGAGTTGTAAGCTATATGTCCGACTACAAATAAATGAACCAATTAAAACCTAGACCAGTAAGACGGTTTGCGATTCATTTATCCACAGTGTTATGATGTGATCACGCCTTAAGCAGACAGTCTGCCTGATCACACCTATAAACATTAAACCGGGACGCGAGAGGACTTGCATCAACTTATCGCGAAAAAGCCAGCAGCAGAAATCCCCTCCACCGGTCAGCAATCGGGGACAGATATGCCAAATAACGCTTCGATATAGGCCAGCACAAGGCTGGGCGTAGTCTTTATCAGGCCAGCAACGAGAGATCACGCAGAAATGGGTGTGTCCGATCGCCGGTAGCCGCCTACCAGCACAGCAGTCTCCGGAACCACGGTTAAGGAGGGGACATAGTAGTGACCGCCATCTCTTTTCACACGACACTTAGACCTTAAAGTTTTGATGCTAATAACATGGGATTATTTTAACGTATAAAATAACATCACTGAAAAAATATTTTGTGGCGGTCACAAAAATATTTTGTTGGTATTCACCCTGCAAAATGTTTTGTGGTGTACACAAAGATTTTTGTAGCCGCCACAAACTAATTTTGTAGCTGCCACAAAAGAAGTTTTTAGTGGCCACTAAAAACTTATTTTGTGGCAGCTACAAAATTATTTGTGTACACCACAAAACATTTGTCAGAGTGAATACCAACAATGTAGTTTTGTGGCCACCACAGAATATTTTTTTCAGTGATATTTTAATTTAAAAACATTAAAATATTTCAACTCTTCATTAAGTTATGATTATGTAAAGAAAAGTAAATGAGACAAAAAGAATACATTTCCGACCTCCGCCGATAGCCATTTTACATATCTAGACCTCATTAATTCAGACAGCAAGCTGGACGACGCATGTTCGCTCCAGCTACACCCTCCCACAGCCGCGGATCAGAGTCACACGCTGACTCCCCAAGACAATGGACGTGTGATCGCTCTCGACACCATGACAGCAACAATTTGCTCAGACATTTCCATTGAATATTAGCACAATCTTGTCTGCAATACGCCTACAAGAATAAAGATGTACCTTAATGCTATAAAAAGTTAAATACTGTAATTACAGTGTATGTGTGCATGTAGAAAATCTTCGTAACACAAAGATCATGGTTCTCACTGGGTGGTCTTAAACTTTTGGTAGGAACGTATTAATTTTTTCTACGATAATATGCACTTATAAATCGGCCAAACACTTTGCTTTCGCTGTTAGCTCATTGGTACAATTTAATAAACTCCTTGTATTGTAATATATGCTGTGTAAAATAAATCATAATATACAGAAAGTAGAATTCAATGTATAGTATTATATTTAATGAAAATTTTTGTTATTTTTATTTAAGTTCTTATGTCATTTTATACGTTAAACAAAAAAAATAGCCCATTTTATTTGCATCAAAACCTAAGATCAAAGACTCACTGTGTGAAAAGATATGGTGGTCTTAAACTTTTAGTATAAACGGTATGTTATAATAGGTTAATTATATACTAAATTCAATATAACCTCACCCAAGTAATTTATATTAACGTAATTGTCATAATGTGTTCATCATATCAAATAAACCCCGACATTCACAGCAATGCTCTGCCATATTGTTATGGTCAAGTGATATGACATAATTCCGAGCGGCTGAGCGAACTGTCCAAGCCGAAGGAAATGGAGGCGAACCAGAGCGTGACCAACCTATATAAGAAGGAACGAGCAAGACCAGGGGGCCGCCAGACGACAACGAGGTTCAGGTGCTCAGACTCCGCCGTCGAGAAAGATGAGAGGTGTCTGCGTCCGTCTGGCATTCCTTGCGGAGGGAACCTGGCCGATCAGTGTCCGAGATTGTTTAATACAGTTGTGAGTCTTTCTAATAAGCCTGGGTAGTAGGGTGTTACCTTAGACCCCGCTTCAGGTAGTACAGCTTGATTAGTGCTGTCCATCTGACGGTGGATTTGATATTGTTGTAATCTGAGTATTTCAGTAACTGTCACAAACTCTACACTGTTGGTTAATCTAATTAATTCATCATTCCTATCAGAGATAGCCCCAGTATAACGATAGTAGGTATATATTGCCGATCCTGCCGAACGCCTTATTTTCATCGAAATATCGAGGTTTTTTACTCCACAATCATGGTTTTGGGGCTAAATTTAAGCTCTAAATTTTTTTTAGAAAGGAGCCCTCAAAACAAGCAATTTTCCTCGAAAATCATATAAATTTAAGCCAGAATCAAGCAAATTTTTAATTTTTTCAAAATCATCGTACAGGATTTGTGCCAATTAAATAAACAGCAATATTTAGGCAAAAAACATGCAAATTTTTCTCTTTTCAAGCAGTTTTCCACGTTTTCTAGAAATGCCATTTTTGCAATCGAGTAATCTACATCAAGCAAATTTATGCTAAAAACAAGCAAATCAAGATAAAAATCATATGAAACATTATCTTCTTATTCTTTACAGTTTATATTCGAAGTTCTACTAATTTTTAAAAAATTTCTTCTATTTGCTCCAGATTTTCACCAATATCTCGAAGTTCATATTTATCGTCAATGATTTCTAAAAGTGATAGTTGTAAGTTTTGTAAAACTGAATGAAATTTGTTAATTGATCTTCAGACGCACTATCTAATTTTAGGAAGGCAGCCTTGAACCATTTCCAGCACCTTTTAATATGTTAGTCAAACTGCATGGAAACAAAGGCATTTTTAGTTTATTTGTATAGAAAATAAATTTATTAAGACAAAGAAAAACTCATTTAGAATTATAAAAATAATTTTATATTTGATCAAATAATTAACCTATATTTCCAAAAAAAATTAAAACTTTTAAATGTAACCACTCAACTATAAGTCTGAAGTATTGTATTAAAATATCTAAACATTTTGTTGATATTGCATTTAATAATATTGAAATTTTATAAATCTTCAGTAATTCTTTCTTTCACTGATTCACTGATTTCTTTTACTGATTACAAAAACATTACAAACTGTACCTGCTTCAACTTTTTTAATAAAATCAACACTAATTTTTATATTTGATTTTTTCTTTAAATACAGTAGTTTTTCTATATAAACAATGTATAACATATAACTGTCTTCGCCTCCAAAATGAATAGTAATTAATATCACCATCCAAGTTTACAGTTGGTTTATAATAAAGTAAGTTATTTCTATAGTTGGTATCTAGTTTGGTTTTTGAATTTCTAAAATAATTATAAGCAAGAAATTGTTTAAGACAAACACCGTTTTCAATGTGTAGATTCCAGTTTTCTTTAGTAAAAACTTAATTTGTACCATTTTAAACATAAATATTTCTCACATTACAATGATAAAACATAGTAGCATGTTTATGCTAATCAGCACAATTTCTTCTATTAAGTTGAAAACCTACAAGTATAAAACCAGGCATATTAAATTTTAAATTATTAAAACTGATCTTTTATATAAAGTTAAAAACCGTTGTTCCAGCAGGGAGTTCTTTTTCTAAAATTTGCTAATAATCAAAACTAATAGGTGTTTTCTTGATCTATGTATATATATTTTTTAATTGCAATGGCGGTGTTAGATTCATATTCAACAACAGGCCACATAATTTCTAGTTTTCCAATAACAATTTTACCAGAATCAGGACAGTGTTTCGTAACATTACTAGCTTTATCTAAAGTTCTAAAGTTTCATAGAGAAATAAACAGTTGTTATCACATAAACTACGAAAAAAAGTAATTTTTTAACCGCCTTTCCAATAATCCTCATTGTTATCACGAATAATACCAAACAAATATCTCAGCGGATACGCTATTTCATTTGTTTTATAACTAGAAACAGTTTTAACTTCATCTGCTATGTGATAGAAACAGATTTATCTCAATTTGGATTATCAACACGAGTATATTCTAAATAATTTTGTTCACTTGGTGATCTTAATAAATCATTATCATTGTTGATAATATACCACGATTATCAACAGCTTCAATGATATTTCTATGTTTCGAAACCTTTACTCTAGAAAACTGAAGACGAAAAATGTTCGAACAAACATTAACATTATCTAATTCATCATAATTTGCCTTATCTCCAACCTTATCTCTCTTTAGTAAACTAAATTCCTCATAAACATAAGCGTCATTTGGAAAACAAAAGACATCTCCTACAGGAATATTAAATTCAATTCTACTCTCGTAAACATTTAAATTACCTCTAGTTTGATCAGTTGGGAAAAGTTTGTCTCTCGAAACTCTAACTCGTTTATAGAAAAAAATGTATATATAAATGTCGGAATCAAAGGGAGTTTCTCAAGTTAAATACTCAATGAAAGATACAAAAGATATAAAAAGCGCCATGAAAAAGAATATGAAAAAATAAGAAAGAGCAATTATTAATCGATGAATTACGAAATATTGGTAAAAAAAAAAGTATAAAAAGTATGTGAAGAAAACAAAAATTTAATAACAACATTAGTTCGGGTAGCAGCAAAAAGTTTACATTATACACCAACACCAGAAGAAACATCTTTCGAAAGAGAATTATTCTCAGAACAAAAATCTCCTAATTTGGAAGAGCAAATGGGAATTGTACCATTGAAAAATGTACCACATGCAGTGTCTGATTCGATGCATACCGCGTCTGCTTCTACCATACATCTCGAAAAAGAAATTGCAAAAAGAATAAATGTTATTAATGAAAAATTTGGAATACGTGGAGTTGGTCAAAAATTTTACATTGGTGATACATAAGTAACGATAAATAATGATACACAATCTGTTAAGGATAAAGAATATAAATTAACAGCAGGACTTTGTAATTTATTAACAGAATGTTCACAAGAAGCACTTGAGAATAAATTTGTGGTGAGGATAATGAAAATTATGCAGAAATTGTTAAAATAACCAATGCTGCATTCCAACAATATAATCCTAATAAAAAGGTAGCTTCGAGTGGAGGTTGGAAGTATACTAATTAAATTAGCGATATTAGAATCAAAATACAATATTATTGTTTCTGCTTTACGAGATCAACTTAGTAAAGTTTTTGTTCATACAAAAGATTATGTTTATATTCAAAATCATAGAATTAAAAATATGGCTGATCCTATAGATGGAAATGATGCAGTCAATAAAAGATATTTCGATAAAGAAATAGCTGATAAATTACAAATTTTAAGCAGAGAAACTGTAAAAAATCGTATAGCATTAATTAACTCGAAAGTTGAAGAAAAATTATATATATATATATATATATATATATATATATATATATATATATATATATATATATATATATATATATATATAGTATTAAATGGAGAAAAAATTGGTGCTTGAAGTGGTGTAAAAAGGTCACTAAAAATAATAATAATATAAATATGAAAATACTAAAAATGGAAGATTATTTCAGAAAAGTATATGCTCCATAAGTAATTCTAAAAAATTATTTCTAAAAAACAATTTCCCCATTTAAGAGAAGGTATGAATGACATAAACCTGCATGAAAAAATTTTCCGAGAATAAAAGTAATTTAGTGTAGTTTAGATGATTTATGGCAAATTGATCTTGTTGAGATGGATACAGGAAATTAAAAAGGGTTTTTAACGTAAACAATGGTCATAAGTATATTATGACAATTATTGCGTTTTTTTTTCTTCAAAAATATGAATTTGCTATTCAAATTATAGATAAAACTGCAAATAATGTAGCAAATGCTTTAGAATGCATATTGTTAAACAAAAACTGCATAATATTCAAAGTGACAATGGCTTAGAATTCTTTAATAAAATATTTTATGAACTTATGCACAAATATAACATCAATCACTATTCCACATTCAGTGAACTTAAAGCTAGGGTTGTAGAACGATTTAATCGAACTTTAAAAAAATATAATATGAAGAAAGTTTGCTCTGAATGTAAATTATAAGTGGGTCAATATATTACATGAATTAGTGAAAGAATACAAAAAGACAAATCACAGAACTATTGGCACGGAAACCCATTGATATTAACAAGGCCAATGAAAAAAATATAATGCAAGCAAATTTTGTACTCATGCTTACTAAACCAAAATACAAAGTTGGAGATGTTGTCTGCGTGAGCAAACTAAAAAAATCTTTTGAGAAGGGTTATACAGCTAATTAGTCAACAAAGTTGTTTACTATTTGTAATGTTGTAAATTATGATGTACCAACTTACAAACTGAAAGATATCAAAGCAGAAAAAATAATGGGTACTTTTTATTACATTGAAATTACTAAAACAGACTTTCCCAATGAATATTTGGTAGAAAAAGTCTTAAAAACAAAAGTTGATAACGTTTATGTTTAATGGTTGGGTTTTGATAACTCTCGTAACTCTTGGATTAATAAAACAGATGTTTTGTAAAATTTAATAATTTTTTATATTTCTCTAAAACAGATGCAAAAACGACATGCACTTTGTTTTAATGGACGTTTTAATGTTAGCTTTAACTGCCATTTTAAAATTTATAACATATGTTCTGCATTCGTTTTAATTTAAACATGCTCTCAAAAATGTTAATTTAATAAAGTTTTAATTTCATTCCATTGCTTCCCATTGTTAATTTTCCTACTCAAATCTAAAGTGATAAAACCATAATCTTCGTCACAAAATGTTTCCGCCAACCAAATCGTTATAAATATGTTTTAAATTAGTATCATCTTGTCTAAATAGACATCAAAAATTAATAGAATCTCTTATCAATTGTTTTGGTACTTTTGAATATGTTTGAGATAAATAAAACACATCTATATTTTTATGTCTTCCCTTGTAAAATAATCGCGGACAGTAAACTAAAATAACATCATAAAAGATAACTAGTGATTCGTCTTCACTTTGATCTAAAGGTGCCAGTTCCTCAGTATTATTTAAAAAGTATGGCATTTTTCTTCAACTTTTAATTCTTTTAATGCCTCATCAAAATCATATTGTAACTGAACATATTTTGGTTGATTCAAACTCATTGAACAAACAAATAATTTATTGAAATTTTACCAATCTGTCTTATAAATAAAATTGATAATCAAGTTCGTCTTGCCGCAATTACTGGGCCCAACGATAATTGCTCTTAGATTGCCAGGAAAAAGCTCGCCATTTTTTTTTGTTCTTTGAAATTACTTCAGAAATTAAAACTCTAACATCCCAATCGACTTTCTTCATTTAAATTAGATAATTTTTCATATAAATAGATAATAGAGTATTCAAGTTGATGAATAATAGTTCTCTTCTAAAGAAAACACTTCATTATGACATCGCCCATAAAGATAAGTCGGCTGCCTTAATCAGACTTCATAGAAAATTTTTATCTCCAAATATAAACAATACTATAGTAGAAATTGAAAAATTGAGTCGTGTATGTTGATAAAAATGAAGTTATAACCATCCCCAGGGGTCAATACGATATTGAATCATTAAAAGAAACTATAAATTCGATTGAACCATTTTCAACAAACAACATTGAATTAACAGCAGATAATGTGAAAAATAAAACATCTATTAATTGTAAGTTTGATATTTAATTTGATGATCGATTATCTGATATTCTAGGTTTTGAAAGCAATATAAATATTGAAAAAGGAAATACTGTTATAGGTACTAAATCACCTAATTTTAATCAATTTAAAACAATACATATTCACTGTAACTTGGCATGTGGAATGTTCATAAAGTATGACGAATCTAATCATTTAGAAACTGATATAACTGCTAGTTTTCCACCAAAAACTAAGTTTGGTTTTCGAGATTATGTTAGTTATGAGCCCCCATATCCGATTTTTATAGTATAAATAATGAGTAGTTTAAACACATTGTTTTAGAAATTAGAGACAAAAATGGTAAACTGATTGATTTTGATGGTGCTGAAATCGATATTCTTTTGGAAATTAATGATGTTTAAGATTCTATGTTTCGATAACCATATGGCACTGTCTTGATTTTATTTTCTAGTATAATCCTTTTGTCATCATAAGGACTTGATGCAATTTTATTAACTTCTACTGTATATATTCCATGTTTTTCACTCATTAAATTAATTGTTCTATATTCTACTTTATCTTTAAACAAGCTATTTTATAGTCCTCAAATGTGATTCTCTTGTTAAAAATACGCTTTTTCACACCTTTTGATCTTTTATTTTCTTTATTATAAAAACTTGAAAACAGTGGTGGGAGTAGTTAAATTTCTTAACATTTAGTAACAATTGTTCGGTAAACATTTTTTTAATACAAATTTTTTTTTTTTTTTAATGTAGTACAAGAATGGGTAAATTTGTTAACTATTTATTTTTCAAATAATGTCAAATTTTCCGTATTTTAAAATATATGCTCTATAAGAACATCAGTACAAGAAGCTATAGTAAAGTTGAAATGAGAAAATAATCTTGGCGCAGCTTTGTGGGAGGTAAGTTAGGGGAGGGCTCTCCTGCACGCTCACCACTGGAGGGAGGGAAGTCACGTGACATTGATCGCACTATACATACCAAACTTATACGTTTCAAGATCACATAGTTAAAAAATTATAAACTAAAAAAGAAATATACACCACAGCAGTTTTTCCATTATAGCGGATTTTGCCCTGAAACTTTGAGAATTACTACTATAGGCCATTTACGGATAAGTGAGAACTTTTAAAAGCCTTCTTATTTGGGATAATAGTCAATTAATACATTTTATTGTAGCCCTAGGCGTTAACTTCGAGTGCGGTGGAACATACACATTGTGTTTATTTTGTACATGGCAATATTTGTTTAAATAGGCGGTAAGAGGATAAAAAATGGCTGAAAATGTAACTAGGGCCTCAAAAGTGCTCACTATCGTAAACAGCGTATAGCCATCTTTCTAATTCACTACGACAGGAACATGATCCGGCCTGTAATTGGCTTACTGCGGACACACAAGTAAATGCGATTCACGGTAGAGTGAGTACTTTTGAAATGAATCTTTGAAAAAGGTTACTGTCATTAACTGAATTAATTCTAACCGGTACAGTGACTGGAATACACCCAGCGAAGTTGGTAACGGATACTGAACTGATTTATTTTGCTTCCTAAATTTGTAAAACGTTGACTTTTCTAAACAATTTTAAAGTTTCTCATAACTAACGCATGAGTAAAGTGATGAATCCCACAGCAATGTTGATTTTTCATGTGGCGGGCGAATACACAACGTGCAATTGTTTTTTAATCGGTGTAGTACACTGCGCAATGCAACGCTCAGTTATTTTTCCTATATGTAAACTCTGTTCGCGTTAAAATGAGCACATTTGAAAGCCCTGCTTAAGATATACTTGTATGCACGTTGTGTCGTCTTCCGCCTTATGTAAAATTAACATTCCCAACGGCCTCATCACTGTATACATGCGTCGGTCAAGTGAAACTGTGAAATAATTAGCAAAGTAAATGTTTTACATATTTGCTGATTTTTACACTGCGATGGATTAAAAAAAAAAAAAAGAACATGGATTGAAATATATAAATTTAAGTTAACAAGAATGTTTACAAAACACTTTTTTTTTTGTCTTTAAGATATGGAACTATTTTCCTCTCCATCGTTACCAAATTTACTGGGCACATGTCACTCATTGCGCACGTTTAAATTTATAGAAGCAGGGACAGTGACGTTTTCCTAAGGTTGATTTCAGGAGTGCTCACTTTATCGTGAACATACTTTAACCTGGTTCGTAGACAGCGCTTCTGCTCTACATTATGAATCGTTCGTATTGTTTTAGCCAGGCGCAAAGCACGCGCATCACTGGCTGTGTTAACTAAACAAGTGCCGTATCAGCTCTGATGTTGCAGGATGCATGGAAATGTCTCATTTGCAACACGTGTAACCGTTAATTAATACGGGTCTGAAAGTGTTGATCGCAAGCCAGAATCTCTAAATTTCCTCTTCGCGACTGCTGTTGATGTCAGTTTCCTCGCCTCCCGCCCAACGGGCCATCACCCTGTCGCACAGATCGGCGACACAATTGGCCTCTGGGGCAGGACTGTCCCTAGAGAGGACGGTGCTCTACGAAAACATAAGTTCTCCATCACTACCCCCTCCCCCCGTACCAGGTGAAAAAAATGATCATACTAAACATGCTAAAAGTCTACATTTGCCTATTTTGAGAGTAAGTTTCTAAAGGCTGTTCACGATAAAGTGAGCACTTTCGAAATAGACCTAAGAAAAATTTCACTGCCCCTACCTTCATGTGTTTTAAACGGGCGCACAGCGTAACATTCGCCCAGTAAAGTTGGTAACGATGGAGGGAAAGTAGTTCCGTATCTTAATGTCGAATAAAAAGTGTTAGGTTACCATTTGTGATAATTTATATCATTTCTCTCGATTAAATTTTTTTTTATGCATGAAAGTGTAAAAATGAGCAAATTTAAAAAATATCATTTTTTCTAAAAATTTCACAGTTTCATTTGACAACGCATGAATAAAGTGATTAGGCCCTAGCAATGTTAACAAGACAGAAGAATACTCAACGTGTGTGCAAGTATGGCTTTCAAAAGTGCGCATTTTACCGTGAATAGCATATAACCACTTATGTCACATTATTTACAGTAGTTTACATATAATGCAAATGACAATTACTTTTATAAGAAAAAAATGGAATCACGAGGAAATAAGAGAAAAGTGAATCATGAGAAATAACGTGGTCAGAAATGTGATAGTGCAGTACTGTTAATATAAACAAGTATAGTTTTATAGTTGAATTAGGTTATTTTGGGCGGCTCTTAACAGCGAGGTCTTGAGAGCCGATGAGGGTGAAGCGAGGTGAGTACGGAGCAGCGCCGGAATGCAAGGGCAGGAGGAAACAGGAGATCCCCGACAAAACCCGCCGACCAGCGGCATCGTCCAGCACGATTCCCACTTAGGAAAATCCAAGAGCGACCTGGCTCGGGATGGAACCTGGTTCACCTTATAAGTTTGGAAAGAAATTCCGGGGCGACCCAGCCTTCTTGCCTTCACCCCCCTCCGCGGCGCATTCAAGGGATGGAAACTTCAAAGAGGACCAAAACCTCTCGCGTTAATCAGCGTCCACCGATCGCTAGTCACGCGTCGCCTGTAGCCTGTCGAATATCGCCGTCCGACTGCTGCATTCTGGTGGCCAGAGCTTCGCCGCTCTCCCCGGGCTACGCCCCACCTCACTAGAGAGGCGAGTTGGTGTTCCTTCCGGAACATCGCCCCCTCAGGGCTATTACGCTGTGTGCTCGACCTACATTCGATTAAAGTTCCGCCCCTCTTCACCCCCACCACCCTCCACCGACAAGCCATACCTCCGCGCCCAGCCCAAGGAAGTTAGCGCTTAACTATGCAAGCAAGTTTTGCCCTGGTATTCGACAAAGACGCCCCAATCCTTTTCACCCCGCCCTTAGAAGAGGGGGCAAGTTCCGCGGAACAGATTATACGCGAACAAGACGCTCGTGTGCGTGAATATTTCATCAGGTTTTAATGAGTTGTTGGAACTTGGTAAATTAAAACATGTCGAGAGGGTGAGGGGTTTCTGATACGATACTTCCGCGATGGTGAGACAAGCAGTCGAGGAACCTGTTTGGGCTCGCGGCTATATCCGAGTCTCTTCATGCATGTCGGGGCCGCGGTGATTGAGCGGTTAGACTACTCGCCTCCAACCTAGGCGAACCGGGTTCAATCCCCGCCCGGGTCACACGCTGGATTTTCGCAAGTGGGAATCGTACCGGACGATGCCGCCTGTCGGTGGGTTTTCTCGGGGATCTCTCGTTTTCCCCGCCCGGACATTCTGGCGCTGCTCCATTCTCACCTCATTCCACCCTCATCGGCTCTCAATACCTCGATGTTAGGAGCCACCCAAATTCCTCAACTCTACTCTCATGCACTTGGCCATCGGGAGGAGTTGAAATAAACCGCGTTTTACCGTTTTTGTTATTTTATTCGACATTTTGAGAACTCGCTCGAGTGCAGATCATAGAATACTGGTATGACTGTTTCTCAGTCTATTAAGAAACAAAACTGTCCCGGAGATAGCTGTAGAATTCTCTTAATACTACCGGAAGTTTACTAGAAGGTTACGTAATATTAGCGACAAATTTCTCAAGATAAAGACAAATTTTTGTAACATCACTGAACAGACCACGGTCGACTGTAGTCTACATTATTATATAGGGTGATGCATAAATTTCGCTCTGTGTAGCGCTCGTTGTGACATACAACAGCTTTATTAGTGCTTTTTCTAAGCCGGTATCGGCATGTTAACTTCAGACATTTTAATTTCCAGGGACACTACATTCATTCTGTTATTAAGGCCACCTGTTTAAGAGAAAATATTTACGCACAGGCTAGACTCCAATATCCTATGGCATACGTGCAGTTTTCCTTTGGTTATTGGCCACGTGTCTTTGTCGGGAAGCAGTTACCTACTTGACTGGGCCAATCAGAATAACTCCGACACTGAGTGTCCGTGATAAGCGGGCAGACACCTGCATTGCGTGGCATTTACAATCATCCAATTACGAAAGCGGATCTGAGCTCTTGTGTTATGGAGTACAAGTAGTCCAAACCTTTTCGCGAAGAACAGGCGGCCCTATCTGTTATTTAGCCCATCATGTGCTATAGAACATTCTTATTTTCTAGGTTTAGCCAACCACGCTGTGCAGGTTGTCAGAGAAGTTGTTCTTATACATTTCAGCTATTTTTTTCCACTCAATGGAAATTAATATTTCCGTTTCTGTTTTTTTCGTGCTTATTTAAGTCTGTTAATTGTAATATATATATATATATATATATATATATATATATATATATATATATATATATATATATATATATATGTATGTGTGTGTGTGTGTGTGTGTGTGTGTGTGTGTGTGTGTGTTTGTGGCGGCCTACTGGCGCCTGGCTCCTACCCTGGAATCCGCTTTGTAAGAATTCTCTATTTTACACTACTCATGTCGTTTTCAAAACCCGTTTAAATGTATTCTTTGGATGCGAATGGAAATCTATTTCAAAACTGCGATCACGTCCCGATCGTGACCGTAGAATAATATCGAGTAATATGTATACCTAGTGTTCAACCTGAATGTTTGTTGGCTACAATATGTATACCTAGTGTTCAACCTGAATGTTTGTTGGCTACAATATGTATACCTAGTGTTCAACCTGAATGTTTGTTGGCTACAATATGTATACCTAGTGTTCAACCTGAATGTTTGTTGGCTATAATATGTATACCTAGTGTTCAACCTGAATGTTTGTTGGCTACAATATGTATACCTAGTGTTCAACCTGAATGTTTGTTGGCTACAATATGTATACCTAGTGTTCAACCTGAATGTTTGTTGGCTACAATATGTATACCTAGTGTTCAACCTGAATGTTTGTTGGCTACAATATGTATACCTAGTGTTCAACCTGAATGTTTGTTGGCTACAATATGTATACCTAGTGTTCAACCTGAATGTTTGTTGGCTACAATATGTATACCTAGTGTTCAACCTGAATGTTTGTTGGCTACAATAAAATAATTCCGCGGGCGTAAAATTCAAGGCCTTTTTTTAATAGACGTAAGCATAGTTTCGAAATTGGTAAAGAGAAAAAAACATTGTTTTGCAAAATAATTTGTAAGTTTCGGTTTAATTTTTTTCATAAATCCGTACATAAATAAACTTTATTATAGACTGTTCACGGTAAAATGAGCACCTGCTTACGACCTACTTGTATGCACATTGTGTATTCAAGTATTCCACCTTATGTAAAATTAACACTGTTATGGGCCTCGTCACTTTACTCATGCGTCGGTCAAATGAAGCTGTGAAGTTAATAAGAAAAAGATGTTTAAAAATCTGCTCATTTTTACACTTCGATGTACTAAAAAAACATAATGCGAAATAAATAATTTTAAACTATCAAAAATGATTACCTAACACTTTTTATTCGACGTTATGATATGGAGCTACTTTCCATCCATCGTTACCAATTTTACTGGGTGAATGTCACTCAGTGTGTCCATTAAAATGTATGCATGCAGGAGCAGTGACTTTTTCCAAAGGTTCATTTCTAAAGTGCTCATTTTATCGTGAACAGCCTTTACACAAATGTAACCGGAGAGAGTACGCATCACTTTTCAATACGGTCTGAGCAGGTACGATACTCGTTTAAATGACAATTTACGCCCGACTGAATCCAATACGCCTACTTTTTTTTTGCTGTAACGGCCTTAAGACTCAATTAAATTTGAATTCCCTTTAAGTGAGAGTATTGAGTACGGTAAATGTATTAAAATCGTTATGAAAACGTAGCAATAGAAAACTTAAGAACATGCACGCCTAAATAACAGCTTCTCGAATTTTTTATGCAAGTATTTCTACAGAGTGATACATTCCTTTAGCACGATATTTTCCGGTGAAGTAAAATGTGTAAATTTTATGGCACTAATAACAGCTCGACAGTAATGCATCACGCCTCCAAAATATTTGTTCATGAAGTTAGCTAAAAATATTTTCTAAGATTGCAGTTTATTAGTTAAACACCTAATACAGGAATTAACGCCTCTGAACACCGCCAAATACATTATGACTCAACAAAATAAAAACATTCAACGTATATTAAGAGATTAAAATAGGCATACATAATTCGAAGTCGATTTAAATGTCTACACGTGATGAAGCTGTCGTGAAAAATGATAATACTAACGAATGATATAAGTAACAAGTTTCTTTTGTTTTGTAAGATATTTTAATATCTGTTAAATTATAAGAAGTATTCCCTAATCCAAGTTTAATAAAAAAAATTATACATATTTTGTTGAAATATGTATGGTGTTTGAGATGTTGCATTTATTTGTGTTATATGTTAATTAAATTAATATTGTAATGAACTGAAATTGTCAATGAATAATTATGAAGTTTTTGCTAATGCATTAATCTACAGAAGTTTGGACAAGGGAATCTTAATAGATTATTTATTTTTGTTGTGATATAATATAAAGATGTTATTCTTAGCTCATCTGTTTTTTCGCGAAAAAACTTACGCGGAGACTAGACTTCAATATTCTATGTGCACACTTGCAGTCTTCATTCGACTATTGGCCGCTTGTCTTTGTGTGAAGATAGTCTTTTACATGACAGATCCAATCAGAATTACATTTCTGCAATAGGGACTGTCCGTGATTAGCGGGCAGACAGATAAGACGCATACGAATTCAAATGATCCAGTCACGCAAATGATTCTGAACTAGAGTGCGTTGGAACACAACTTGTGAAATATTCAGCCGCCTCTAGTTATTCTCAGGCAAGCTGATCGAATAAATACTTAATATTAACTGTGTAAGTGAATGTACTCAGTAAACACGTTAATTATATGACGTGCCGGAGGCAGGAAAATTCAAAGCGACGGAATGGAAGAAAGTTCGCAGGTTCAAACTTTCCCTCTGCTTCTTCTGCAAGTTCGCCCTGTCGTCAGAGTACATCGCCAACTTCTCCAGTCCTGAATATCACAGTTGTTTCATTTCCTGCTGTCCGCGTCTCAACACAGTGTTGTACCGACATAGCGACTAACTTTAAACAAGGAAACTTTCCAGCCCGTCTTCTTTGTTATGTCCCCACGCGACAGTCGATGAAGCCATTTAGACAGCTCAGACATAAGTATCACATTTTTTCTTTTTATTCTCCTTATCAAAGTCTCCGCTTTCGACGAATAGCAAACTTTCTTCTTACTCTAATCTAGGAAGAATAATACAAAACCACGCTTGGAGCACATTTCGAGACAGCTGTCGTTTATTTCTTTTTCCAGTCTCCGGAGTCTAATTTACGGAGATGGTCTTGACTCCGTGTCATTTTAACTTTCAGTTTTTTTTATAGGCCTATACTAACTGCAATTTTAATGTAACCACAAAATACAAGCATTTTAAAACTATGGTAGTATGCTTCCATAAACACCGTTTCCTGGTATGTGCCTACATCACTTTGCATATAATGTACACACGCGACTATCGACCTGTATGTGCCTACATCACTTTGCATATAATGTACACACGCGACTATCGACCTGTATGTGCCTACATCACTTTGCATATAATGTACACACGCGACTATCGACCTGTTGTACCTACATATAAAATGTCCGTTACTATTGTGAACGACGTAACTTTCTCTGTTTTCAACACATGTTTTGCAAAGAAGAAAATTACAATTAAAAATTAAATAATAAATTTTCATTACTGATGCAAAGTTGTTAGTTTGTTACACAGTAAAGACTGTAAGTTATACAATGAAAAACACAAAATAGTCAATAGTCTTAAAACCAATAGACACTATAAATAAAATTCACATGGATATAAATCGCAGTGACGTTATATTGAAATTTAGATAGCATCAAGTCCAGCTCAGACAAGAAACTATTGATATACACATTACCACCAGACTCCAGCTAACATTTTTGTTACGAATCCCTAGACTCAATGGCTGTTACTAATATAAATGTGAATAAGTATGTGCAGACTAACAAGCTATTTAGTATAAACAAGGTTATATGTTTATAACTGGCTCACAGCCCTACGAGGAATATCTGACAAGCGGAGGTACAATCACGTGGTTAGCCTTTCGTGGAATCTATACTTCTACATAAAATAGAAGTGTCTGTCTGTTATTTTCAAATTTTTCACTTCGAATTATTTTTTCATATAGTATAATTGATAACTAAGCCATATCTAATGTTAATTTTTTTCGTGTCTGTCTGCCCGAACGGATTTAACTCAAAAATTACTAAACGTATTGCCATGAAATGTACACAGTATATAGATAATAACCCCAGGACCAACTTCGTCTTTGTTTCATCGAGATATCTCAAACGGTTCCGGAAAATATGATGATCATGGATGTAAATAGCCACTGGATTAAGCTTTTCTTAGAATTACTGCATAAAAATCATTGTTAAAAAAAATTTCCTCCTCATTTCTTCTATTTTTTGTCTATGGGTTGTCCTCCTTTCCTTCTAAAAAAGCCGTAGTGGCCAAGTGGCTAGAGTTATTCAAAGTGGAGCCGCAGTGACCCAGTGGATAGATATATATCAAGTGGGGCCGTAGTAGCTCAGTGGCTAGAACACCCAATAAAGGGGGCCGAGAAGCTCAGTGGCTATAGAACCTAATTGTGGGGCCGCATCTGGTCAGGGGCTAGAGCGCCCAATATTGGAGCCACAGTATCTCAGTGGCTAGAGTACCCAAAAAAAGGGGGCCGCAGTAGCTCAGTGACTAGAGAACCCAATAAAAAAGCGGCTAGATCAATTTAAAGTCCTAAATATCATGCCAAAATAAAACATGTGCGAAGCGATGGCAGGGTGTAATTTAAAAACTCAATTTAACCTCAAAGAAGAAATATTAGTATTTTAAACATAAAAACTTTCTTTAAATAATGGTGGGCTTAATTTTAATAACTTTACAAAAGCAGCATGCTAACGAAATCGTACGGGTCAGCTAGTTAAAAATAAAACGCGAGATGATAGAATTTTTGCTCATCAGGATATGGAACTAAATAAACAATAATTAATTTAATTAATACCAGTGCATTCATTTACAATTAGTCGAAGAATTTATTAAAATATTTATTAACGAACGTTGCTACAGGAGATAACATGTGATGTTACTAATAAAACAATTTTAAAGTCAGTAATATTTTATACTAAAAAAATAGTGAGCTTCTGAACTATTTTATTCAAAAATCTTGTCAACTCACTTCTTAAACCTTCTGGAGTAGTATGGATCAGACAGCTGATGATGGTCTTTTGAAACCTTATATGTTCATATGTAAATGTGTCATATTTCGTGGTTTCTTCACTATTGCATGAAGGAGTAGCGATTATTCCAAAACTCTGGGAGGAAGTCAGTCTACCTTCTACACATCAAGGCCACATTCTTTAGACGAAAATATACTTTATTAGTTTTAAAATAAGAACATTTTGCCTAAATTGTTAACTATTTGGAGACAAATTTATTTAAATATTTTTGCACCTAATTTAAAATAAGTCTGTCGGAAATTTATTGATATAACTCACTGCTGTCTAAGAAAACTCAAAAATTTCTGTTCACATAGATCGTATACGTCACATCTAACTTTTTCTTCCTCTCTATTCCATGTAAACACCATTAGTGTAGACCTACAATATTATAATGTACTCATTTATATTATCACGGAGGTAATTCTTACAGTGAGACATGGTAGGCTATGGCCAGGTTATCATTTACTGTTGCGCACATAATGATGACTGTCCATAAAGCTTGGCAGAATTGAGGAAGCAGAAGTATTTTGGTGTCAAGACTGCGTATGTGCTGCAATAAACTGCCGTCATTACTTTTAATAATGTCATGTTTTAATATTACGTCTTACTGATCGCAGTGCAGCAATTAATAGAATATAAAACTTTTCAAAACTACGTTAAGCATATTGGATTTTTAATTTTTTTTTTGGAACGTACAGTTTACAGATTTTTGAATACGTGTTATTTTTTGTAAAGCGCGCTTCTGTCGGGAACGCAGGAAATCTCTTTATCACAGTTGATTTGTGGAACATTTATTTCAATTTGTTCTCTGCCCAACAGAATTGTGATTGAAATCAGAAATTCTAGCCATTCATTGTATTTCGATACATAATGGGGAATTCGCTTAAAACATGATGTCATCACCTCCGCAGTGTCAATAATAATATCTGCTAAAGTATGGCGTTTTTATAAACAGAAGGAAAAGAGAGAATAATTTGTTTAGTGGCTTGGCCATAACTAAACGCCAAATGACACGGTTGAATGGCTGACTTTCCAACTGCAGATGAGCGTGAACGGATAGAAAACAAATGAAAAAAAAAAAAAATTAAATAAATAATTGGAATTTTGTCTGTTCGCGCGTGAAAAAAGGTTGACCGCTTCCTTGTCAATCAAGTGAGGAGTCTGCGACTGATCACGTCATTTATAAATTGCCTGCTTCAGTTCACACACGCGGGAGAAAGTGAATCACCGCCTATCACAGATACCATGTAGAGACAAGGAAATTTCGCAGATTCACCTGAAGACAAGGTCAACTACATTCACGTGTACATATGTGTTTTTGATTCCATTGGTCCATAGTTTGTTAGACAAGCCCTGGACGACTTTCAACCAATAAATAACCTGCAAGGAAAATAAGAACCGAATCGCGTGCTACCAGGTCTTAACTGGAGTGACAGCCAACGAACAACTGACTGATGCACGAATGTACAAAGGACTGCGGAGTCCAGCTTTTCGCCGGATGAATCGGCGAAATTTCCGGGTCTCTAGCCATGATACACTCATAGCTAGGGACCTGCAAAATTCGTGTTATTATTTGTGATCAGGCTAAACTTCGCAGTACCTTATATACTGGAGTGGATGTCGTTTCTCCATTGGCTGCTGTATAGTTGTGAAGTCACTCCCTTTCTGAATGAACTGTGCGTGATTGGGACACACAATTGTGAAGCGTCCATTTATTGGCGCTGAGTTACCCAGGGAGTGTCAAATAAAGTATGGTCCGATGACAAACGTATTTCAAAGGTAAAAGTTTTTTTAAAGTTTAACGTGTCCTCAAATAATAACGCGAATTTTGCAGGTCTCTACTCATAGCTAAGAACAGATGTTTTTTTTTCGCGAAAAGATTTCAAGACCTGTAGTATACCAAAACACTTTTGTTCATATGCACTTTTGTGGTCGGATTATTTTTAATGTCACGTGCCTGAAGTGTCTGCCTCCGAATCATATACGTTCAGTCTCGGAATAGTTTATTACGATTGTCCCAGTCAAATGGGAACATGTCTTCTCACGTAGACACTCGGCCAATAACCAAAGGAAGTTCTGGTTGTGGACGTAGGATATTGAAGTCTAGCATGGCCATAAATATTTTCGCGAAATACACCTGTTAGAACTCATAGCTAAGTAAGAGAAAGGTTCTTGTAAAACGTCGTCACAACCATTGAACGGCATTTTACCGGAGAAAAGAGCACGTTTGAAAGAACCAAGAAATCTGTAGCCATAACCCATCTAGACTGCTACTATAGATTCCGAAATCAAGAAATATCTACAGAAATGTCTTATGTTATGCTGTCTTGTTGTTGATTGGATCTGCAATGATAAACAGTATGGCTTCTGCACCATAACGCTGTACCCTTGCCATAAAGTACAGTGTTCCTTAAGAATAACAATTTCAGCAATAATTGTATTGACTCCGCTACAGTTAGCTGTATCAACCGATCAGAACTTTCAGGTATAACAGTAGCGCAGTTCTAACTTGGGACTTGGGAGCTCAGCCAACGTCGGGCCCCTTCTCCCTAGGAAAGGAAAACAATTGGACGGCGGTATTTCGACAGGTGGGAGGGAGTGGCTGCAGATTAGTCTGCCAGTTACCTGTGCTTGGTGCTTTGCAAGTCATTCTGTCTCTCTCTTTCACTTGGCTAGGTGGAGCAAATTCCGTGCTTAGGCCGGCGCGACTATAGGAAGTTTGGTTTTCGCCATGTAATTTCACTGCTACCTTTGATGATATCACTTTAAAACAAAAACAGTTTGTCTATCTTTGCTCGGAACACATTAATAGAAGAAATTTTTTGTAAAAATTGTTATGCCCTAAAAATTACGGATAAATTAAGCTTGATACTCGAAAACACATCGGTTCTCAAGACCGCGATGTTAAAAGCTGCCCAAATTTTTGTACTCACATTCTTGTTTAGTCATTACCTACCCGTATACATCGTAAAAATTACTCTGTAACTCGTAAGTCAAGTTGGTCGAATATTTAACCGTGGGAAAAATTTACACATTACTGAATCGCTGTGCCGGAAGTGTGAGACAACTTGTTTTTTCTTTCGTGAATGATTTTAAATTTATATTTCCTTAACACTATTTTCTAGGAGAAAAACATTGCCTTATTTCTATTTTTTAATAATGTAGATTGAAATACTAAGCTATATTGTGAAATATTACAAATATACGTTTCGTATAATTCGCAAGAAAATTTGTCGTTCGACAAAAGATTTTCTTGACAACTGGTATAGAAGAATTTTTCTTGTAAAAGTACAATATATTCTTTACAGTGTACATCACAGCTTATGTAAGTAGGAATACAGAGTCCAGTGCTCCTGTAGTGTTGTAATACCTTACTTATAGATTGTCATGAATGTCTGTAAGTGTGCGTTAATAGTTACGTGTTTATTTTCATAACAATGTCAGGAATCCACTTTGGTGACGCATGGCCAGTAGATATGAAGTCTGAGGCAATTCTCATTTCCACACACTGCGTATGGGTACACAATGGCCTTGAAAGAGGAACTCGACAGGTATTGCGAAATAAAAATGTCGCTCAGTTAACTGCTCTAGCATCCCATTGTTCCGCGCGGTAATACAAACCGCGTGACGTCATACACTTGTGAGGGCGGTCGCTAACGGATTTACATACACTGGACAATAACATTTTATCGGCGAAGAATTCAGTAACAACGTAAACAATTTGTCGGATCGCGCAAGAAGTGTGTGCGCGTGTGTGAGGGTTGATTGGGGGGGGGGGGGGGAAGGCAGTCGACATTAGGACATCGTTAAACTGTCAACATTCGAAATCCAAACACTGCCTCCAGTGCCCAGCGAGAGCCGATGAACGACGGATTTTGACATCAGCAGGAGGAGCGACGAGTGTGCTGGGCTCCGAACCACGAGACCGGGCTGTCTGCATCGGGCATAGGTGTTCCTCTAGGGGGCGGTACCATATTCCTTGCCTTGGTAGTCGCCACGTCATTGAGCCTGGGTGAGTCATTTCTGTTCACTTCTCAGTTCTTTAAGACGCTCTCTAATCTAACCGTATTACTTTCCTGCAGTACCTACATAATAAAACCGGCGCATTTTAACTCATTGAAGCGTATGAACGTATATGCTCGTGGCTACATTTATACCGACATTTATTTGTCCTTGAAGACCAAACTAACACGTTTACAGTTTGACTGTTTCGCTGGACACTATCGGAATCTAAGTAAGAAATAAGAGCTAGTCAAAACCATAATTCGTATGAAAAAAATATATACGTTTTAATATTTCTGAAATGGACACGGACATTAAAACCTAACATCTGTCACGACACATTAATTAGCGCAGTCAACACGTTACTCTATTGGCTGACGGCTATCTAGTAATGGAAGTTGCAGAGTATAGTAAGCGTGCCTGGTGTACACAGAAAAAACTCTAGTGTTGTGGCAACAGAAGAAATGTGGTTTTGTTATCTGTGATCCGTCAGTAACAAATGTTGTTGTTAATGTAATATAATGTTAAGCTAATAACGTTACTCTATTATTAAGTACTCTTGAGACAACATTACCTCCTTTCTGTACTGGCAACATTAAGGTGGTGTGTATGTTGCAGAAAAACAAATTTTGTGTTGCGGCAAAACAATTTTGTTTTGCATTGGTGTTAACATTTGTGATAGAAAATTTTCGTGTACTTTTTTGCTTTAAATAAACATTGCAGTGTAAAATAAATTAAGTACAATTATTTTGTAAAATAAACAAATATTAACAAAAAATAAAATTACAGCAGGTAGCGGAATCGAACCCATGCCCTAACCTCTCATCGCAATCCGCTTTACGGAACCCGGCGGCCTGCCAACTGAGCTATCTTTTTTTTTTTTTTAATTATTCATCATTTATTTGCACTTCTATTATTTACAACATTAAAATACTTTATAGGCTGTTCACGGTAAATGAGCACTTTTTAAGGCCCTTCTAAAATTTCCCTTTCACCCAATTTCTATCTTCCTGATACTTTTTAATATAAACACTGTAATGTGACCAAAAACTACAGTGTATCCATTTCACCATTATTAAAAGTTAATGCCTGGGGCTGCCATAAGTTATATTTATCAGTGTTTAATGCCTGTTGGGAGAGCCTAAATAAAAGTGCTCACTTTACCGTGAACAGCCTTTATCTCCATTGCAGCTTATTCTCGGTGAGTGCAATATTTAATGCATATATCGATATCAAATAAAGTTCTTACCGCTGTATCTAAATTAATCACAGAGAGATCTAATTCACACTCATTTACACATATTCAATCTGCCTATAGTAATAATTACAAATGTCTTACACTCACGCATAAAGTTCAATAGTCCCGCCCGTCAGTCTCACACTTCACTGCACTGATACTCACAGTCCGCAGACTCCACTCTCGCCGCCACTCGACGCTCTGCTGGCTCGTCGCTTCGCTGCACTGTTCAAAAAAAAATTTCTTTAATTTTACGGAAAAGTACTGGTAAAAATTTATCCAGAAGTGCCCGTAAACTCTTAGTAAAATCACGGACACATTGATTTTCAGAAACGGATTTTCCCTAAATTTCACGGAACCTCTCCGTTAATTTGCAAGTTAGTTTTCTGTACTTTTCGTTTAAAATAAAAAGAGATCGTATAAACGTCTTTGATTTTCGTTATGTGGATGTTCTACAGTGTATAAAAATGATATTTAAAAAAATTAAAATATTTTGTTCTAAAGTGAGGTTTGAACTCGAATCAAAAAATTGCCAGTCCACGACTCTAGCTATTTTTTTTTTTTGCGTGTTGATGACTGTAAGTATTGAATACAACATAACTACAAACTGTAGTTCTCATCCTTTACGTGGGAATACTTATGCTCTATAAATATACCCATAATCGGCATACGTAAACTGCTTTGGAAGGTTTGAGAGCTGGTCTTACCTACATTTAGTTTTCAATCTATACTTTAAAATTTAAATAGGGTGGTTCACTACTATTCGCCATTTTTACGTCTCTAAGTCAGTGTAACATTCTATTGGTTCGATATTTCTTTAATGTCGCAGTAACACAAATTATTTTGTTGTTCCTGTCAATTTTAGCGTAATACAATCTTTGTTTGCGGTCACATTTCTTAGAGGGAAAATGGAACAACATATTTGTTTGCATAGAGCCAAAAATATATTTAGTTGCCCCCAACAAAATATATTGTTGATCAAACGAAATTTAAAAAATAACAAAATTACTTTTGTTCGTATAACAAAATATATGTTTGAATAAACAAAATCTCTGTGTTGGGCGAAAAACAATTAGACTGTCAACTAAATATTTTGTTGATCGACTGTATATATTTGTTTGGCCACTCATTTGACTGCCTTCGTTCGAATGCAGCTCGAGAGTTTGTTTGTATTTTTTGTGACAATTAGGATAGTAACCGTGTTTTTTAGCGCATGTATTGATATTTAACAATCTTATAAACACATTAATAAAACAATGCAACAAGAAAATGATAATTAAGGGTCCTATGTACTGAAACGTTTTCTGTGAAATAGTAGTATGCGCGTAAACGCGTATCACACTAAATAAAACTTCTGGAAATACGACTTTTTGTCAGAAAAGATTAAAAATCTTATCTATGGCACTATTTTTTACTTTTGTCATATTTAATGTATTCTTGAAGAAAAAATTACTGAAAATTGTCAAATATTGCATATTTAAATCTTGCCTATGCAGTTTCCTTAAGCGGCAAGAGAAAAGTACAAAGATACGGGCGTAGTTTAATCTGTGGGCTTTCATCGCGTGTAATAAAACCGCACAGTTACAGATATAATGTGCACAGTACAGCGTCACGACGGAAACACTGCACGCCTTGCGCGTAGGAGCGATGAGGCACTAGGCGTGCGTGTTAGTGTCGCCCGTATCGCTCCCTCGCCTTCTTGACCTTGGACGCGTAGCTACATCGTCCCCTTAAGGGAGTAGTATCCACTCCATTTTCGTATTTTCTTACAAATCTTCGTAATGAAAATGTATGACCAGAAATAAAAAATCAAAGCTAGGCATGATATGGACTACTAAAGAATTTTTTTTATTTGTAGGGTTTCAAATATACCTGTATTTTCGCATGTGGGACTGAAATTATTAAATAATTAGATAATATATAATTACGGTTACAGATGTGTCAGTAATCATCTAAGAAAAATAAGTTGGATTTAGAAATAACTGTTAAAATGTTCCCTATGTCATGACTAGCTTGGCTTTTAAATATTGTCTCCGAAAATTAAGTTAATGAGGAAAATACGTACATCCAAGATAGCAAGAATACTTCCCCCAAACCCTGTAAAACTTGAAATATTTATTTGCACAACGTTGCCCAATATTTGCAGTATATCTATTTAAAAGCTTTCTGGCGTCATCAGTTATCACATTAGCTGAGATTCCTAAGGCGTAGCGATCGGATGCAGGCAATCTAGGTCAGAAACTCGACTGAAGTTATAAGATTTTTTTTTATATCGCCTCAAACTGTTTAATGTACGTGTAGTCAAACAAATCTTTAGTTGCACCAAACAAATAGTACAGTTTGGTGCAACCAAACGAGAACTACAAAATAATTTGGTTCCAGCAACAAAATATTTAATTGCCCGTTTACAAACAAATAATTTGGTTGCACCAAACAAATCTTGTTTGATTCAACGAAGATTATTTCTCAGTGTATGTTTGCATTACTGTAATATAAAACTTTGTAAATGGTTAACATTAAGTAACTTTATCACAACAATATTAATTTTACTACAACATAAACGATTAAAGAAATGCCTCAATAGTACTTTTTTTTTTGTTACAGCAACATTTGACTTTTTTATGTGTAGCTAAGATCAATAGAACAATGGTTTGTGTATATACAGAATCCAACATAACTTAGACGGCTTTAATGAAGAATATAGGCATTTAACTTCAATCTTGTCCTTGGGGCCAATAAAAATGTGCTATCCTTAAAGGATCTTTGGGAGGTACGTAAAATATCAACCTTTGCATTAAATGTCTTAAGACTAATCAATTTTCTTATTCTTGGGCAACTCTTAAGTTGTCAGTAAATCCTTTGCCAACAACATTTAAATTAAATTAACACTCCACGTACGTTTTGTACAGCTATATGCACGCCATTAATAAGTTCAATCCCGGATTAATTGACGAGTTGAAGTGTTGCAACCATTAACATTTTTTTTAATGTGCTGTACTTGTATAGAGCGTGCGTGCTTCTCACAACCAGCGAACAAATTTAACCTTTAATCATTCACAAATGGCAGGCGCAGATACTTCAACAAATCTGATTTCTCACACGGAAGACACTCAGACATAAGCCACTGATTCCATGTTAAGTACAGCAACGACAATAAATATCCTTAATGTGCAACATCTCCTCGATCAGAGACACGGGGACTCTTTAACATTTACAAAACATTGGTGCCATACTTACAATATTTTCATGTAGTTTGAAATATTGAGAGAGACATAGTTGTACAGTTGTAAGTCACGAACAATCTTCTGTACATGTCAAATTATTAGTAGCGTGTATTGGGATTCACCTCGAAATACCAGGAACCAACATTGTGTTCGGACTTCTAACGCACGGGCAGTTCTGTGGAGGATCAGTATTGATGCCAGTTTATTACTGTAGTCACTCGATCGCTGTTTTCAGCATGAAAAAACATGAAAGGCCCATAAAAATATATTCCGATCCACATAAAAAATTTGGTATTATTACAAACAATTTTCTATAATCCTTTCATTAACACATTTATGTATGGTTCCTAGTGTTGTAAATACTGATTTTTTGAACAGTTCTGTACTTAAGCTGGCAAAGAACTTGTTTCGTTACGCAGCCAATAAACTGTACGCTTTGTGCTCGGTGGTCAGTGATATGACCCAGTGATAGGCGCAGAGCAGTGCCATGGTTTGTAATTAGTTATCCGCAGGGATTATCATTGGACACTGAGTCTCGTGGAGTCTTCCTGTGAAACACGCTGACAATTGTCAACGCTGGGAATGGAAGGGTTAAGCATCACAAAGAGTGTTCTACAATGTGCCTACATGTAACTCGTCGTACGCTGGACGTTCTTAATTGCTTGTGACAACGTATCAAACATCTTTATGAGGTGCCTCATCCTAGAATTGCAAGCTTGAGGAGTTTTTCTGAGACTTTTGCTTACATACCAGACATTCATTCACCTTTTGGTTGTGAAATTGGTATACCAATTCCTGAAAATTGCGAGTCTTAGCGTGACCACACAAATTATGAGTTTAACGTTCTCAGGCAATAATCAATCAGTATGATAATAATTGTTCTCGGCGTCACAAAATTTTGGTGTAGTCATGGCGACGTTTCATTAAATAATTTGAAAGAAACGACTGATTTTGCTGTTATTGGAGGTCATCGTACAACCACGAAATACTTCGCCGTTTGGTGTTCCTATTTTAACATTTTATGTGTAATTTGCAACAATCTCGTATTTCAACTCGAACTTGAAATACCTGCAGTCCTTAGGAGCCATCTTACTCCAGATTCTCGCATGTGGGAATAGTGCCGGACGATGCCGTTAGTCAGCGGGTTTCCTCAGGAATCTCCCGTTTCCCCCACCCTTTCATTCCGGCGCAGGTCCATACTCACCTCAATCACCCTAATCGGATCTCAAGACCTCGATGTTAAGAGCCGTTTAAATCTCTTCCCTTCACTTAGGGGCCATATTAGCCGAGAGGTAGTTCGAAAATATAAAACTCCAATATGTGGTTCTGCTAAATAAGACCAAAAAAAAAAAAAGTTTGTTTCAAATAGTCTGTTCGAAAGTGTGGACTCCTGCTTATAGGCTGTTCACGGGAAAATGAGCATTTTTGAAAGCCCTGCTTAATATATACCTGTATGCACGTTGTATATTCTTCCGCCTCTTGTAAAATTAACATTGGCATGGGCCTCATCCCTTTATTCATACGTCGGTCAAGTGAAACTGTGAAATTATTAGAAAAATTAATATATTGCAAATCTGCTAATTTGTACACTTTGACGCATTAAAAAAAAAAAAAAAAACAGGAAGAAAGCGAAATAATTTAAGTAATTTCAAATGGTTACTAGCACTTTTTACTCTACGTTAAGATATGGAACTACTTTCTCTCCATCACTACCAACTTTACTGGGCGCATGTCACTCAGTGAGCCGGTTAAAATATATGCCACGCAAGAGCAGTGACATTTTTCTACGGTTCAAGTAGTTTAGTTTTGTATGCTTCGCTGAGAAGTTCAAGAACGGAATATTTTGGAACATCTGTTCTCGACGGATTATTTGTCTTGATGAACCCGCAAAAGTAAATTTGTCGGCGCTACTCAGTTCTCAGGTCGTATATCAGAACGTAAAAACCTCGACATGCGGCAATCGAATTAACTACAGGAACACAGAAGGGGCGGCTTGATTGTCACAGCGTTTTCCGGGGGGCAAAGACGTGCCACCCAGGAATTCATAGGCTCGTTCCGGTGCAACGTCTCCCCGGAAACACAAGAAGCCGAAGAGCGGAAAAAAGGAGGGGGGGGGGGAGGAGCCACGGATCATTAGGCGACGGGTTCGGGGACTGGCCTCGCGTTATCTGCTTGCAGGAGCGAGTCACGTCCTGCCTTTGTGTGTTCACAGCTCCATCCGAGCTCGCTCGCATGAAAACACTCCCCCAACCCCTAATCCACCCTTCCAACCAGCCCTCGTCTCTCTTTATTCGCACTCGAGAGCGCGAAACAGACCAGAGGCAATCTGTAGTTCAACGCGACTCGCTGTCTCTGAACAACCAGCGTGTGCATCTGCGAAGCTGGGAGGAATCACACACCCCTTTCTCCACAACCATAAAAACAACCCCCCTCCTACACCCACCCCTCAACACATTTAGAAAGGGAGATGCTTGCTCCCGGGTTTATTTCTCAGAAAATGGGCCCAGCCAATTTTTGCGAGTCATTCTCTCCCTATATATATTTTTTTTCGGCGCTTACCCCCTTACAACCTAACCCCCTTCCCCTGATGACCAGTGCAAATCGCCACTCTTGGAGGCTTTAGCCCAGGAGCGTGAAAGGGTCAAGCAATTCTCTGACCTCCTTCAAGCAACCCCTTTCTGACCCCCTCGCCTTGGATCCGGGACCTCCCGCGGGTCAAGGAAACAGAAAATCGAGCAGTGTTTCCGGCCTGTTGAGTCTCGTGTAGGGGATGCGAAAACACTCACCTCACCTCCCCTCCAGCTGTGCAGACTTTACTGGCTGGCACAGATGTCGCGATCCTTCCTCGCCGAAGCTTTTTATTACCCTTCACCCCCCCCCCCCCCAACATACATCCCACGATTTCCGTAATCGAAATTCACTCGCGCCCCCCTGGAATCTCACGTTGCTGTTCGTTTACTGCAATGGTTCGAGGACCACTGGTGGAGTGAAGAAGTCTGGGTGGCGCTAAACATCGAGATCTTGAGAGCGAGGTGAGAATGGAGCAGCACCGGAATGCAACGGCGAGGGGATCCCGAGAAAACCCGCCGACCAGCGGCATCGCCTGGCACGATTCCCACATACGAAAATCCGGGAGCGACCCCCCCCCCCCCCCCGGGGATCGACCGCTCTAACCGATGCGCAATCGCGGCCCCCGCCATTGGTGGCTGGTAAGGTAAACTTTCTTGAATACGCCATAATGTACATATTTTCAGTTATACGAGATACGTAGCTCTATATGTTAGTAATGCAGTTGGGTCTTTCCCATTGAGTGCTGTTTTAAATGATTTGCTATTTGTTTGGTATTTCAAAATAATATAAAGAAAGTTATTGTTCGTTAATATCATGTTTTTATTGTGAAAATGCATACTTATTACCGGGTTGATAAATTATTATCGCTAGCTTTTCGTGCTCAGTGGAAAATTTGCCAAGGTTCGTGTCCGTGTCAATTCTACACAACGCCACGTAAATGTTTTAAGATAACCATAAATATAAGTGAACGTAACATTTCTCATTATGCAGGGGCGTATCCGGGTCGGTTTGTAACTCCCCTCACCCCTCCAATTAGGTTGTCAACATTAAAAACTAAAATTAATTATAATACTTTCATTGTGATACATATATGCAATTCCTTATACTTTGAGGTAAATTTCTCCTAGTATTTGTCCTAACACACGTGTTTGTACCACTAATTCCAGTGTAACCTACCTCCAGGCTTTCATTCAGTTTGAAACCTTCCACTCCCCCCCCCCCCCCAACCATCGGCTTCATCCATTCAACCTTTTCAGGTCCCTTCTCCAACATTATACATTTCTGGCTCTTCCACTCACGTTCTATAGAAACATTTATTTCAAATACGATTTATGAGGGCATATGAACAGATAGAATTACTTACTTGAAAGAGTACTGTTAGGTATTAATACGAGAGTGAGTCAAATAAAACCCTAAAAATTAAATATAAATCTAAACACTCTACGACTGTCCTGAAAGATGATACGAGAAAGGAGATAGTGTGACGCCTAAAGGCTGTTCTCGATAAAGTGAGCACTTTTGAAATCAACCTTGGACAAATTTCACTGCGCCTGCATGGCATACATTTTAACGGGCTCACTGAGTGACATGCGCACATTAAAGTTGGTAAGGATGGAAGTTAAGTAATTCCATATCTTAACGTCGAATAAAAAGTTTTAGGCAACCAATTCTGATAAATTAAATAATTTCTTTCGCTTTCTGTTTTTTTTTAATGCAATAAAGTGTAAAAATGAGCAGATTTGTAAAATATCTACTGTTCTAATAATTTCACAGTTTCACTTGACTGACAAATGAATGAAGTGATGAGGCCAGTGCAAATGTTAATTTTACACAACGTGGAACAGTACACAACGTGCATACATGTAGATCTTAAGCTGGTTTTCAAAAGTGCTCATTCTACCGTGAACAGCCTATAGCTGTCAGATAGAATGAATCTGGAGGGAATTCGAATGCAGTTACTTTAGAAGCACGTGTGAACACGGCCCACCTATACTCCAACATTGCTAGCTTGGTTTGTTTAAAGTGCAAAAAAACTTATTAGTTAGTTTAAACTTTAAAAACATTTATTTATCTACTAAATTTAACAAGTTTGGGGGGGGGGGGGCTAGTTTGAGTGGTATAGTGTGTTGAAAAAAGAAAAAAAAAGTCCACATCGTATTTTAGGTAAATTTTACATGTCTATAGTTCGGGAGAAGAAAAACTTAAGTTGACGAAATATAAACAAATCATTCGAAAATTTTGTATAAAATGGTGAACGTTCCTCTATGTCCTAATGGAACTGGCAGACAGCAAACGACGTCAGAAATCGTGAAGTTTGAACGACGTAAGAGTTAAAGTGTTTCTGTCAGTAAATTTATGATTACGATTTTTTCGTAATGTTATCTAGTTATAAATGGACTTGAAAATCAAAACAGTTGCATTAAATTCTAAGCGATTCATTTTAGACATACGAGTGCATACATTACCAGTCAAGTACAACCATAAAACTGATTTCAAGCACCTCTTTTATTTTAAACAATTATCCATTGAATTTTAAAATAATACGCGGTCTGGAAATTAGTTTATTGTCGCATACGCCATAACATCTGGCTATTTTTGACTAAACAAACATATTATTGTGACTTTTTATGATGTAGGCTTGCATAAATAATTTATCTACAATTACTTAATTCAGCTTCTAAATTTCTTAATCGTTCGTTTTTGCATATGAGCAAATGTTGAAGAAGGTACTCAGGAATATCTAGGATCCTTTCATTTATTTACGAGCACCGAAAAATTTCTAATGGTTCTCACTGTGAGAGAATTTTTAGAAACCTATTCTATTTAAGTATTTCCAGCGGGAAAGTATAACTGAATCCATGATTCTTGCTTCAGCAAAAATGAAGTTGCGTGAAGCGAGAGGTTCAAATTAACTAATGAAATTATAACGTAATATATTCCAAGTAAAACAAAGCTTAATACAGACGTACACATTAAAAAATAAAAATAGCCCAACTCCATTACGAGATCACACATTTACCCTGTTATAGGCTATTCACGGTAATATGAGCAATTTTCCCTGTTATAGGCTATTCACGGTAATATGAGCAATTTTCCCTGTTATAGGCTATTCACGGTAATATGAGCAATTTACCCTGTTATAGGCTATTCACGGTAATATGAGCAATTTACACTGTTATAGGCTATTCACGGTAATATGAGCAATTTTTAAGGCCCTTCCAAAATTTACCTTTTCGTCTATTTTTATCTTTCCGCCACTTTTCAATATCAATATTTCCATGTGACTCATAAATATGGTGTGTACTTTCACCACTCTCAAATGTTAATGCCTGAGTCGGCAATAAAACATTCTTGTTAAAGCCTGTTCATGATAAAGTGAGCACTTTTGTAATCAACCTTAGAAAAAAATCACTGACCCTACCTGCATATATTTTAACAGGCCCACTGAGTGACATGCGACACCAGTAAACTTGGTATCGATGGATGAAAAGTAGTTCCATATCTTCACGTCGAATAAAAAGTGTTAAGTAACCATTTGTGATAACTTAAATTATTTATTTCCCTTTCTGGTTTTTTTTTTTTTTTAGATCAATAGAAGTGTAAAAATGAGCAGATTTTTAAAATATTTGCTTTCCAAATAATTTTATAGTTTCACTTTACCCACGCATGAATAAAGCGCAGAGGCCCGTGGCAATGTTAATTTTGCATAAGGCGGAAGAAGACACAACGTGTCTTAAGCAGGGCTTTCAAAAGTTCTCACTTTACCGTGAACATGCTATATTTGCGCCCCCAAAAATGTTATTCGCTCCGAATATGCGTGACGCGAACCGAAATACCGAAATACCGAAATACCGCGTGTGGAAGAATGACAAGGTGCACTTTATCAAAAACTAGAGCCGGCGCAACATTTTCGGTGATTTGGAGGGGGGTTGGGGGACGGCTTGTGTGCACCCCCGGGTGACCGCCATTTGTCATGGCGGGACATTGGCCCGAGCCTGTCACTACCCCGGGGTTAAATAAAACCTAGGTGGGTGTAGCGGGGGGTGGGGATGTGATGCTCCGGTGGTAGGTCGGGACGCCGTGAATTACAATTTTTTTTGTGCCCTCGCGCCTCCGCTTGGCTCCTCTATCCCCCTTCAAACCCTGCTATTCTCCCCCTTCAAATTCTGCTATTCTCCCCCTTCAAATCCTGCTGTTCTCCCCACTTCAAATCCTGCTATTCTCCCCCCGAAAATTCAGGTAATTGCTGCTATGGACACAGCGGACAACTACTCGGGGCTTTTAAAATCCGGAGCAAACCCACCCTGCCCCCCTCTACCTCCCATCCCTTCATAGTGAGCGTACGTAAATGGCGGACAGGCGACACGGGATGGTCGAAAAAATTATAAATTGCTCGTCTGCTCACTGTATGCCACCCTCCCTGTAGCACGTGGTCACTCGCCTCTACCCTGGCTGAAACGTCATGTGGCATTAATTGTCCCCCTCTCTCTCTCTCTCTCTCTCTCTCTCTCTCTCTCTCTCTCTCTCTCTCTCTCTCTCTCTCTCTCTCTCCCCCCCCCCCGTATGCCTCATCCATCCATTTTATCCACGGTTTTCCTCTTCGTTGTGAGTGGATAACACGTGAGAGCGTTATATTAACGTGACGCTGTCTGGATACACTTCAAACTGACAAATTATGTTTGCAATTCTCTGCAATCACCAAGCATCATTCCACTAAACTTGATTGAGAAGTAGTGTCCTCATGGACGCTAGGTCTACAGCTTTTATATCTGATGTTTCCCCAGTATTCAGGCTGTCACGTGCACGCAAACAAAGTCATCGATGCTTTTCTCATTTTATTCAATATCAAGAGTATTTTTCCAGCAACTAAAGCCACAATGCTTGTCAGAGGAAATTCACTATGACCACCCCTGAAGTTTAAGCTATGTTAATAAATTTGCAAATGAAAAAAAAATTCCATATACCATTTACCTTGTAGGTATATTGTTGTAAATTTCGTTGTACTAAATTATATTATATTTTACACCGCACATAAAGGGCCCCATTTTACTTTGCATACAGTTAATGGTGTTTCCGAAACAAAAACGTTCATTACATGCATCAGAGATGTCTTTCAGTAGCATTTCATTTCTACTCGTAATTGCCGACATTTCAACACCAGTTTACTAAGTACAGTATGCCAAACGATTAAGTAGACCATCCGGTGTAATATATTATAAACATAATACATTAAATAATAATGGCGTGTATTATATTAAATATGTTAAATATTGTGTAAGGCAGGTAAATTATTATGTATTATCTGTTACTAATTGCTTTATAAGACATTTCATTTTATAAACTGCGTACAGTACTGTATAAATCTACACTCTAAAGTATATAGTATCTGTACTACCTTTCATGGCTATACAATTAGCAAAACATTTTATCAGCAATTATTTTCTTTGCAATATATAGTTTTCCTTTAACTTGCAATGAAATTATATATTATTACGTTTATTCCACTTTCACGCAAATAAATTGACTGCATAAATGTAGAGGAGAGTGGAGATATGTGGGCAGCTCTTAACCTCGGGGTCTTGACACCCGACGAGGGTGAACCGAGGTGAGTATGGAGCAGCTTCGAAATGCGAGGGTGGCGGGAAACGGGAGAACCCTGAGAAAACTCGCCGACCAGCTGCATCGTCCGGCACGATTCCCACATGCGAAAGTCCGGGATTGATCCCGCCTTGGAATCGAGCCCAATTCGCATTGGTGGGAGGCGAGTAGTCTAGCCACCACACCACCGCGACCCCTTGAGTGTGGCCCTTAAACATTGCGGTTATTTGTGAATGGCCCGATAGGACAACTAATTGAATAGCTCTGGGTGTATTTTATTTTATATAAAGTTATAAAAAATGTATCTAAAGTAGTTTTGATCAGTTCTAAGCGCGCTGAACGATATAAGTTCCTATAGTCTGTTTACGGTAAAACGAGCACTTTTGAAAGCCCTGCTTCAGATCTACTTGTGTGCACGTTGTGTATTCTTCCGCCTTGTGTAAAATTAACATTGCTATGGGCCTCATCAATTTATTCATGCATCGGTCAAGCGAAACTGTGAAAGTATTATAAAAGTAAATATTTTACAAATCTGCTCATTTTTATACGTCGATGCATAAAAACCAGAAAGCCAAAGAAATAATTGAAGTTATCGCAAATGATTACTTAACACTTTTTATTCGAGGTTAAGATAGGGAACTACTTTCCACTCATCGTTTACCAACTTTACTAGGCGTATGTCACTCAGTACGCACGTTTACATATATATATATATATATATATATATATATATATATATATATATATATATATATATATATAGGCTGGATCAGTAACTATATTCTGAGGTTGATTTCAAAAGTGCTCACTTTAACGAGAACATCCTTTAAGTTAATGAGTGATCCTGACAAAAAGGGCGCGACTCTTCACAACCTAGACCATGACGATAAATTACTTGCTGATAGTAACAGGTATATCCTAGACAACGTATTTCACAGAGCCCAACAGATGGCGCAGATTAATGTGATTTCCGGATTGGAATGACGCAATTTAACGTAAATCGCTGTGTACAGTGGACGCAAGATAGGCAGCGGGAAATTTATGGCTACGCAATCTGCAATTAAGCACGCAATTAAGTACGCGTAATTTACAAATTCACACCTGATGTTACTGTCTGAAAAGATCAGGTGACATTACTTAAAACGTACTTTCCGCTATGAGCTGTGTTTGCAGTACTCAGTAACTCGATAAAATATGTTCACAACACACAAAACTAAATTATGTAATTTTACAAAAAAAAAAAAAAATTAAAACTAGTTCCCAAAAAAAGTTTTCAGTGCCAGTCCAAGTAAATATTTGTAAATTGTACATGTGTCAGTATTACTGCAAGAATGTTTCTGTAGTTCTAAAAATCCTGTTTTTGCACAAGCACAAATTCAATAAATACGTTGTCTGTTCGCTTTACAACTTACTTTCTGTGTAATCGCTGCCACTTCTTGAAATGCAAGTTTTTCTATGGGGAATTTTAACTAATATGCATAGTCAAACAAAACAGGTAATTAATATGAAGGACCCAAGTTACAACCGCGAAAGATGAACTGACAGCGTGGGTCACAGAAATACTGACATTTTAGCCTAATATTATCGTTCATTATGCAAGATCATTATTTTACACTTCCACGCTTAGTTCTATGTACAAACTGAAAACAATTCACTTTTACGAAATAGGAAAAGAGTGAAACCTTATACGTGATTGAAAAACATAAGTCTTCCACGCCATTCCATAAGGTCATTTATTTAGGCTGATAAAAATGGTTTGTTCATTAACTGACATTGGCGTATTTGCAATTGAGTGCACGGAATGCATATATTCCGTATTTCTGTTTACATATCCGACAGTTAGACAAAATCCAATCGGAATTGTGACTACTGATGTAAAAGAAACCTCACGGCAACACAGTATGCTTAGACGCAATCGCCACAGGATGACAATGTACCCTGTATGTGTCCGTGTGAAAATTATCTTTGCAGCGGCTGTTCAGTAAATTTAATTCAAAATGGAGATCATCTTCTCTGTATGATAATAAACGCTTTTTTTTTCCAGCTAATTTCCGTGTAATTTCCGTGTGCGTTCCTCTCATTGTATTTTTATTACGTTTTAAATTAAAATAAATGATTAATACGCGCCTGTTTGTTGGTACACCTGCATATTTATATTAACATTTTAACAAATAAAAGTTTCACAAAATGAAATTTGATCCATCGATCTTAAAAACCACTGTGAGTAATATTTAGTCTCCCCTGGTGCCCGTGGTAACAATTCTCAAAATCTGTTTTGCTATATGAAAAAAAAAAAAACTTTAAAGGTTAGAATACTGTGCTCTGAAACAGGCTTAAAAAAACATCCTTAAGGCCTTTTCCTGAGGCTTATAAGTTACTGTAAATTCACCTGGCCGCCTTCTGGGCGCTGCGAAAAATATTTAATTGGTAGGACTGCTACCTCGCTATTGGTAGGCCTAAACTTTATGGATTTTCATTCTAGGTATACGCTTTTAGGCACTACCGCACTCTTCATAATTGAGAATGACTTTGTCCGTCTTCGGAGACCGTTGGCCATGTAGAGATTGAACATTTTTAAGGAATCTGAGCCCTCGCATGCTACTACGACCGAAGGAACCACGACTTAGGCCCGGCTGCACCATTAACAGCCCTGAACCAAGATCATAAGATCTCGGTTCAAATATGATATTCAGTTTGATCCGAGTTCAATGTACGAGTGTTGCACCAACGCGAACGGTCGAGTTCTGATCGTAGATCACTTGATCTCGGTTCAAAACTAGGGATGAAACACTGTTTGTGATTGGCTCTCATTTCGTGACGTCATGAAGCAACCGTCTATTTTGAGTTTCGTAGGTAAATAATATGTTTTTGTGGACATTATCTGTTAAGACTAGGATGTTTAACTATATCATTTATTTGAATGCTCTGAAAAAAACTCTGTTTCAGTGGTTTTGTTTGATTGTAAACAGTTTGTCCACATTTTTATATTTATTTTTAATACCAATGGTATTGAAGAAGGTAGTGTACATATATCTAAATGGTACGATGATTTATTTGTTTTAAGTAAAATAATTGTTATATGAACGTAACTGAATAATATTCAAGAGTGTTGTTGTGAATTCCCAAAAAAAATATAATTGTACTTAGCTCTATCTGTTAGCGTATTTTCAAACTACATCTGTCGACTACGGCTGCTCTTTCGTGAGCAATAAATTCAATGTGAGATTCAGCTCACGCGGAAAATTAGGACAGTTTCTGATATTCTGGATGGTTTTTCCAGTTTTCCGTTTTGTTTGATCGCAAGGAAAAGCATTAATTTCGTTTTCTATTTACAAAACATTAATACCACCTTTAATTCAATAAATGCATTGCTTCTTAAGCCTTTGTAAATTTTCTCTATTTGCATTCGACAGCAGCAAAAACACCCAAATACATTTTTTAACAATTAAAATAATACCACTTTTATTTATAGTAAATACAAATATTTAACAGTGCTTATATTTTCACATAAACTACATTCAACACAAACTTTTATTCTTCTCTGTTCACTTTATAAATCTTTAATAATATGTATGTTTAAGTTCCAAAGAGAGCTTAAATAGTGAATATTTGAATGTTTATGTCATTTTAAAACAAAATTGCTTTTCAATATAACTTTGACTATTTACAATGAAGCACTCGGTTTTACTTGATCCGAGATCATTCTCCTGAACCGCCAAAAGGCGCGGTTCAAGACGAGGTTCAAACTGATCTTAGTTCGGCGCGCACATCGCAATGGTGCAACAGCCAAATGCGTTGAACCAGGATCAAACCGGTATTTGAACCCAGATCATTGCTGATCCTCAATCGTGCAACTGAGCATTCGCCATGGAAGGTCAGATGGGAAAAATATACAGAAGTACTTCACACAATTAAGTGTAAATAATGCCATCTCAGCTCAGAGACATCTTAGGCACCAACTACGTGATCCTGAAACGGGATTCCCTGAGATGAAGAACAGAGAGTTTTCAGGGAGTAGAACATGTGATGGCGTTTTCACATTGCAACAAATTTTTCAAGGAAGGACTGAATTAAGTAAAGAAACTCACCTCGCCATCAAATATCTTAAGAAAGCTTCTGATGAGAGTTTCTAGGAAATTTTACGGGAAAAAGTGAAAATTGAAGGTTACCATATACAGCAGATAGATTCAGTAAAAATTATGTACACAGATACAAAAATAATAAAAGTTGACGGAACTGAGATATCAAATTTGTTATTAACAAATCGAAATGCTAGAGAAGGTTGGAGCCTATCACAAACACACTTTAATATTTACGTAGATTATCATATACATATCATACTATTTGCATATTGAGAGGGAGCTCCCAGAAATCTACGAAAAGAATTTATTTTTCCTGTATGTTATTCTATATGTGAATCATTTGATGATAATAAATAAATATAAAGACGATCTACATAATATGGTTTGCTCGTTAACTTTATGAGAAATACTATTCGTGTATGTCTATTAAAAGACTAAGGTACTGAGTTTTAGAAATAAGTAACCAGCAAGTACGAAGACAGTATTTGAGAACAGAGTTGGAACAGATATCACGTGTTAAAAAATATATTCCGTAAACTTAAAGGAAAAAGAAACCGCAAAGAAGACCTTTTAAAACTATGTGATATAATAGCACTCCCTCTTTTATTTGGAAGTCGAATGTGAGTTGTAAGAAAGAGAAGTCTACAGAAAAGAAGCAGAAGAAATGCAATTTGTAATATCAGTTAAAAAGTCTCTTAGAGAGACCATGTACGAAGCGAGATACTTGTACAGGAAATAGATTGCCACTTAAGTCTTTCGAAAACCATTCACAAGGCGAGAGACAAGCAGTTAAACCGATAAATAAATGGATGGAAGCTGGAACAAGCACTAAGCCTAGCCCGTAATGGCATAAAGGAGACGACTTAAGAATGTTTGGCAGTATTTGCAAGAGTAAAAATATTGTAAAATCCTACTAGAACATCTTAACTTACACTCAAAATTGTCAAACGAAGAAACTATCTTAAGAGAATGTGAAAGTCTGAGAGCTTTCCATCAGACATTATTATTATTATAAAATTCGCAATACTATTTCACATTGTCACGATGCCTAGTTCACACACACGCACTCTAATAATGAAGGAAATCAGTATCTGTGATATTTCTAGTCAATTTCAACCAATATGCTGAAGCATTCAAGTTTAGAGTGCGCCATGTGGAAAGTGGTTGACTTGTTGCTTCTTTGCGTACTTAATTAGTAAACCGAAATGTTTCTACGAGAGTAAACCATAAAACAACCCTCAAGTTCCAATATAGAATAAATATACCAATGACATTGCTAGGGGTATTACTGAAATGAGGCAGTTTGCAACTACAGAGCATATTATAGTAGAACCTTGTTCATTCGAACTAACTGGGGAATCCGGCTAGTCCGGATATTAAGAGGATACTGTCACACATATTTAATATTATAAACGGAACCACCTACCTTTTATTTTCTCCGAATAAATAATAATTTTCAAGAACAAGGCAAGAATAATTTAACTGATAAAAACAAAACACAGTAGTAATGTAAATTTTTTCTGTAATTATTAATCCAGATAACCGGCCCAGATTACCAATATTAACGAGAATTAGGCAAGCTATGATATAGTGTATTCAGGATAATAAAACTATAGGCTGTTCACGGAAAACTGTGCACTTTTGAAATCTCTGCTTAAGATCTACTTGTACTCACATTGTGTATTCTCTCGCCATATGTTGAATTAACATAGCCATGGGCATGATCACCTTATTCAAGCGTCACTTAAGCGAATCTGCGAAATTGTTTATAAAAAATTATATTTTGCAAATCTGCTGACGCTCACACTTCAGTGCATTAAAAATCAGAAATCAAAATAAATCGACTCAGTATTCGCAAATGTTTACCTAATACTTTAAATTAAATGTTGTGATACGGGTAGGGACCTGAAAAATTCGCGAGTTCTATTACCTGCAAGCTATACTCTACAATCTTATGTACAAATATGTCTCGTATCACAGTGGATGGCGACGATTGGTCTAGCATTCTCCAGGAGGTGTCAACCACAGTGTGGACAAACGACTTTCAATATATAAACACACATGTTTTAGAATCACGGAATGAATCCGCGAATTCTTCAAGTTTCTAGATATGGGATCCGCCGTTACCAACTTAACTCGACCCACGCGATCAAGTGAGCACATTAAAACACATGCAGGTGAAGATTGTGAACATTTTCAGAGGTTGGTTTCGAAACTGATGGTGCCATGGTGGCTGAGCGGTTAGACTTTTTTATTTTAATTTATTTCATTAACCCTACTTAGCAGTTCAGCCATCGAGGGTATTCAATTCTATCATGATTACTACAATTTAACAAACAGTGTATTAGTTATATAGATTCATAATTTTTTTTAGTGGGAGGGCGTCTTTTCGTCTGGGCAACCGTAATTTAAGCTAAAATTATATTTTTATTCAAAAGCATCATTCACACTTCCTAGGAAGGTGGTGAGTTATTCTGCCCCGACCGAGACAGCTCACTGACGGGTATCCATTCGGCCGTCCCCTGTTTCGCCGCCCGCCGGAACAGGCCAGGGACCGGGATTCCCACGAATCCGCCCGCGCGACCAGACGCCGTCGGGCCTGCACACAGCTAACTAGCCTTTCGGCCGGTCCGCTATGGCACCCAACGGTCGAATAGCCCCGCCCACGAACTCGAAGGCCCCCCAGCCCCCTCTCTATCTGTACTATTCTATTCTGCTTTTTCCCCTCGTCCACCGTTCTGCTCCAACCTAAGCATCGTCCAGGACATCGAAGTACCCCTTCTGGACACCCAGGCCTTCGTTTCCTGGCGGACGAGGGAATAGAGCTCCGCTCCTACGGGCGCCCCTCCTTTTTTTTTTATACATACATCAACCAACATATTATCACAAATCACATCTTTCCCTCATTTAGAGCGGTTAGACTGATCAACTTCCGCCAAGGCGAACTGGGTTCAATCCCATGCCGTGTCACTCCAGGATTTTCGCAAGTGGGAGTCGTGTCGGACGATGCCGCTGGTCGGCGGGTGTTCTCGGGGGTCTCCCGTTTCCCCCGCCCCTTCATTCCGGTGCTGCTCCTTACTCACATCAATCACCCTTATCGGCTCTCAAGACCTCGATGTTAAGAGCTGTCGAAAACTCTTCATTCTCTCACTCACTCATTCTCACGTAATTTCACCCTCATCGGCTCTCAAGACTTCGTTCTCTCAGTTCAACTGTCCAGTTGATTATGAACAGCTTATAATAGTAAGGTCAAGTGGAGCAAGGTCGATTCGACTGGTCGACTATTGAAACGAAAGCGGTCGAGATGTGCAGTGCAAGAGAAGCAACTTAATGAACGCAGACGGAATCGCCAGCCGCCTGCGGAAATGAGCTGGCCAACGAACGGCTATTCAGTCTCTCCCTCGGCAGCCACTTGTAAAAGTGGGACAGTGAATGACGAGCTATTCATTCCTCGTTCCCCGCCAAGCTACGGCGCGAGGTCGGAGTGCACCTACGGCAAGCCACGTCTCGTGTTCATCCTCTGGCAGACTTCATACGGCCGTCCAAGTTTCAGGTGAAACTGCAGTCGCATGTAGGGAAGCGTGTAGAAACAAGTATACTAGCCACTTCAAGTTTAGGCCGTGTCCGAATTCAGGTATATACTTGCATGCTTTCATCCTTGCACAATTCACTCACCTTTCGTATCAAACTTGATGAATTTGGACGATCAGTCTTGTTAGCTTCGGTAACAGTTATCAGCCAGCTAATCACTTTTAATATATATGTATTCCGAATAAGAATTTTATAATATCGCAGAATGTTTTAGGGGTTAAATCAGGTATTAAATATTATTTCAATTTAATTTACATTAACATATATTGTCTTGCATTATTGTACGTCAGCGCAATTTGGATTGCAAATTTATCTTAGCTTCTGTAGGTTAGGAACTTAGGCCTAATACGAATTTATTGTTTAGAACCCTTTGTAAGATGAACCTTGCGGTAATAATTCACTCAGTTCAAAATTCTGTGTCTATGAAGCAGTAATTTTGCCCTATAAAACTTTAAATAAGATAATTATGTCGGAAATCAAAATGGTGGCACATATTCCGCAAGTGCGCGATAAGTATGCAACTTCGTTTACTTGTATACGTGCATACTTCACTTACAGTTCTGACAGCACTTACGTCACTTCCGGGGACTAGGTACGCACAAGTATGTACTTCAGGCGAAATCGGACACAGCCTTAGTCTATTCGCAGTATCTTCACACTTTTTGAATCAATCCTTAAAAAAATCACCCCTCGTATGACGTACCTGATTGTTTCCTAAATAAGCCATGTATCACAAGCGTTTTATTCTTGCGTCAACATAAAATTACCTCATTTTTGGTTAAATTTAAATTTGCATTTTTAAAATTTACAAATTATATTTCAATTAATATTATGCATGAATAAAAACGGAGAAAAAATAGGTGTTTTGGTAATGCCTAGTATTGTTTTTACTGGGTATGCTAGTATCGTCTGTTACGTGGAGGTGAGAACTTTTCTCGTTCCAATGCGTGTTTTTATTAGACTCTATTGCAATTGGTGCTGTACCCTTGTCCAGTCGACCCCTTGAAGTTATTTATTGGGACTAGAAATTAACGTGTTTTAAACAACGACGTGTAGGATAGACTCCACGGTATTATGTATTTTCTTTATCCTAAGCTCTTTGTTCATTAGCTGCTGTCCGAATATGTAGCCAGTTTTACCTCAGATCAGGCGCCACGACATTCGGTGCTTGTTTCCGTGCATGTGTGTTATTGGCTCAGAGTTCACGTGGGCGTGCCTAATAAAACTGTGAGCCAATTGAAAACATAAAGGAAACGTGCATGAGTTTGATGTCTAGTTTGTCCTAAAATGAATTCACGAAATTTTCGAGTCCCTAGTTCTTTCTTTAAGGGTGCCAACAAACTTGTGTAGGAAGATTTGTTACTTGACTTATTGGCACGCCCGACAAGAGAAGGAAGCACTGCAGTCTTTGCCGGCGGCAGAAAGGCGGGATGATTATTGCAATTATACTACTGCTTGTAACGATCAGGGCGTTTCTCATTAACGAGTCTGTGCTCCTCTGTTCGTTAGCAAATAGATGCGAGACGCGTTCAGGTGCCGGAAGTACACTGTGTGCATACAAAATTGGTGCACTCGAGTAAGTGAAGAGATTTGGGCAGCTCTTAACACTGAGGTCTTGAGAGCCTATGCGGGTGATCGAAGTGAGCATGGAGCGGTACCGGAATGAAGGGGCGAGGGAAACGGGAGAGATCCCCGAGAAAACCAGCTGACCAATGGCATCGTCCGGGACGATTCCCACGTGCGAAAATCCTGTGACCAAGCCGGGGTTGAACCCGGTTGGCCATGGTGGGAGGTGAGCGTGCTAACCGCTCAGCAACTGTGACCCTGGTGCACTCGAGTATCTCAAGCGGAATCTCAAGCTCGTAGGACACAGAACATATACTCTAGAAGGTAAAGTAAATGGCGGTTCCTCTGATTGGTTATAGTGAAATCCAAATGAGAAAATAATTTTCAGAGGACCTAAATGCGTCGGGCAGGTCGGGAGAGTCCTTGCCACTGCACGAAGGGATGAGGTTGTTCATTTAGGAAGCGACAGCGGCCGAGAGAAGTTGGGCGAGAGCTGCTCTGCGCGTGTTTATTACCTGTCGAAAAAAAGTAAGTCGCGCAGCGCGGTATTTAACAGCGCGGGAGCAGAGACCGATATTGTCAGTTTGATGTGTATAGCGCCAGCAAAGTCACGTGGTTTCCCTCCCTCAATGTTTCGCCAAGATTATTTTCCCACGTGAACTTTAATATACGCCTTGTACCTGATTAGCTGTTGCGTGGTGCGAAGGAATCATAATTGGTTCCTCCGTCGCGACCCGGCAAGTAAATTACAAAGGAGCTGATTGGCGAACGACGTCCAGACATGTTGTTAACCAGCGACGCCGTTTCGCTGGCGTGTGCGGCCGCAGTTTGCGGAAGAGGCGCCTGTTTCGCTGGCGTGTGCGGCTGCAGTTTGCGGAAGAGGCGCCTGTTTCGCTGGCGTGTGCGGCTGCAGTTTGCGGAAGAGGCGCCTGTTTCGCTGGCGTGTGCGGCTGCAGTTTGCGGAAGAGGCGGCTGTTTCGCTGGCGTGTGCGGTTGCAGTTTGCGGAAGAGGCGCCTGTTTCGCTGGCGTGTGCGGCTGTAGTTTGCGGAAGAGGCGCTGTTTTACATCTGTATTTGTAAGTTCTCTGCAGCGTCACTTATTCTCGGTTGCACCAACATCTTCCCGATCTGAAATCGAATGATCCCAGTTCTGAACCAGGATCCAGTTTGATCTTGGTTCCATTGTAAAAGTGTTCCACCCACCTTGGATTCGTCAATCTTGGTTCCAAAAAGAGAGATCGAAATTATTTATGACACAAATTTTGATATTAGTTCGTTATATTCTACTGAATAATTTTCAAGTGCGTATAATGTTGTTTTAATTTCCCAAGAATACAATCGAAAGTAGTTCTATCAGTTTCCGTATTTCAAACTATATTTGTCGACGATGGCTGCTGATCTCAGATCGAGATTTCGATCCGCCAATTTCGACGGTTCGAAATGAACTTCATATCGAGCTCCAGTCCAGCTCTGAACTCGAACGGTGCAACAGTTTCCTGTGTCGATCTTAGATCCGATCTCGGATCGAATTTCTAATGACGATGGTGCAACCGGGCCTTAGCGAGAGTACTTACGGGTTCCGCCTGCCCGCTGCTTGAACTGCGCGCAAAGTATGTTAACCTACGAAAAGACATCATACACCATACGAGGACGGATTGTACTTTATTATCTTGGAAGCGCTCCAATAATGTTCCTAACAACTTTTTCAGACTGCCGTATTTTACAACCTACCAGCCGGGAACTTTGCTACACGCTTTCCATCAATAAAATTATAGATGGAGACCCCGGACATTTCGCGTATTCCATTCGGCAACAAGCTGGACTCCGCAGTCCTTTGTGCATTCGTGCATCAGTTAGTTGTTTATTGGCTGTTACTCCAGTTAAATACCAGACCAGGTAGCACGGTATTCGGTTCTTACTTTCCTTGCATGTTCGTTATTGGTTGAAAGTCGTCCGGGGCTTGTCTAATAAACTATGGACCAATGGAATCAAAGACACACACATACACGTGAATGTAGTTTAACTTGTCCTCAAATCAATCCGCGAAATTTCCGTGTCTCAAATGAAATGGCCACAGCTGAAAGTCGCATAGGTACAATCTGCACTACGAGAACACTGCACGCCAGTTCAGAGCCCTGCGCGTAGAGGCGATGGAGCTCTTGTAGCGCGTGCCAGTGGAGCCCTTATAGCTCCCGCCCTTCCCGGCCAAAAAAACCATACAGGCAGGCGAACCCTTACACGTGTTCTCTGTAATCTCGCTCTCTCGATTTACAAAATATTTTCTTTTTACAAACACCACACATCGTGAAGACTTAGGGAAATTTTTGAAGGTGCTTACAACACTTAGGCCCACCACAATGCATGTATGCACTTGGAACACTAAATAAACAGTTGTCATCTGTAGGGCCAGAGAAATCGGAGCACTCAGTGGACTTGAAAACTATGTCTACACCCCAGCTGTTGTTACAACTCCATTGGCTGTTTGTGCTGCTTCCGCATTTGTCCGAGCCACTCAGGATCCCGTAACCCTGGCATTGAGCTTTTGTGATTGGTGCGCAAACAATTAACACTGACCAAAACATGATTCAACCAATCAAGAAAGTTGGACGACCCTACAGTTCTTTCAATTGTATCTTGTCTTGAAATCTCTTATGGAAATTTCACTGCCTCTAATAATCTATCAATAGGGACAGTGATATCTCGCGAAAATATTTCGAGACAAGATACACAGCAACGCACGTAATCCTGAGTGGTTGGGTCAAATGCGAACACGACACCAGCAGTTAATGAAGGTATAAAACAGCTGAGGGTAGTATTGAAGTCTACTGTGGGCTCTGATTTCCACGCGAATACTTACTGTCCCTATCTATCAACTATTCTTCCTTGAATAAAATTTCGAGTACTTATTTGCATGCTAAATTACATCACCACAATATGATATAATCGTGTGTAAAGAAAACTGCTTATAGCCAAAACTCTTTGAAGAAGTCAACGATGCCTAGGACGACTTGTTATGTGCACGATTTCCTTTGGCTATTCGCTGCGTGTCTGTGTGAGAAGGCATTTCCTTTGGCTATTCGCTGCGTGTCTGTGTGAGAAGGCATTTCCTTCTCGATTGGGCCAGAATAAAGTCACGCTAACACTGAAGTGGTTGCCAGAGAGTATGAGAGTGTACAACCTTGTTCTCTTGTTGTTTCCTGCTGTATGTTAGTGTCTGTGTATTTCTATGAGGAAGATGTGATAGTGAAAGCACAAGCGAGTGCTTCATAGACTACCTGAAATGCGGTCTAAGTTACCGAAGGAGTCTCCTATTAGTATATTTTAGTTTCTGCAGTAACTGGCCTTATAAAAAATACGATCAATTAGAGCGGCCCTATTTTTCATGAACAAAATTATCCATGTAAATAATTAAAACTTTTACTAATGATTCTTTTAGTGTATACGAAGTTTTTAAGGGGCTATTAACTTAAAGTATAACATCCATGTACGGTGCGAAGTCTATCAAGGTTCGCCATTCATCAGTCCTAAATTTTCCTTCTGAATTTGTATAATTGGAACATCAATTTATTAGTATCGTTCTTACAAATTAATGTAAGGGCATGCACGTGTTGTATCCGTGGTTATGATTTGCGTGTGCTTCTATATATTTAGGGATTTATAATATTTATGCTATTATATCAAATTTTTACGTCTACCTTATCCTGAAATGATTTCGCGAAAATTTTCCATTCCTGTGCATAAGGTGTTTATATTCAGCAATGAAAACATGCAATATCTCTCTATGTTTAACTATACATACTTGTTGAGGTGGTTCATGGAATATTTTTCTTGGTGTAAATGATACAATTCTTACAAAGAAGTTAGTTTTAAAGGTTGCATGTAAAAATGTATTTAGTATGTGGGCTTACAGCGAAGAAGTTAACACTCCGAGATCGGTACAGATTTACAGATATTAAAGACACGCTATAAGTATGGAGCACATATTTTTCGCGAAAAGATTTTACGAATAGTTGAACTGCAATACACTTCAGCTCAGGTCTACTTTCGTAATTGTAAGATTTCAAATGTCACACGCGTTTTAGGCGTGTGGCCACGAATCAAGGATTATCAGTGTGGGAGTTACTTAGTTCTGATTGGCCCAGTGAGGTAAGAAAATATCTCCTCACAAAGACACGCGCCAATAACCGAAGGAAATCTAGAAGTGTGCATATAGGATACTGCAGTTTAGCTTGCCCGGGAATATTTTCGCGAGAAATAGCTAGCATTAGCTATAACCTAGTCGCCAATATCGATCACCGCAGGTAAACCAGTTCCGGTGGTCTGTTTTCGCTTACGACAGTCCTGTTGTTCCCGTACACTGAAGGCGAGGTAGACATGCACATGTACCCAGCAATAACCTACCCCAAAGGAACACAACTGTCAGAGTCACATGGTCAATAATGATGAAAGTGTTTGTTCTTATCGTATTTTTGAAATTAAAAGCTCTATTATATTCTTAACTCACTCGAATTCAATCAAACTGCATTACAAACTGGTTAGGAAAGCTCTTGTTTACTGAACAATCCACGCCATTTTTGCTAGCCGTGTTTACAGAAAAGCGCTTCAATGTTGGAACACGGAGACTGTTTGTGCGCAGCCAGCGAGCTCGCTCTACCTCATCTTTAGTGTATTGTTGTTCCTTGCAACTGTGCACACGAGAGCCAAACTCTAAAACCTTAATTGCTTTCGCGGTTACTGCCAATATAATACTGAATTTGCTGTGCTAAGTATAGAACCCTCTAGCACGGAATGAGTTATACGAAATGAAATGGCTTGATGTGGGCTAGCCCATTCGCAGATTGGCTGCGCGAGGATTTTTATAGTTCTCTCAGGGTCACTTACAAATGTTCTCAATCCCTGCTGAAGTTCTACTTTCAGGATATTCCTCCGCTTCACGCAAACAAAGCTTAATATTGTTAAGAAAATGGCACTAAATGGATAGCGCACCGCAATCGTCCGTAAAGGCTGTTCGCGGTAGAATGAGGACTTTTGAAAGCCCTGCTTGAGATCTACTTGTATGTACATTGTGTAGTATTCCGCCTCAAGTTAAATTAACATTGCCATCGAGGACCTCGTTCCTTTATTCATGCTTCGGTCAAGTGAAACTGTGAAATTATTAGAAAAAAAAAATATTACAAATCTGGTTAGTTTTACACTCCCGATGCATTAAAAAAACCAGAAAGCGAAAGAAATAATCTAAGTTATCGCAGATGGTTTCTTAACCCTTTTTATTAGAATTTAAATATGGAACTGCTTTCCATCCACCGTTACCAACTTTACTGGGCGCATGTCACTCAGTGAGCCCGTTGAAATATGTGCAGGCAGGGGCAGTGATATTTTTCTAAGGTTTATTTTAAAAGTGCTCACTTAATCTTGAACCGTCTTTACTCAGTTTAATAATATTTTATATAGAATTATTTCTTAGCAGGCATTTCCAACACACCTGTTTTCTCCCAGTATTTATTCGTATTAATTATAAATGGAACATTACAATTTATAGGTTAAATTTTGTTAGTATTAGTTCTATTTTACTGAAAGTAGGATACTTTTATGTTAAGAGAAGTATAATATTATGACATATTTTGGAGACAACCAAACATATCACGCATTGGGTGATTTTTCAAAGACTTGATTAAAAAAATGTGAATAAACCGTGATCATGGGCTGCACCAAGATATTTTCTAAGAGGAGGCATAGGAATGAGAAAAAGTTTCCTTCAGAAAAGTGTCAGGTTTACAACTGGGTTTTACCCGAAATTTGTGCAACGAACATCCACTGCTTGTGATATGAATTAATTTGTTTTTAACTAATCATATACGATATAACATTAAATACAAATACACAAACAAAAATCAAAATGAAAAATCAGGTACAACTTAAATTATTACTCCTCCTATCAGGGATTTGCATTTTGAAGTAACGTCGTTAATAAGCAATTTATTTGTTATAAATAATGTTATTTCACATTTCATAGAAAAAAATACAGTTTCCAGGGGAGGGAAAGTACACCCCCTTGCCCCCTCCTGCTGACGACCATGATCGTGATCACACTGTTACAAGCTCTGTGATAGGCTGGCTACTGCGTGCTGGAAAAAAAACCCTATTGGCTCTGCTACCGACTGGTAAGTAGGCTACAAGCTGCTGATTGGCGAATGGTATTCCAACATGTTGCTGGCTAGTGACGCCATTTTGCTGGCGAGTGCATCTGGAGTTCGCTGTATACGTGACTGTTACATCTCTGTTTATTTAGGCATTCTGTGCTTTGAGCGCTACCGACATACTTTAACACAATCTGGACTACGCTCGAGCTAAGTTCGAGCAACGACAGTTTAAAACTTTCTTCGTCCAAGAAAATAAAACTCGCATGTTTATAGAGTAATTGTTCCGCTAATAGTTAACATGATCATACAAGAACAATACAATGCTATATCCTCATAAAAGCAGACTATTAACTGTAAAACTGTTACACAGGAAGATAAATTTGACTGAAGCATAATCATCCCTGCGACCCCAGTGGATGATGACCAGCCAACGATGGACATTGTAGAGCACAGTTAGGATGTCCAGTGTGGTGTGGACCAATAGAAGAGCGGTAAGTGGGGATACAGAAACCAACAGGATAGCCGTTCCTACAGTGGTGTATAGAGGTGATTCACTTCTAACTTTTATCCAATTATAGTAAATAATGTGCAGACTGAATGTGCCAAACCCTTTCTTACCCGCCTTAATTTACGTTTTCAGGTGTAGCAAACAAAAAACTAATATACGTGCTGCATAAGTCGACAGAACATTTGTTTCGTTGTCACGGCCAATATGATGTAGGCTGTATGTTCGGCTACAGTTATATGAACCAATTATGGCCTGGACCAATAAGAAGAACCATTTACCCACAGGTAAGGTCATTGTTCATTGAGCTTCGCAGTGTGCAGTACAGACCAAAAATTACCTACATGAGCATAATTTACACAATTGTGTACAATGGATCTGAATGGGATAAGAGCAAGTGAACCTCATGAAAAGAGCTGATAAGGTGATATCACATTGTCAATGTCTTCACAATATGCCATCTTCTTAGTAGTAAGTAAACTCCACAAGGGTCTGTCAGGAATTCAGGCGAAGCTGTATGAAAACAGCATTCTAAACACCCACCTACACTCTGAAGCCTAAACAGTCATCTCAATCGAATGCTGCTCGTTAAATATTTAGTTAGCAAAATTATTGAAAGGCCAATGCGTAAAGAACTAGTAGCATCGGTGGAATCCACAGGGAATTATTGAAAATAGCTCTTAAATAAATTACACTCAATCACGTTGGACTCGGTAGGCAATCGATGATGTCATTTTCACATATTCTCTATCAAGTATACCGACATAAGTCAGTATCGTGGGCTTTAGAATTTTTTTAAGTGCTATAAGTTTTCACAAGACGGCCCGACTAGCGTATAAAGTTCTTTATTATGGAAAAGTCCCCCATTTGTCTAATTTCAGATGGTTTAAATCGTAATTATTAAACATTGAAGAACAATTATGTAACTAAAAAATTATATCAGAGTAATCCTTGTGCAATGCATTATTCTGAAATATTTTTCTCTGATTAAGAAGGAAACCGGAATGCGGCTAGGAAAAACAGTGAATCACGATTTTCTTTGTATGTTACAAGCGGAAACATTGTGAAAACTTGCCAATAAATGGTCTTTGGATACAGGCAGCATAGACTAATATTTGCCATTGCCCTGAATACATGACAAGGATATACACAGAACACACTATAGGTAGAGCCAAGCATTTTCCCCAAAAAAAAAAATTCTCAGCACATGGTAGACTTCAATACTCTAAGCATTAACATAAATATTTATTTTGCCATAGGTCAATCTCTGCATGACAAGCCGTTTCTGTTTTTAACCGGGCCAATTATAATTCAACAAATTCGCAGTGAAGCAAAGTGATTCGCATACTAAGAGTAACATGTTAATGTAGCCAGTCGATAAAGGCAAACAATCACACAGTGTTTTGAAATATAACTTGTCTGGAAATATTTTCGCGAAATATCATTGCCTCTAATTACATAGGATTGGGCCAACTGAAGCAATTACTTAGTTAGAACTAGATACTTCAACACAATTGTTGCTTGAAAGAGTCTACCAGAGGTGTCACCTTCCGTACTGAGGTTCAAGAATAATATGAACACGTACTTACCTACCTTAAGATGCGAACCTTGGCTCAGCACGATCACCAATTCTGAAACAAAGAATTACTTTGTGTAAACATCAAAATAGCTTTCTTGAGAAAACAAATATGTATAAAGTACATTCGAAGTAAACTTACAAATATGAACACATACTCAAATATATCAACAGGAGTAGCCGTGTGAATATTTTTTCTAGGACAGAAATGATTGTTGATATTTTGTGGCCCATTCATAAATCTGGCAATTCACAAATGTATTCGTTGCATACTCTCAAAATCAGCAAGAATGTATGAAAAAAAACCCTTCATTTGCGATATTTATTCTTTTGTGATGCAGTGTTTTACACTACAGCGACAACTTTGTATTTGTTATGAAACGATTTTTGCATTAAAATCGTTTAGTTACCGCATAAAATTCAGACGAAATAAAACACGCGTTTGGTATTGTATAGTAAGGATTCCTCTAAACAGGTAACTTTTATCCAGTGTTGCCAACATTTATAGAGAAAATTCTACTAAGCTACATGGGAAAATACACTAGATCCACTCGATTACGAAAATATAGACTATAGTCGATCATATTTCGAAAAATAAGAGTACACATATATTAAAGTCAATTAAAAATATTAGTGAACTGATGGATATAGCTGACCTAAGTTTTCAACGAGCCTATCACGTGTCAGCAAGCATTTAATATTTTTGTTCGCTGATATGTGAGCCCTATAACGTAAAATGATGCCGTGCTATAAGAGCGTATATCATAATCTGTACTAAACCCGATCATTAGAGACACGGAAATTTCGCCAATCCATTCGGTGACAAGCTGGACTCCACAGTCCTTTGTGCATTCGTGCATCAGTTAGTTGTTTATTGGCTGTCACTCCAGTTAAATACCAGACCTGGTAGCAGGGGTTTCTGTTCAAATTTTTCTTGCAGGTTCGTTATTGGTTGAATGTCGTCCAGGGCTTGTCTAACAAACTATATACCAATGGAATCAAAAACACACATATACACGTGAATACAATTTAACATGTCTTCAGGTGAATCCGCGAAATTTCCCTGTATCTACCGAACATTTGACGATCTACTTTGTAACGTAGCAGTGGGCGTTATTTTTTATTAGATATACAGGACGTTTAGGGTACCTCCCCCCCCCCCCCTAGTTACCATATGGATCGCATTGTAAACATTTGTGTCCATTACAATTAAAAAATTCGTGAATATTTCCATGTAAACGTGTTTTCTTTTCAGGTCGGAAATGTAAGTCGATATTTTGTTACCCAGTCAGACATTTGGTTACTGATACATAAATGCGGCCGTTGAAAAGTATCAAGTCCGTAAAACTCTCTGTAAGTAGCCCAGCCTCTGTTTATGAGATTTATTGCTCCTTGGAACAGTGTTTTAAATTAAGGCCATTGATGCATGAAAGCAGTATATTTATATAATGTTTGTCATAACTTATTTCACAGCGGATTTTTTAAAATTTTTGGCTCGACAAGACGTAAATAAAAAACTTTTAGCACCTTCTTACATAGTTAACAAATCCACTACTTTCGTTGTTCTCGAAGCATTGATTGCAGATAAGGAAACAAAAAATTATTTATTTTCTTCCATCATTGCTCCGAGAATAATGACAACAGTGAATACCTAACAACATAAGAAGGTACTGAAAGTTTGTCAAACCACAAACAGTTTTCTTGTAAAATCTGCACAACGTATATTTGTATTACTACAAATAATTGATATTGAAAAGTGTACATCATTTTTTTTTCTAGAAAACAAATGTGATGAATTAATAAAAGAGAATATAAAAAAAATGCAAAACATAATTTATGAAAAGAAAAGTCACACTTTTCCAGCATGGAGACTAAAACCAAAACCTCATATTATTAGGATGCACCCTTAACCACTAGACCAACTTGAATCACGTACTTAGCACTCATATTATTAGGATTCACCCTTAACCACTAGACCAACTTGAATCACGTACTTAGCACTCATATTATTAGGATGCACCCTTAACCACTAGACCAACTTGAATCACGTACTTAGCACTTAATATTATATTATATTATATATAACTCCAAGTACTTACAAGATGTTAAGGAAGTTATTTGATTAAGAAGAATACATTTACCGGTACTGTCTTTCATTTTAAGAGTTCCGTCTAACTAGGAAACATAGTTAATGTGTAATACGGTCACTTTTGATTGAAATTGCCATTTTATTATGATTATTTGAGTTCCTTAAGCGTTCTCCGTTATTCAAACTCGTAATATATTTCTTTTTACACGCAACTTCACTTACATCACCCCCATAGCGTTTGCACAAACCAGCTATATACGGTTTTACGTTGTTGGTTGAGCATCCGGCATTTTGCTGAAGCTCGTGGACACGGCTCAGTACAATACAAACATTTCTGTAGTTCTACTACATACAAGGACCTTGTAGGTTTACAAACGAGTAATTGCACAAGATAAATCATTCTATTGTTACGAGCATTTGCAAAATTTAAAACAATTACTCAGTAAAAATTACAAAAAAATGTCATCCCTAGTTTATGCTACATTACAACGTCATACCAATACTTTATTATGATTGGATGTGACCTTGAGGTAATTAATATTGCTTACTAGGGGTTCGAGAAACGTGATAGGAAAAATCAAACTAAATAATTCGTATTACTCAAGTAAGTGTGTAAAATTACGAAACAAGTTGGTTGGCATATAAATCCCGACCGTGTCATACGAAACAAGTTGGTTGGCCTATAAATCCCGACCGTGTCATACGAAACATGTTGGTTGGCCTATAAATCCCGACCGTGTCATACGAAACATGTTGGTTGGCCTATAAATCCCGACCGTGTCATACGAAACATGTTGGTTGGCCAATAAATCCCGACCGTGTCATACGAAACATGTTGGTTGGCCTATAAATCCCGACCGTGTCATACGAAACATGTTGGTTGGCCTATAAATCCCGACCGTGTCATACGAAACATGTTGGTTGGCCTATAAATCCCGACCGTGTCATACGAAACATGTTGGTTGGCCAATAAATCCCGACCGTGTCATACGAAACAAGTTGGTTGGCCTATAAATCCCGACCGTGTCATACGAAACATGTTGGTTGGCCTATAAATCCCGACCGTGTCATACGAAACATGTTGGTTGGCCAATAAATCCCGACCGTGTCATACGAAACAAGTTGGTTGGCCAATAAATCCCGACCGTGTCATACGAAACATGTTGGTTGGCCAATAAATCCCGACCGTGTCATACGAAACATGTTGGTTGGCCTATAAATCCCGACCGTGTCATACGAAACATGTTGGTTGGCCTATAAATCCGACCGTGTCATACGAAACATGTTGGTTGGCCTATAAATCCCGACCGTGGCATACAAAACATGTTGGTTGGCCAATAAATCCCGACCGTGTCATACGAAACATGTTGGTTGGCCTATAAATCCCGACCGTGTCATACGAAAAATAAATTCACGGAGTGTGACGATTACCATTTGCACAAAACTAATTCAGTAAATGCCACCCATGTGAAGAAGGGAAATATCGTCTGGTAGATTATTTATTTCTGAGAATATATTTCTAGTTTGTAAATATTACACATTTGTGTGACGAAGTAATGGCATTAAAAAAAAATGATATTTCCACGCATTGCTTTGAAATATAATTTAGCAATTTATAGCACTTCTGTGATGCGATGAAAATTATTACGTACAGGAATATTTGATAACAACAGTTAAATAATTATATTATCCTGCCTTCTGAAAAAAAAATTAAAAGCTTTTAATCGTAATATGTGATGAGATTTTCAACAACATTAGAGACAGCTCTGATTTTATTAGCGCTTTTATGTGTTTTATACTTTTGCCGAATAACCATACCGATTATTGTCACGTAAATATGTAAATAATTAAATACAACGAGTGCTCATGTCTGTCGTTATTTAATTAAAATACCTTCCAATTATATATCATAGAGTACATGCAAAAATTATCGGAAATACTTTGTTGCAAGCTGTAAATTGTAAAGTTTATGGGAAAAAAATGTTCACTAATTAAAACATTTTACGTTGTCAAGAGAAAAGTGTAAGATTGTATAAATGCACCAAGCAAACGGAGATAAAGAGTAATCGTAGCCTTCCTCAGTAATATATAATGAATAATAGAATAATATTTTGTACAAAACAGGATACAGGGATGATCTCGAAAGACATGTGCATTATTAATATACTTAACGAAGATTACAGGCAATACCCCATGGTTATTAGTTAAGTGTATCTAATTATAGTTAGGTATACCCGATTTTCGCGAAAATATGTCACCGCCTATTGTACTTCAAAACACTTTAGCTGATACACTTCTTTAAATAGATTATCTAGGTGTCATGCGTATTGGGTGTCTGTCCACGAATCACAGACGTACAGTATCGAAGTAACCTAATTCTGATTGGCCAGACAAGTAAGAAAATGGTTTCTCACAGAGACGCTCCACCAATAAGTAAAAGAAAACTGCTGTCATGCTGGTAGGTTATTTAAATCTAGCATGTACGGAAATCTTTTCGCGAAATTCGAATGTCCGTAATTATGGTTAGTAATATTTTAATTACAAAATTGAGTACATAATCGCAGAAGACTCTTAATTGAGAACGAAGTTACTTGTAACATGTTCAATGCAATATTAGGACAAACATGCTCCAAGATGATATTAATAAGGTAAACGTAAACAAAATTAAAATTCGCACCTACCAAATGATTGTTTTTTTTTTTTTTTTTTTTTTTTTATATTATACTCTTGGCACTTTTCTATTTTATTTGATAAATTGATGACATTTGATACACAGCTATGATTTCTGTAGGCTGTTGGGCATTCTTATTCTTATCTTCGCTATTTTGCATGATTATGCTGCATTTTGGCTATCATATTATCTCTAATTTTGCATGAATAGGCACTGCAATTTTATCTTCCATACTTATAGTTTGTAGTGAGCTTTTCGTTTTTGCCTTGGTTTTCTCGTGGTCAGCTTCGGCAATGCATCAAGTTAACCGAATTCTGAGTTTAGTACCATCATCAGTTCACGTAGTGAGGGAATGAAGTGAAGAGACTTGGGCGGCTCTTAACAGCGAGGTCTTGAGAGTCGATGAGTGCGACTGAGGTGAGTATGGAGCAGCGTCGGAATGAAAGGGAGGAGGAAACGGAAGATCCCCGAGAAAACCCGCTAACCAGCTGCATCGTCCGGGACGATTCCCACAAGCGAAAATCCGGTATTGGCCCGGCAGGGGATTGAACTCGGTTCGCTTTTTTGTGAGGAGGGTAGTCTAACCGCTCAGCTACCGCGGCCCCCAGTTTACGTAGCGTTATTAGCGGTACACACTTCCCGAGAGTTTTATTTTCCGAACACAAAATAAAATACGAAATTGTTATTTTTTTGCAGTGAATGAAGTATAAACGCCAACTATCCAAGGCCCACGTGGTTTCTTTATTTGCCAGCCACCGACAACAGACACAAAGCGACGAACTGAGCCGAAGTTTGCCGAACACCTTCGGAGCGGGCTCACGAACCACTGGCGCACGTGTGACGCAGAGTACACAAGTACAGAGGCGAAATGGCGAGGCGCTTCCTTTGATGCAGGCGTACCCATTCTCTGATTGGCTGTGCGGGGCTCCCGGAACGAGCCCTGCACTTGATTGGCTACTGCGATGCGAAAAGTTACCTGTTTACCGGGCTAGATTAAAATCCAAATGAGAAACCAGCGTGCAGAATTCGAAAACGCGTCGAAGCGAGTCGGGACAGTCCATTGCCGCTGAACGAATGGGTGAGGTTGTTCAGTTCTGCAGCGACAGCGGCCGAGCACGGTTGGGCGAGAGCTGCTCCGCGTATCCATATTACTTGTCGAAAAGAAAAAAAACGTAAGTTGCATCGACGGTACGTAACAGTGCGGTAGTAGAGAGCGATGTTATCAGTCCAGTGTGTATAGCGCCAGCAGTGTCATGTGGTTTCCTCCCTCCAGCGACGAGCGTTCGGAGAGCCCTCCCCTACCTTCTCTCCCTCTAAGCTGGGTCAAGGATATTTTCTCATTTGAACTACACTGTTAAAATTTTCCGTATACTTACTGAAATTTTACGAAAATGCACAGTAAATATACGGAAACGCAATCCGTAATGACGAAAAACGGAGTTAAGTGCGTAAATACGAAATACGGAAAATCTCCGTATTTCCTATAACTTCGGGTTTTGGGCACAAAGGATGCCCAGTTTACACGAAACATTCTTCCCCACAGTAACCAGAAAATTATCGTTTCTGCGGCAGTTTGGTTATCCATGTCACTAAGACCTGTTCTATCAAACATTAAAAAGTGGTACCAGGTGTATGTAACACTTAGCAACACTTAAAATACACTAAATTTAACAGGAACTAAAAAAATTTGCTTATATGGCTAGTACAGAATTTAAAAAAATCATACCAAATTTCACTACGTAGCATTGTAGGCAAGTGGTTAGGGTCGTGAGCTTGCAACTTTTTGACTTGGGTTCAAATATTGCTTCAGTATAAAAATTAACTTTTTTTTTAAATATATTTTTATACACACTAGAACACCCACATAATAAAAATTAAAATAAAATAGATATAAAAAATATTTAAACTAGAAGTACAGAAAACTAACCAGAGAATTTACAGAGTCGTTCCGTGAATCTTACGGAAAGTCCGTTTTTGAAAACTAATGTGTCCGTAATCTTTTGGATAGTTTACGGACATCTTTGAATAATTTTCTACCAGCACTTTTCCGTAAAATGTAGAAAATTTTTTTTCCCAGTATATACCAGGCGCTGATAGCGTTCGAACGTATCGCTAGCCAGGGTTGCCATTTTGCTGGCGTGTGTGTTTGGAGTTCACAGTATAAAAGGCGGTTTCGCGTCTGTATTTTCAAGTTTTCTGTGACGGAGGGCTCATAGCCACTCCTCCCAGAGTGGATGTAATGACGGTTAAATGGTCCCCACTCCCGTCTCTCCTCTTACCTCTTCCTCCTTGCCCACCAAGAACCTCCAAAGGCCTATCGACCGCGCCGTATAAAAAGCTTATGAGTTATTCTGGCAAGACGAGGGAAGGGAGGCGGGAGTGTACGATATTGGATTCCGATGGCAATTTATCACGCATATCTGTCGACGTTTGCGAGGAACCACAAATCGATTCCACTTTGCCGGGACCCGGGGAAAAGAGCATGTTTTTGAGAAGGATGTGGGGGGGGGGGGGAGTTTGAGTGTTCCGTAACACGACACGCGGAGCGCTTACGTCCTACCCCCACCCCATCACATCTCCACAGAGCGCGTGTGTAGGGACAGAACCTGTACTCTCCAGACATCAAACCTCCTTCACCTTGATTTACTTTGTTCACAGTTAGATAATAAACAAGAGTTTGAAAGCCCCGTTTAGCTATGTCTGTTTGCCTTCGTGGATCGTTTCTCGAGGTCTAAAAATTAACACTGCCACGTGCCTTCAAAACTGCGCCGAAATAATAAAAAAAAAGGCTCAAGGAACCTAATTTCTGTAGCTATAACCTTCCAAGTATGTTAGCACTGGGAGAGCAGTCATGCAAGTTATTGGCATGGTAAGTACTATGTACTTCTACAAAATGGCGTTATTATCTGTTTACTTACATGCTGGACTTCGTTATCCTGTATCTACTTGGGTGCAATTCGTGATCTCATTGGCTACTGGCAACTACACGTGCTAGGAAAAATTTAACTAAATATTTTGTATCACTCAGAGAGTCTGTAATACTAAGGATCATCATCGGACTTATCCACGCTTTTAGAATATTTCGCTGAACTTCAGGTGTGCAAATTATTTCATTCTTTGTGATTATATCTTTACTATGTCATACGTTTTATAGACATGCTCGAAAAAGTGACTGCAATTAAAAATCATAGAATATAAATATCAACGGTTCACGAATGCTCGATAGTTAACTTTGCTATAAAACCTACCCCCCCCCCCCCGCCGCATATCGTTTCCGGTTTCTAGATGTGCCAAAATGTCCAAATCTCGTTGTGTTTTTCATGCATATATTTGAAAACTGCCTGTGCAATGTTAAAATCCTGGGGAAATACAGTGGTTGCGATGGCAGAACGGTTACCCTGCTCGCCTCCCACCAAGGCGAACCGGGGTGAATCTCCGGCCGGGTCGCTCCGGGATTTTCGCATGTTGGGAACGTGCTGGATGATGCCGCTGGTCAGCGAGTTTTCTCGGGGGTATCCCATTTCCCCCACCATGTCATCCTCAATCACCCTAATCGGCTCTCAAGACCTCGCCGATAACTATGTAGCTGCGCGTCCAAGGTCAAGAAGTGAGGGAGCGATACGGGCGACACTAACACGCACGCCTAGGGCCTCATCGCTCCTACGTGCAAGGCGTACAGTGTTTCCGTCGTAACACTGTGCTGTGCAAATTAGATCTGTAACTGTGGGACTTTGTTATACGCCATGAAGGTACACAGAATAATCTACGCCCGTATCTTTGTACTATTCTCTTGCCGCTTAAGGAAACTACATAGGCAAGCTTTAAAAAAATGCGATATTTGGTCATCTTCACGAATTTTCTCTCTCTCTCCAAGAATGCACTTAATATGAACAAAAAAAAAAAAAAAAAAAAAAAATAGGGGCATAGAAAATATTTTTAAAAACCTTTTCTGACAAAAAAGTCGTATTTGCAGGACATTTATTTACCGAGATACGCGTTTAGGCGCAAACAACAAGTTCATAGAAAACGTCTCTGTACATAGGACCCTTAAGAGCCGCCCAAATCTATTTTCTCATTCAGTTAGGAAATTTAAAAACAAAAAATGATACTAGCGGTGATTCGCGACTGGTCGCTGGCGGGGTTCACCCTCGCTATAAAACACACGACCAGCCAGCGTCTTGCATCGAACCGATAACCACACGGAGATGTGTAGAAGGGGAATTTGGAGAGGGGTGGGGGTAGATTGGTAAACGTGTCATCACTATTCACAAACACAAGCGGCGGTGCTGCGACTTCTGTGACGTCAGCTGCAGGGATGGGTTTTTGCTCTCCCCGATCCCCCCTAGAGCTAACCACCCTAGGTAAGAAGTGATTCCACCACCAGCCAGTCGCGCTTGGTTTTTAGCCATGAGAAATAGTGACTCGCAACTCGGCTCGTAAATTTTAAACCATTTCTTCGCCCTCATTAATTTGTATTTTCTGGTGTTGCAAATTGGAAATTTTCTGATGTGTTCTGTACTTAAGCTGAGAAAGAACTTGTTTCATTACCACATCTAATACGCTCTGTAGTCTATTCGCAGTTTCTTCACATATTTTGAATCAAACCTTTGAAAAATCACTACATGCAAAACGTGTTTAGTTATTTCCTAAGTATGCCGTGTATCACAATCGTTTTATACCTCTGTTAAGATGAAATTATCTTATTTTTCGGTAAATTGAAGTTTTACTTGTATTTGTTTATAAATTATAATTATTAATTTATAGTAAATATGAAGAACGACAGTGAGAGAACATGTGTGTTGGTAGCGCCTAGTAAGAAATAGTTCTCGTGCAACATATCATTACAACTGAGAGCGCACAAATTCGGTGTGTTGCCCTTTGGTGTAATTTTCTAGACTTAAATAAGCTTAGCTTGAACGAGGAGGAGGAATATCCTGGAAGTAGAACTTAAGCGGGGCTTCAGGACAGTGTGAAGTAACAGTGAATTGATTATAGTCTTTATGCTTCGTGATCAGTGATATGAACGAGTCATAATGTAGCACGGTAGAGTGGTTTCTGAGTCAGTAATCCTTAGGGACCATCCTTGGGCAAAGAGCCTCGCAGAATACAGTACCGGTCAAATATCAGCTTCCTGTGCAACATTTTGACGTTTGTGTGCATCGTGTAAGGCGTTGCAACGAACACAGTTTTTTTTCTCGGTATGACTGTCAAACCGGGAACTATAAAAATGTGTTTCGCACTTCATGTTACTTATACGGACTGTTTGTGAAACTACAGAGTACTTAGACAATCCAGAAAACTAACTTGACAGACGGCAGGCAGGCAAGACAAATAGGGAATATTCCATGACGTCCAATAGCCAGTCAGAACCAAGGCTCGTTTCCACAACTTCATGCTGCTAATACGCGACAGATTTCTCTTACTTCAGAGCCGTCAAGGCATTTCGCTTCTGGACACTTACCTGTTCTGTGGGAAGCTGTGGAGTGTATAGTCTGAACAGCAAGTGTTTTTTCCCTGGCCTACCCTAACTCTAAGTGTTGGGTCTTGGAGCTAGGCATCATACGCCTACAGGGGAGGGAATCCACGCATAACTAAGAAGAGAACGGTAAAGACCAGCATACGCACCTTAAAAGCCCTTTCAACAGAAAGAATTAAAAATTGTTGCATGCGTTAATAGAAAAAGCTACAGGAGGCAGATAGGTGGGAACCATGCACTTTATTAGTGGGTAGAGAAGTACCAAAAGGGAGAGGATGGGATCTCATTTCTTTAGTGATGGTTGGCGCTGACTTAACCAGAGTGGTGCAGGAAACACCACTTTGTTGAGGGGGGGAGAGGGGGAGGGATTTCAATGGGACTCCCCCCCCCCCCCCTCGCCCGAACCATCAGTGGATTCCTGAACAGCGAATGATACCTCCCACATGTGAGGGACTTCCCTTATCGTAATCATTTAACACCAGGCCAACGTTTGTAGGCCTCTATACACTCAGAGACACTGTCGTTAGCTCATTGGTTGCTGCGATCACGCGAGGCCTTCGCACGGTAGGGTGGGACGACGGGACTGTTTGCAACGGGGGTACGTTGCAACAGATAACTCTTCTCAGCGCGAAGTCCAGTGTGTTGGCAATATAACGCTGGTTCTGCACATCTGTACCTACAACGGAAGCTGCAACGTTTCGCGAACTGCAACCTGCTGCCATCTTCGAGCACACGACCTACAGACTTTCCACGAATAAAACAATAGGGCGCATTGCTGAAGGTCCCGTAGTAACATGCAGCACACACAAGAACACTGCGCGCCAGTCCAGAGCCTCGCGTTTAGCAGCGAAGGCGCAGTTAAGCCTTTCAGGCCCACTTTAAGTCACAGTTTCAGGTGTTGCAAGGCAGAAATTTTATGAGGCGTACTGTACTTAGGTCCAGACTTTGTTTCGTCATAGCGAATGATCTCTAGGCTATATTTTATGCTACAGAGCAATATGAACCATTTTTGACCTAGACCAGTAAGACGGTTTGCGAATCATTTACCCACAGTTAACATCATAGGTTATTGAGTTTCGCAACGTGGAGCACACACAAAAAATTACCTACACGTGCGTAATGTACACAAATGTGTACACTGGGTCTGATGGGTTAATGCACTTGAAACCTCTGCCTAGGATCTACTTTTCCTCTAATTTTGTATCATTCTGCCACTATGTAAAATTGACATTGTCACGAACCGCCAGCGGAGAATCTATACAGTAGGCGAGCGAGATGAAATATCTGGGAGTCATCCTGGATGAAAGGAAGAGTTATCTGAAACACATTAAATATGTTTCTAGAAAGACAATTGCCGTGTTCCAACAATTGAAGAGAATTGGTAATACTAGTTGTGGATTGAGCTTCAGCACATTGAAGACAATCTATAGAGCAGTGTTTGAAGCTACAATCGCATATGGCGCTGTTATGTGGTACAACAAGGCAGAACTGGTATCCTGGGCGGCACTGATGACAGTTACAAGGGCATGCAGGAAAGTGTTTAATGAGAGACAACCAGTATTGGCAGTGTACTGCCAGTGGACTTACTGGTCAAGAAGGGGTGGAGAGAGCAGAAAATGGAAGACTAAGCAAGGAAGATAAACAAGATCCTCTGATTGAAGTTACAAGGGAATGACAAGTCCGATGCTCAAGATCGCAAAAAGGAAGGGTTACCTTTGAGTTACCTCCAGATGTGGAAGAAAGAATGAAGTCCCAGAGGATTACCACGAACCACTCCAGTGTACAGCTATTTACAGGACAAGGCAACTTTAAGCCGAAGCTTCATGGACTCCAATTGGTGTAATCTCCGCTGTGTGATGTATGTGGAGTTGATCACACAATGGAGCACGTCATCACAAACTGTCTGAAGATAAAAGACATAAGTATATTTCGTGGGGAATTTTTATAGTCATGCTAGACTTCAATATCCAACGTCTACAACCACAACTTCCTTTAGGTATTGGTCACGTGTCTACGTGAGAATACATGTTCCTCTTTTTTGACTTTACCCATCAGAATAAATTATTCCAATTTTGAAAGTCCATGATTCGTGGATAGACACTTGAGGCGCGTGACATTTAAAACCATCCAACCACGAAAGTGCTTATAAACTAAAGTGTTATGGAGTACAACTGGCCTTGAAATATTTTCACAAAAAACACCTGTCTCAAGACACAAGGAAATGGCTCCATGAGATGGCAGAAAGAAAGGGCTTTGACATGAGATCGGAGAATATTATGAAAGCTAAAGCTCTTCACAATTTTTATAGCAAGATTTAGCAACAAGGATTGGCAAAAGGCTTCAAGAATATGATAAGTGGCGAGAAGAGCTTTCTGATTACTAGGGACATGCAAAATACGCGTTATTATTTGCGAACATGCTGAACTCTACAGTACTGTAAGCACTAGAGTCGGCCTCGTTTCTCAATTGGATGTTGCATAGATGAGAAGCCACACCCTTTCTCATTGAACTGCGCGTGATTCGGGCACATATTTGTGAAGTGTACATTTATTGGCGCAGAGTTATCCGGGGCGTGTCACATAAAGTATGGTCCAATGGCAAACGTATTGCAAAGGTACACGTGTTTGAAGTTCAACGTGTACTCAGATAATAACGCGAATTTTGCTCGTTCCTACTGATGAACCATGAAGGAGTGTTGGGGTAAATGCTCGATAATATCTGAGTCGGAATACTTCTGAATAGTGATGAGAAAACCGGACAATACAGTGGAGAAAGTGCCATGCACTGCCTTACTCGTCCGAGTACAGTTGCAGAGAGGGAGGATGGAGGGTGTGCAGCTCTTCGTGCCGTACAACAAGTCACGAACCGTCACACTTTATTCAAACGCGATCCAAGTCAAACTGTGAGATTGTTTAGAGAAGTGAACGTGTGATTGAAACGCAAATTCGTGCTCTTTTAGGTTGTATGAATCAGGAAACACTGAGTTTAATAGCCATTTATTATAATAGTTCACTCTCAACACGTCAAGTCGTGGAAATATTTTTTCACAATTCGTTGCCAACTTAGTCTCTTAACATATTATCCCGAGCATATTCGTTCACGTTCTGACAAGTTGCAGAATATGTGAAATCTTGGTCGTTGCTGTACAACTCCAGAAGATAGCGCCAATAGACACAGTGCCTTCCCTGGGCAATGCTATTGGTTGCTTCTGAAACACCATCTCTTATATAATTGGTTGCATCTTGTGCTTAGGATATAATGAAACCCTTTCCATGGGTTCCAAAACGTCAGTTGTTAAAGCCGACCTCCAGTGGCGCAGTCTGTTGGTGCGCCACCGATCTGGGATGCGGGAGGCTCTGGGCTCGAATCCTGGGCAACGCATTGGTGTTAATTTAAGTCAGGTTATAAGTTAGTATGTAAGCCATCCCCTGCCAATCCTTCAAGCATAAAAACGGGGGACGTTAAAAAGGCCTTTGCAATACAATACAAAGTCAGTTGTTAAAACATATTCGCCAATAAAGTTCAGAGCGAAAATTTCTTCTTTTGCAACGCCTGAAACTAAAAATTAATGTGTACCTTAAGGGGTAAAAAATAGATGATTTTATTTTTCTAACAAACATTGTTCAACTTGTCCTCATTGTATGTAATGCCATTTTCCTCCAACAATAAAATTACACTTTATAATTTGTGAATAATTTAATGTCAAATTCAAAATTTTTCTGTTTCCCTACAGCCATAATAACAAATTCCAAGTTATACAAATAAAAAAAATGCAATGTAAACTAATGCCGAGGCTTCTGCTTGACACATGTGTGGTCCTAATCACCAAATAACTTTTAATGGATTATTTTTTAATGTAAAAAGGTAAAAATAAAAACTTTATATTCAACGTTTTTTATATGTATTGCCTATTATTTGTTGATTATAATAACAAGTTGAACAATGCTTGGTACAAACATAAAATCATTAATTATTTGGTATCTAGCACCTTTTACTGGCAACCTATATGCCAACAAGTGCTGTAACATACATGAAGTTGCAAGCAGCGATTATTTCACAAATGCTGAGTTCAAAAGTGCTCGCTTTACCGTGAACAGGATTTACTCCGAAACCCTGTTACAGTTCTACTTTCGAGTTTTTCGCTACGTGTCCTTCCGCCACACGCAATCAATACGTAAACAAGTCTGGACAAACAATCAATATTAATTTTTTTTTATTCGCAAGGCTTGAATGTTTTTTTCCGGAATTTCTTCCCTGAAAACTAAACTATGGTAATAAAATACGTTTACTTAACAAATACCATTAAAAAATTTTGTTTCATAATATTTTACGTAAGATTTTTTTCTTACTGGGCATTACCAACATACTTCTTTTCTACATGTATTTAATTCGTTTTACCCAAAAATATGTACGGGAAGTTTTAATTTTTTCTTACAAATTAAAAAGAAGAGCTGGAAAGAGTATTAACAATGGGATGGGTGTGGCTGTGTTCGGGACACGGCCGTTTGTTGACACGCTCGGACGCATTGAGGATGATTTTGTTTTTTACGTTCCCGGCACCGATTCACTCGATCATATGGAGTTGCATGGGAATCACTGGATTGCTTTTGAAATGCTCTTTCCAACCGTATGCGATATCTGTATTTCGACTTGGCTTTTTTACGAGTATAGACCACCATTGTTTTGAGTTTTCTTTATCTTCTACATTAAACTCGTAGAATTTCACCATAACCACGCCACACAAATGTTTTCATACACACGATCATTGATCTTGACGAGAGCTGTTGATTGAAACTCAAACGAGCGTCGTAGCTTCTTCCAATCGAAAGTTATAATACGCGGAAGTTTTGAGACGCGGCGAAACGAACTCGAAATTACGCCCACCCCCCTCCCGGCGATGCTTCGCAGTCCTCACTCAACGTACTTTACCCCCCGGTTTTGTTTTCATCGGGTTTTCTGGATATGGTAGCAAATTTAAAGATGTATTCACGTAAAAAAAATGGGTTCAGCAAGGAGTCCTAGCTTCTTAAAAATGATGAAATTTTTTAAGGCCAGCAATAACTACTAGTTTTCATTCCAAAACAGCATTCATCATTACTTGGTTCATGATCCTAAGACGTCGACAGCTAAATATCCAACCTACTAAACATTCATCAAGTCCTTTGGCGAGACAGTATTTATCGCTTAACATTTCCCGTGAAAAACCGTAAAGCAGGAGGGGGGGGGGGGGAGAACTTAAGCGCGAATACGTCATTATTCCACGTTCGTTATTTTTGTTTTCCTCTCCTCCGCTGCGCTCTAGTCGCGTACAACGCAAAGATCCTCAGGCGAGCTGCTCATCTCATCAGATGCGCAGTCGAGTCTCGTGGAACGGTTTCTAGTGCTTTCTCCGGGGCTACGCCCGCGCTCTGTCATTGTCGGTTAAACAAAAGACTCCTGAGGTTCGCTAGCAGAAAACCTATTTCTCCCCTCCCTCACCCCTCTTTCCCGCCAGTCCCCTCCCCCACCCAATCTCCGCTGGTTCTCATTTTGGATCTCGGCGTAGTAATCTTTTTTCTTCACTCCACACGTCGACGATGGTGCCCGGGTGTGATAGGAGGCGCTTGCAAGCAATCTTCTTCCGCGAACGGGATGAAAAAGTACCCCCTCGTTCTCCCCCCACCACCACCGCCATCACGACATCTCATACCTCTTGTAATAGGCGACCCGGAAAAAAACAGGAGGCCTAAATATACTCGGCCTATTTAATCGTATACTTCGTCGGATAAATAACGACATAAATAAATATGAGACGGAGGGTAAAAAAAATTGGATTTAAAAAGAGAATGCGTATTTCAAACTTCAAATTATTCCCCCCCCCTCCCCCCTGCCCATTGGGATTATATTTTCTCTGGGGAAATGAAATGAGTGGCAGAGAATGGCTGGTGCGTTATCATACGAAAATTAGGCTGTCGAGATAGGAATGATGAAGAAAAACTCAGCAGCTGCCGAAGGAAATGGAATTGTAGCCAGGTAAATAAAAGTCTTCGCGTTAGACACTCATTACATAGCCCAGTCATCTCACGTTTCTGGGCTTCCTTCTAACACTAGGCCTACGTATAACATTACTTGTATAACCCACAGCGGAAACAAGTATGGCGGGGAAATATAATGTGTTTTTTCGAACGACATATCGAATAAGGAAACGTCACGAAACCATCCAGCACTGTTAATAAAAAGTGATCATCTTTTCCAACATGAATTCGTCATGGTATAGTAGTGGTTACGTTAATTGGCTAATGATCAAACTGCCGTGAATTCGAAACTGAATATTTCGGATGACTTTTCAGATCGGATTAGTTGTTCGCAAGGCGTTAAATAATAATGGTATGACGTGAAAAAATTTCCGGTTGAAATGAGTGTAAACCTGTGTTTAACATTTTCTTATTAAAAATCAAATGAGTAAAATCAGGGAATGTGCTGTGAATTCACATTGTCAGATATTTATTAATATTCACACAAAGTGAACTGTGGAGATTATTTATAACAATATTTCATGCAAATTTGCCGCTACCGCGGTGGCTCAATGGTTAGTCTGCTCGCCTCCCACCAAGGCGAACCGAGTTCAATCCCCGGCCGGGTCACTCCCGGATTTTCGCAAGTGGCGTGCCGGACGATGCCACTGGTCGGTGGGTTTTCTCAGAGATCTCCCGTTTCCGCCATTACATTCCGGTGCTGCTCTATGCTTACTTCAGCCACTCTCATCGGTTCTCAAGACCTCGCTGTTAAGAGCCGCCCACCGTAGATGTTGTTTTACAGAAGTTCCATGCTAAACATACACGCAAATTTAAAAGGTGAAAAATTGCTCAAATAAGTGTACAAATTGCTGTCTCTACATCGAGTCTAAAAAAAACATGACGTTTTTTCAGTATAGATATAGTCCCCAAAATGATCAAACATGGGTTTAAATGGCAAACATTGAGTTTACTTCATTAATTTTTTTTGTGTATGATTAATAGTTGTAACATTCATAACTGTTCCACACTTACATTATATCGCTGTATACAAGCTGTGATAGGGTGCGTGGCGGAGTTAACACTAGGAATGCAAGGGCGGGGGCAAACGGGAGTACCCCGAGGAAACTCGCCGGCAAGCGGCATCGTCCAGTACGATTCCCACATGCGAAAATCCGGGAGTGAACCCACTGGGTATCGAACCCGGATAGCCTTGGTGGGAGGCGAGCGCCCTAGCCACTGCGCCACCGCTGGCCAACTTTCGCTGTAGTATACGTTGGCTGAATTAAACTCAGTTATATGGCGTTTACCGCAACATTGAGACATCCACGTTCTTTGAAAACACGACAAGACTTTTCATAACGTTCTCTGCAACGTAATATTAATTTAACAACACTCGAAACAGAAAATGTCTACGTACACCTGAATTTCCCCGAAAAGATTTCTGCACACGCTAGATTTCAATACAGTGCTGGCGTACCAGCAGTAATCTTTTGCTCATTGGCGGCGTGCCTTTGTAAGCAGAAATGTTCTTCCTAGTCTTGCCAATGAGAAATAGGTAACTCCAATCCTGTATGTCTGTGATTCGCGAGCACACACAATTAACGCGTAACACCTAGATCAGCCAATCGTGTTTGGATAGTTTTAACCCGCACGCGGCCTAAGTGCCTGCCAACCAATCACGGACGTTCCCTGTCAGGACACCTTTATTCGGATTGGCCCAGTCGAGTGTATATTGTCTTCTGACAGACACGTAGCCAATAGCAAAAGAAAATATGCAAGCATGCATATAACAAGTTGCAGTCTAGCTTGAGCATGAGTCTTATCGCGAAAAACAGGTGACCCTAGCAATAAATCTGTATCGCGATAAGAGTGATAAGTAGGGATGGGAAAATTTCGCGAGTTCAATGACCTGTAGACTAGAATCCTCAGTCCTCTTGGTATTGGAGCCTCAACTGTGTGTTCATTGGCTGTTACCCCACAACTGGCAGTTATGGGATTCGCAAGGTGTTTTCTTGCAAGTTCGTTATTGGCTCAGATGCGTACAGGGCGTGTCTAATAAACTGAAATCCAATTGCGAAGGTGACTTCAATATATATGTGTTTGACGTCTATCTTGCCCCGAAATGAATCCGCGAAATTCTCCTATTCCTAGTGATAAGTTCACGCTTGACAAGAGGATATAGCTAGTATTGTCAGAAAAGTATGCCTTCGACAGAGCTCTCGAATTTGTTCAGTCAGCCGTGATTCTAGTAACATCTGCGTGTATGCTTGTTTTTCCTGCACTATATCTGCCGTCATGTTTGCGTAGTGCCCGTCGGAAGAGGGGCGGCTGGTTAGGACGCCAAAGGGGTTGTTCTGGGGGATGGAAGACCTCCATCAGCCATTCAGCATCAATCACCTGTCAGTCAGGACGAGTGAGGGGGGGGGGGGGAGCCCACTGGAACTGTTTTCCTTCAACCCCCGTGGCAAATAGTGGGTTCCGTGTTCTACCCGCAAATTGCGTAACCAACCCCCACGCATGCCTACCCTCCCACACACACACACACACACACACACACACCCAAAGTTCCTGCACCCACCGATGGCGTATACGAATAGCCGTGCTCTTATCGACCCTCCCGACTCCAAATACTCGTATTTACCCCTCTTTCTCTTTCAGCAACGACATGTGGCGAATGAGCTCTCTACGTGACTCAAATAAAGAGCGAATTAATAAACCAAGGACTTGCCTGCGTATTGGAAATCCACCCTCGTCAAACACCCCCCCCCCCCCCAACATGCCTTCTATTACACACACTATATCTACCCTCTCCCCAGGCCATAGCGGTATAATACCACGATAGCTCCAGCTTAGCAATGCAATAAATACACTGCAGGTACTATATACTCCCACAACACGTTTGGTAAATGTGATGACATTCCCCTATATTTCAGAACCGTATTCAAAAACTGCACGTCTGGGGGCGAAACCAATGGGATTTCCCCTCTGTAAATGGCATTGTTCGTAGAATGCAGGATTATAGGAGTTTGACGAAAGTGCTACTTGCTGCCGACAAACTGCAATGAAATGAAAGCGCCGAAACACGCCAGCTTTTTCTAAACATTCCGGGAAGGGGGGGGGGGGGGGACGTTGAATGGCATGGTTTCTCTAGCCGAGATATATTCGACTGAATTTACGAAAGTCAAAGTGAAAGAGATAATATGATTGAGACAACGGATGATCGAAATTTTAGTTTTTCAAATAACTATAATGGGGAAAGTATGTTTAGCGAACTCCCGATTATTATGATAGCGAACTTCTAAACATGTGACATCCGGGGCTAGGGAACTAACTAAATCTAGTATTTAGAATATGATCCAAGTAACTCGATAGTTAAGTTTTAGTTATTTTCTTATAAATTCGTAAACTGAGGCTAGTTATTTAGTTCATAATTTTCCTTAAAGAAAAGCTGGCAGCTTGTTCACTGGGGGAAAAAAAAATTCTCAATAAACTGACGAGAGGGTATTATGAACTTGATTTAACTTTGATAGTGTTACGAGTTGGGATTAATGCAACTTACATTTCTGAGTGTAAATGCGCAGTTAATTCAGTTGATTTTAATTTGGCTTATTAAACTAGCAGCGAAGTTGGAACGCTAAACCAAGTGTGGCGCTCTATTTGAGGTGCGTCTTTCCACTTTTCGCATTTCCGTCAGAAAGGGAGAAAATCAATCTCTATGAGAAATTTGTTTATGGGATCAGCTTGTATGATTAGTTTTCACACATGAAACTGAATTGAGGTTTACATATGAAACGTAAATTGCAATCCATCTGGTGCGTTTATTTACTTGGACTACTTCTTCTTCGAGTTTAGAAAAAGGAACAAAGGGGGGGGGGGGAAATACCAATTTCTGCACACACTCTGTGTACTATCTATAAACACACAAACACACAAATTTTTTGGCCACTGGTGATCACATTTTCACTCTTATACAGTCTGTTCGGACACTTACTGCTCAACCTCCAAGGCATAATTTCTTTGGATCAATATTAACACAAAAGTGCTGTGCATTTATATCAGGAAACGTGTATTTGTATAAAATGATTGTATTCAAAGTACAACACCTGGGGAACAAAGCTGTGTGATCATGCGTGTAGGACAAATCGCATAGGTCGTAGGCGCGCGACACTAAATTATAACCAGGGATAAGAAAAATTCGTGAGTTCAATGACCTGTAGGCTAGACTCCACAGTCCTGTGTACACTCGAGCCTCAGATGTTTGTTCATTGGCTGCTGCCCCAGAGAGTGGCCAGTGTTACCCCACACCTGGCAGTATGGCGCTCGTTACTTTTTCCCCTTACAAGTCTGCTATTGGCTCAGAGTCTCCCACGTGGTGTCTACTAAACTGCCCTCCAACTTCAGTGCACACGTGTTTGACGCCTATCTTGTCCTAGAATGAACTCGTGAAATGTTCCTATCCCTATCGCCTACGTGCTATGCAACTTGTCTGCACGAATGATCGTAGCCCCCTTGTTCTCCAGCCATTGTACACTACAAAGTTTAAAACAATTATAATATATAAAAATACGTTTCTGGATACAAGTGCATAAAACTTTTTTGTTAGAGCAAAAGAAACTATGCCTAGAGCTTTGGCACTGAGTTTCCAAACAACCTGTCTATTTAGAGACCGGATAGTTTCGTAAATTAATTTTATCACAGCCTATGACCTAATACGTAGGCGTATACCTGTCAGAGGCTGTTCACGGTAAAATTAGCACTTTTGAAAGCCCTGATTATTATCTACTTGTATACACTTTGTTTTCTCTTCCGTCTTATTAATATTAACATTTCCATGGGCCTCTACACTTTATTCATGCGTAGGTCGAGTGAAACTGTGGAATGTTCGGACTAGTAAATATTTTACAAATCTGCTCATTTTTACACTTCGATGCGTTAAAAAAAAATGAAGGGAAATAAATAATTTAAATTATCGCTAATGTTTACCTAACACTTCTTTTTATTCGACATTGGGATATGAAACTACATTCTTTCCATCGTTACAAACTTAACTGTGTGCATATCACTTGGCACGCTCCTTAAAATATATGCGTGCAGGAGCAGTGACTTTTTTTTCTAAGGTTGATTTCAAAAGTGCTCATTTTATTGTGAACAGACTTGACTTGTGAAAATGTAATCACTTAATTTGATACGCCCCGGAACTGCAGCCGTACACGCTGGCCAGCAAAATGGCGTCAGTAGCCAGCAACAATTCGGAGCACCGTTCGCCAATCAACACCTGCTGACTCACTAAGCCAGCCAACATCTAAGCTGGAAAGGGACCCGGGGTTGAGACTCGCGCTGTCAATCACAGAATGCGTATGGTAACATCAAATGCACGTCCACGGCATTTCGCCTCTTGGTTTAAGTGGAGTGGAGAGATGTGGGTGGCTCTTAACATCGAGGTCTCGAGAACCGATGAGGGTGAAGTATGGTGAGTATGCACGGGCAGGTGAAACGGAAGACCCCCGAGAAATCCCGCCAACCAACGGTGCTGTCCGGCACCATCCCCCATGCGAAAATCGGGGGACGACCCCGCCGGCGATCGAACACGGTTCGCCTTGGTGGGAGACGAGCAGTCTAACCACTACATCATCGCGCCCCAAGTTGTGAGGCCGTGTTACCTCTGTGAGGGCGACTATTCTGCGTCCACTGAGCGTCGTGCATCGCTTTGGAAATCAATGAGGCCGCCTGGCGTACAGGGGTGGCGCAGTCAATCAACGGAGAGGTGTTTTGACACGTCGCCAGCAGCCATGTTGGGTGTGCGAGCCCCGTTATTTAAGGGCCTCGGCGCTCTGTAATCGGCGTGAGCGCTGTCTCGTCCAGGGGCAATAGTTCAGTCGCCCATCGCTCCCCATCCAGCCCGCCCAGAGGCGATCCATCACAACCCATTGTCCACGGTCGGGACAATGGATGTGTTTGGCTGTCATCGACCGCTCCGAGCATAGCAGCCACCCAACCCCCTCCAACATCTCCGGGACCGGCCGATTCGACCGAAGCTCCTGCCCCATTCAACCGGCATAATGCATGCCAGGCGCCTCCAATCACGACGCCGCTAAATATTATAACTGGAGACGCGATGCGCCTCCATTGGCCGCGGCTCCTTTGTTGCGTGACGACGCATGGCGACAGGGCGTCGTGACCGTGCTGCAGTGAAAGGGCGGAGAGAGCTTCCCAGACAGTTTTACGAATAAGGACGAGAATATGTTTTCGTCGAAGTGAAAAGGTAGATGACCGTCTCTCACCTGGGTGAACTGCGTTCCATTCCCTGCGGGGTCGCCTCTGGATTCCGCTCGTCGGTGTGTTTTCTCGGGGATCTGCCGTTTCCTCCGCCCTTGCATTCCGACGCTGCTCCACACTCACCTCGTTTCACCATCATCGGCTCTCAAAACCTCGACTTTAAGATCCGTCCAAATCTCCCCACCCGTAGAAGACGTACATTGACGTATGCGATATTGATGCTATCAGTGCGGAGATCAATTGCAGCGCCAGTAATTTGATACTTATAAAGTGACGTCTATATTAACGTAGCATAGAAGACGAAAGCGTGGGAGAACATTTGTTGTTTTCCACCAAAACTTCAATGAGTTCAGCACAAAGGAAAATAATTTAAATAGGTACGTTTTGCTAACACAGTTGAAAATTACTTGTTTAACTATTGTGTTAGGCGATAAAATAGGGAACATCTTAGAATAACAATGAACTTTTTTTTTCTTAATGTTTAACGGGGATGATGATAATATTTTTAAGATTAAGTAGGGCGAAATCAGAGTCTTGTGTAAAGTGCATTTAAAGTTTTATCTTTACATAAATGTTAAACAGTATCTTTAGGGATTTTCTAAAGTAATTGTTGAGACAAGCTTCGTGTTTCAGCTCTTCTGTAAGTAAAATTTACTTCGACCAAAAGAGGTAGCTTTTCCCGTTCTAAATCATACATTCAATTTTGTTGTCCATGTGGTTTTTGCATCTATTTGTAATTTGTAGTATATTGTATTGGTTATTCTTTCTATTAAACTGTTCATGTTTTCTTTGCTTTTCTAATGTTGCAGAATACATGTAAATACGCTATTACCTTAACTCTTCCATGCCCAGTGTAGTCACTCCTCAGCATGTTGCAGAGGAATATTATTTTTGGCCTGTACTGTACACAACGAGGCATATTAAACGCCAGTCGGACGTGCAGGTGTGCAGATATTGGGGTCAAGTTTTGAAGTATTTAGGGACACTCGAATTATGCATATGCTAGATTTCAATACACTACGGACATCCCAGCAGTTTTCTTTTTCATATTGGCGGAGTGTCTTAGTCAGAAGACATTTCCTTACTCGACTGGCCAATCAGAGTTAGGCAAGTCCGATACTGGACGTCTGTTATTCGCGGGAAGACACCTCAGACTCGTAACATCTAGAACGACCAATATCGAAAGTGGATCTGAACTTGACTGTTACGAAATACCTCTTGTAGTGAAATTTTTTCGCGAAATTTGGGCATCCCTAAGTACTGTACGAAGGAGGACGTCGAGCTTCTGCGCCCTGTAAGTAGAAGCAGTTCGCATTTCAATGTTCTAGTTCACGATTGGTTGTTGGTTTACGGGCGTTAAGTTACGATGATCCGTTTGTAAAGCAGCACCAGCAGCAGTACAAATATGTGTTGTGTTGTTTTAATAAACATCAGGCCTCTAAACGTAAAGGTTTACAGTTAATTACGACTCGTGGGTTCACTGGTTTGTATAACGAGTACTGAGACTGGTGGAGTTCTTTGGTCGAGGGGGAGGGGGTGGCACCATAAGAAAAAAACAACTTTATTTGTATGTGTTTTTAAATATGGGTAAAAGTACGCGTGTTGAGACAATGTCTTCTATCCAGACAAAGGAAGGTTTTCATTGGGTGATTTGTACGAATCGTTTTACGATGTACTTGTGTTTGGGGAGTTTGACTCGGTTGAGTAGAACAGCGCCGATATAAGGCGTATTTGTGAAGGGTGTCCGTAAAGGGAGAGGTTGATAGCATCATTTGTTGGAAGAAACATTTCATTTTTGTTAGTAATGATGTTGTGCCTTACCATGATTGGTTCCAATTTCGCGTGCAGGTAGTTAGTGCGGTGACATCGTTTAGGCATGGCGAGGAAACGCGGGTCATAAAGAAAGCAAAGTTATGCGACGAGGAGTTGGCGACAAAAACGGATCGAAAGTAACAAGTATTCATGCATAATATTGAAGTCCAGTCTGCTCGTATATGTTCTCACGAAATAAAACAGGCGTGGCCATATCGAGAGCGTCACCTGTCATTCGCGAAAAGAATTACGTTAAACTAGACTACAATGTCCTATAGGGGCCACGGTGGCTGAGCGATTAGCACGCTCGCCTCCCACCAAGGCAAACCGGGTTCAATCCCCGGTCGGGTCACCGGACTTTCGCAAGTGGGAATCGTGCCGGACGATGCCGTTTGTCGGCGGGTTTCCTCGCGGATCTCCCGTTTCCCCCGCCCCCTCATTCCGGAGCCTCTCCATATTCACATCAATCACCCTTATCGGCTCTGGAGACCTCGATGTTAAGAGCCGTCCGAATCTCTTCACTCAATCTCAATGTCTTATAGTATAAGAGCAGTTTTCCTTTGGTTATTGGCAAACGTAACTTTGTCTTACCTGACTGGGCCAACCAGAATCAGGTAACTCCGACAACGAAAATGGATCTGAGCTCTAGTGTTTTAGATTAGTAGTGTAATATTTCCGCGGGAAACAGATGTCCCTACCTATAGTTGAGAATCTAACGCTATTAAAGAAGGTTTACAAGTGTGTTTGTGTGAAAGTGGTGATAAAGTTTAGGTGCCGTAAACTTATACGGTTATGATATTTATTTCAGAAGTAGAATGTTGTCGGAAGGAAAATTGCCTCCGACAATCGAGAGAAGATGGATTCGCCTGTCAACGACCCGAAAATAATTCCTGACCAGATGTATTTCACAACACTTTAGCTCAGATCCACTTTCGTGATTGGATGATTTACACTATATGCGCCTTAAGTGTCTGCTCGCGAATCACAGACGCACACTACAGGTGTAACTTAATTCTGATTGGCCAGCCAAGAAAGATAATGTTTTCTCACGTAGACACGAGATCAATAAACGAAGGAAAATTTGCTGTTTTTATTCACGTATGGTATTTAAACCTAACATGCGCGGAAATATTTTCGGGAAATTTGGATGTCCCTACCGATCTGAATTAGGTAACTTCAATACTGTACGTCTGTAACGCTTGCGCAAAAATGTACGGCACGTAACACGGTAACCACCGAATCACGAAAATGCACTCAGGTAAACTGATATGTAAGGGCATCCAGTTTTCGCGAAGATTTCAGGACCCGTTGTATTTAATAACCGTTTAGCTCGTATCCAGTCTCGTGGTTTGGTGATTTACGAGCTATGCGTCTTTGATGTCTGCCCGCGAATTAACAGTATCTACCAGAGGAACTTAATTCTGATTGGCCACTCAAGTTTGAAAATGTCTCCTGACATAGAGAAGGGGCCAATAAGAAAATAAAACAGCTTATGCGACCGTAGAGCATTGAAATCTAGCATGCGTAAAAACCTTTCCGCCTTAATCTGGTGGCTCTACTGAAGTGAAATATATCTTGTCGTGAAATAGTTTTGCGAAAATCGGGCGTACCTTACCTGGCAATTTGTCGCAGCACCCCAGAGTCCATCGGATTGGGTAAATGGATAAGCATTGTTTGACGTGCCTCTAAAAATAGACACTTTGTTTACTTATAATTAGAGACGTGCAAAACTGGCATTATTATTTGGCAAAAAGCCAAAATTTACTGCCCTGTATCTAATTAAGCACGATTCGTGAATTAATTGGTTACTAGCGACGATACGGCATCGTTCACCTGCGTGACCACTTTACTGGAGTGAGTGGAGATAGTTGGTCATAAGAACCGATGAGGGTGAAGCGAGGTGAGTATGGAGCAGCACCGGAATGAAGAGAGTGGGAGGAAACGGGAGATCCCCGAGAAAACCCACCGACCAGCGGCATTGCCCTGCCCGATACCCACATGCGAAAATACGGGAGCGACCGCGTCGGGAATCGAAGCCGGTTCGCCTAGGTGGGAGGTGGATGGTATAACCACTACATTGCCGCGGCCTCTGCGCTTTACGGGAGATTAGTTTCTCAACATTCTGGCTGCAAGTGTCGTCGGAACGAGACACACTAGTTGCGTGCCAATATCAGTGGCCACAAGAACATACAACATCATGAAGTTTAGTCTGACGACAAATAATGACAAGTATATTGCAAATCTCGACTTCTGAAGCGAACCAAATAACCTACAACTCGCTATACACTAAATTAACTATCCACAATGCCATGAAGTTGATTGGGATCTAAACCTGCCCAGTTACCGTGCCGAATATCTAGGGACATGCATAATTCGCGTTATTATTAAGCGTCAGGCTAAACTCCGCAGTACTGTTTATAGTCGAGCCGAGGTCGTTTCTTCATTGGCTACTGACTAAACGTGATGCCACGCCCCTCCTGTCAGAACTGCAAGTGATTCCTGACAGAACTGCACGTGATTCGGGCACACATTTGGAAAGTGTTCATTTATTGGCGCAGAATACCTCAGTGTGTGTGTGTGTGTGTGTGAAGTCAAGTATTGTCGAATGGCAAACCAACTGCAAAGGTACATGCGATTTAAGTTTAAGGTGTCCCGAAATAACAACGCGAATTTTGCAGATCTCCACCAATATAGTGGACAAGTTGCAAATGAATGATACTTATGACCACTACTGTACACACCAAGGAGTCAGTGTCCATCCAGTCTTCTTCTAATGTGTAGGGACAGGAGTTTTTTGCAGATCTCCACCAATATCGTGGATAAGTTGCAAATGAATGATACTTATGACCACTACTGTACACACCAAGGAGTCAGTGTCCATCCAGTCTTCTTCTAATGTGTAGGGACAGGAGTTTTTTGCAGATCTCCACCAATATCGTGGATACGTTGCAAATGAATGATACTTATGACAACTACTGTACACACCAAGGAGTCAGTGTCCATCCAGTCTTCTTCTAATGTGTAGGGACAGGAGTTGCGAAAAGATTTCAAGACAAGTTGTACTCCAAAACACTTTCGTTCACATGAACTTTCGTGGTTGGATGATCTTAAATGTCACGTACCTCAAGTGTCTGTCTACGAATCACGGACGTTCAGTATCGGAGTACTTTATTACCATTGGTCCAGTTAAATAAGAACATGTCTTCTAACGTATGCCCGGTTGCGCCAACATCTTCCCTGATCCGAGATCGAATGGTCCTAGTTCAGAACCAGGATACAGCTTGATATTGGTTCCAATGTAAAAGTGTTGCGCCAACGAAATTTCATGATTCTGGGTCTCAGATTCGTTGATCTTCGTTTCAAAGTTTGAGACAAATTTTGCTATTGGTTCGTAATATATGACGTCATGGAAGTAGGCGTATTTTTCACTATAGATAGAACTAGATGTGTGATGTTTTATCTGTTTTAAGTGAAATATCGTTGTAGCAATTTTACTGAATAATATTCAAGTGCGTATAAAGTTGTTTTAATTTCCCAAGAAAACAATCGAACGTAGTTGGCGTATTTTCAAACTACATTTGTCGACGATGGCTGCTGATCTCGGATCGCCAGTGTCAACGCGCAGGCAGCACGCTGTCCACTGACAAGTCCTGGATACAAGTACAGTGCGCACCAGAATATCTACGTGATTGCAACTCCGAACTAGTTAATACAGTTCGCAGTGACATTTTCTCAATGTTAGGATGAGTCAGCTCATTCCGTTACAAAAGCAACGGCGACATTTTTTTAAGTAGTGAAACGTCACGAAACAGAAGTAGCACTCCTACAACAATAATATTAAACAGACGAGGTTATTATTTTATAATACTCTTTCCTTGTCCTTGATTATTTCGCATCTGCATTGAACATGCTATATACTTCCCGCCAGTAAAACGATAGGATCACCGCTGAAAGTCCTATAGTTATAAGCTGTTCATGAAAAACTGAACAGCTTTGAGATCCCTGCTTAAGATATACTCGTATGCACATTGTGTTTTCTTCCGCCTTATGAAAAATTAACATTGTTATGGGCCTCGTCACTTTAGCCACGCGTCAGTCAAGTGAAACTGTGAAATTATTGGGAAAGTAAACATTTTGCAAACCTGCCCATTTTTACACCTCGAGGCATTAAAAAAGCAGAAAGTAGTTATCACAAATGGTTACCTAACACTTTTTATTCGACGTTCATGTATGGAACTACTTTCTATCCATCGTTACCAACTTTACTGCGCGAATGTCACTCGGTGCGCCCGTTAAAATATATGCAGGCAGGGGCAGTGAGATTTTTCTAAAGTTGGTTTCAAAAGTGTTCACTTTATCGTGAACAGCTTTTACACGCAGTGCGACGAGAACACTGCAGATCAGTGCAGAGCCTTGAGTTTAGCGGCGATGGCGCACTTGATGCATGTGCCATGTGCCTGTATAGCACTTATCGCTCCCGCGTTTCTAGGTCTCAGTAGGTAAAGTACCATTCCATCCAAGACTGGAGTAAGTTTTCTTATTGTCACGGAGGCGGCCAAAACGACGGCGCTGAGGGACGAGGTGCAGTGTGCGGTGTTTGGGATAAGTTGTTTGTTCATTGGTTGCCGCCTCAGAGAGTAGCCAGCGTTACTCCACACCTGGCAGTGTGGGATTCACTACTTGTTTCCTTAAAAGTCCGCTATTGGCTCAGAGTCGTCCAGGGCGTGTCTAAAAAACTACGATCCAATTGCAAACTCAAGTTCAGTGTACACGTGTTTGACGTCTACCTTGTCCTGAAATGAACTTACGAAATGTTCCTATCCCTATATATTCCAAACAGGGTTCGGCAGGAAGAAAGGAGACCAACGGGTACGAGTATATAAGAAGGTGTAGTGAGGACCCCCTCCCCCCTCTTATTAACTTCTTGGTCACCAGTACACCGCGACGTCGAGGCGTGGTAGAGGTCAACGTAGTTCGACGGGGCCCAGGGGTCAGCAACACGTAGACTGCAGTACTATTGATACAGTGGTGAGTGCAACACTCTAATTAGGCGCTAGGCGGGGCTGTTAGACTAATACACAGGTCGCGGTATTACCAAGTCAGGATAGCATCAGTGCGAGAGATTGAGTTCAGTATTACTTATTGTTAGAGACCTGAAGAATTCTCGGATTCATCTCGGGACAAGCTACAATTCAAAACTCGTGCTTTTATATAACCTCAGCAATTCGTACACTCGGTGTATGACACTACCTGGAGAACACTGACCCAATCGTCACCTTCCACTATGACAGCAGACAACCAATATGCATCTGATATCGGCATATTTGTACACAAGACTGTAGAGTTTAGCCTATAGGTAATTGAACTCACGAATTTATCAAGGCTCTAGTGATACGGAGTTATACAGGGCGAGTCCTTTAAAAGAGGCCCCGTGGGACATATGTGAAACGGAATGAGGGAATGAGGAAATACAGACCACGGGGCCTCTTTTGAAGGACTCACCCTCTATTTGTATGCTAATCCCAATAGCGTAACATTATGTAAGCAAACCCATTGTGGACACGTTTGATAGTTTTGTAAAAACAACCGTTTTTCAAACATGCTGCAACGCATTTTAAGTGGCAGGTTTATGTGGGATGAGCTCTAGTGCTTGTAAACTACATCGAAGTCTCATAGTTAAACCTATACGGGATATTCTGTGTATCTTACCCCGCCGCAAAAGAAAAAATTGTTAATTTACATACAAATGAGACTTACTTAACCTCTCTACTTGAAAATTTTTCCATCGCACGAAATTTTTTCTCCCTCTTGTCAGAAGGTTGTGTGTGGAGGAGGGAGGGAGAGGAAGGGGGTGCAGAACTTGGGAAGCTCTTAACGAAAGGCAAATTGCGACAATTCACGGAGTAATTCTGCCTCTGAGGCGGCCTCCCCGATTGGCCATAAGTGAGTTAGCGTGGCGTCGGCGTCGGTAGAATTTTGGGGGGAGGGGTAGTGGTGGGAGGGGAATTATGTAAACCGGGGAGCATACCGTCGACTTCGACAGAGGCGCTCTCTCGTAACCCCCCTCTCTTTCTCTCTCTTTCACGAAAATACTCTCTCCTGGCCGCTAACGAAATTCCAGCGCCACCCCCTGCAGCTCCCTGTCTATCTCTCTCACCCCCTTCCCCACATTTCCCGCCACCATCTTCTAGGAGAGTATTTGTTTAATTGCTGCAGCAGTTTGCTCGTCCCAAGAAACCTCACTCTCCAGTTTACAAGCACAACCTGTAGCCACACGCCATCCCACTGCACCTCTTCTCCTCTTTTGTAAGACTGTTTGATTAGTGCGATGAGGAATATACGCAAGTCAAACACACGTGGGAAGTGGGTGATTGGAGAGATTTGTGCGGTTCTTACCGAGGATTTGGGAGCCGCCGAGGGTGTAGCGAGGTGACTATGGAGCAGCGCCGGGATGCAAGACGGGGGAAATGGGAGGTCACTGAGAAAACCTGCCGACCAGTGTCATCGTCCGGCACGATTCCCACACGGGAGTGCCCCGGCCTGGGGTTGAACCCGGTTTGCCTTGGTGGGAGGCGAGCAGGCTAACCACTCAGCCCTCGCATCCCGGCCTGCTTATAGTTTGGACACACCATTACACAGTGTTCTTTTATTGGCGTAGAGTTAACATGGCCGTGTACAATACAGTATTATCGAATACAAAAAAAAAAAAAAACAATATTCTCGCGTGGTAGTTCAGCACCGAGGCAGGCGGCATACGGGCAGCAAGTAGATAACTACGCGGGGACGAAATGGTGTGGATGTTCTTTTGATGTGCACAAAGCCATTCCCTGATTGGCTACGCGAATACTCCGGGAACGGGTCCCGTGTCTGATTGGCTACTGCCCGCAGCGAAAGGTGCCCTATTGGTTGGGCTGCAGGCTGGCGAGTAGGTTACCAGGCGCTGATAGGCGGACGTGTGACCCCGCTGGCCGACATCCAGGCGGTAATAAACGTTGCAGAGTACAATAAATATGCAGCCTGATTTTTTGTTGTACTCCAAAACATATTATTTCAAAACTATCGTCTCGATTGGATGATTTTAACTCGCGTGCTTCTTAGGCGTCTCCCAGCCAATCACGGACGTTCATTGTCGGAGTAACATTATTTTGACTTGCCCAGTCGAGTAGAAAATATCTTCTCACACAGCCGCAGCCAACAGCCAAAATGAGTTTGCAATTTACAAGTAACAAGTTGAATTATAGCCTGCGCAAAGAGCTCAACAAAAAAAAAAAAAAAAAAATGGCCCTTGCAATAAGCGTGTGTGTGCGGTGTTGCCAAAAGAAACAGCATGATAAGTGGAAATACGCAGAGAGCAGCACAGCTGACGTTGTTGTTGAGGGGAAAAGAAAGAAAACCTCATCAGCCTTGCCTTTCAGTGACAGTAAATTTGTGGCGTTGTCCTCGAAGGGCCGAAGCCTGAGAACTAGAGCGATGCCGTTCGCTACGTTTTTTTTTTTTTTTATTTGTGCAGCGTCGTTCAGTGTTTAAAGAAAAATTGCAGCTCTATTGAAGTCGTCGGTCAGAACACTTGAAACACCGTAGCACTAACGAGTGTAACAGTCCACGCCCGGATTGCACGGCGCAATCACAAGGTAGTGCAGAGCAAAGAACACCCCACGGTTGGTGCACTCGACCTCAGGTTTTACTGGAAATTGGTTTCCGCAACATTATCTCCGTGTACTCGCCTCGGATACGCTGACGTGCAACACGGCGAGACGGGGCGCCGAGCGGGCTGGTGATCCCGCAGGTGTCTGGGTAAACTGTGCTGTCGTCACGCTGCACAGAAATAAAGAAAAAAAGGAAAAGAAGAGGCAACATACGAGGTTAACACACACACTCACGCACACACACTTTCTTTTCATGCTACACTAGAATTGTTGCTGCCAAGAAACAGTGTAAAAATCGTTCTAAAGCGCATTCACGATTACTTCCAACTTTTATGAAGCCCTGCTAATGTTCTACTTCCAGGATATTCTTCCGCCTCGTGGAAACGAAGCTTGGCTAAGTCTAAAAAATAACACCAAAGGGACAGCACACCGCATTCATCCGCACTCAGTGTAATAATATTTTGCATAAGAACTATTTCTTACTAGGCATGACCAACATACTATTTCCTCCCTGTTTTCATTCATATTAATTATAAATGAAATATTATAATTTAAATATAGAATAGTAAGTCAAAGTTGAATTTAACCAAAAATACGGTACTTTTATGTCAACCGACGTGTAAAATGATTGTGATACGTGATATATTTAGGGAAACAACCAAACACTTCATACATGGGGTTGTTATTGAAAGATTTGTTTCAGGAAGTATGAGGAAACCGCGAATATATTAAGGAATGAAAGTATCGCTTTCAACAATCTAAATGCAAACTGTCCATATGTCTCTATGAGTAGACGAGCATGCCATAGATCGTTGCTTATTGCCTTCGCCATTTGTCTTGTTCACGCGTCCACAGATAACTAATCAGGTGTACCTAAAAATGGTCTTCAATTGCTGGAGCTAGTGATTTCTCGCGGGAAAATGTGAGTACACGGTACAATTCAATACTATAAGTACCCGGCAGCAGTTTGTCTATTGCCATTGGTTGCTTTCTGTTTGAGAGGACGTTTTCATATTCGACAGGGCCACTCAGAATTCGACAACATCGGCACGGCTTCTACGTGAATCGTGTGCAGACAGTTAACACGTGTCAAAAAGTAATTCAGCCAATCAAGTTAGTTAAACGACCCTACGGTGTTTTGAAATATAACTTGCCTGGAAACCTTTTCGCAAATTCCACTACCTCTAATATTAATTGCCTGCTATGTTTAAGGGCGTTGCCGTCATCACGTCCACCTATTAACGAGCGACACCCGAATCTCGCGAAAATATTTCACGACCAGTTGTATTTCATAACACTTCAGCTCAGATCCACTTTCACGATTGGAAGATTTCCGTGTTACGCGTCTTTAGGTGTCTGCCAGCGAATCAAAGACGCGCAGTCTTGAAGTTACCTAATCCTGATTGACCAGTTAAGTAGGAGTTCTTCTCACAATGATATGCCGTCAGTAAGCAAAAAGTAACAGTTGGTATGCCTGTAGGGTATTGAAATCTAGCATGTGTTGAAATTATTCCGCGAAATTCGGGTATCCCTACCTATAACTACAGCGAGACAGTATTTATCAGTATTTCAATCTCATTCCGTATTGAAATGGTCGGCCAGTATTTTCTCAGCCTTGTGAACGGTAAACTGAGCACTTTTGAAAGCCCTGCTTAAGATATAAGATCTAGTATGCTCATTGTGTATTCTTCCATCATATGTAAAATCAACATTGTCATGGGCCTCAGCTCTTTATTCATGCGTCAGTCAAGCGACACTGCAAAATTATTATAAAGGAAACCATTTTACTATTTTTCAAATACTTACACTTACAAACAATAAAAAAAAATACATAAATTAAAACAAATAAGTTCAGTATTCACGAATGGTTAGCAAATACTTTTAATTTAACGTCGTGGCATGGTACTACTTTCTCCCTCTCGTTTTAGGCTGTCCACCGGGAAAATGAGCACTTCTGAAACCGTGCTTATGATCTACATGTATGCATTTTGTGTATTCCTCCGCCTTATGTAAAATTAACACTGCCATGGGCCTTATCACTTAATTCAAGCCTCGGTCAAATTAAACTGGGAAATTATTAAGAAAGTAAATACTTTACAATTCTGTTCATTTTTACACTTCAAAGAATTAAAAAAACCGAACATGAAAAAAAATATTAAGTTATCACAAATTGTTGCCTAACACTTTTTATTCGACGTTAAGATATGGTACTACTTTCCATCCATCGTTACCAACTTTACTGGGCAAATGTTATTCTGTGCGCCCATTAAAATATATGCATACAGGGGCAGTGACTTTTTTCTAAGGTTCATTTCTAAAGCCTTTACTAACTTTACTGGGTGCACGGAAGTCAGTGTGCCCGTTAAAATATATGCAGAGATGGGCAGTGATATTTTCAGTAGTTGATTTCAAAAGTGCTCACTTTGCCGTAAACAGCCTTTATATGAATGTATGGGATTTTAAAACTCAATGACCGGTAATAAATTATTGACGATATGGCACAGAAGTACCGTGTTCAAAGCGTCAACCTGTAAGTAGAATTTGTTATGCATTTCACTCTTTCCTGAGCAAATGCAGGAATGCTACCTTGGATGTGGGGTAAAAATTGTTTAACCATTCCCGCTTTATCGTTATTCGTACACACTAATGTGGTGAATTTGAGAATAATTCCTTAAGGTGAAGTTCTCGTTAAGAGATAATTTGACTGGGCCAATCGTAATGAAGTTCTCGTTAAGAGATCATTTGACTGGGCCAATCGTAATGAAGTTCTCGTTAAGAGATAATTTGACTGGGCCAATCGTAATGAAGTTCTCGTTAAGAGATCATTTGACTGGGCCAATCGTAATGAAGTTCTCGTTAAGAGATCATTTGACTGGGCCAATCGTAATGAAGTTCTCGTTAAGAGATCATTTGACTGGGCCAATCGTAATGAAGTTCTCGTTAAGAGATCATTTGACTGGGCCAATCGTAATGAAGTTCTCGTTAAGAGATTATTTGACTGGGCCAATCGTAATGAAGTACTTCGATACTGAACGTCCGTAATTCGCGAACAGACATATGAGGCAGGTGGCATTTAAAATTACTCAACCACGAAAGTGCACACGAACAAAAAGTATTTTGGAGTACAACTGGTCTTGAAATTTGTTCGGGAAAAGCACCTGAGACACGGACACCAGTTATCGCGAAAATATTTATGGTCCAGCTAAACTTCAGCATCTGATGTGTAAGCTTGCAAATTTTCTTTAGTTATTGGCCACGTGTCTGAGTGAGAAGACAATTCCTATGTGACGGTAATCTCTGCACGTCGAAATATGAAGTTGAGAAAATGATGGCCGTTTGGGACGGCTTACCTTCGCTTCGACGGGGATGTATTTGACAGGCTCCAAGCCTCACGTCCGCTAGGCGAGCCTGCTGGTCTTGCTAGTGTGGGCGCCGCGGGGCCGCTGCCGCCCACGAAAGTATTAATTATTTCCCCTCCTTCGTACGTCACCTTGACCACGTGACGCCTGCCTGCCTGTCGTGTACCACCAGGGTTCCATTCCAGGACTTCCGGATATCGACGGAGTGAGGATCATTTTGCAATGTTCTCGATGATTTCAATAAAATATAAATACAGGTGTCTCGCCCAGGTTCAGGGAGACATCACAGGGTTTTCACTTGGGTAGGAACTGCTGTTCCGTCAACATTTCATAAGGCGGGAGGGGGGGCCTTGCCACCATTTTAGTTAAGTATGTTTTAAAGGAAAATATTAAATGTAACCTACATTTATAGCTGGAAAGAGATGTAATTTTGTAAAAATGTAAATTTTGGGGGAAGTTTTAAACATAATTATTTTGATACTAACTTTTTATACCAAATGTAATCAGTAATAAGTATATTTATTGTGATATTAGGAGGAAAACTACTTTGTAACTGATTTGAAGTTATAATATAAACGCAAAGCAACGAATATTTTCAAACTTTGTCACTGGAACCAACACAAATCCCTTTCTTGACATCACTGGGGGTCTCTCAGCTGTTTTGCACCTTAAAACACCTACATTCAGGACGCAGTTGAGACAAAGACCTCGTCCTGTGTGTGTTGGCAAACACCATCACACCTACTCGACTGGTCCAATCAGAATGTAGTTACTCTGACCCTGAACATGCGTGCTTAGCTGGCAGACACTTAAGACGTGTGCAAGTTAAAATCATCCAGTCACGTATTGGTTCTGAAGTAACGTGTTTTGTAGTACAACTATTTGTGGGATGTCATCGCGGGAAAACAAGTGCTCTTCACTATTTCCCTCCATTTTACAACGCCAAGCCAGTGTAAACCTGTGTTATAATCCATTCAACAGTCACTTCACACTTCTCTGAAGCCCTGCTTCTGCTCTACTTCCAAGATATTCCTCCGCCTCGTGCAAACTAAACTGAACTAAGTCTAGTAAATTACACCACAGGATAACGCACCTAATTCGTGCGCACTCAACTGTAATATATTTTGCACGAGAACTGTTTCTTACTAGTCGGCACCAACACACTTGTTTTCTCACCCTTTTTATTCATATTTATAATTAATTAAATTATAATATTTATACATAAAATAAAGCTTAAACTTCAATTTAACGAAAAATAAGATATTTTCACGGTAACAACTGTATAAACGCTTGGTATACATGGCATATTTAGGAAATAACGAAAGATGTCATACCTGGGGTAATTTTTCCAAGGTTGAATTAAAAAAGTGTTAATAAACCGTGAATATACTATAGTTGGAAATTTCTTTAATGCCGCAGTGTCACCAAATATCGTGTTTTTGCGTTATACAGTTTTTGGTTCCGACAACATAACTTAGGAGTTTTATTAACATTAACTCTTCATCAGTATATTTGCATTATAGTAATATAAAACTTAATAAAAGTTAAACTTTATACACGTAGGCACTTTGTCAAAACATTATTAATTTTACTATAACATAAACGTTCAAAGAAATGAATCAATAGTTTTTTTAATTGCAAGAACATTGAGCGTATTTCTGCGTATTGAAGCAGTATATGTTTATCTCCTCTTGTCTTCGAAGTTTAAAGTGTTGTTCAATGTAATGCGTTTATCTGTACTTCTCTCGATATGGCGAGGACTTTGAAAATAACAGTTTTGAAGTTATTTGCGAGAATATTGATGTAACTTACACTCGTTTAGAAAATGCTGCAAACTGAAATTGGCAGATGTTCAAGCCCGAGATCCGAGCATTTTTACTGTAGTCGTTTAATTGTAAAGAATTCGCTTAATGTTTTTTAATAGTGAGCAGAGGAAAGCGAAGGGGAAACGAGCTTTTTCAGAAAAAAAAAAACGATTCTCCTTCATTCCTTTGATTAGTTTCTTTAATTCCTCGCAAGCTATTCTCTTCTGGTTACGAAGTTAAGCGACGCTTTCAGCAACTTGTGAAAAGTTTTAATTGCGGGCTCTTTCGTTATACTACTTATAAAAGGGAAACAATCTACTAGCTGAAACACTTACTTGCCGATGCCTAACGAACCAATCAGTAATTTTCCTTATCGTATCGGTTATTTTATTTGTAACTAACTATACAGTGAAACGTTTCTTTCCAAGCAGAGATCCCGCATTCATGCAACAGAAATTTCACAAAGCGCCAGCATAGGAAGAAGTTGTAGAGTGTTTGAAATACTAATTTTTCAACGAAAATATTAAACGAGTGTCCAGTGCGCTGATCTACGAGCACGCATACTTTAGACGAAGTACACGCGGTGCGACGAGAACACTGCACGCCAGTTAAGAGGCTTGCGCTTAGCGGCGATGGGGCACTTGATGAGCGTGGCAGTGTGGCCCTTATCGCTCCTGCGTTCCTTGGTATCAAGCGGAAAACAACTCCACTGTAGGTAGGCGGGAGCCTTGTGACCCAAATGTAATAACTTACTTCTCCTTAAAACAATAACCTTCTATGCTGTGTTGCATGACATTGATGTGATCAGGTTCCGTGAGGAGTGCGGTATAGGATGACTAAAACTAGGTTGATAAAGGCTGTTCCTGATAAAGTGAGCACTTTCGAAATCAGCCATAGAAAAACAGGTGCACTGAGTAATATGCACCCAGTAAAGTTGGTAAGGATGGTTGGAAACTAGTTCCATATGATAACGTCGAATAAAAGGTGCTAGGTAACTACTGGCGATAACTTAAATTATTACTTACACTTTCTGATTTTTAATGCATCGAAATATAAAAATTTAAACAGATTTGTAACATATTAATTTTTCTAATGATATCGCAAATTTCACTTGACCACGCATGAATAAAGTGATGAGGCCCATGGCAATGTTAATTTTACATAAGGCGGAAGAATACACAACGTGCATAGAAGTAGATCTTAAGCAGGGCTTTCAAAAAAGTGTTCATTTTACCATGAGCAGCCTATAGGAGTCGTTTACATAGGGCAAGAAGATAATAAAAAAGAGATTTTTTAATTTGATTTCTAAAGAGATTTATAGCATTTTGTTACTCGAATATTCCGTTACCATCCTTGTCAAATTAATAGTTCAACCAAAACAACGGAGACACTTGTATTAAAAATCTACATGTGCAATAACAAAACATACTGAAATTTGTTTATATATGTTAAATGAATGTACATTGTGACACAAGTTTTCCAAGCAACGAACGAATGACTCTGCCTTAGTAATGATATTCACACCTTGCACCAGCCTGAACCAGAGGTGGTACAGTCGGTTTGGAATCAAGAGGACGAGGAACTGCTTGGCAAGTAGTTTCCCTGCAAGGAGCTTGGGAGGCGAAGCCCCTGGTGCAACAGCTATTCCGTAGTTTGATCGCGCTGTAGGTTGAGCTAAGCCTTAACGCCATTAAGAAAGATCTTCATGGAGGGTGGGCCTACCATAGGCCGGAGTGGCTTAGCGTTACGTTCCAGTCAGACCACCACTAAGGTGGAGAATATACTTTCTCGTGCACGTGGAACAATGGTTTACATAGCGTTTTAAGGGGCGTTAACACTGTGCAGTACTTTTACCACGGATGAAGCTACAATCATGCAATAAAATATTTGTTACCTCCAAGTTATATGTCGTCCAAGCTAAGCTCGTGATAGGACGAATGCCTTCTTTTAAATAAGTCAAATGTAGAGTCGAGAGATCTGGGCGGCTCTTAACAACGAGGTCTTAAGAGCCGATAATGGTGCAATGAGGTGAGAATGGAGTGGTGCCGAAATTCAAGGGCGTGGAAAACGGGAGATCCCCGAGAAAACCCGCTGACCAGCGGCCTCGTCTGACACGATTACCACTTGCGAAAATCCGGGGTGACCCGGCAGGGAATTTAACACTGTTAGACTTCGTGGGAGGCGAGCAGTCTAACCGCTCAGCCACCGGGGCTCCTGAACACTGTATGTCTAATTAAACTATTTAATTAGCCATGTTAATTAATCCATAATGTAACTATCTCTTAAATATCTCACAAAACTGGATGTAATTAAAGCAAAAAACTACCACAGAGTAAATAACAGAGAAACGAAACACATTCTCTGATTCGCTGTGCGAGGCTCAGGAAACGGGCCTAGTGTCTGACTGGCTGACGCGGGCTACGGAAGGTTCTTTATTGGCTGGGCCACCGGTTGGCAAGTAAATTGCCATACGCTGGTTGGCGGACGGCGTTCCAACATGTAGCTCGGTAGTGGTGCCGTATTTCTGTCACGTGCTGCTGGAGTTCACGGAATAAGCGGCCATCTCACCTCTGTATTATTAACTACTCAGTGATATAACTTTACGTTTACATATAATAAGAATGGAACGAAGAGAGTGTAATTAAAATTTACACAAAATATTATGGACACATGTTAGATTGCAGTTTTTAGGGGTTATGTTTCATATACATTTCAATTATATGTGATTACAAAGTACTTGCTTATGTTGTCACTTCATTTAATGTAATTTCCAAATTAAGCTTTGTTATATAAGTTACCAGTATAATCTTTGATTACTTTAATAGTTTATTGACATAGAGAAGAATTTTTTAAATTTGTTTATAGACAGTATCCAGTGTTAATATTTGGTTTGTTATTCGTAGGGATAGGAAAATTTCGCGAATTCATTTCGGGACAAGATAGACGTCAAACACATATATAGTGAAGTCAACTTCGCAATTGGATTTCAGTTTATTAGACACGCCCTATACGCATCTGAGCCAATAACAGGCTTGCAAGGAATCACCTTGTGAATACCATAACTGCCAGGTGTGGGGCAACAGCCAATGAACAAACAGCTGAGGCTCCAGTATGCAAAGGACTGAGGAGTCTAGTCTACAGGTAATTGAACTCGCGAAATTTTCCTATCCCTAGTTATTCGCATTTCTTTCGTACAGGATAGTCGCCATTAAATTTTTATTAAACAAAATTACTAAAGAATATTATCCTGGTTGTATCTCGTCTCACCATTTCTGATTGGCGGAGAGATGTGTCATGTACAGACGACAGCCAATCGGAGGACAGGAGATAACATAAGTAAGACAGAAGTAAACTAAAACGAATTATTTCTTTAGAACAATTCTCACCACCTCCAGAAAGGACATGTGTTGTATAATATGAAAGTTTTAATGATTTAATACAATTTTTGTAGTACGTTTTGAAAGATAAGTAATTATTAACTGAAGAAGAATGAATATTAATTTTACTGTGTTTGAGAAGCAAAAAAAATGATAAATGTATAATTTAGTTCAAGAAGAAGCACGAGTAAAATAAAATTTTGAAAAGATTTTAATTGCAATAATATAATTTCTACTTAAAGTTAATAGCTGACGACTTGGATATTTATTTCAAATGTTACAAACGGCGCCCAGTGTATTAATGGCAGAGTTGTGATTTGTATGAAATGAAATGTAACACATTATACAAGAAAGAAATAAGTAGGAATATGAAAATTTCGTGAGTTCAATGACCCGTAGGCTAGACTCCACATTCCTATGTATATTCGAGTGTCAGTTGTTTGTTCATTGGCTGCTGCCCCAGAGACTAGCCAGTGTTACTTCAACCCTGGCAGTGAGTTTTTGGAAATATATTTCTTTGCAAGTCTGCTATTGGCCCGGAGTCGTCCAGGACGTGTATAATAAACTGTGATACAATTGCGAAGGTGACTTCCTTCAGTGTACACGAGTTTGACGTGGTCAGTCTTGTCCTGAAAATTATTAATATCATTAGAAATGTCATCCTTTTTAACCGGTTAACGTACACACTAATTTTTGTTTGAGTTGTTGTAGAAGAGTAAATTTTTGGTGAGAAAAGTACTTACGATTTTCTATAAGACACGTGATACATTGGAACCTATGGGGAGAGTTCAGTAGATCTATGGCAGAATAAGTAACTAATTATAAAGCAGTTTGTGTGTCAGCAGCGACCAATAGCATAGCACAGAGAAAGGCGATGCCCGTATTGGTGCTAGCTTCTGCACTTGTACAGTACCAACCATAATGACAGCTATTCTTCAACATGTGAGAACTAGTATACCTGGGATAATACAGCATGTTAACTCTTTGAAGAAGGCAAAACTTAAATAGCACTGAAGACAAGGTTGAAGTTAGCTGCCTATATCCTCCACTACAGCAGTTTATGTTGAATTAGTTACTTCATTTCCACTTACCATCTTACTATTGGTCCTGGCTACACCGCGCACGCTTAGTATACTCTGCAAGGTTTATCATTGACTGGTCGCCGGCCAATGAAGTCGAGCTTTGACTGTGCGCCAATTAATGTGTTGCTACGTAATGTAACAGGTTTTACAGTATGTCGTGTTCATTTGAGAACTTATTATAAAGAACAATTTTATTCTTACGAACTGAAATGTTGACTAGTCAACATTTTTTAGTTAGATTCCGATAAAATACAGCGATACAGTGAAACTACAACAGTGCGAGTTTTGTCTTGAAGAGTAAAGAAATGTTGATATAGACGTGGGCCCGTGTATATGCGTGCGTGCGTGCTCCTCGAGTGGTAGCGGGGATGAAAGTCTCAACTCCTCCGCAACTTCCCACATGTGAATCACAGTTTCAGCGTTATTCGTCAGGGTGCCTCCCCCCTCAACCCTTCCCCTGAGTACTCCAACTCTCGACGCCTTTGTAGTAAAGAAATGTTGATATAGACGTGGGCCCGTGTATATGCGTGCGTGCGTGCTCCTCGAGTGGTAGCGGGGATGAAAGTCTCAACTCCTCCGCAACTTCCCACATGTGAATCACAGTTTCAGCGTTATTCGTAAGGGTGCCTCCCCCCTCAACCCTTCCCTGAGTACTCCAACTCTAGACGCCTTTGTAACTGAGGGAGGAATCTCGCTACACCTTGGGCTCCACGCACTCTCTTCTAAGATCCCTGGTTTAACCACAAAATACACAACTAACTGTCCATGAGGGCGCTCTTCAGTCAACAACTTCATTATTTCTTGTAAGTGCCTTTCCAAGGCATAAAAATACTTCAATCCTACAGTTTTTGCATTATGACATTTGAAAATTAAAATTTTAGTTTTTTTTTTTTATGCACGAGTAAAATAAACGAAAAACAGAGTAACAGAAACGTCATGTCTTAATTCATTTTGTTCAGTAAACTTCACTACAAATAAACGAAAAACAGAGTAACAGAAACGTCATGTCTTAATTCATTTTGTTCAGTAAACTTCACTACAAATAAAACATTTGCAAAAACTTTCTTGTATTAAAGAATTTTTTTTATTGCTAAAAATATATATAGCGTGTTTGATTAAATATATCTTGTTGCAACTCATTGTGTCTTATTCCAGCGTGAGTTATCTTGTTTCGGAAAGTGAGATAGTTTTTATTATTTGTACATCCCAAAATATTTTAGGTGGCAAGCACCCGTAACTCCACAGAGTTGGAGGTGAGAAAGCAAGAATTTTACAGGTCCTATATTGTTACTAAACGATATTTGCCTACGTAGGTACTGGCCATGTCCGAAAGTTCAAGGCTCGGATTCGTCTATTATACAGAAATTCATTGTTCTCGTACCATATCAGTTTCAGGGGTATTATTGGAAACATTTATTTACAATTTACTAGTTGTTTAATATTTATGTATCTAATTTTCACTGTGTGTCTTTTTCCTGCTTGCAGATGCAGAAAATCTATACTACTAAAAAAATAGAAGTGTCTGTCTGTGATTTTCGAATTTTCCTCTTTTGATTATTTTTTCTATAGTATAATTGATTACTAAGCCATATCTAATGTTAATTTTTTTTCGTGTCTTTTTGTCCGACCGGATTTAACTCAAAACCCACTGAACGTACTGACATCAGTTGTACGCTATACACACACACACACACACACACACATATATATATATATATATATATATATATATATATATATATATATATATATATATATATATATATATATATATATATATATATATATATATATAACCCCAGGACCAACGCAGTCTTTATTTCATCGAGATATCTCTAACGGTTCCGTAAATATAATGATCAGGGCTGTACATGGGTACTGGATTAAACTTTTCTTAGGATTACTGTATTAAGAAAAAGTTCCGCCATTTCTTCTTTCTTTTTTGTCTATTGACTGTCCTCCTTTCCTTCCCAAGAGCGATTCCAAATCCTAAATGCCATGCGTACTAAGTAGCACAGGAAAGCTAGTTGTTGATAAAATATAAGTGGGTATGTGCATGACTTTTTAGAACTAGCAAATAACAGACAATTTCAAAAATATATAAAAGAAACTCATAAAATGTAAATTTTATATACTCGTACATTGTAAGAAATTATAGGCCTACCTACTTCTAGTGGGAGTGATATTTAGCAAAAAGATTTCGAGACAAGACACAATTCAATTCAAAGTACTGTGGGGTCGTCCACCGTTTTTTTGATTGGCTGAAGAATGCTGTGGTCCGTGTTAACTGTTAGCGCACGAATCACGGATGTTCAGTGTCGGAGTTACGGAATCCTGAGTGGCTCGGTCATATGCGGAAACGACACCACCAGCCAATGGAGGTACATCAGCCGAGACCTCGATTTTATTCGCTAAATATCAGTTGCCTTACCTACTTCTAATGCAAAATTGTGACTCAGAAACGAAGTCGAAGTCAAGACTTAATATTCAAGATGCGCGCTTGCAACACACCAAATGTTATCCATATAGGCTGTTTACGGTAAAATGAGCACTTTTAAAAGACCTGCTTAAGATCTACTTGTATGCCCGTTGTGTATTCTTCCGCCTTATGTAAAATTTATACTGCCACGGACCTCAACACTTTGTTCAGGCGTCGGTCAAGTGAAACTGTGAAATTATTAGAAAAGTAAATATTTTTTTCAAATTTGCTCATTTTTACACTCCGTTGCATTAAAGAAACATAAAGCGAAGGAAATAATATAATTTATCGGAAAGGATTATCTAACACTTTTTATTCGACGTTAAGATACGGAACTAATTCCCAGCCATCGTTACCAACTTTACTGGGCGCATGTCACTAAGTGTGCCCGTTAAAATGTATGCAGGCAGGGACAGTGACTTTTTCCTAAGATTGATTTCAAAAGTGCTCACTTTATCGTAAACAGTCTTTACCACCCTATCATTTCGCGCTGTAATTGGCTACCGAGTACAACCACATACAAGTGGAATAAAGTTTCAGGATGTAATAGGACCTCCAGTCATCCGATACACCCAGCAAGGCTCTGAATCAATAAACCAATAGCCAATGTTGATGACTCCGGTGGCTTTAGTTCGCGTAGAGGCTGTTCAAGGTAAAGTGAGTACTTTTGAAGCCCTAGTTTCTTTTTCCTTTCGGCTATTTGTTATCCTTTAACCAACTTTTCAATAAATACTGCCATATAAGTAATAAACACAGTGCGTATATTCAACCGCACTCAGAAATTAACGTCTAAGGCTAAAATAAAATATATTTACTGACTATAATTCCAAATGAAAGAGCTTTCTGGAGTGCTCACTTAATCGTGAATAGCGTATAGCTGAGTGCAGCATGAACGCAGGCAATGAGCAGGCGACCTTTGTTGGGTTGTGTCGAGGAGTTCAGAATATATAGTGGCGCATATTTCAAGTTTCAAGGGTCCAGGGAAATTCGTGACATAATGATCTCTATGTTGGATTTAACAGAATACTCGAGTCGCAATCGCTTCCTCACTGAAAACTGCGTGCTCCTGTTGCTCTGAGTGGCTGGTGTGCAGAAATGACATCTAGTGTAGGTAAATCAAGTGAGACCGCCATGTTGAAGAAAAATATTTTGCACAGCTTGTAAGGTATGTTTAGGCCATTCATGGTAAAGGGAGCACTTTTAAGGCCCTTCCAAATTTTTCTTTCATGCTATTTTCTTTTTAATGTTTAAGCCTTTTTTAAATATCAGTATTGTCATGTAGCTAATAAATATGGTGTATACTTTCACCACTTTCAAAAGTTAAAGTCTGAGACTGCAATAAAACGTATTTATTAGTGGTAAATGCTTGTTGGGATGGCCTTAGCAAGTACTCACTTTTTCTTAAATACCTATACCTTAAATTAATACGTAAACAGGAAAGCGTGTTAATAATTTGCACATAATTTCTATGAAAGTTAATTGCACTAGCAAAGTACCGGACAAAGACGATCTTGAACAAAAAAAGATCTCTATGTTAAGTCGGCTAAATCTCTTCATTCTCTCCTCGGGACTCGGGACACCCGTACGGAGAGCCGCATGGTGTCCTTCCACAGGTCCTGCAGTAGTTACCCGGGTCACTGGATGCGACTTCTCAGGTGGGCGTGTCGCAGGTATTGGTCGCTGGAATCTCCAACACTGAAACCACTCCAGTCAATGTTTTTCTTTCTGGCAGGACATGCAGTATGCTCAGAGCAGGAACCGCCAGGCCTTGTTTGCCTCTGTGTATTTGTCTACTCTATGCCGAAACCTCTGCGGTCTACACAACTGTATTTCGTACACGACTTTGATGATGGAATGAGGCGGGGGGGGGGGCAGGGGAGCGGTTGAAAGAGAGGGTGCTAACGAAGCCCACGGAGACGCGGACATGGGCGGAAACGAACGAGCAAATTCTCGCGAACAGCTCCCCCTCCCCACCGCCCTTCATTTAATACTAAACCCACCACTAACTCCTCTCTCGTTGCCAAATTGCACCGGCCAAAAAGAAACTAGCCGTCTCGCGGCCACCCCCAAGAGCCACCCCCTACCACACGTCATCAAGCCACCACCAATTTCCCGTCGACCAGGAAGGGTAGCGGGTAGAGCTTATGCCCGGAACTGCCACCCTCGACCCACCTCTGCCTTTTTATTTGTTTCCTGCCGGCCGGCACGGCGCGTGACCAATCAGTGCTTTGGTCTGCAGGGAGGAAGCGTGGGGGGGAGGGAACTCGCGTCCCGACGCCGGAAATGCGTGATGCGCGAGCGGCTAGGTCACGTGACTCCAGCTCTTGTAGCGATTTGCTGGAGGGAGGGAGAGGTGCTGAGGATATCGACCTTTCCTTGGCTGCTGAGGTCCAACGACGCGAACTCTGACAAAAGGACGCTGGACGTCAAAAGCGACGATGAACGCCGCGACGCCGCACAGAACATGAATCGGCACGATGTGGCGCCATTATTAGCAGAGACCTGAGAAGTTCGCGAGTTCAGTGACCTGTAGGCTAGACCATACAGTCTTATACACTCTCGTACAGATATCAAGTGTTTATTGGTTGAGTGTTGTGATAGTAAAAGGCAGTGGTTGGGCGCACAATTTATTGCATGTTTGTCATTGGCTCGTTTATCTCCAGGAGGTGTTAAACAACACGTCTACCAATAACAGAAGTAGCATGAACGAACAAGTGTGTGAATTCCAATTTGCCTAGAGATGAACCCGCGAAATTCTCGGGTTTCTAATTATTAGTTAACAATGCTGTGCACGCCCTTCTCTAAAATAAGCTGTGTTACTTCCGCTCCAGAATCCTCCCACCAACACACAATCATGACTACAGCCTGGAGAAAAATCTGTATATTAACACTGTTAAACATTTCCGTATAAACATAAATGTTTACATAAATGTACGGTTAATGTATGAAAACCAGCACCGTAATGCCTGTCTATGCGGGTTTCGGGAAGCTAGCAATGACGACGCTACGGGAACCAGAACATTATGGTTTTTGATGACACTGGAATCAAGGAAATTTAGCTGTGTTTTCTAGTTCTACCATTATACTGGTATACTGGCCAATATTACAATGACTGACGTATGGAACAGTAGTAAATACCTGGCCGGTTCCACATGCTACCCAACCTGAAATGAGCTGAAGAGACAAGCAATTGGAACCATCATACAAACACTATTGAATACGCAGTGTATGTTATGTGTATCAATGATTGAAACACGCATAACAGAAAGCCCTTTAAGGGCGCTTAACTCAAAAGCTGAAAGTCAAGTTATCCTCACATTTTATCTAGGTCAAACAAAGCAGGTGCACGTGAGTTAACCCTGAAACATTCTGTATGTACGTAAAGCCACACGAATTATAGTTACATCAAACAATCTTGCAAGTTTGTGGTAAACTAATATGAACAACAGAATAATGACTTCAACAATATTTATGCAGGGCGACTTTTAAAGAGGCCCCGTGGGACATGTGTGTAACGGAGCGAGGGCATGAGGAAATACCTTCCAGTGTGACAACAACATTTATAGAGTAAGGTGCTGGAAGTGGCGGCCATTTACAGCACCTACTCTAGATATTCTGTTGTCACACTGGACTGTATTTCCTCATTCCCTCGCTCCGTTACACACATGTCCCACGGGGCCTCTTTTAAAGGACTCGTCCTGTATGTATTGGCCCTATATACAAATAATTAGGTGCGTAACTAACTTGTTTTGTTCAACAAAACCTTTTTCTTACTGTACTGTGGACTGCGGGATATTTTCCACCTTCTCTTCCTCTCCAAGAATGGATCCGTATTTGTTAGGGGAAATTCAAGCAGCTTCTTTGACCCTCTATGGGATTAGTGTCGGGACCTCACTCAGCAGGGTTTCCATGCAGCTTCTTTGACCCTCTATGGGATTAGTGTCGGGACCCCACTCAGCAGGCTTTCCATGCAGCTTCTTTGACCCTCTATGGGATTAGTGTCGGGACCCCACTCAGCAGGCTTTCCATGCAGCTTCTTTGACCCTCTATGGGATTAGTGTTGGGACCTCACTCAGCAGGCTTTCCATGCAGCTTCTTTGACCCTCTATGGGATTAGTGTCGGGACCCCACTCAGCAGGCTTTCCATGCGGCGGTAGTCTTCCAGGGATGATTAGTCCTGAAGGCGTCGAAGCGTCCTCTTCCTTCCTTGCGCGATCGATGTCACGCTGCTAACTTCCAGGTCCAAACATCAACCGGGTGAACGGGGGGGGGGGGGGGGAGAGAGAGACAAAAGGCACGGCTTCAATTTGCTTCGCAGGGGGGAAAAAAATCTGTATAATTATTCACCGTTTCCTTTCTTCTTTGTTTCTACTGCCTCTTATTTCCTTTTGTCCTCCGATTTTTTTTTCTCATCTACCCAGTCCTTGGCCGGAAAGGCAACGGGACAAGTGTGCGGCCTGCTGAAATATTTATCGCGAAGGACTTTAATTTATTGCAGGCCTTTAAGCCGCCGCGGGTCCAGAACATGAGCAACACGCAAGGAGATACTCCAGAGAGGACCTAATTAAGAACCCTCAAAGCGAAATGTTTCCCCTTCTCGGATTCTCCACTCCATGCCGAGTTTGCCTCCCCTTCCTCCAACCCCAAGGATCCTTTTTGAAGAGGCTCGTGGTCGGAAGGACTCGGGTCTAATATACGACACTTGGCAGACGGAGTAAAACGAGCCGCTCTAGTTACCCGAGAATTGTCTAGCCACAGAGGAAGAAAAAACACGCAAAAAAAAAAAGGATTTAATCCGAATCAGTGCAAATTTTTTAATGCGTTTCTCGAGAAATATAGAACTTGCGGATGGAAAAGGGAAGTTTGCTTGAGAAGCAGGGAAGAGCAGTTCTATTTGCAAACGAAATGTTGAGCCTTCCGGGCGACTGGGATTCATTCCGAAATTTTCAGGAAATAGATGTAAAGCAGCGCCCGAGTTTTTGTACACTCTGGTTTCTTCTTCAACACTGGTTCCACGCTGTAAAAAATATTTTTATTAAACTTCCTAAACTCTAATGGAAGTTTTTAACCTATACATAGTCTGGGAATAGTGACAGATATGAATCTGCAGCTACAGGAATGTTAAGCGTCGCTGCTTTACAAAGTTGGGGATTTCCCTATGTGTTTTACTGTCCTGAGCAAACGTAGGAACGCTGCTATGGATGTACGGGAAAATTATTTATCATTCGCGATATCTCACTCTACTTATGCACTGATATGGTAAATTTCCCAATAACTTCTTACAGTGTAAACATGGAATAGTAGTGATGGTAACCTTAATCCAGGATGGGCAAAGAGAAAAAAAAAAGAACCCTAAGGGTACAAGACATTCGTCCTCAAACTGATTATGAACTATGCTTGAGGAAGATATTCGTGCCAGAATTTCCTTTGTCATCTTAAGAATTCCTACTCTAGTTGCCATGCATCATTAGTTATATTTGAAAGACATATTATAAACGTCTCGATAATTTATCCAAAGATAGCATGGGATGTCAGTTTAGTTAACAGGGATATCTTCAGTACAGTATAACAACATTTTCTTATACGACTTAAAAATTTACTTAATGTATGATGTACATATGTTTGACTCTGATACACACTCTCATAGAATGATGGCATGCTGTCTTTGTAAACATATTTTCTTGAGGCTGATTCTTTTGTCAAGCAGACAAATTTTTAAGGTGGCGTTGTTTTCTATTGAGAATTCCTTCTTGTATAGAGATTGTCTATAAATTAACATCGACGGTCTATATGTCGACCATGGGTAGAAACTCAGATGGCTGATGATGACGAATTTCCAAAGTGTAACTAACTCTCTCCGGACAATCTGGTAACACTAGATTAAGGAGTACATTCGATTGCTTCACATATTGCAATCGGCTCTTAGCCTGGTATTAAAGATCATGCTGAAGTTAATCAAAATAAAACAATTTGAAAAATTATTTCTTAGCAATAAATTAATTAATAAAACCTGAAGTAAACAAAAATTGAATTAATATTCTGCTCGGAAAGTTTACGTCAAAAAAAAAGTTTACGTCGTCAAGTGAAACTGAGAAATTATTAGAAAAGTAGACATTTTATAAATATGCTCATTTGTACACACTGATGCATTTTAAAAAAAGAGAGCGAAATAAATAATTTAAATTATTGCAAATGGTTACCTAAAGTTTTTTATTCGACTTGAAGAAATGGAATTACTTTCCGTGTATCGTTACCAACTTTATTGTGAACAGCCTCTATCCGTGCGCACCGCGTGAGGCGGCAGAGTCTGGATTAATAACGCCGCAGCGGTATTGGTCCATCGCAGCATCCGACGTGTCACTGGCAGCGGCGGCACTCTCGTCAGCGCGCATCCGAATCCGCCAACACCAGACGCGGTGCGTGCGGATCGCAATATCCCTGGCGGTCGATCTTCTCTCCTCTCTTCCGCATGACGTTTCGGTAGCATGAGGAGGGGTGGGGGTGGGATATTGAGAGCCTTCATCGCCCTTCGTTAGACGGCAAAGACTGGTTATTTATTATTATTATTATTATTATTGGACGGACATCTGTTGTCGATTTTACTCCGAAAACCAGGAGTCGATTTTACGGGATGTTCTCAGTAAAGTAAGGACATTTGAAATCAATCTTTGAGGGGAAAATCAATGCCATCTATAGGCTATTCACAGTAAAATGAGCACTTTTGAAAGCCCTGCTTAAGATCTAATTGTATACACATCGTGTGTTCATCCATCTTATGTAAAATTAACATAGCCGCGGGTCTCATCACTTTATTCATACGTCGGTCAAGTGAAACTGTGAAATTATTAGAAAAGTAAATATTGTACAAATCTGCTCATTTTTACACTTCGATGCATTAAAAAATACAGACCGCGAGATCAATAGTTTAAGTTATCACAAATTGTTACCTAACGATTTTTGTTCGTCGTTAATATATGGAACTACTTTCCCCTCCATTGTTACCAACTTTACTGGACAGGTGTCAATCAATGAGCTCGTTAAAATATATTGTCCCAGGACTTGACATTTGTATTGTATTGTGAGTTTTATGTTTAAATGTATTGAAATTCAAGTTTGTGTTTTTCTGCTTTATGCACATTTCAATGCGCAACAGCACATTACTAACACATCTGGGTTCCTTGACGCACGAATAGTCATTGGGTATAAGGCGCTGTAAAGAATCGACAAGGCGGAATAATACAAAATGAGACGTGCTTATCTTAATCAGGACTTTTAAAAGTGGTCGGTTAATCGTGAACAGTTTATATAGTATGTTCGCGGTTTCTTCACACTTTTTGAATCAAGCCTTTGAAAAACCACCCCATGTATGATGGGATTGGCTGTTTATTAAATATTCCAGGTATCATACAAGCGTTTTAACACATCTGTTAGTATAAAAGTACGTTAATTTTGATTTAATTGAAGTTTTACCTTTATTTTATTTATAAATTTTAATATATCAGTTATAACAAGTACGAATAAAAGTAGAGATAAAGAAAGTGTGTTGGTAATGACTAGTAAGAAATAGTTCTTATGCAAAATATCATTACACTGAGTGCGCACGAATGCGGTGCTTTGTCCCTCTGCTCTAATGTTCTGGACTTGGTTAAGCTTTGTTTGCATGAGGCGGAGGAATGTCCTGGAAGTAGAATTTTAGTAGGGCTTAACAAATGTTGAAAGTAATCATTAATGGACTTTATGCATTAATTAGCATGGTTAGTTACAGTGGCTAAACAAATTTAGCATTACACCGTAAACATTTACCGTAAATTATATTGAAACATTTCGAAACCTTTGTAAACGTACAATAATATCCTTTGTAAATGTACAATAATATCCTTTGTAGAATGTATTTTTTGGTAACTTCATAAGAGCTGTATTTGTAACACATTTATAAATATGTTTGAAGAAACCGAGATAATCACTAAGTCACTTAAAATAAGTTAATATGTTCAACAAGGACATATGAATAAATAACTATCATTGAAAAGGGTGGAGTGGGGGGGGGGGGAGCGAGGATACTTAATTTTAAGTTCTTCCGAGTGTAAAAACTTTAGTGCCTTTGACGTTACTTTTCTAGGACGTTCAAGTTGATGTGATCAGGTTGCTATGTGTATTTCTCACGACCAATAATTTTTATACTCAAATGAACAGTCTGTAAAGGCTGTTCACGATAAAGTGAGCACATCTGAATTCAACATAAAAAAAAAAAGTGACTGCTCCTACCTGCAAATATTTTAACGGGCTCCCTTAGTGACATGCGCCCAGTAAGTTGGTAACGATGGATGAGAAGTACTTCCATATCTTAACGTCGAATAAAAAGGTTTAGGTAACCATTTATGACCATTTAAATTATTTTTCCGTTTTCTCTGTTTTTTTTTTTTTGCATCAAAGTGTAAAAATGAGCAGATTTGTAAAATATTTACTTTTATAATAATTCCACAGTTTCACTTGACCAACGCATGAATAAAGTGATGAGGCCCATGACAATGTTAAGCTTACACAAGGCGGAAGAATACACAACGTGCATACAAGTAGATCGTAAGCAGGTCTTTCAAAAGTGCTCATCTTAACGTGAATAGCTTGTACTGAAAATATTTAGCTTTGCAAAGACAATAAATTTCATCCCGGCACAAATATTCGCTTAATAACATGTTCTGTAATTATAAATGTCCAACTTGCAACTGATTCATTCCACCTCCAGAACTAAGGTATTTCTGGCGTGGAGTAATGCTCTGAACCAATATTATTAATCCTTTCCAAGAGGCAATAGTATAGTATTGTTGCCCGAGGTTATACAGCAATCATAACAATAAAATATGACGAAGTCATAGAGCTAATTTTTGCAACGCCAAGAATGTTGATCAGTGGCTCGGTGCTAGAAAATACTAAGTTTGCATGAATGAAATTTCAAGGTTTTTTCCTTCCAACTTAAATATTTTTCCAACTGACTAGGTTTTTGAGAGCATAATACTCATAAATTAATTTTTATTTCTCAACAATACAAGTTGAAATACTGCCTTTAACAAGTGATATTTCAAATATCATTGAGTGTTAAGTGAGTGTATTTTTAACTTTGTAAATAAATTAAGGAATGTAATGTAATTATTTTACTCTTATCAAGATCTCTATTCCTCACGGACGCTCTAGGCAGTTTGTAACGGTACGGAAAGTCTACCTCGCAGATTTACAATCATTCAATGAAGAGTATCCAATCACTAAACTCGAGCTTATTCCTTAAAGGGTTGAATTTTCAATTACGTCGCAATTTATTTGGAAACCCCTTTGAGACAACAAAAGCGAGACAGCAGAAACGTGCAACCACATCAAGCGAATAATTGATTCCAGACTAATAGAGTACGACCCACTGAGCGAAACACACAGGTTCCCACACGTTCTCGTTTGTTCCTCGGCCACAAGGACACGAGTCCTTCTTGAACAGGCTCCCAGGACTCGTTCCTCAATCGTTTGTTGTGGCTCGGAAGTCCTTCAGGGATTGTTTAGTAAATACATTTTTCTTTACCACAGCCTATACTCTGGACAGTATTGTTACTCGAGGAATCACAGTTATTCGCATTACTCGTAACAGTTATTATTCTGGGAACTAATACTTGTATAGACTCTTCATGGTAAAGTGAGCACTTTTGAGGCCTTAGTTATATTTTCCAAACAGTAATTTTTTATCGTTATCCCCAATTTCCAAAATAAATATTGCCATATGAGTAATAAACACAGAGTATTTATTTCACTGGACTCGAAAGTTAACGACTAAGTTTACAATAAAAAATATTAATTGACTATAATTTCAAAAGAGAGGGCTTTAGAACGTGTTCTCGTTGCAGTCAGTAGCCTATAAAGGATTATATTTGAGGAATTAATCCGTACTTGTAACTGAAGTACAAAAAAGACATATAACCGCTATATCTAGGTAATCATTACATTCTAAGTTATACTACGTTTTCCACTCCTATTTGTCTTGTAGACAACATGTGGCTGACTAGTAACACCATTTTACTGGCGCGTACGTCTGAAGTTTGCTGCAGAAGTAACTGTTTCACTTCCGTATCCTTGAGTATTCTGTGAAACAACAGCCGAGTCCAGCCTACAGGTCGTGGACCGTCTGATAAATTTAATTTTTTACAAGTTTTCAGTTGGCTTCACTTGTTTGTATGTACGGTAGGTGTCTGTCCAGCGCCCACCGAATCACTAGCTATCACGATGTATTTGATGGACAAGTTGTCTATTACTGGTGGCGTGTGGAGTTTCAGTGCAGGGGAAGTCCTCATTTACACACAGATGTGTGGGCAAAAAACCATCCAAACTATGAAACACAAGGAGGAATTCAAATGATCGACCGTATGTGTGTATGTGAAATGCCATTTGAAGATTCCTATCTGCGTGAACTCGTATTTAAATGTTAAATACATCGACATACACACACGTGTAAGGTGAATAATGAATATTCAGCATGCCGGTTCAACTTCCAGAGAAAAGAGTGCACTGAAACTCGCCTGATCGCATGCGATACCAGTGACGGACGAGTCTGTGAATGTATAAATACTCTACCTATATAATAAATAGGTGAGGATAAACACTGAAAAATAAACTAACTGTAAAAAACCTTTTAAAACAAGCGTTTATTTATAAATTAACTAAAAGATAAAAATAATTATAGGAGTAGTTATAGGATTTGTAGAACTTGTCAGACGTGGTCGAACAGCTGTAATAAACTTTACTACATATTACAGTAATATGTTTGTATCAATTTATGTCTAGCAAATAAAAGATTGGCGCAATGTAGAACGTGTACCACATTTGTGTAAGCGTAGTAAGCACATATCTTGCGTAAGGCTCTTAACTGTTCACACCATGCTTTTATATACTACACATAAATTGATACGAAAATTATAATTTGCAGTCAAGCTTGTTACGGCTGTTCGGCCACGTCTTACAAGTTCTACAAACTCTGTAACTACTTTTAATTATTGTTATTCCTTTAGTTCATTTATAAATAAAAGCATGCTTTTAAAAGGTTTATTTTTTTTTTCCACCAGACTGTATGTACGCTGCTTCCAGACACAACAGCACACGCGGCGAGATAGTTTTGGCAACTCGACGTGTAAAGACACTTACACAATTGAAAGCTTTAACATATGACTTTAAGTTTTCTTTCCAACACGTTGTTTCTTATGGAACTTGACACAATGGAAATGTCAAAGTCAAAGTCAATCAGTCATTTTGCCGAGAATCTAGCAGAGGGGATGTGGAAAGTGCGTTATTTTATTGTAGGGCGATTTTAATCTCGGTATATTAAACAACGGTCGTCTTAAATTAAATAAATTGCAAACGATTATAATGTGAAGAGGAAATATATGAATTGACATATTTTAATAACGTTAACAGATAAGTTTTCTATTTTGAAATAATTTATAATTTAAATTTTAAGGCTATTTAAATTTTTTTTTACGTAAAATGCATTCCTGGATAATATCATAATTATTTTCATAATATACAAATTCTTACGATGCTCGCAGAACCGATGTTCAATTTTCTGAACTCTGACACTCTGACTTCTCAATTGTATTGTGTATTCGATGTTTCGTCAGAGGAAAGGAAATGTAAAGTCACATGCTAAAGTTTTCTATTGTGTAAGAAACTTAAGGCCGGACTCACAATAGTCCGCCTCATCCGTCAGTCGTCCGTCCGTCCGGAGGTCATGTGATATTTAACCAATCGCAGGGCAACTTTCTTTTTCCATTCCGTCTATTCTTCAAATATTTGTCAAACTTTAACTTTCTACGGACGGATGGATGAAACACCGCTCTCTGACATTATTCATTAGATGCGAATACGCACTTTGAAATTAAAATGCTAGGCGATGCAACTGTGTATATTATCTTTAGTGGTATAGGCCGTTCACGGTAAAGTGAACACTTTTTGAAACTATTTCATCAGACATAATAACCAATATATAAATTTCATTGTGGAGTCGGACTTCTGGTTTTGGGTATGGTGAATGTATACACTGTGTTTATTATTCACATGGCAGGATTTACATTAGCAAGTGGTGGGAGGACATACATTGGTTGAAAGAAAAAAGTAACTAGGGCTTCAAAAGTGCTCACTTTACGGTGAACGGCCTATAAATCGAAAAATGTAATATGTAAAAATATTTCGTTAGTATTTTTATTACGTAAAAAAAATATTGCCAAGAACGCGATGTTAAATTGTCATACTGAAATGTTGCCGTACAGAAGGATTGACGGACTGACGTCTCACGGGTGGGACTGACTATTGTGAGTCAGGACTGACACCGGCTGTCTCTCTCTGCGACTCTGCTGAAGCTGATAGCGTAAATTAGAATCCGTTGATTCAGGATTTACTGAGGGTGGATGAGGGTAGTAAGTACCTCGCCATTACGCGAGGGTGGATGAGGGTAGGAGGTACCTCGCCATTACGCGAGGGTGGATGAGGGTAGGAGGTACCTCGCCATTACGCGAGTGTGGATGAGGGTAGTAGGTACCTCGCCATTACGCGAGGGTGGATGAGGGTAGGAGGTACCTCGACATTACGCGAGGGTGGATGAGGGTAGGAGGTACCTCGCCATTACGCGAGGGTGGATGAGGGTAGGAGGTACCTCGCCATTACGCGAGGCACGCCCAAAACAAACCCCGCGCCGGCCAGTACCAATCAATTCGTTTAAGGCCATTGTGTTCTTTTTCCCTTTCCGCACGGGGTGTCCTTGGTCGGATGCTGCTTTTACCCTTCGATCTCCGTACCGTCCCTTCCCATCAACCCGCCCAACCCGAGCGGATCCTGGTCAACCCTTGTTAGTCCGCCATTCAAAACGCGAAGGGGCGTCTCCTCCCCACCCCCTTCCCCTGACTGCCAAACCCCCACCACCCCTTCTGAAAACGAAATTAAATTCCCGGCGATTGCGTTCTCCGTGGCTGGAGAGAAATCAGCCAGAACAAACCATGCCATTTACTAACCCCCTCCTCCCACATCACATCCCTGTGTTCCCTTCCCATCTATCCTATGCTTTACCAGCCCCCCCCCCCCCCGGGCCAGTACCCTTCCCGATACCACAATTCTGCTATTTCCCCCGTCACGTGACCAGACTTGCCGACGGAAAAGTGGAAAGGAAAAAAAACTACATCCACTTCACGCTTTGTGGTCAGTTTGAGGGCGGGAGCAGTCTTTTCATAAATTAAACATGAAATGGACGGAATAAGAGTCAAAGAGCAGTTGGTTACGTTCGGGACAAGACGAAGTAACTCCAAAACAACTCAATTCTGAAAACCGTAAAAAAATTATAATGGTTGCGACTTTGGGCGATACGTTGAAACAGCTCTCAATTAATGTGTTTACAATTAAATAACGGTGATTTACTATCCTTTCTTCGTTACTGCTGTGTTTTATGTATATGTTTCTCTTAGTAGCAATATGAAATTTAACTACACTGTTCGAAATATTTTTCTTAAATACTGATTTCAACATGCGATATTTATTTTCTGTACGGTTGCGAAAAAAAAAAAATTTCTGTGGTTGATTTAGTTTTAAGGTTTTAATCATTAGTAAATTTATTTTATAGACATGCTATATATAATTAAAAGTTTTCAATAAGGTAAAATTTTCAAAATAGTATTTACAAATAAAAATCATGAAGATGTTATTTTATGACATAAATTTGGTTCTGCCACAATTTCAGTCCTTAGTATTAAATATTTACTGTAATTTTATTCGGAAATTATTTCGGATAATGTAAGTTAAAGGCCTACATAACAAATGAGTTTTGAGACCTCAAAATTTAAAGTGCAATTTTCCTTCACGTGAACGTGTACAGTATACCTCAAAACAAAATAATCCATAAGAAAATATGTCCTAGGTTCAATGGTTCCCGAGGTAGGGTCTTCCAAGGTTCTGCGGGAATTTTTAATACCCGTACTGAAACACCTCTGTTCGTGTACCAGCAGCCCTATCTGTGTACCAGCAGTGATTCACTCTCATACGAGACGTTCAAAATGTCCCCACCTTACATCTAAATACACGCCTGCAAACGTCGCATCATCATCTTGCCTGACCCGCTCTGACAACCCTAATACCCGTACTGAAACACCTCTGTTCGTGTACCAGCAGCCCTATCTGTGTACCAGCAGCCCTATCTGTGTACCAGCAGCCCTATCTGTGTACCAGCAGTGATTCACTCTCATACTAGATGTTCAAAATGTCCCCACCTTACATCTAAATACACGCCTGCAAACGTCGCATCATCATCTTGCCTGACCCGCTCTGACAACCCTAATACCCGATTGTACTATCGTGGTTCGAAACTCGATCCGAGATTGAATTTAAGATCGACACAGAAAACTGTTGCACCATTCGAGTTCAGAGCTGGACTGTAGATCGAGATGAAGTTCATTTCGAACCGGCAAAATTGAAGGTTCGAAATTTCGATCCGAGATCAGCATCCATCGTCGACAAATGTAGTTTGAATATACGCCAACAGATAGAACTACGTTCGATTGTTTTCTTGGGAAATTAGAACAACATTATACGCCCTTGAATAATATTCAGTAAAATTCGTACAACAATAATTCCCTTAAAACAGATAAAACATCGCACGTCTAGTTCTATTTATAATGATAAATACGCCTACTTCCATGACGTCATATATTACGAACCAATAGAAAAATCTGTCTCATACTTAATCACGATCTCTCACTTTGGAAGCAAGAGATCAAGAATCATGAAATTTTGTTGGTGCAACACTTTTACATTGGAACTAAGATCAAACTGGATCCCGGTTCGGAACTAGGATCATTCGATCTCGGATCGGGGAAGATGTTGGTGCAACCGGACATTAGTGTGCCGCGGATCTGCTGACAACCTAGTTCCGCAAGCTGGCGAAGTACTGAGATGGGTTTAGATCAGGGGAATGTGTAGGCCTAGCGATTGACACTGCAGGATCCTTACACTCGTGCCAAAACCACACATACAGATGGGCTCTGGCCAATTTGCTAAAATGCGGTTGCGCCGCAACACATGCGGTGTATCACATCCAACGGGACATTCTCGATAATGACTATACAGGTAAACTGAACACTTTGAAAAGCCCTGCTTAAGATATACTTGTATGCGCATTGTGAATTCTTCCGTCATGGGCCTGATCACTTTATGTATGCGTCGGTCAAGTGAAGCGGTGAAATTACTAGACGAGTAAATATTTTCCAAATGTGCTTATTTTTGCACAAATATACGATAAAAAAAGAGTAAGCAAAATTAATCACTTAAACATATTCGAAAACGTCTTCCTAACATTTTAAACTCAAGGTAAAAAATTGAAACTACAGTCGCTAGGTTATTACCAACTTATTTGCGCGCGGGCCAGTCATGGTCCCCGTTAAAATGTATGCAGGTAGGGGCAGTGACAATTTCCAAAGGTTGGTTTCAAAAGTGTACTACTAACTCGAAACAACCTATAGCAAAGGTAACTTTTCCTTCTTTTTCTTTTTTCTTTTTCTTTTTGAGGAAGTTACAGAACGAGTGGCCGATCAAGTGCTTCTCCGACGTGCATTATGTGTGAACAGTAAAATGGGCCTAGCAACACACACTCCACGCTAGTATATACCACACACTGTTGAGAAAACACGTGGAAAATGGCAACCGAAAACTGTTTTTGCACTTTCCTCAGAAAATATCAACCTTAAAAAAAAAAAATCCAAGCAGAAATTTTACGCATAACAATATAAAAAAAATATTATATTTTCTCAGCAATTCTATGGTACAATTAACCGTTACACCAGTGTTTTGAATTTTAGCTTTAAAAAAATGCATACTCTGACATAACGATATTGTTGTTACTATTATCTGCTGCATTTGTTACTTTGTTTCAATATTTGAGTGTAGCTTTAATATCGTATTTCGATTACATTGTTCTCACTGCCAGTTGTCTAAATGAGTTTCTCTCTGTACGTAGTTAAGGTAAGTGGGCGTAACGTCTCGTCGACAGCGAGGTCACTAAAGACAGTGCAAGTTACGCAGGGAAGAGGGATGGGGGAAGGATTAGGAAGGAATCGGCCATGGCCTTCGTTTGGGACCCATCCCAGCATTCGCCTGGAGTGATTTCGGAAAACCATGGATGGCCGGACTTGGAATCGAACCCGGGTCCTCACGAATGCGAGTCCAGTGAGCTACCACTACGCCACCTCACTCAGTTCTTGTCTCTGTAGTAGGACAACTTTATGTTATTGTTTGTAAGGGTCGCTCATGTCACATCATCGAATGGCCAACAAATTGAACTATTCTTTTTTAACTGAGGGTTTCCCCATGCGGCGGTTTGTCATGTACTATTTCACAGATTGCATCGTTTGTGGTCGTGTAGACTCTCTTAATTTCAGTTTTCTAGAAAATGAACACTACTGCTATCTCTAGTACCACGTTGTGTCTGACGCGTGATGCAAAACGTGATGTCACGTCGTATGCACTAGCACGCCCAAACACAAGCCACGCCGCGTTGACGTATAAGCTCTTGGGAAGTTCTCTGGCCTCTGTTTTCCGCAGAAGTTAAGGCACCCCCCCCCCCCCCCATCTGTTCTGCTCCGACCAGCACGAACCTCCCCCTTTCACAACCATTTCCGCACTTACAGCCGCTGCATCTCAACCGATCTTCGCTCGTGGCTCTCTCAGATCTGCAAGCTCCTCCTTTGTTCAGCCACCCATCCCGCTCCTTCTTTACGTCTCTCCAACACGCGGCGTCCCTTTCCCCCCAGCGACCGCGAGACACAAGACGAAGTGACGATGGGAGAATAAAAGAAGAACGGGGAAAAAGAAAGTAGATAAGAGCCGGGTGGGCTAGAAGTACGGAAAGAGAAAAGAAGACGTGGGAAAGGGGGGGGGGGTAGGGGCGAGCAAAAACTTCGCACCCTTTCACCCAAGGGAATCAATCAATAGAAAATGAAACACTTCGGAAGTCGAGTAATAAAATGTCGACGAGTGGGTAGGGAAAAGAAGGGAAGTTGAGGAAGAAGGGGAGAGAGAGAGAGAGACAGAAATGGAAGCTAGGTAGGGAGTACTTTCTCGGGGAAAGTGGCTCGGGTGGCTTCAACAATGGGGAGTTTGAGATCTGGTAGGGACTGCATCGCGACGTGAGTTGCATGGATTGCAGAACGAGACGAACGCAGAGTCGCATGCGCGCCGTGGTCGTACGACATTTCCAGTTGGTCCGGAGCATTTTTTTCCCCCTTTGCGTTCGCCGAGGTTTTGTCGTGGGCGTACTGCTGGCTCGATCGTTGCAGAGTTTGAAAGCCTGGTTTTACCTCGCATGCTCGCATGGAGTCCTCCCAAACAACTAAAAACGGCTCTTCCAGACGGCGTATCAGAAACGCTCTAGCCTAACACGAGTCAAACTACGATAGGAGCCTGTATTGAACTGTAATGTCACGTTTTGAAAAACCAGTACACTAGATTCCATGGTCCTATGTATTTTTCAGCCTGCGTTTTCTGTTCATTGGCTGCTGCTCCAGTTCTCAGCCACGTGTACTCTATACCATGTAGCACGGGATTCAATGCTGGTTTCCTTGCACGTTTCTTACATAATTTCAAGATAATTCCTGTGGATAATATTAACAACCTGGAGAAGGAGGGGGTGGGGGCATGCACAGCTCAACTGATGAAGGACTAATAAGAAAAACATAAGATTTTGTGTTCGAACATCGATCCTGATTGTGGTCATCCACTTCATACCACCTGGACACATGTAACATTCGTGACACCTACACAGCTCGCGCACCACGTCCAATAAGCTGTGATACAATATTAACATAAATGTACATGTGTTTGAAGACTAGCTTTTATTAAAGGGGCCGCGGTGGCTGAGCGGTTAGCCTGCTCGCCGCCTGCCAAGGCGAACCGGGTCCAATCCCCATCCGGGTTACTCCCGGATTTTCGCAAGTGAGAGTCGTATCGGACTCATACTATTTCACCCTCATCGGCTCTCAAGACCTCGATGTTAAGAGCCGCGCAAATCTCTTAACTTAACATCTTTGAATTTAAACAATATTTAGTTAGTGTAAACAAAACGGCCTCAAAAATGCTGTCCTTTGCTGCACAGAAAGCTATTTACGTATTTTTTTACAGCCAGTGATTCTAGTGGCAGCGTTGTTTATGAAAACAATTGATGATCAGATATAAATCCACGTTTCCCGCTATGTGCTGGGAGGAGTAGACGCCCCTTCAGCTGACATGACATGCTGCTATTGGCGGGCAAAGAGCTATGGTCCGCTACTGTAGTGAGTACAATTCTCGCACTCCATTTGTGAACAAGACTGCTTGCATTTTTTCTCCCTCCGTATTTCTTTAGCGGTCGCTGCAAAATAACCCGTTATAACAGACATCTAAACACTAACACAATGCTCAAACACTGTGTAGCCATCTTGGCAGTCAAACCGAGATATGCTGCTGGCACACACTGATAAAGCAACTTTTTGTGCCAATAATCTTCCAGTACCGTGGACAACAATCATATTGTTTGTTGGAACAATCTAAATGCTGTTTATTTAGTAATTCGAACAGAACTGTTTTTTTTTTCGTAGATAGTGTTAAGGACATTCCTGTTACTATATTTGCAGTTCCTATATAAGAGAACCTGTAGGCATATTTCTTGTAATATACCAGTTTCAGCAATTCTTGAGTAGTCCCTGCAACAATAATATAACTATAATAAACTTACTACTATTAGGTTTAACAATAATGAAGTTGAGCAGCTGCTATACACACTTAAATTGATTACGGAAGCTTACTCAAAAGTCACTACTTCGCTGTCTGAAGGTCGCGGGTTTAATGCCGACTAGCTAGCGAGATTTTATAAAAAAAATTCCACCTTTCGATGTACTTTATGTATGTTTTGAAGTACAAATCAGATGTTTGGTAAACTGCATTCCATGCCCCACTGCTGTGTTTAAATCTCTGGGCGTTATAATTGGCCATGGGCTCATATTTATAGCATGATTGTGCGACTGATTATGTTTCATCACAGGCTGATTACAAGCCCCGTCAAATTAACACGTGTCACAAAATTAGCCCTGTTACACAGTTAAAAGGGCATCAAATTTAAACTATTTGGAGCTCCTTTAACACTTTCTTCCTCTACATCCGAGGGTACATAAATGAGGAGATTATAATGTCGAGAATTGCATATCCGATGAATAAAAAACTGGCGATATGCGACCTGACACGATTGTAATTCCATAGGCATATATTCTCATTTTGGTAACGGCGTGTTTACATACAAACACACTGAATGATATCCACATTTCAGTGCAAAAACGGTAAAAAGAAGCAGCTGGTGTTACGCGTTCATTAAGTATGGATTTGTGCGGCGTTCTCAGCCTAATTATAGCAACATTTCACAAGTCACTAATAGCATACATTACTCGAGCAACATTTCACAAGTCAGTAGTAGCATACTAACTGAACATTACTCGAGCAGCAGTTCACTAATTGGTGTCGCTGATTCGGGTTGTATTATTATAAATCAATGGAAATTCATTTCAGTCCGATCACAGATGTCTTTTGTAGGCTTTCACTGATTCAGAGAAGCAGTTAGCTAGGTATTTATTTTCTTATAATAAAGAGGCCGTTACTTACATTCACTGATCGTCCGTCAGTTACCAACAACCTAGCGTAATTTAATCGCCTACAATAAGCTCTCAAGACCTCGATGGAAGAGCCGCTCAAATCTCTTCACACACTCAGTCAATCGTTGTCTTAAAATTAACAGTCGCCAATTTCCAGATCTTCGATCCAGATATTCCAAGTTCGAAAGTTGGACAAACCAAATTTGGAGGCGTAATTTATAAATGTAAGTTTTTGTTAGTTTTGTTTCCCTTTTAAAATCAAGGTAGTAGTATATGCAGATTTGATGTTCTTTGCTGCCGTAGTTAGACTCATGGTTGTCTTGAAAGGTTTCTGAAACTCGCGGGACAAAAATGTCGTTAAATATTCCTCAGGTGTGATGGAATCAGTACCACGCGCGTGTAACATCCAGGTTTAAATTTTTTATTCGCTTCACGAAGCATCAGTGCGTGTTTTATTCGTTTCCGGAGGTTTGTCCCGCGCTGTCTTCTTCCAGAACGAAATCCGATGGCAAGCGAAGGCGCGCTGGCATTACAATAGACGTAAAGATTTCGATACTCGCCTCGAATCCGAAGAATACGACGTTACTGATTCATGAGGATCGGAAAACGATTTGCATGATTCGGGCGGCGATCTCCCTTCTCTTGGCGGGAAGAGGTCACGATGCCGAACTCTTGTTAGGGGGCTGGTTGTTGGGTTTCCGCCTCGCTGAAGGGGAAATAACAGTTATTTACCAGTCTCTACAAAGCTTCACAAAAGAAACAAAACGCACGCAATTTTCTCTTGGAATACGCTTCGACAGGAACTTGTAAGTAAAGGCTAGAGGATAAACACGAATGACAAGTAGGACAGTGTCTTGAAGCTGTATTCCTAGAAAACGAAATTTATTCCATAGTCAAAGCAGATATTACTCTTATAAGGGGAAAAAAACTGCTTTAGATCCTCTCCCAGTTAACTATTAATTTCAAAGGGGTTCGTTATATTTGCTCTTGAACTGTCGCATGTTAAAAAGAATAATGTAATTTCCATAATATTTTATTCTCAACCACGATCTTCGTTATATAAGAATTCAGTATACCGAAGAACGTAGAAAATGGGATATTGTTCAGCTGGTTTTACTCCTGCTGGGTTATTGGTGCCTTAAAACACTTTTTGGATACCAGGTTTATTGCGAATATTACAAAATTAGCTTAATGAAGTATTATTTTGCCTACATTTTGCCTGTAGTTTGATGCAAGTCATTGCCTACAGTTTCATTCAAATATTTTGCTTGCATTTTGATGCAAATATTATTTGGCCTGCAGTTTGATACATATACTTTGCCTGAATTTTTATGCAAATACTTTTCCTGCTCTACCACCATACTATTTGTTAACAAATATACGTTTCGTGGCTAAAATGGACGTGCATAAAATTATTTATTAAAAACGTAAACGTTATTACTAGTTTTCTTGATACACAATCAGGGTAGACTAATTATTATAATGGTGTTTCTCGGGAATAGGGGGATGTAGTTGGTCAAAATGTGATATTTGAAGCATCCAAAATTGCAATACGCTTATATTGCGATTAAAATGGACTCTGACAAATTGATAAAAAAAATTCAAGTAGGCAAAGTAAATTTTGCCGAATATTTTACAGAGTTACAAAATATTTGCATTTTCCTTTAAGGGCCTTGCCCACCTGACTGGCGCCCGAACTGTGTTGCAGTGTGTTCGAAATCCAGGTTTTTGTTACGAAACTGTTATAAAATGACGCCCAATGTGTTAGTCTACACAAATAACGCACACTTCAGACTACGCATGTCAGTTACTTCCAACTTGTCGCTCACATTAGAAACACTATCTCCAACATAGCCTAGCTAAAAACGACTTTTATCAAAGTGCTGTATCTCTAAATATACGCGTTGTATACACACAGAAGTAACCGTGGTGCATGAATCGAACCTTTATATAGACTTTCCACCAATCAAATTACAGGGTCACCGCTGAAAGTCCCATAAGATACACGCAGGACGACGAGAACACTGCACGACAGTTCCGAGCCTTGCGCTTAATGGCTATGGCTCTCTTGTAGAGCGTGGGAGTGTCACCCTTATCGCTCCCTCGCTTCTCGGCCTCAAACGCGGGAGAGATGTCCAGGCAGGCGAGCTCCTTAATACGAAACGTGAACCATACTTGCGCTTAATGGCTATGGCTCAGGGCGTGGGAGTGTCTCCCTTATCGCTCCCTCGCTTCTCGACCTCAAACGCGGGAGAGAGGTCCAGGCAGGCGAGCTCCTTAATACGAAACGTGAACCATACTTGCGCTTAATGGCTATGGCTCAGGGCGTGGGAGTGTCTCCCTTATCGCTCCCTCGCTTCTCGGCCTCAAACGCGGGAGAGAGGTCCAGGCAGGCGAGCTCCTTAATACGCAACGTGAACCGTACTTGCGCTTAATGGCTATGGCTCAGGGCGTGGAAGTGTCTCCCTTATCGCTCCCTCGCTTCTCGGCCTCAAACGCGGGAGAGATGTCCAGGCAGGCGAGCTCCTTAATACGCAATGTGAACCGTACTTGCGGTTAATGGCTATGGCTCAGGGCGTGGGAGTGTCTCCCTTATCGCTCCCTCGCTTCTCGGCCTCAAACGCGGGAGAGAGGTCCAGGCAGGCGAGCTCCTTAATACGCAACGTGAACCGTACTTGCGCTTAATGGCTATGGCTCTCTTGTAGAGCGTGGGAGTGTCTCCCTTATCGCTCCCTCGCTTCTCGGCCTCAAACGCGGGAGAGATGTCCAGGCAGGCGAGCTCCTTAATACGCAACGTGAACCATACTTGCCCTTAATGGCTATGGCTCTCTTGTAGAGCGTGGGAGTGTCTCCCTTATCGCTCCCTCGCTTCTCGGCCTCAAACGCGGGAGAGAGGTCCAGGCAGGCGAGCTCCTTAATACGCAACGTGAACCATACTTTTGTGACACTTTTAGTAGCGTGTGTACTACTTGTTAGCTGTACAGTCGAGTTCAGTAGTACATTAGAATCCGCTCTCCTTCTACTTTAAGGCGGGTTCCCAACCGCCATCTTGAATTTATCAATTTTTATTCAAAGCTTCTATTTCAGAAGGTGTGTTGAAATTTCCCGTAAGATATATCCTAACTAACAGCTTCCCAAACTTTATCGAACTGCCATAGCTTAGCTACATTATTTAATTTTTGGCAGGTAAATGTCGAGGCGGAATGCGAGAATATTTCTTGCGAACGATTACAAAGGCGGTGATATAAACAGTAATGAAGAAATATTGAACTCATAGACTGTACTAGGCAATGCTCTGTTCTCTGTCGTTCCATTAAAAAAAAATTCACAAAACTGTATTTCCAGAGTATGGAAAAAATTCCACGAATCCAAGATGGCGGGTAGGAATTTGCCTTAAGCGTTTTGTTTGTGATGCCTAGGGCTCTCGTGGAAACTTTCTGGAATCAAACACAGCTATAGAGGTGCGCCACGTGTAAACTTCCACGTGTGACCGACCTACATATTATATATATATATATATATATATATATATATATATATATATATATATATATATATGAGTGTGTGTGTGCGTGTGTCACTATATAACTGGTGAGGTGGAAGTAGAAATTACCGAAATTTGCAAAAACGAAACGAAGTACAGACATATCTTAAAGATTGTTCACGATAAAGTGAGCCATTTTGAAATCAACCTTAGAAAAAGTCACTGACCCTACATGCATATATTTTAACGGACGCACTGAGTGTCACGTGCCCAGTAAAGTTGGTAACGATAAAAGTTAAGTAGTTCCATATCTTAACGTCGAATAAAAAGTGTTAGGTAACCAATTGTGATAACTTAAATTATTTCTTCCACTTTTTTTTTTTTTTTTTTTTTAAATGCATTAAAGTGTATAAGTGAGCATATTTCTAAAATATATACTTTTCTAATCATTTGACAGACCGTCGCTTGAATAAAATGATGAGGCCAATGATAATGTTAGTTTTACACAAGTTGCATACACGTAGATCTTAAGCAGGGCTTTCAAAAGTGCTCATTTTACCGTGAACAGCCGATATCTTTGTGGCGAGTACGTGATAGTGTACAAACGTAGTATAGAGAGAGAGAGAAAGACAGGAAGAGGAAGACTAACGTGTGAGTGTGTGAGAGAGAGAGGGTGTAAGGGAGGGAGGGAAAGATAGAGGAGTCGGCTCTGGCCTCGCAATATCAGCGCAGTTCGCAGAGATATCCATTCTTGTTTACACGAGCATTTCATTAAAAGCCAGGCCAGCCGGCCGACGACGAAATAGTGCGCTGGGTGACGCGACGGTCCAGACGTGGCGTGAGTGAGTGAGTGAGTGGGCGGGCGGGGTTTACCTCCTCGTCGCGAGGGCGCTCCTGTCTCTGCAAACATCTGACCCGCGAGGTCGGTCACACGGCCGACTACACAAACAGCAGCGGCTCTCTTGCAAAGCCCAGCCACTTGATACAGCGGTGTGTTCGCCATGTCGCCCTGCTTTGCCTTGCCCTAGCACACAGTATAGTCTACTCGCGGTTTCTTAACACTTTTTAAATCATCACATGTATATGCTGTTCACGGTAAAAAGAGCACTTTTTAAAGCCCTGCTTAAGATCTACTTGTATGCGCGTTGTGTATTCCTCCGCCTCGTGTAGCATTCCTATAGGCCTCATCGCTTTATTCAGGCGTCGGTCAAATGAAACTGTGAAATTATTAAGAAAGTAAATACTTTACAAATATGCTTATTTTTACACTTCAATGCATTAAAAAAACAGAAAGAGAAAAACTTAATTTTTATTTATCACAAATGGTTAACTAACCCTTTTTAATCGACGTTAAGATATGGAACTACTTTCCATCCATAGTATCCAACTTTACTGGGCGAATGACAGTCAGTGAACCCATCAAAATATATATGCATGCAGAGGCAGTGACTTTTTCTAAGGTTCACGGCTAAAATGCTCACTTTATCGTGAACAGCCTCTATGTGGTTGTTTCTTACATATATAGGCTGTTCACAGTAAAGTGAGCACTTTTGAAAACAACCTTATAAAAATTCCACGGCCCTTGCCTGCATATATTATAACAGTCGCACTGCATGACATAAGTCCAGTGAAGTTTGTAACAATGGATGGAAAGTAGTTCCCTATATTACTGTCGAATTAAAAGTGTATGGCAACCATTTTTGATAACTTAAATTATTTGTTCCGCTTTGTGTTTTTTTTAATGTATCGAAGCGTAAAAAAGAGCAGATTTGTAAAATGTTTACTTTTATAATCATTTCACAATTTCACTTCGCCGACGCACGAATAAAGTGATGGAGAGCATTGCAATGTTAATTTTGTATAATGACGAAGAATACAAAACGTGCATAAGCTGGGCTTTCAAAAGTGCTCATTTCCCCGTGACAAGCGTTTACCATGAATCACAATAGTTTTGTAGCTTATTTGGTTAAATTTAACTTATACATGTATCTTAGTTATAAAAATAATAGTTCATTAATTATCAGTACGAATAAAAAAAGCGAGAAAATAGGCGTGTTGGTACGCCTAGTAACAAATAGCTTCGCATTCAAAATATTATTAAAGTGTGTGCGGACGAATGCGGTGTAGTATCCTAGACTTAGGTAAGCTTTGTTTGCATGAGGCGGAGGAGTATCCTGTAAGTAGAACTTCAGAAAAGTTGGAAGTTACTGTGAAAGAATGCAGAGACGCAATTTCATGGCTGTTCCTTTGAGGAGGCCGTAGCATACCCATTCTGCCTACGCGAGTCCTCGCACCTGATTGGCTGGCAAGTTCAACACCCATTAGTGAATTTGTTAAAATATTTTCGGTGCAATCTATGCCATACAACTTCTAACATTGTTCCTGCCAAAACACATGTTATTGAAATCGGCTAAATAATTTTCAAGTTATGACTTTTGAAACGATTACATAAACATGGAACTATCGTACATCTCACAATGTAAATAAATGATTATATAACATTTAGTTTCTTTCAGTTATATATATATAGTTAAACGTTACACGAACCATACAAACTCGGTGCCTTTCAAATATCATGTTATGGCCCCGAAGCTGTATGCAATAAAATCGTCTGCAAAGTTTATAACCGTCTGAAATTCTCGTGCACCCACACAATGGCGCGAGGTTCGATGTGAAACTCGGAGTGTCATTCCGAAAATCCCGTATGGCATTATAGAGATCGGATGTGAGATTTACGACTGCGACATTATTCTTTGGAGCGACACAGTTATAGAAGTTGAACCACTGCGGAGCACCGCGCCGCCCGCATCTTTATAATGGTTATAACAGCTCTCAGACCAGTTTCATTTATAACGGCTTGGGAACACGTAACAATTCTTGTTATTAAAGTGATGCAAACAAGCCTGGTGTATCTCTAAATTTACCTGTTGTTTCTTTTGGGCGCCCAGCCAACTCGTGCAGAAAACTGCTAATACGACTAATGTTCGAAACTTTCGGTTGTAAATTTGTAGCGCTGCACGCAGTAGTGAAGAAACAAGAATAATAAACAGGAATTGTTGCACCAGGTGTGTTTTGTTATATACGTGTAGAGCGCAGTAGACAGCGATTAAAGAAGCGAAACTTAACGATACAACTTGCGAATGTAAAATGAAGACAACTTTTCCTTATGGGCTGTATAAATTCATGGACACCGCTCTTTAGTGAAATATACTCTCAGATTGTAGAAACAGTGTTATTAATATTATTTACATATCACACTCAATTTTTTTTTCTGTTTGAGATATTGCGAGAGAGTGTTATTTGTATTACAGTTTTAAATGCCAGTGTTTAGGGCGTTATAAAATCCTTTTGTACTTGGATAAATAGCAAAATGTAATTAATTCACAATATAAAGGAAATAGTGCTACTACACAATAAGTTTGCTACCATCTCCAAATGTGCCTTTCATTCAATACTTTATCTTAATTTTTCGAAAACGCCACAATAAACTTTTAACAATTTCATTACTCTCCATTACAATCCCAAAACTATAAACTTTGCGTATAACTATAAAAATAACACAATATTCACATTCAGTTTTTTTAGCTGAATTAATTATATAATGTTTGTATACAAATAGTTTAGAACTACTTGCACTGCACGGTAAGGGAAACGGCTAAAAAACATAGAAGAATTTTAGTAAAATAACTCAAAGAATCCAAAATGGTCGGAGGTAACGAGCCTTGAGTACAGGAAAAAACTACACAGAAACAAAAAAAATTATTTCTTACCAACATTACCAAAAAATAATTATGTGCACATGAAGTACGCAGCCTTAGCCATAGGCGACAGAGCAATTGGAATTAAATTCTTTCGGGCCACTATAATTAATCTTCAGAAAGAAAGTTGGGGTTTAATTTTAGAAATAAAGTGCAGCGATCGCACAAGCATTGCCGTAATTAATGATTATGCGCGCATTCCCATAGTTGAGTAAAGGCTGGTTCACATAGAAGCCAGCTTGGTGCTCTTTACGTTATCTTTGCATTAACTGTGTGCACAATTCTTGAATAAAATGGTACTTTCGTTAATACTGGAGTGAGTGAATAGATTTGGGCAGCTCTTAACAGCGAGGTAATGAGAGCCGATGAGAGTGAAGCTAGGTGAATATGGAGCGGTGCCGGAATAAGGAGGGGCGGGGAAAGCGGGAGGCCCCCGAGGAAACCCTCCGACCAGCGGCATCGTCCGACACGATTCCCACATACGAAAATTCGGGAGCGACCCCGTTGGGAATCGAATCCGGTTCGTCTAGGTGCGAGGCGAGTAGTCTACCCACTACACCACCACGGCCTCCAGAGAAAAAAAGACCAAAGGCAATACAGAAACAGGAAAATAAAGAAAACCCAACGGGAACTCTTGTACCTCTGTTTTACCCAGAAAGGAGACAGGAGCGGAAGGGATAAAGATAAAATCATGATCCGTGTATAAAGACGACTCTAAAGTTTCCGTACAGAAAATTAAGCAGCTAAAATAGTTTTCTGCGAACCCCCATTTTAGCCATTGTCGCGCCCCAGAAAATAATCCTTGGAGTTGAAACTGAAACTTAACTTTGCGCACGAAACGTTTCGCAAATATGTTTCGTGTTTAAAAACTGCTATTAAATATTCAACGGTATTTCCTATTAAACATCAAGGTTACATCCGGTCATAAAGAAGTATTGCAACTGTAATGGAAAATAGCATAAACAACTCTCGCGTGTGTTTTGTTCCTTCAGAATTTCAAGCGGTAAATAAAGTGCTTTAACATTTAATTCAGAAATATTTTCAGAAAAGATACAGCATTGTCGCTATATTTTTAGACAGTTTTACACAAGAGTTGATATTGTAGACAAAGGGCTACTGTACTTAACAGCAATTTTTGCTAACTTCGACAGTTCTAAACGACTAAATTTACGTTTAAGTAACCAAATTCATGAATGGGCGACAAAATACCGACTTTTATCTCTGTCCGGAAAAAAAAAAGCAACATTGAAATATTCCGCAATATTGTGAAAGTTATAATAGACATGACTGCCAGAGAGCTCAATATGACGAGGGCGGCCTCTGGAGTTACGGGACTGTTTGCCGGGACAAAGGGCTGTTCGGATCAGCGAAAATGAGCCTACATCCATCTGGATGAGACAGAGCGAGGGCCCAAGGACAAAGTCCACTCTGTTCTAAACGAGACGTGGGCCGATGGTTTTCGGCAAAGACGAGGGTATGGGTAGTTATTATCACAGGGAAAATGAGCTGTCCTCTACAAACCGCACCGAACTTGGCGTCATTAGATCTCCTCTTCCCCTCAAATGGCGTCGCGAACTTTCACATAGCTGATGTAAAAATTCAGGTGTCACTGCCTCCCTATATACGCAGGCTCGGGGTAAAGTGTAGGCCTATAAACTTCGTTTCTCCCAAATAGCGAATCGCCTAACTTCGTGTTGTCTACTGCGTTTATCGTCACTACATTTTGTCTAATAGCGTTTAGCCTAACTACATTTCACATAACTGTTTTTAGACTAGCAGCTTTTCGCCTAACAGCTTTTCTCCTTGTATCGCTTAACTGCGCTTGAGACATACTGCATTTCGCCTTACTGTGTTTTTCCTTACTGCATTTTGCCTTACTGTGATTTTCCTTACTGCGTTTTGCCTTACTGTGTTTTTCCTTACTTCGTTTTGTCTTACTACGGTTTTCTTTACTGCGTTTTGCTTACTGTGTTTTTCCTTATTGCATTTTGCCTTACTGCATTTTCTATACTGCGTTTTGCCTTGCTGTGTTTTTCCTTATTGCGTTTTGCCGTACAGCGGTTTTCCTTACTTCGTTTTGCCTTACTGTGATTTTCCTTACTGCGTTTTGTCTTACTGCATTTTCCTTACTGCGTTTTGCCTTGCTGTGTTTTTCCTTACTTCGTTTTGCCTCGCTGTGTTTTTCCTTATTGCGTTTTGCCGTACAGCGGTTTTCCTTATTCGTTTTGTCTGACTGTGTTTCAACTAACTGCAGTTTGCCTGACAGCGATGTCCCTGAAATGTTGATACCCCCTACCCTGGAAACTGGGGAGAACAGAAACCCAAAGAAAGACAATTTATTCTCACCTAGGACTGGCACATTCAGAGCCCAACCGCTGCCAACAAGGTGTGGCCCTTGGTGTGAATCCATGGTTACCTAGATGTGTTTTTTAAATAAGAGTATTTTAAGTAAAGTCAATTTTAAGGAACATTTGTTGAGCCAAATGATTTCTGTGTTTCTTACAGTATCTTTGTATGCAATAGTGCAATAGCTCACAAAATGATTGCAACAGGGTATAATAATTACTTAAATAATAAAAAAAATTAAGAAGAGTCTCGGTTGAGATAAATTTATTTCAAATTGCCTTAAGAAATAAAATTTCCAACTCAGTACAAATAATCTCTTTTGGGAAATATAGTGATGTGAAAACAATTATCAAATATCATTACATATGCATTTTTTTTTGGAAAAAAAATTATTTTTTAATATAATTAGAATGTTATAAAGTACTTCCATAATCAGTGGGTTATAATCTATGAGACCCCAGGATCTATAGAATTAGTTTCGATTATATTGCATTTCATGATCATAAATTTTTTATACTATTTTAAAATTGTTTAATTACCATTTACAGTCCGCACGTAGCAGCATGCTCATGCATCATTATTGTTTTAAGCCAAATTAATTGTGTGTTAGTTGGGTTTCGGTGGTCCACTGGTGAAACTGGCAGAAACGCCGAGCAAAGCTAGCTAACGGGACGTGTTGCCTCGGGTGAAGAGGTTACACCTGATCACAATTCCATTGTCAGAAGTTCCAGGGTCGGCAACCCGACATCCATCAACTCGAGAACCGCATTCACCTCAAGTCATGCACCGCACTTTAAGAATTCGAAGAAATATAATGTAAAATACGGTCGTTTGCGAGTGCGGCGTCGACCGAGAGACCGTTAACAACCAGTGTGTATACTGCAGCGACTTACAAGACTAACTCCTGGCATCATGGTCAGGATTGCAATAGCCTATAATGACCACACGCCTCTGGTGTTTGTTGAGGAACACTGAACAGTAAACGTTACATCCAGAACATCATCCAGCCCGTTCTGTTGCCGTTCCTACAACACCAAGGAGATGTCCTTTTCCAGCAGGACAGTGCCCGTGCACACACGTCTTGTGTTACCCGACATGCTCTCGGAGGTGCGTGCCAATTCCCCTGGCCAGCAGGATCACCCCACCTGTCCCCCACTGAACATGTAAGGGACATGGTGGGACGGCGTTTGGTGCGGTGTGCAATACCCACAACACACACCTCCACCAATTGCAACAAACAGGTGGAATTAGTGTGGGTACACCGATCCCCAAGATGGCATCAAACACCTTTATGTCAGTCCATGCGCGCGACTGCAGGACTCCTTCGCCGCTAAAGGTGGCTACACAAGATACCTACTGACAATGATGTACAAAACACTCCGTAGCCTCGTTCCATAGGTGTACGACCCCGTGATCACTATCATAAACAGCGTACAACCTGTGCAAATGTTCAATAAAACCTCCACTCAAGTGGGACCATTGCGTCCGGGGGATCGTTTTCCATTATTCACCATTGTAACTTTGTAGCTATAAGTTGTTTTTCCTTCTCATCTAGGAGATCCGTGTTTATGAAATGCATGTAACCAGTACTGAACAGTTCTGTAGTAAGTTCTTGGAGGTAACAGCAACAGAATATTCTGTTATGTTATTACAATCCTAGTTGTGGTAACAATACACATATTGTTGGAATTGTTCTACTTGAGAGACTATCTGTTTTGTAGAAGGCACGCAGTGATCTGTTGTAGCAACCACGTGTACAGTAGCAAATACTATCCCATACAGAAATACAACAAACAGTTCTATTGACATTTATACCTATGTTAGTATTTAAATGGCACCTACATACAAGAAAGTAATAAAAATTGGCATTAATTTCTACTAGGCGAATAAAAATGTGTTAGCAAAACATCAAAAACCTATTTTAGAAAAAATTCAGGATGTCGATACCCGAGTACCGATTGTTAAATATACTTGATTCCTAATTTATATGTTGTATATATGATCTAGACCACACGACATGTGATCTATTTCGGCTTTTCGGTGGTACGTTCTGAAAACTATAGTCGTTTGACTACAACTATTTACATTTACGTGATCCCTATATAAATCTTTTTCAGATAAAGAAATAAAAATATGGGGTATGGCTGTGTTGGAGACACGGCCGTTTGTTTTGCGTGAATACGTCTACGTTGACGCTCTCGGGCGCCTTAATGTATTTTTTTTTTTTTTACGTTCCCGGCACCGCTTCACTCGATCATATGGGGTTTTATGGGTATCACTGAATTGCTTTTGAGATACTCTTTCCAACCGTATACGATTTCTGTATTTCGACTTGGCTTTTTGACGAATATAGATACAAATTGTGTTAACTTTCTTAATTTTACTCATACAATTTCATCATATCCACGCCATGCAAATGTTTTTATACACGCAATCAATTGATCTTGAAGAGAGTTGTCGATTAGAACCTAAACGAATGTTGTAGATTTTTATAGTCAAAAGTTATATTACGCGTAAGTTATGAGACGTGGCGAAACGAACTCAAAATTGCGGCAACCCCCCCCCCCCCCCCCTCCCCTTCCCCACACCCAAAGCTCGCGATGCTTCGCAGTCCTCACTCAACGTAACATATTCTTTGATCCTTTGACAATCGAGTGGTGTAATTGAATTCTGAATGTAAAACGATAGATTCGAAGCTGCAATGCCAAGCTGTATCCCCCAATTTGTTATCATCGGATTTTCTGTATTACCTCACACTATGGTTGTAAATTTAAAGACGTATTCACGTCAAAAATTATCGTGAAGTATGGCCTTTACTACTACTGTACTACGTCCCACATATAAGGACACTGTGCCAGAAAGGGCTGACATTTACACCAGGATTATGTAAGGAAATTTCCCTCGCGTGCTCACGATCATACTCGAAATGTCAGCAGCAGATGTGAAAGACACGTGACCTGTATATCAGTCTAAGAGACGGTCAGGAGAAACGGGAACTTTGTCAGAAACACGAAGGACGGTGTGAGCAAACGTTTCTCAGTAGAGATCTTCCTACGTTGTTTCATCCCGCGAGGGCCATAAAAGAACCACTCAAGATCCGCAAGTCTAAGTACTAGCCCAGCATCCTCTCGGAGATCTCGGCGCTGCTATAAACGGTGGTCACCAAGCACGACGCGGTCCAGCGGTACCAATCCCGGCGGTCGCTGCCAAGAATCAAGCGGCGATGAATCACCCTCGAAATGACGTCTAACAGGACCCACACTCCCCTCCACACCTCGGTAGCGACCCTCGGAACGACGAGATATCTCTCGACAAAAAGACTGGAGAGGACAGAGGGCTGCTTCTCCCCGCATGTCTTGTACGCCACTGGCGCCCCACCAGAAACTGACGCCGATATTCCTGCCCGCCCCTCATACTGTGACAAATGGCTCGCGCCAAAGTACCGGAACGCTCACACATAGACGTCTCCATTCGGCTTGTCCTGAGACTCGTCCGTCATCTCCTGTTCACGCCACTTGCTTCTGGTGAGTGGAATATTAAGGCGCCCGTCTACCTGGCCTGGTGAGTGGAATATTAAGGCGCCCGTCTACCTGGCCTGGTGAGTGGAATATTAAGGCGCCCGTCTACCCGGTGCTTGAAGTGTGTTGCAGAGTGTTCGAAATACACATTTTTCTACTAAACTATTAAACGTGAGTCCAGTGCACTTAACTATCAAAAGAACACACATTTCAGACGAGGGCTGTTCAGTGTTTTCAAGACCTCACGTTAAATAGAAACACAATTTCAGAGCACGCCAAAATGGCTAAAAACGGCTTTTTCAAAATGCTGTATCTCAAAATGTACGTGTCAGATACATACAAAACTAGTCAAGGGGCATGCACTGAACCTTCCTACACACTTTCCACCAGTAAAATAATAGGATCGCCGCTGAAAGTCCCATAGGTACACGCAGCATGACGAGAACACTGCACGTCAGTTCAGAGCCTTGTGCTTAGCGGCGCTGGGGGACTTGGAGAGGAGAATATCTCTATGTAGACGGACGTCTTAAGATAGCCGCCTGCCCAGGCAACAAAACTGTATGCAGAATTGTGACAGAAAAGATCGTATTAAAAACTAATTGAGGCTCCCGCCTGCCTGCGTCGTTTTTCTCCTTTTCTAGCCGAGAAGCGCGGGAGCTATAAGGGTTACATTGGCACGAGCTACAAGTGCGCCATCGCCTCTATTCGCAGGGCTCTGAACTGGCTTGCAGTGTTATCGTGGTGTTGTGTCTACCTATGGAACTTTTAGTGGCGATCCTATCATTTCATTGAAGTCAAGTCTGTAGCAAAGTTCAATACAGGCTCCTATTGTAGTTCGACTCGTGTACAGGTAGTATGTTTTAAGATACGGCAGAGTAAAAAAGTCGTTTTTAACTACATTGAAGGGCTACAAAACAATATTTACAGTTCGCGTGGTAACTTCAAAGTAGCATTGTGTCCTTGTCTGAAACATGACGTCTGCAACGGAGTTGTAGTGCCAGGCAGGCGGAACCCGTAGAGGGGTAGCATCCATTCCATATTCCATTTTCCTAGCACATATTCGTAATGAAAATTACTGACCAGACATAAAAGTATCAAACCTGGACACTACATAGAGGACTACATAACCATTGTTAATTATGTTTGTACTGTTTCCCTACTTACATGTTTTCCCATTTAGGATTGACATTATTAAATAATGACGTCATACTTATTTGATTACGGTTACAGACTGAAACTAATCATGAAAGAAAAATAACTTGGATTTCAAAATAACAGTTAATATGTCCCCTATGACTTGACTAGCTTGGTTTTTAAATATAGACTACGGAAATTGGAGGAAAATACGAAAATTTAAGACATCAAGGATACCTACCATTAAGGTGATTGAGTGATGTCTGGTTGGGAACAGAATTTAAGACAGCAAGGATACCTACCATTAAGGTGATTGAGTGATGTCTGGTTGGGAACAGCATTTAAGACAGCAAGGATACCTACCATTAAGATGATTGAGTGATGTCTGGTTGGGAACAGAATTTAAGACAGCAAGGATACCTACCATTAAGGTGATTGAGTGATGTCTGGTTGGGAACAGCATTTAAGACAGCAAGGATACCTACCATTAAGATGATTGAGTGATGTCTGGTTGGGAACAGAATTTAAGACAGCAAGGATACCTACCATTAAGGTTATTGAGTGATGTCTGGTTGGGAACAGCATTTAAGACAGCAAGGATAACTACCATTAAGGTGATTGAGTGATGTCTGTTTGGGAACAGCATTTAAGACAGCAAGGATACCTACCATTAAGGTGATTGAGTGATGTCTGGTTGGGAACAGCATTTAAGACAGCAAGGATACCTACCATTAAGGTGATTGAGTGATGTCTGGTTGGGAACAGCATTTAAGAAACTTTGCATGATTGTTTACCAATCTCAGGTTCTCCATTTTTCTCCAAAGGCAGTTTTTCTGGTCAATTTTTTTACTAAGCTTTTTTTGTATGAGACGTATGAATATGCTAGAAATATAACTTAAGCTGGGCTTCAGAAAAGTTGGAAGTAAGCGTGAATGGACTATATTTGCCCTTTTCCAGTTAAAATCACGATAAAGAGAGCACTTTTGAAATCAACCTTAGAAAGAAGTCATGGTCCCTGCCTGAATAGGGATATTTCAACGAGCGTACTGCGTGACATGCGCCCAATAAAGTTGGTAACGTTGATGGCATGCAATTCCATATCTTAAAGTCGAATCAAAAGTGTTACGGAACCATTTGCGATATCTTAAATTATTTATTTCGCTTTCTGGATTTTTATACAGTGAAATGTTAAAAATGAACAGATTTGTAAAATATTTAGTTTAATCACAGTTTAACTCTACCGACGCATGAAGAAAGTGAGACTGCCCGTGGTAATATTAATTCTACATGAGGCGGAGGAATACACAACGGACATACAAGTATATCTTAAGCAGGGATTTCAAAAGTGCTAATTTTACCGTGAACAGCATATAAAAATATTAATACACTGGAGATTGGTCAAAAATTTGAAAATGGCTTTCGGGCATAAAAATGTCCTCAAATTCTACTCGTAACCAAACACCACTCTGAAATATTAAACAATTTTTAAAGTACAAATACACGACTGAACCTCATTGCTCTGTTTGGAGACCTGCCCAAACAGCACCCTCTAGGCCATATTTCACGATAATTTTCTAGTCCATTATCCAAAAGAGATTTATATAAGGCCCACAAAAATGTAAATATTTGTAGTCAAATTACTATAGTTTTCAAAATATATCAACGAAAAGTAAAAAAGCACGGAATATGGGAGTCCAAATTCTTATGCTCCTAATTAACTTTACCAATTAAAACACATGTCATGTGATCTATATAATATACACAACATATTAATTAGGCATAAAGGATATTTAATAATCGGCACTGGGGTAGATGTATAGAAGAGAAACTAATAAATATTAATATTATTTTCTCTCAGACGAATAAAAATGAGTTGCCAAAAACATTAATGCCTATTTTAAACTAAACTCAGCGTACCAATGCCACAGTACCGATTGTTAAATATCCTTGACACTTAATTAATATGTTGTGTATACGATATAGATCACATGTGATTTAGTTGGTAAAGTTAATTAATAGCATTGAAACTCGGGCTCCCATACTCCGAGATTTACGATTTATCGGAGCTATATTTTAAAAACTGTAATCATTTGATTACACACATTTACACTTATGTAGTCCTCATTAAAATAAGGAAATAAAAAATTATCGTGAGATATGGCCTTGAAAAGTGCTACAATTATCTAGACTGCATTCGAGCTCCTTTCCGCGCTTGTACAATTTCATATACGTAAATATGTGTGATTTAAGTCAAATTTCTGGGCGAATAACAAGACAGCGGTGGTTTTAAAGACTGGTTACATGAATCTTGTCTTTGAGAAATGTTACAATTACTCTAATGGAATGTGTGTATGTCAGTGCCTTTGTGGAAAGTTCTCATCTAGGATAACAATAGAATCGTTCCAAGCGATGCACCTGCAAATTACCACAAATTTTGAAGTAAAGAAACATTCGAACATTTATTTGAAACGGTTAGAGCTATGTTTTATAATATAATTTATGTCTCTGCGTCTGTTTATTCCGCCACAGCGTAAAAAGTACTAGTAGAGCTTTGATAAAATTCGCACTCAATAGGTAAATTTTAAACCCATTTAAATGCTGAGATATAGCATTATTTACTTAAACATTTCTTAAATTATAGATGGATCTTTATTTGACTGTAATTTTGTATTAACTAATGCTGTAATATGGATGTGAACAGCCGTTCGTGTGCACAGAGGCCACTCCCCGTCATAGTAGAGAAGTGTCTTACTGCACAGTAATGAAGTCTGTGCTTTTTACATTCGAGTTATTTCTTTTTAATTTTACCTCACTACTAATGAAGTCTCAGCTACTTAAAATTGCATGTATGTATTTGTAACCTGTTAAAAACTAGAAGCGGTAGAAGTAATGTTCCACGAATTTCATAACGAAATTAATTCTTCCAAGTAGCAACGGAAGTCGCTGCTGAAAATGAAATGCAGTCGGCTTCGCTTCCGGGTGGGAAGTGAAAGAAAGAAAAGGGTTACGAACTTATCACGCCCCCATTGTCGGGACGAGACTACACAATTGTTCCCGCGGTCGCGATGCGAATTCACGGTAACGCTTTGTCGGGTTTATTTAGCAAACAAAGGTAATTCCGAAAGCGCGAGGGTGTAGCGCTTAAAACGTGCCTACTTTTTTTTTGTTTTGGGGTTGTTTCAATGGTGAGTTGGGGGGGGGGGGACTGGGCGTTACTTCCCGCGAGTATATTACCGCGAGGACAGATAGAACTTGAATGTAAGCTCGTGTCGAGACGACCTCCAGAGGCTGTAAGATCATCGACCCCGGTGAAAAGGAAAGGAAAGGAAGAGCGGACATAAAAATGCTCTCTTGCCTGTTGGGCCGAAAAGTCCCATGACCGCGCTAAAACAAAAGACTCGGCCTGGGCATGGTGGTGGCAAGTCGCGGAACCTCGCGCCAAAAAAAAAAAAAAAAAAAAAAAAAGTAAAAGTCCAGGCTGGACTTTCCAGTGGAGAACCCCTTAACTACCCCCTCCCTCCTCAACAACCTCTTGTTCCCAATCCCTTTCAGGCCTTGCGTGAAACAATTCTGATCGTGGGAAGCGGGCTGCGGGGTCGCAGTACGGCAGGGGGTAGAAGTTCGCGGAGATTAAAGTCGTGCGGGGGTGGTTCGGGCCAACTTCCAGTCGGGTGGTTTTTCGGGGCCTGGCTGGAACTCCTGCCTCTGGCCAAGCACACAATAGCGCTGCCCAGCGTTTATATTTGGCCCTACTTTACCACCAACGACACCCCCTCGCCAACCCCCTACTCCGCCTTCATCCCTTACCACGAGAGCACAAGCCAACTTCCTCCCTTAACCCTGCCCCGCGTGACACAGATTGAAAAAAAAAAAGTACTTCCTCACGTTAATTTATTGCGAGGTAAACCGTGTTCATAATAATACGTGATAAATGTCCCGAGTTCGTTTCCTCCAGAGCCCTTTGAATACCGGGACTGAATTCACCGCCCCACCCCCCTTTTTCCTCCCGTGGAGAATTCAAGTTCTGTTTTGGAAGAAGTAAGAAGTATTATGTTTGTGGCCCTCTTGAGGGGTTAAGAGAAATGTAGAAATTATGTGCCGTTGTTTGGAAATACTGCATTAGATTGAGCTCTGCTCGTTCCTTAGCCGGAGAGATTCTAAAGAAATGTAAAGAGATCTGGTCTTGAGACCTGAAGAGGGTGAAGCGAGTTGAATATAGAGCAGCGCCGGAATGAAAGGGTGTGGGAAACGGAAGATCCCCGAGAAAACCCGCCGACCAGCGGCATCGCCCGGCAAGATTCTCACATGCGAAAATCTGGGAGCGACCCCGGTTCACGTGGGTGGGAGGAGAGTAGACTAACCGCTACACCACCAGCGCTCCAGGTTGTGGTTGGTGTTTAGAATTCTGCGTGACGTGCCTCGGAGCAGCCCAGCGTGACGATCTTGTGTGAAGAGAGAAACCCTGGCAGACTTGTGTCGCGACTCGTGGTTGGAATGGAAACAACCAGTGGCTATGCCTGTCTGATGATGTCATCAGATTGCCCACCCAGAGATTTCTCGCGGCCTTGGGCAGAAGACGCGGTGTTGAAAATGCCCCCCCCCCCCCGACCATTCCAAAGCAACATGTTTATATAGGCTGTTCACGGTAAAATGAGCACTTTTGAAAGCCCTGCTTAAGATCTATTTGTATACATGTTGTGTATTCCTCCGCCTTATGTAAAATTAACATTGCTATGGGCCTCATAACTTTATTCATGCATCGGTCAAATAAACTTTGAAATTATTAAGAAAGTAAATACTTGACAAATTTGATCATTTTTACACTTCGGTGCATTAAGAAAAGATAAAGCGACATAATTAATTTTAAGTTATTACAAAAAGGTAACCTAACACTTTTTATTCGACGTTGAGATATGGAACTACTTTCCATCCATCGTTGCCAACTTTACTGGGCGAATGTCACTCAGTGCGCCCATTAAAATATATGCAGGCTTGGACAGTGACTTCTGTCTAAGGTTCATTTCTAATGTGCTCACTTTATCGTGAACAGTCTTCAGTGTCTCGTGGTTCAAATTTTTATAAACAATCGAACCAGAACACACTGACCGATATGGATGTCGTATGAGTTTACCTTATTTAAGCAGAGTTTCGTGGAGTATGCCATACCATTACATCGCTATAAGTTTTTGCGAGTACTCTGTAATGTAATTGTATAGTCCAGCCACTGTTACTCCTTTCTTGCCTCAAGTGCTGATAAAGATCTTTCAGGATATTCTTCCGCCTCGTGCAAACAAAGCTCAACCAAGAATAGAAAATTACACGAATGAATCAACTCACCGAAATTGTACACGCTCAGTTTGATAATATTTTTCATGAGAACTGTTTAAAACTACGCACTACCAGCACTCGTATTTTCTCTCTTTTGTTATACACATTATTTACAAATAAAAAATTTGATTTAACCAAAAATAAGATACTATTAAGAGCGAATCCTCTCACACCTGGTGGGTAAGGTGAGTCCTCTCTACCAGCCCGACGTTACATCTCCAGTGGCGGCTGGCTTTTGAATGAACATCCTGGTAATCTTCTTTCTCGGCTCAACACGGCTTGTATAGGCTATTCACGATAAAGTGAGCAGCAACATGCATTAACCGCTAATAAATAAACCTTATTGCAGCCTTAGGCGTTATATTCTGAAAGTCGTGAAATGTGTACACTGTATTTACTGGCCACATTGCAATGTTTATATTAAAAACCAGTAGGAAGATAGAAATTGGTTGAAATGAAGAAATTGGGTGAAAGGAAAAAATTATAAAGTTCTTAAAAAGTGTTAATTTTACCATGAACAGCATATAAACAAGTTTGTGGGCTAGGGCTGACGACAATAAAAATACCCCTCCTGCAGCCGGAGGATAGGCAGTTTCATTGGTAGTCATCTGGCTGAAGTGCGGCAATCTGGTAACCTGATGCAGCGAGAGACATCAACAGAAAGGGCAGGTGACGGAGGAGGATCCGAGACGACGGCAGACGCGAGAGTGTGTATGTTGTGTGGACGAATAGAGTGCTACTGTGCACGGAGGCGGACTCCTTTACGATCAGACCGCTTGGAGCCAAAATTCTGGGTCTTAGTGAAGGACCCAAAGACATTATGGTAACGTACAAGAGGATTGGTGAGCCAGAGAGTATGTGGGCCGATCTCGTGGGCAGGATGTGACGCGCATCTTCTCTGGTAAACCGGGCCTCGGGAACAGCCACACGTGTCATGAAAAGGAAGGAGTAGCATGGGGTGACCTCCGAGCTGTGTCAAGGGTTGTCCTTGGCAACTGGTCACTGTGGGAAGGGACTCGTGCGGGCGGTGGTTAGAAAACCGCAACCGGCGTGTCTATGTCTCTGGCAGGCACAATTAACATAATTGAGAAAATAACAACATTATATTACCTATGAGGTAATCAGAGCCGGTATGGTAGGCAGGTAGCGGACTTTACTTCGCTAAGACTCCATGAAACTGAGCCCAAATATTCAAATATTGATAATTTTACATCATAATTTCAGTGATGGCGACCAGCTGAGCAATAATAGTTCTATGTTGTTGTTGTGCATGGGAGGGTGCTAGGACATTCCGGGCTGGTGGAATCTTGACTGAATTAATGTGACTGTAGGATTGTGTAATATGAACTTTATTGTATGTACATGTCGGCAGATTACTAAACTCCCTATTAAGGGCTACTCGTACCAAACCTGCAGCCGCGGAGTTCAAATGGGAAATAAATGTTACAGAAATCTCTTCTCAATTAATTAATATAAAAAAATCAATAAATGTTTTTGAAATTTTTGTAACTTGTCAGTATTCTCCGAGAAAGTTGCGTTGGATATTTTCTGAGAAACAAATACGTAAACATAAGCGATCTTTAAAGTTTACTTTGTTTTTCTACAAGTAGGAAGGTGGAAGACGAAATGAAGAGGGTACGGAGTATTCCTCAATGGTACCAATGTCTGCCTGAATACTGTGCTGGTTGTGTTAGTGGGATGAGGAAATACGACACTTCTCATTCGTCCACACGTCAACAGAGAGGTGTTATACACCCAGGTTCTCGATGTGACGCGTCAATGACTGATTACTTACCCCTCCTGATGTCTGCCCTCCCCTCAACCCCGCTGCCGACACTTACTTTGATTACTTCGATACGGAGCACTGACTTCGCGACTCTGCGGCAGAGGTCGCGTGAAAGCGAGCTTTCAACTTGCAGTACACTTGCGAAGGGAGTTGCTGCGGTTATGTGGTCTGTGGGCGGAGCCAGGCTAACGCTCGTGTTTTGTCCGTCACATTGGTGCTAAACAACTGATGTTTCACCCACAATCCTGGGTCACTTTTGATTTGATTCATAAAAGCGGCTATGGCCTCACTTCACGTAAGTACTGCAACGTTGCCTCTTTTTAACATCAATATACTAAGTCAAGAGAAACTTACGAGATAAAATAGTAACATGGAGACAGAAATCATTTGAAAATATTCACAAGAATTTTTAGGACTCAAACGTTTTGTTAATATAAAAGTATCGGATTATTTTTTTCAATCAAATTTTAACTGACATTTTATCTATAAATTATAATATTATATTTATAAATAATATGAATAAAACCAAGAATAAAATGTGCGTGTTGGTAATGCGTAGTAAGTAACTATGAATGTGCAATATTTATTGTGCCATTAGAGACTTCTGTTCAAAGACAATGAGAGTCAGAGGGTAGTACGAGAAGGATAATAAGGAAAGAGACTTATCCAACCTCGAACTGGCGACCACTCGCTCGCCACCGGGAACCACACATAACTTAGAAAATTACAACTTAGAACAGCAGCAACTTAGAAAGTCATAACTTAGAACTATCATAACTTAGAAACACAGAAATTAGAACTGTCATAAGTTAGCAACACATAACTTAAAACAGGCATAACTTTGAAAATTCCTACTTATGTGTTTCTAAGTTAGATATTTCTAAGTTATGGCAGCACCCCTCGCCACCCAGTGAGAGAGGAAAACGTTCTGGCTTGCTGGTAGACCACCGACTGCGATCTTCCTTCAATTCGGAGCCCTGTCCATCTTCTCAACCCACTTCTTCTGTTACTTCGCCCCTTGTTTGGCACAGCTTGTGACGTCGTTCTTAGGTAGATTTAGCTTCAGATCGTTGATAATCTGTATTCACACTGACTAGTCAGCTGGATCAACATGTTGGTCATACCTCGGTGGATTGCCCAGCTTGTTTTAGACTTTCCGACATTTCAGATCTGTTTTCGAAAATGTTTTATAATTAGTGTACTGCTCTCGTTTCGCGCCTAGACTTTTGCTCGAAGGAATTGTGCCGGACGATGGTGATATTCAGCGGGTTTTCTCGGGGATCTCCTGTTTCCCCCACCCTTGCATTCCAGCGCCGCTCCATACTCACCTCGCTTCACCCTCATCGGCTCTCAGATCTCAATGTTAAGAGACACACAGACCTCTCAACTCTCCTGCGTTTGGCCACTGCTGCTCTTACAAACTATCGCGATCCACTGCACCAACTTTCTGGTCATTATTTGCCTCTGCGCAACCAAATGTGAGAAGAAGGTTCTGGGTTAGGACACCTACAATATAAACACTGCTGCATATGGAGGGTCGGCAGTCTGCGATAGCCACCTGACTTGAGTGCGACAAGAGTGTGTCGAGTGACTTGGAAGTAAATACGAGTATATGTGTGGCGGCGACTAACAAGAGCGCGCGAGTGCGGCAAAGGGCGAGGAGTGGAGGGTTGCTGTGAGTGGCTGTTCTCGGGATGCTCCAGAACATTCCAGACTGGTGATATCTGGACTGAAACAAGGTGGAACTGAATCTACGAGTGATACAGACTTTGGAACTGTCAGTTACCAAACATTTAATTTTAATAGTTATTCGATAATTAACTATTTATAGATATTGATTTTAACTTTAAGTATTAAACTCTTGTGATGCATATGTTACTGTATTTAAGAAACAAATAAACGTGTCATAAATTAGGTAATTTTAATTATTTTTTTTTAATTTCTTAAATTTTGGTGTTGCCGTAAACGTACTATACTGAGAGATAGCGCGTGGAATATCCGCAGAGGCAAACTAATAGGTTATTTGAAAATGACCACGGATGCGAGAACTAGCAGGTTTAGCCCGGAGAAAGGGCGACGTAGACAGCATATAGGAACGTGGACATCGAGTCCATACACAGAGCTTTAATACCTCCCCCTTCTTCACCCTCGGCGTGTGGAACTCGAGCACAAGGTAGTAGGCCCACATTCAAAGCCAATAGGTTTCTCCCTCGCTCTTCCCTCGGGGGACACATAGTGGGACATCGCGCATCGCCAGGTGCTCGCGATATTGCCTGCAGGACGCAGCCCCATGAAGTACTCCACGGGGTTCGGCAAGCTAGTGTGGCGTACACCCTTCCCGTACCGACCCTTTCCAAACTAACTTCAACCCCCCCCCCCCCCCCCTTCCGCGGGGGGGCCTCCGCAATGCCGGAGAGAGGGTGGACATGGCAGGTCTAAATTTATCGTCGCACAAGGAGAAACCCGACAGTTGGGTTGAATGTTTATCTGGACTTCTGGGGTATCACTGCAACAACGAGATACGGCTTCGTAAGCTGCTAATAGACAAAACAGAGAGAGAACATTGGACTTTGGACCTTACGTATTATTTGAAATTCTTTATTCGATAAGTTAAGGACCTCAGCTCCCATTCAATTAATAATTTCTATAAACATTTGTTTACACTGTTCTGCTTAACATCTATACAATTTGTTACAATTTTTCAGCGCGTGTAGACGTAATTAGGTTATTTAAGATACGGGGGTCTTAATTATAATTAAGTTTACAATTTAATTACTTTATTTATTTACTAAGAAATTCAAAAATATACTCAGACATAATGAGCCATATTCAAAGCTGATTTAAACTTGGTCTAAACTATAGTTATAGTTTATATCGCCATACATAGCCAACTCACACGATTTGTTCGTATTCAGAAGGCGATATTTGAGGTGAGTATTTTAGCCAGGCATGGTTTACTTTCAATGAAAGGCTCACAAAAAATGTAGAATATCCCCCGGTGGGATCCGAAGAATGAAGTGGCCAGCTTATTGAGCTGACGTGGACTGCATGGAGAACGCGTGGTTCTTCCTCTAACGAGCGGTTTCAGATCGTGCACAACCACCAATGATCTTTAAGGCTGTAAAAACAGCCGCAATAGGGAATTGAACAATTTGTCTCAGGAAATGCTTAATTATCTTGTTTTTGGCATCCTCGTGGGATATGAGCGTGCCTCAGGAATAGTGGAGGTCTTACAAGGTACTGATGCTTGTCAATGTATCTGAGATGTCCTGCTTTTTTTTTAATTGAATCTAATCAGATTTCTTAGTTTATTTTGTTTATCAGTTTATGCCTTTTGTTTATTTCATACTGAGATGATGGTACCGAGTTGTGTTTTTTCCCCCCACTTTATGTGCTATTACGAGATAAACATGACATGTGAACTACTTTTATTCAATACAGGCTAACATCCTGGATTATGATATATGCTAAACCTTTTGCGAGCTAATACACCTGACAATGCTTGTAATAGAGATGGCGGTGGCAGGTTTTTGATTGTAAATATTGAAATTGTTGCGTAAATAATACGTCCGACAACATTGCAATAATGGCTGTGTATTAAGTTAACGAAATGTCAACTCGTAATTCATTTGTAGGCCTACCTCAAAGCCGGGAACGTGAAAGTTTTTTGATGTTCGTTCTGAAGCAAGGGGACGACAAATATAGTGCATATGTTATTATTTACTACCACGCTTCCGAAATAAATATTGGACCACAAAACTAGATCCTAAGAAAAGATAAAACGGTAACGTTATTTTTCTCTACGCTTTCTATAATACCATCCTCTATCCGAGTTTAGTCGTTTGCTATACCGCTGAATATATATTTCCTGATACATCACAACTAGAATGTAAAAATTAACCTACAGAGGTACAGGCTGTTCACGGTAAGGTGAGCACATTTTAAGGCCCTTATAAATTTTTACTTTCATCCAATTTCCATCTTTCTGCTGCTTTTTAATATAACAATTGCAATGTGACCAATAAACACAGTGTATAATTTCACAACCATCAAAATTTAATGCCTGTTGTGAGGGTCTAAAAAGTGCTCACTTTATCTTGAACAGCCTATACAAATGTTTTCTCGCGGAACGCAATGAAGCACTGGGAAAAATGTACATGACATACGATAGCCTAAGTTTATTTATCTTACAAAATAACCAGTCACGGAGGCAAAAACGCATGCAATTTTCAGTGACACTCTGCTCCTAAAAAACGAAAGGAGCATTTTCTAACGAAAACATTAGCCACGGCTGACCCTAATTAAGGTGAGGCCCCAAGGCCATAGGACATCCTAAGTAACTCATTTTTCAACCATACAAAAAACCCAAGTATGTTTAAAAACCACCATGAAAATAGGAAAGAGCATAGATTTGTAAATCAACTAAGGCAGAAGGTATCCTGCCAAACTGCATTGATATACAAGAAGTAAAAACTACACTACAAAGTGAACGATTGGAATTATCAATAGTATATTTTAATATTTCTTAGTATTTTTTTCTCTTTTCTTTGCACTAATATTACGAAGACCTCAAGAGGATCAGAACAACAATCCATTTTACCATCTTAAAACAAACGAGTATTTTACAATAATATTTGGAAAATATGCATAGAAAAATATTCCTTCCCAAATGGACTTTTAATTATTTGCTTTCTTATTACATTTCTTGTCCCACATGGACTCATGGACTCTTTAAAGGTTAATTTCCACATGGTTTTTTTAAATTATTTTATTTATTTATTTATTTACTCACAATAATCGGTTTAAAACATTTACAAAAGTCACCTAAGTGTTGAGCCAAGAGAATTTCAACATTGAAATTCACAAAAATTATTAAAAATAGGCGAGCGGAGACTCGTACTGTCGTTCCATCCCTAACTTTCCCTATCCATAACATTTATCGCCATTTAAAATTTTATCTTTGGCTTTGTACAACAAATGCAAAATTTATGTCTCCCAAACCTGGCCACCTAAGATGTTCCATGGCCATTAACAGGTATTTTTTTATGGTAACGTTGGTTTACTTCAGTTACACAATTCATTATTCAAAATTTAAATCCACCACTATTTTCAAATTAATACAGAGACAATCTCTGGCTTCTAAGTTCTAGTAGAGGCCATTTAATCTTCCCAAACAGCCCGTTTCCAAAACGGAGGGCGAAACAAAACCAAGAATAAATATATTCGATCAGCCAAAAATGGCAGAGAACTGACAACATACAGAGTATCATTTTCGGGAAAATTGGAAGCGATTCCTTATTATGTTGTGCAGAAAAAACTTATCCCGCTCATATTACCCAAAAATACCCTGACTGTAAATTAAACATTAGAGCGTCAAAATAACGCTCCTGCAATTCTTAAGGGCTTTAGATTTTTATTTAACCAGTGATCAAACCTAAATACCTGACCTGTTATCTGGGGAGACTTCCCTCGCAGCCAAGCGTCCGACTCTGATACCAGGTTTTGGTAACGCTTAAATACAAATTTCGAGCATTGCCTCACTATGGGGGTAGGTAGAATCATCCACCAATAGCGAGCAGTGTCGAATAAAACCTCCTCGCAATTATCCCCTAGCAGGGTACCCACAGTTCGCTAAGTGTAAAGAACAGCCCAGTTCATTTTCTATGACGTAAAGTCCGCCGATTCAATTTCAGCCATGTAAATTGGCGCGGGTCAGGCGCGTGGTTTCTGACATTGACATTGCCACGGTCGGGAGCATGTCCAACAAAACATTTGTGCGGTAATTATGCAGCTACGAGCCTGACCCGCGCCAATTTACATGGCTGAAATTGAATCGGCGGACTTTACAGCTACGAGCCGAAACTCGATCAACGCGGACATCCTTCTTCAGAAATGTAAATGTTCTTAAATATAAAAATAAGTTCTGTGGTATATTTAGTTCATTTTTCACACAATTTGTTTTCACCACACGTCGCTCGATCAATAATTGTCCATGCCGGACTGGTGAAGTCATTCTTGCGTGAAGAAACGGGCCAAGGCGGAGAGACACTACGCGTCATCATTAGCGTGCGTGTCTCAAAATGTACCTTGTTAATGAATTCCAGGTAACTTTTGTGGAAAGATTCCGATCACACCGTTTCTTAAAATCGATGCCTCAGAACTTTGAGCTTATTTAGGACGACAGCATGTAAACAAAATAAGATGTGATTGGTTTTTAACATATGCATTTACTCGTTACCTATTTTTAACCTTTTCTTTCTATGCCATTACCACCGCGCAGGCGACTTTTGATTCCGGCTTGAACGATTCGAACTGTTCGCCGGTTGCAAGTAGAGCAACAAGAAGGAAGTGCTGTCAACATTTGTTTGACTCATTCGATAGTTTCCTGCCGGAATTTACAAAGTTGCCAAGGCGTGTGCCTTCACGGAAAAATTACCTAAATCACAGCAAATGACGAGACACTCGAGAAAGACTTGATTTCCAAGAGAACGGAGATGAGTTGAGTTTCGGTGAGAGATTTGTGGCTGGCTCTTAAGAGCGACATCTTGAAAGCTGGTGAGGGTGAAATGAGGTGAGGATGGAGCAGCACCGGAATGCACGGGCGGGGGAAACCGGAGCTCCCCGGGTAGTTCCCCCGACCAGCGGCATCGCCCTGCACGATTCCTACCTTGCGATAATCCGGGAGTGACACGGCCGGGGAGGCGAGCAGTCTAACCGCTCAGCCACCGCGGCCCCTCGAGATAACGAAGGAAACCTGAGATCTCTTGATTGCGTTTCAACAGATGGGAGGGGAACGTAGAGCTGACACTTTAGTACTTCAGGAGGCGCTATAAAGAAAGAAACTGAAACATTTTTTCATCCCTTCGCTACAGCGTCGGAGACCGCGCGCGCGCGCGTGTGTGTGTGTGTGTGTGTGTGTGTGTGTGTGTGTGTGTGTGTGTGTGTGTGTGTGTGTGTGTGTGGGCTCCCCTCGTCATAACGTTTTATGTCTCGTGAAAGGGTCCGAGGTATGTAACGGAATGAAGGGGGCCAAGGGATGGGGGTGTTAATGAAGGTGGAGAAGTCGGCTCGGGTAGGAGTTAGTGCGGGACTTTGTCTTTAGAGGGCACTTCCGGGAAATTGGCGGCGGGCTGCGCCTCACTAGGGGATGGTGTGCAGTGTGTATATTGTCGTTGGGGGGGGGGGGGGGGTTGTTCACTCACGCAGTGCCACGCCTTCAGCTCATCTAGAGAGACCACGTGCTTGGTCCATCGGCCCCGGCAGGGAGCCGCAGTGCTATACGCTATTCACGGTAAAGTGAGCACTCTTTAAAGCCCTTCCAACATGCATTAACCACTAATAAATATATTTTATTGATGCCTCAGACATTAAACTTCGATGGTGGTGAAATTTATACAGTGTGTTTATTGGTCACGTTGTAATGTTTATAATAAAAAGCAGCAGGAAAATGGAAATTGGATGTAAGGAAAAATTTAGCAGGGCCTTAAAATGTGCTCACTTTACCGTGAACAGCCTATGCCAACCACGCTGAGGGAGAAACAGCCTAACTCACCTCCCGGTTACGACCCTACGAAAAAGAATACAACCCATAATCGGAAGTAAAGGCTGTTCACGATAAAATGAGGTCTTTTGAACTTAACATCGGTAAAAAGTCGCTGCTCCTACCTGCATATATTTTAAACGGTCTCACTGAGTGACGTGCGCCCAGTAAAGATGGTAGCGGATGCGGGAAAGTAGTTCCATGTCTTAACATCGAATTAAAAATGTTAGTTAAAAATTTATGATAACTTAAATTATTTCTTACGCTTTTTTTTAAATGTATATAAGTGTAAAATTGAGCAGATTTGTATAATATTTACTTTTATATTAATTTCACTGTTTGACTTGACCAACGCATGAATTAGCCGATGAAGCTCATGTCAGTGTTAATTTTATATAACGCACGTACAAGTATATATTAAGCAGGTTTTCAAAAGTGCTCAGTTCACCATGAACAGCCTTTCAACTGCCAGAACTACACGTATACAAGACGTTTTCTTTCGACCCTCTTGTCACCGGAGGAACGCGAGTGTATCGATCATAAAGTTACCACGTGGAAATTGGTATGGGATCAGTGGAAATGCTTTCCGATGCAGCGTGGAATTAAAACGTGAGTAACAAGAACTACTTATCACTACCGTATTTAACAAAATATAAATCAGCAAAATGTTCAAAATGTTAATAATGCTATTTTAAAACTAGGCAATGACTATTTTCATGAAATGTAGAACATAATATACCTTCACAGTAGTGCCGCCACACGCCTTCCTGGCATAGGAACGCGGAGCACTGTATGTCATCTTCCCGCGCTGTGTCGTCCCGTGCACCTCAATCAAACGATGGAAAGGTTATGCCGGAATCACATAGCCCCCGAAGCACACGATACGACGGCCATCAGACAATGAAATACAAGATAGATCGCCGTAAGCCCTACCGATTCTGTCGTCCGACTAGCAATTTTAGATTATATATGATTTCTTATATTCGTCGTGTCGTGCGGCACGGCGCACAGAATCAACAATATTGCAAAATGAAATTATATTGGAACATTTTCCTACAATGGTAAGTACGCAGCTTAAAAGATAAATAAATTGAAAACTACTGTATCTAACTTTTAGAAATAATAATTTTACCTTTGTATGCATTAGCGATGCCAATTTGTCACAATTATCTATTACAAATTTCCCTCTTGTTCACCGTCCTTGAGACTAACGTAGCCTATCAGCGTTTTCTAAATAGTTAGGTTAAATGCAGAGAGCGGGGTGTCGGTCGTGCTGTAAATTCAAGTAGTCACATTAAACTGTGTCGTGGTTGCATTTTTGATCGTGTCGTGCTGTGTTGGTCGGGGCTATGTGATTCCGGCATTAGTGTGTGCATGTTGTTCACTAAACCGTGCCTTGCAGCAGCCGTGGTGGCTCAGCGGTTTGACTGCTCGCCTCCCACCAAAGGCGAACCGAGTTCAATCCCCGGTCGGTTCAATTCCCGGATTTTCGGAAGTCGGTTGGTTTTCTCGGGATATCACCCGTTTCGTTCGCGCTTTCATTCCGGCGCTGCTCCATTATCACCTTATTTCATCCTCATCGGTTCTCAACGCCTCGTTGTTAAGAGGAGTGTGGACCCGCGCGTCCAAGGTCAAGAAGCGAGGGAGCGATACGGGCGACACTAACACGCACGCCTAGTGCCTCATCGCTCCTACGTGCAAAGCGTGCAGTGTTTCCATCGTGGACCTGTACTGTGCAAATCATATGTGTAAAATTTTTATTTTATAAAATGCAATAAAATCATGCAGATTAAACAACGCCCGTATGTTTGCACTTTTCTCTTGGCGCTTAAGGAAACTGCATAGGCAAGCTTTAAAAATGCGATATTTGACCATTTTCACTAATTTTTTCTCCGTGAATATAGTTAATATATTAAAAAGTAAACACATAGAGGCATAGATAACTTTTTTTTTTACCTTTTCTAGCGAAAAGTCGCATTTACAGAACATACATTTACCGAGATACGCGAATACGCACAAACAACGATTTCACAAAGCCATGTTTCAATGCACACTCCTCTTAAGAGCCGCTCAAATCTCACTGAGACGTGTTCGTCTCTTTGTTGCAACACACGAAAGGGCCTCCCGAAATGTTATCACCATCCCGAAAATATACGTAGAGCTGCCGCCAGTATCAGTAAACTCCGATTTATGCGACGTCGATATCTTTCTACTTTATCATTTATGAGTTACGCCAAGTTAACGGCAGGTATATTCAAAGTTTCCTGCGATAACGATGCTGGCATTTATCGTGAAAGTTGAGAAGTTACAGTTAAGTCTTAACGCCGGAGGGCTCTTTATTATTACTTGCCATGGGGAGAAGAGACAAAGTAGTTCTTGGAAAGTTCGAAGTTTTCTCGCTCCCAAAGGCTGCGTATCTCAGCGCTATGAAATATCATTAGTCAAATATATATTATACTTTCTCAGACAAAAGCAGTCGCGAAAACATATGAAGGCGGTAATAATATTAAAAATAAATAATCCAATAGTGGGAAAGACGAGAATATCTATGAGTACGATAGCACTTTGCAGATATCAAGGTGTGAACCATAACATTGTGTATAGGGGAGAGTATTTTATAGAGAGTATACTTCACGCTGGTAAACTATACCTACGTATTTTTATGCACGTACTGTAATCGAAAGCTTCATTACTCTCAGTGAAACAAAGCCATCGACAAATAACGTGTAAGTAAATAAGCGTTCACTTATTGCGAACTAATTTTCACGATAAGCAGGCTATAGAACACTGCAGCTGAATGCTCCTGTACTAGCCTGACCTTCGTGACTCAGAACAGCTAGCCTCACACTGTAAGAAATTCCTGCCAAATTTACCATATCAGTGTATACGTATGATGAGAAATTGCAAATGGTAAATAAATTTCTCATACATCCATAGCAGCGTTCCTGCGTTTGCTAAGGAAATAGTAAAATGCTTTGTGTAGTAGCGACGCTTAACATTCCTATATTTGTAGCTCAATATCTGGCACTATTCCCAGACTATGTAAAGGTTGAAAACTTCCATTGGAGTTTAAGTTTACCAAATTATTTTTTACAGTGCACATAGTACACGCTTAAGCGGAATGGCGTAGCAATGCCTTGTATGCATGACCTTAGTCATTCTCTGGTTGGCGTAACGAGGCATCTTGTGTCTGATTGGCTACTACTTCACACTGTGAAGATCAGTTCTCGATGATCTTCCCTCTCGACGACGTGTTCTCATACCGTGCTACTACTCTACGCTATGACTGGTTGATATCACTAATCACCGAACACAAAGCCTCCATCTTATTGGCTCTGACGGCCTAGCAAATTCTTATACGCTATTCACGATAAAGTGAGCACTTTTGAAAGCTCTGTCATTTGGAATAACAGTCAGGAAATATATTTTACTTTAACCTTAGAAGTTAATTTCCGAGTGCAGTGCAATATACACACTTTGTTTATAACTTACATGACAACATTGATTTTAAAACATGGTTAAAAATAGGAGAAATGGCTGACAGGAAAAAGTAACTAACACCTCAAAAGTGCTCACTTTACCGTGAACAGCCTATAGTCAGCGCGCAGCAACATTTTTTTTATTTGCAAATCTTGAAAGCCTACATTCATAGAGTATGAGACTGAAAGCCTACATTCATAGAGTATGAGACAGAAAGCCTACATTAATAGAGTATGAGACTGAAAGCCTACATTCATAGAGTATGAGACTGAAAGCCTACATTCATAGAGTATGAGACGGAAAGCCTACATTAATAGAGTATGAGACTGAAAGCCTACATTAATAGAGTATGAGACTGACAGCCTACATCCATAGAGTATGAGACTGAAAGGGTTAAAATGATCCAACCACGATACTGGTTCTGCAGTAAAGTGTTTTACAGTACAACTAGTTATGGAATATTTCCTCGAAAACACGTGGCAGTACTTACAGGCTTTTCTATACACTTGAGTGAAGCTTTGATCAAACTGATTATGCTACTGGGGTTAAGACATTCAGCAGTTAAAACCATAAGTGTTAAAAAAGTTATACGTTTTCTAAGGTGTGTGATGTTAATCCTAGAAATCCGCTATCTTCACTCAATAAGAATCTTCTCTTATGTGGTCTAAAAAAAACCTGTTTACTGCCTGTCATCATGTCTTTAGACTGCTGGCTGTTTCCCTGGAAGTAGTTCGCAGCGGAGGAAAAACACGTCATTAACTCTTGTTATTCGTTCCCAGTCGTTTGTCTTTCCACAAAAGACAACGCTGTTTTACTGTCAAATTTTTCTAGTAAACTGCCTAGACGGCAACGGAAGATTTTAACACTGTATAGAAATAGTGCAATATAACATGGTTAAGATATAGGAATGTTTAGTGTCATTACTATAGGCCTAACAACATGTGCAATTCTTATTCTAAAGTCTACTTCTCTCTGTCCAAATATTTTAACTAAGCAAAAAGCATATTACACATATTATATATATATATATATATATATATATATATATATATATATATATATATATATTCAGAATTTAGCGCAGTTTGGTTTGTATAGCTGTGGTGAAGGATAGAAGTATAGTGTGGGTTATTAAGTTTTCAGTTTTGGTTACTTTTGGTAGAAAAATTAACTCTAAAAAATCTTTTAAAACCAAACTTTATTTTTAAACTAACTACAAAGATAAAAATTAATTATTAAAAAAACTTTTAACACCAACCTTTTATTTATAATTCCACTAAAAAGAGAAAAATAATTATAGTAGTTACAGAATTTGTAGAGATTGTAAGACGTGGTCGAAAAGTCGTAATTAACTTTACTACAAATTATTATGTTAATATCAATTTATATTTATATATTAAATATAAATGTATATAAACATAATAATTCTGTAACTACTATAATTATCTTTATATTTTTAGTACATTTATAATTTAAGATTGGTTTTAAAAGTTTTTTTATAATAAACTTAATTTTCAATTTTTAGTCTCAACAATTTTTTGTTATTATTATATATGTAGACTATTTATACAGTCGTGAGACTAAAAAGACTAAAAATGTGCAGTTAAACACTAGTAGCCCCTTCCACACTTCGGACTGCAACTTGATGAACAGTAATGCACTGCACGCAGACTGGACGCCAGTTCAGTGCATAGAGGTATACATGAGGTCATACAGACACCGTACTACATAAAAACAATGCAAGTCAAATAAAACTTGTAAAATAATTATAGGAGTAGTTACAGAACTTGTAGAACTTGTAAGACGTGGTCGAACAGCCGTAATAAATTTTACTACATATCGATATTATTATATCAATTTATTATATTTAGTATATATATAAAAGCTTCGCGTAATATAGAACGCATACCTCATTTGCATAAGAGTAGTAAGCACATACCTTACGTAATGCTCTTAACTATACGCACCAATCTTTTATTTGCTAAACATAAATTGATACAAAAATATTACTGTAATATGTAGAAAATTTATTACGGCTGTTCGACCACATCTTACAAGTTCTACAAATTCTGTAACTACTCCTATAATTATTTTTATCTTTTTAGTTAATTTATAAATAAAAGATTGGTTTTAAAAGGTTTTTTTACAGTTAGTTTATTTTTCAGTGTTTATTCTCACCTATTTATTATATAGGTAGAGTATTTATACATTCACAGACTCGTCCGTCACTGGTATCGCATGCGATCAGGCGAGTTTCAGTGCACTCTTTTCTCTGGAAGTTGAACCGGCATGCTGAATATTCATTATTCACCTTACACGCGTGTGTATGTCGATGTATTTAACATTTAAATACGAGTTCACGCAGATAGGAATCTTCAAATGGCATTTCACATACACACATACGGCCGATCATTTGAATTCCTCCTTGTGTTTCATAGTTTGGATGGTTTTTTGCCCACACATCTGTGTGTAAATGAGGACTTCCCCTGCACTGAAACTCCACACGCCACCAGTAATAGACAACTTGTCCATCAAATACATCGTGATAGCTAGTGATTCGGTGGGCGCTGGACAGACACCTACCGTACATACAAACAAGTGAAGGCAACTAAAAACTTGTAAAAAAGTTGTGCATTTGAAATGATGTAATGGCACTCCGGCTTGACGCCTTTATGAAGTTTAATTTTTGCACATAAACTTGTAGTGCCGAATATTGAAGTTATCGGGAATTTTCTCGAAAACAAGTGTCACACTTCTGGAAAATTATTTTTTCTGTGACTTTCTCTACACTAGCGAGAACACAAAACTCTCACTGTGTACTACGTAATTTCCGTTTCTCGAGGCCATTACTTTTGAGGGTTTTCCATTCGATGGTTGGATTTCGATAGTTCACGCACTAACTTTTTATCGCTATTATGACCTGTTTTCCGAGGAAAGGTGGCTATTATGACCTGTTTTCCGAGGAAAGGTTAATGCGCGGACTAAACTGCAACTTCTTACGTGCACGCTTGTTCATTTCCTTTGGCTGTTTGCTGCGTGTGTGAGAAGACTTTGTCTACTAGTCTGGGCCAATCAGAACTGAGTTACGATGACACTGAACGTCCGTGATTGGCTAACAGACACGTAAAAGTTGAAATAATGCAACCACGACATTGGCTCTGAACTAACGTGTTTCTCAGTACAACTATTCGTGGAATCTTTCTGAGAAAAACAGGGGCCATTATTTATGAATGGTTAAATACTAATAACGTACAGCATGGAGAATGTCTTAAGATTATTTTTTAAGTAATGAAACGTCGTAACCATTTCTCTTAGAATGACATTTGATTGCTCTTCTGAGGCTATAAATATTCCTTTGGTGTATGTATTTCTTCCCATAAAAAAAAAATTTCACACAATATTCCATTGACTATACTGTTCACATCCCCGTAAATACAACAATTCTAAGAGAAAATTATTTTAGTTTGAGAAACGGAAAAAAAAATCGGTAACTTGCAAACAAATGGTAGTAATTTCACAATTTTTTATGTAGCTTTAAACAGTATAAAAAAAACAGTAACAACTTCGTTATTAATAATCGAATTTCGTAGGATTAACTATAACGTCAGAAAGTAAGTTTAATAAAGATATAATGTTCCTAAAATTTAGGCTGGTCCTGTAAGTACCCAATTGCTCCAAGTATGAAATTAAAATTAATTATCTCAATATTGTGCAACCTGCCTTCGTGTATTTATTGCCAGGGACATCCGATTGACGCGAAAAGATTTCCCGACCTGTTGTATTTCATAACAGTTTAGCTCAGCTCTACTTTCGTGATTGGTTGATCTAGGTGTTACGCGTCTTAGGTGTCTGCCCGCGAATCACAGACGTACAATATCGAAGTAACTTCATTGCGATTGGCCAGTCAAGTTAGAACATATTTTCTCACTGACACACGCCGCCAATAAGCAAAATAAAAGTACTGGTACAGCCGTAGGGTATTTAAATCTGGCATGTGCGGGAATATTTTCGCGAAATTCAGTTCTCCTATTTAATGTATGTTAGAAATACGTTCCTTATTAGAAATGATTGAGCGAGAAAACTTTGGCGACCTTGGAATGGGCTGAATTCTAAGAAACGAGGACGGGCGTGATTTTGGTAGTTTTTCAGCGAATCTTTCTGACGACACAAAAATACTCTCTCAGAGCACACACTTTTATAAGTAACAAAAAACCGTCACGTTTACAAATCGTGATCGTGTGAATCTACGGAAGTATAGGCCTATCGTTCTACGGGAATATAATGGGATTGAGAGTTTTCAACCCGCCTTAAAACTAAGAGGTTAATCGAAGGTCCAGGGTGAGGATAGGTCCTGGGTGAGGATAGGTCCTGGGTGAGGATAGGTCCTGGGTGAGGATAGGTCTTGGGTGAGGATAGGTCCTGGGTGAGGATAGGTCCTGGGTGAGGATAGCACCTGAGTGTGTCTGAGGGCCGAGTACCACGCGTCTAGCCACGTAGGAAAGTTTCCAACCACAAGGGCAGATTCTCGCTGCTTTATTGAGATTGGGCAACATGAAACCATAGTTACACCCCATGCAAATTTACACTGGACTACAAAGGGAGGAGGGAAACCAGCATATACACCGTAAAACCTACTCCAGAGAAAATAATTGCAAAAATGCATGCAATTTATGAAGTAGGAAAATATATCTTCTAGGACGGAGGATGCGAAAGGATTATATTTTTTGAAAGGGTGTTTGAAACACACGAAGAGAAATAATTACCTGCACACTCTAAATTTAGAGTGGGAATGCTACTCACCGTATAATACATAGTAAGTGCCCGCGCTGTAAGAAACCCCTGTATCTGTACAAGGAATTGTTTGATACCCGATTGCCAAAGATATTATTGTAACTCTACAAATAATGTAAACTAAATTTCTCAAAATCTTGCGAGAAACGTGTGAAACTACTACGGTGTTCTAACCGACAAGTGATATAGACATCAAGTTTGACCTACGTAAATAGTTCAACATGTTCTCTAGAATAATGTGTAGCAAATATGCACTGCCATTTCTGTATTGTTACAAGGATATTTTTGGCAACAAGTCAGCAAAAAATTGTTTGTAACAAGCTGTGCGAGTAGATGACATCTTCGAGAACAGCTGACAGTGGTTTACTACAACGTCTTGTGACAGATGTTGACAAAGCTGCTTTTCGACCCCGACGTCCCGTCCTCGTATTCCAAGAATGATGGCTGTACATTGAGGCTAGTTTACTATGTAAGACATCCACCAATAAGCCTTCTTGTACAAAGAGGCGAGGTTCAAATAACTGACAAAATTTAAACGCTACTTTCCAGTTGAATTCATTATAACATAAGAATGAGTTTGATTTTCGGTCATTATGTAAGCATGTAAGTTGTTTTGCTGTAAGGTTTTCTGCTTCAAACTGAGCGGAGATAAAGCACTAATAGTCTTCTTCTTTTTTTTTTTAGTTACAAGGTCGCACCTTCCCGGACAGGACTTGTTGCGCCATTTGAGGCGCTTTCCATCGCCATGGTCATACAGCTGTGTCCAGTGAGGAAAAAAAATTCCAATACGAGGTAACATCTCTCTAAAAATTAATATGTACGGCCATCTGTTTTCCGCGAAAAGATTTATGGTGAAGATAGACTTCAGCGTGTTGTGTGCATGTTTGCAAACTTTCTTTCGCTATTGGCCTCGTATGTGTGTGAGAAAATATCGACTGGGCCAATTAGAATGAAGTTACCATTACACTGAACGTCTGTGATTGGCTGGCATACACTTAAGATGCGAGAGTTAAAAGTATCCAACCACTACACTGGTTCTGAAATGACGTATTATGTAGTAGAACTAGTGGAAACTTTGCGCGAAAAACATGTGGCATTGTTAGTAAGTAAATGGAAAAGTTACGAGAGCGAAAAATAAATTCTCTACATGGAAAAATGCGCTCGACACTCCAGTTAACTTTACAACTTTAATGGGGTATAGTTATAGATAGGGACCTGAAAAATTCCCAAGTTTGTCGACCTCCAGGCTAGACTCCTCGGTCTTATGTGCACTCATGCAGATATTAATTGTCTATTGGTTTCTAGCTCCCACAGCGGAGGGCGATGATTGGGCGTGCATTTTGTTGTATTTTTCTCACCTTCCCAGAGTTATGCAGGAGATGTCAAACCATGCGGGGACCAACAGAAAAGGCGACACAAACGTAACCGTTTTCAAATTCTAGCGAGAAATTTGCTGTTACTTTTCGGGACAAGCTAAAATTGAAAAACTCGTGCGATGATGCTACTCCTGTGATTGGACCGTCTCGTAATGCGACACCTCCTGTAGAAACCTGAGCCAATTATTAACGTGCAGTTAAATGCACGGCCAATCATCGCCCACTACTACAAGTTAAACTGCATTCAAGTGTATATATGTGTTTTGATTCCATTGGTCCATAGTTGGTTAGACAAGTCCTGAACGACTTTCAACCAATAACGAACCTGCAAGGAAAATAAGAACCGAATACCGTGCTACCAGGTCTGGTATTTAACTGGAGTGACAGCAAATGAACAACTGACTGATGTACGAATGCACAAAAGACTATGGAGTCCAGCTTGTCGCCGGATGAATCTGCGAAATTTCCGTCTCTCTCTCTCTCTCTCTCTCTCTCTCTCTCTCTCTCTCTCTCTCGCTCTCTCTCTCTCTCTATATATATATATATATATATATATATATATATATATATATATATATATATATATATATATATATAGACACACACACACACACACACTTAGTTATATATGACTGCACAGTCTAGCCAGTTCACGAGTTCTTCGCGTCTTTATGGATTGGTCCCTGTCATATGCACTCAGTTTATAGATAATCCATATTCTGGCAGGAAATACTTTGTTTTATATTTTGTGGGCCGACAGAGCATAGGGTGTCGATTACTAAACCTGCTGATATCTGTTTTGTATGGCTGCAGTGACTGCTAACGCCGCTCACATAAAACTATCACTTATTTATACTCGAGTGTTATCTGTTAGCAAAAATAACAAAGATAGTGAAATTGTTACAATTCCAGAATGTCTGAGAGGCGATTATTTGCGGATAATTGTAGCACACCTTCTGAAATAGACGGTGAGGTGAGGTGAAAACCTGATACATCCTATTCGTAAGGGATAAACCACCCCTACCCATCGCGCTTCTTTCCTAGAGAAGAGAGTTTCATTTTTCTATGGTACGTTATTGTTAAAACATGCATGGTTTCCAGGGCGTATGCTTTCTCTAAACGTACACATTTGTTACGCAAAACCTACGCAACAAACATTTTTTTTTGTTTGATTGAACTAATTTCTTATGCAATTTCTTTAAATTGTTCGATGTTTCAAACAAATACCAATAGAGAATCAGTCGTTTAATATATATTTTTTAAACCTACAAAGTAAACAACTTTACAAATGTTGGGTATAAGTGTTACATGTTTTTGTCATGGGGCAATTCCTTAATGTTTGTAAAGTAAATTTTACCTGCATAGTTTAAAATATATTAAAAATAACTTATTTCATTTCATTTTGTTTAATTTTTTAAAATATTAATTTAGCATTTTATACGAATGATTTTGAGATAACTTTTCTTTAAACAAAATAAAATTAATGGTTTTCTTTGAAATTCAACACTTATCTTCCATTATGCATATGTCATATTTGAATTTTTTCGATAACCTTAACATTAAATTACAGGCGAAATAGAAAATAAATACCCAAGAAGTTGATTTGTAACTCTTTTATAACAAAAAAAGTTGTTTTCAGGTCTAATAAGAGCTACAATTTATGCCTCACTTATTTTTTTTCAGAAAGATATACATTAAAAATTTTTCACAATTATATTACTTTGGTTTTAAAAATTAATAATACCTTTGTTTGCACTAAATACTTGAACAACCAAACATTTCTTTCTAAATTTTGAGGCTATTTCATTGTAACGTGTCATGATATAGATGATAACTTGGTTACAATATCAAATCATACGAGAAATAACACGTATAATATTTTTTTTTTCGCTTAAATAAGAGGATTTTAACTACAAATCTTGATTCGTACAAATTTCAAAAGGTTATTTTAAAATAAAGTTTGGTTACAGATGAAGTGCTCAGTGACGTCACAAGAGTAGCAATTTGTAATTTCTTTAAAATAAGCTATCTTAACTTGAAATTTTTTCTCATAAAGTAAAATTGGAATACACGTGAACCGGAAAACAAATTGCCAAAATATATTCTTAACGACGATCCAGTAGCAATAACAAATATTTTAGCTCTATCATAACTTATTAATTTCTTTTTGTTTTAATATATGTACAAAAAATATATATTATTTTTCAAATTCTTACAAATAGTTTTTTTTTAAGTTGTTTTCTTTCATTGTCATACTTCACACTATTATTTCGTATCACAACAGAATGTAGTAAAAAATGTTAACCTCCCGAATGCTCTTAAAGAGGAGAGATAGAAATCCTTATGGTGTTAGACGTTTTTGAGCCATGAAATTTATTCAGCATTCGTTATTGAAATTTTTGCTTCGGCAAGGTGTAGTGTATGATTCAGATGATTCAACTGTGACATAAATTGAGTATATTTATTTGTTTACCATGTGGGATACAAGGGGATTAATTAATAATTTATTACCTTCTGGGAACAACAACAAAAAGGTTAGAAATACAAGAAACCAAAGATAATCATCTCAAAGTTATAATTAAATTATGTTCTATGCCCTAAGAGTCGAAATTTAAAAAAAAAATGTAATCTCAAACATAAGTAATGGCAACTCTTAGTTAACCTGTCCTATCCCAACCCAACCTGGCCTAACCTGACTTGACCTAACATAATATGACTTCTCATTTTAATGATATGCAGTCGTGCATGTAAAACATTACATCTGTGATATTATTCGATATCAGGCACAAATACACTAACAGCACTGTACTCACGGCATTTGGCCTTAGATATATCCAATCCTAGATACTTACATATAAACTACTATTCGCGTATTTTACTGGCGCAGTTGCCTGGGAGAGCTGGGGATGATAAATACACCAGCAATGGTACACTTCATAGTCATCGAGCGGCTTACGTTTGTGATGTTCGGCCAGTACTCGAATACAGTTGGTAGGTAATTTATGGGCCATTACTCTCAACAAACAGTTTGTTTGAAACGGTTATGTTTATAATCGATGCACTGAGAAATAATTTCTTTAACATTGATTTATCTTTTGAATTTTGTAGCTGCAGGCTCGGTAGGCAGGGACCATAAGGCTTCTGCCTAGCTACAGATATTTTCCGCGTTCGAGGGCGAAAAGCGCGGGAACCATACGTACTACAATACCACGTGCATCAAGAGCACCTTCGCCTCTAAACGCAAGGCATTGAACTGACGTTCAGTGTTTTCGTGGACCGGAATGTAGTCTTGAGAGCCGATGAGGGAGGAAACGAGATATCCCCGAGAAAACCCGCCGACCAGCGCCATCGTCCGGCACGATTCTCACAAGCGAGGATCCGGTAGCGACCCCGCCGGGAATCGAACCCGGTTCATCTATGTGGGAGGCGAGTAGTCTAACCACTACACCTCAAGTGTTCTCGTGTACCTACGGGACTTTCAGCGGTGGCCCTATAATTTCATTGGTGGAAAGACCGTATTAATTAAAGTTCAGTGCATGCACTACAAGTACCTACTTTTGTATTGTTATAGACTGGATATTATTGTTAACTAACACCATACAATTAGTAAGTAAATAAGTTTTATTGTATCCTCAACAATAGATTACAATAATTAGTTCACACTCGTCTGTGGACGGTTGGGTTGGGGGAAGCTACTAAGCGCCTATGAGGCAAGCTCTACTACTTAACACCTCAATATATACAGAATGATTCTCCATTAGACCGACAAATTTCGGGAGGTTATTCTTCATGAAAAGCACAAGGAAAAAATATGTATCACTTTATACCTAAACCGAAAATCAAGGAAGGTACGAGCCCTTAAAAATAAAAAAAATAAAAAAAAATAATAAAAACTAGATTTAAAGCCGTTTTTGTGCGAGGTCCCGATAACATACAATAATGTTCCAAGAGTTGTCATTGTGTTTTACTTCGTTACAGATATTTTACACTGATACGGTTTAAAACCTGTTTTTTTTTAAGGGCTCATACCTCCATTAATATTCGGTCTAGGTATAAGAGTCACATATGTTTTCCTTTTAATTTTTCATGAATAACCACCTCCCGAAGTTTGTCCGTCTAATTGAGAATCACTCTGTATTAATTAACTCACCACTGTCAATTCAATTATGAATGGAATCAGTGAGGCCCGTCTCGCTGGGAAGGCTAATGGTTGTCGGCATAGGTCTTTCCCCCCCCCCCCACATGGGCCTCAGGTGATGGACAGAGTTTGGCAGCGCGCTCGATCACCATCTTCCGCCAGTCACGTTGAACAGCTCTCCTTAGCCATGTTCACAATAGTATAGACTATTGAAGGTAAAGTGAGCACTTTTGAAAGCTCTCTCATTTTTAATACCAGTCAATAAATATATTTTATTGTAGCCTTATACGATAACTTTAGAGTTCGGTGAAACATATAAACTATTTTTAATACGTACGTGGTAATATTTATGTTTAAAAAATGATGTAACGATTAAATATGGCTGATAGGAAGAAAACTAGGGCTCCAAAAGTGCTCACTTTACCGTGAACAGCCTATATGTATCTAACACAAATATTTTGAGGCACAGAGTTATGAAAAAGCTGTTTTTAGCTCCTATATGTCGGAGTGCCCCGAAATTGCGCCTAACCCTTTCATTCCCACATTAGTTTACAATCTCCAGTATTGCAAATAAGATTTTTTTCATGAGTGCTGTACTTAGGATAACAACGAACTTGTTTCGTTATTACAACCAATAAGACGTCGGCTCTGTGTTCTGTGATAGTGATACGAACCGTTCATAAGATAACGGTTTGCGAATCAGTTAGCCACAAGGAGGATCGATGGGCTTTCTGAGAGTACAGTGCTGGCCAAAAATATACTTACACTGCAACATGTAGACAGTTGTCTGCACTGGCCATGAAAGGGTTGAAATGTGCGTGATGTATTGAAAGTAACTGACATGCATACTCTGAAGTGTGTTTTCTTTTCGTAGGTAAGTGCTTTGGCGACACAATTAATAATTCTAGAAATTAAAACAAATCTGTATTTCTAACATTTTGCAAGGGATTTGAAGAGACAGGCAGGCGGGCTCCTTAAGGGTTCTGCCTACCTGGCTCTACAAATCCGCTGCAGAGTGTTTGCTATACTGTTTTTTTTTTTTTTTTTACTAAACTATTAAACGTCTCTCCAGTATGTTTACCTACGAAAAGACATCATACCCCACACGAGGATGGAATATAGTTAAAATGTATTTTTTTTCCAGACTGCCGTATCTTAAAACACACTTGTCGGAACCGAGTTAAGCTACTATAACAGCCTGTATTGATCTTCGCAAAAGACGTTTCATCAATAAAATGAATGGTCAGCAGGTACACGCAGCACTACGAGAACACTGCACGTCAGTTCAGAGCCCTGCTCGTAGAGGCGATGGCGCACTTGTAGCGCGCGCTAGTGTAACCCTTATAGCTTCCGCGCTTCTCGGCCTAGAAAGGAGAAGAATGATGCAGTGAGGCGGGACCCTTAAGCTGGAGACTTGTGATAACGAGCACACAACGCCACTGCCTTTGCCTGGTCGGGATTGGCGGCTGGAGAGAGAAGTAGGAGAACACCGCAGACCGCAAGCGGCGGGAAGAAGCTGCTGCTGTACAGTCGGTCGTACAACAGAAAGTTTGCTCGTTCGCGGGGGGTGGGGGGAGAGGTTAGCTACTGGAGGTAGGGGGTGGGGATGGTAAGAGCCCGTGGGAGTGGCTCACCTCCCCCCCTAACCAACGAGGCAAACGCCTGGACCCACACAAAAAGCCCCACATGTCGGGAGGGAGTTAGGCCAGACTTCGCAACCAACGCCTTTCCCATTCCACAGATCCTCTCTTCACACGGGCCAGCGACGAATATATATCACTTTCTGAAATGTTCATTAAATTAGACTCGCGTAAAATACCTGTTTTACATTCTCTTCTGAGGTACCTTTACCTATACTCACGTGCTTAAACTTCGCATCCCAAATTTCGCAACTTTTTGTTTTCATTTATACTCGGCTGCTATAGTAGATTCCAAGGGTGTAAGTGATACCCTTAAAAAAAGGGGGAGGGGGTGGCAAGAAGAATTGTTTTATTTTAACTGAAGCAAGCGCAAAATTTCTCTGTAATTAAGCAACGTTATTTTTAAGGAGGTAGTATTAATTACATCATTGATTTTTTTTTTTTTTTACAAATTTTCGTAATGGAAATTTTTTACCACCATACATAAAAAATCAAACTTAACATGATGTAGAATAGTAGTTAATGATTATTTTTAATTAGTATGGTTTAAATTATTCCTGCATTTCCCCATGTGAGATTGGCATTATTAAATAATTAGGCTATATTTTTTTTTTACAATTACACGTGTTAGAAAAATATGTTGTATTTCGAAATAACAGTTGAGATTTTCCGTACGCGTCGACTAGCTTGTTCTTGGCTTTGTAACCATCGACTCCGAAAATTAAGTTATGGAGGAAAATACGTAAATATACGATATAAATTATGTTTCTACCTGAAGGTTGTCGGGTACCAAAAAATTAATAATTGTATATGTACCAAACTTTGTCAACTCATACACATTGTGGGTGATGCCATTTTCGTCGAAATAAAAAGTTGTACACTTTATATTTTTTGAACAATTTAATGCCAAACCAAAATATTCCAATTTAGCTGCAACCCTAATAAACACAACTAAGTTGTACAAATTAAACAAAATTACAATGTTAACTAATGATGTGGGCTAACACGTGACCAATGTGTACTCAACAAAATAATTGACTATATACATAAAGTTAAATATAAACCATTTTTTGAATATTTTAAATTATTTTTTAATGCATGAAATGTTACTTGGTGATTACATAATCAAGATAATGCCCACGGGACTGGTTTATGCTGTAATTTTTTTTCAATTTGTACAACTTAGTTAGTATTTATTATAATCACTGTACAAAATAGAAAAGTAATTTGGATCTGACATCAAATCATTCGAAAAATATAACATGTAAACATTTTTTATTGGACAAAAATTTCACCACATAAAATGCGTATAAACTTAACAATGTTTACTGCAATAATAAAATTGATAATTTTTCCTATCAAACGTCCTTAAGGCGCCAGCTTTCGTGGCGTATCTGTAATAAACACTCTTAAGACAAACTACTGTTATTTGAAAAAAATATTGCTCACCATAAACGAATCGCGCAAGTACAACGAAGGCTGCCACGCAGTTTTGTGCGATACGGGCTGCGAAGAATATCTTGGGGCAGGGCAACTGAGCTATATAAGGCGCGGCGTGCGTCTGTTTGGAGCCTTGTACGGCTATGAGCTCGAGGTGTGTGATACATCGCAGCGACGAGCGACAGCAGTGACCCGCGGGTATAATCCATGTGGAGAGAGTGGAGAGAGAGAGAGAGAGAGAGAGAGAGAGAGAGAGAGAGAGAGAGAGAGAGAGATAGGGTGGTGGGGGAAGTAATAAAGGGGTGACTGATCGGCTGGAATGTGGGGAAGTGGTACAGGATGCCTGAGTGACAGATATTTTGAATGGTGTTAATGTATGGCATAGATCATTATGGTTGCATTTGTATAAAAACAAGTGAGTAGCTGTAGTAGTACAAATATAGTGATAACGACTATTCAGAATAGCGATAGGCATTAAATATTGAGCTCGCTGATTGGATAATAAGTGAAATAGTATAGATAGGCAGTTTAACGTGGTGCGAAGCGCAGTGTTCCGAGATCATCGCCGCTAGATGGAGAAACGCGTGCAGAATTAAAATCGCGCCGCCACTTTAACTCATGCCGCGACACTTTTTCATTTGTCAGAGAAATTTATCGCATCAATTTAAGTTGGTTCGTCATATTTTAAAAGAGATTCAGGATGCCAGTATCAAAGAAACTATTGCTAAAAATAATAGATATTTAATTATTAATATGTTGGGCGTATAGATCACATGACGTGATTTAGTTGGCAAAGTTAATTAGGCGCGTAGGAACTTGGGCTCCCATATGCCGAAATGTTCTATTTTTAGGTGCTATATTTTGAAATCTATAATCATTTTACTATAGGCTGTTCACGATTAAATGAGCAATTTTGAAAGTCCTGTTCAAGATATACTTGCTTGCACATCGTGTATTCTTCCACCTTATGTAAAATTAGCATTACCGTGAGCCTCATCACTTTATTCATGCGTCGGTCAAGTGGAACTGCGAAATTATTAGAAATTTACAAATACGCTAATTTTTACACGCTGAGGCGTTAAAAAAAAAATTGAAAGCTTAAGAAATAATTTAAATTATCACAAATAGTTGCCTAACACTTTTTATTCGATGTTAACATATGGAACTACTTTCCATCCATCGTTACCAACTTAACTAGACGTATGTCACTCAGTGTGCCCGTTAAAATATTTGCAGACAAAGGGCAGTGACATTTTTCAAAGGCTGATTTCAAAAGTGCTCACTTTATCTTGAACAACCTTTGTAGATATTTACATTTATGTGCACCTTATATCAATCTCTTTCAGATAATGGCTTTAAGGGAAGTGTTTTCCACAGAAATACTTTGCTCTTATTAAGCGAGCGCGGAATTTGAAAGCGAAACGACCTACTGACTGTCGGCTATACAGCCACCGCTAGCTCTGCTCCCGTCTCGGACCGCGGCAGCAGACACCTGGGGCAGGAATTGTAAAGGACCAGTGAGAGGTCTAAGAGAGAGAGAGAGAGGGCTAGATAGATTGCGGTGCCTCTTTTCGACTTCAATTACGCATCTGTCTGCCGCCGCACTCGACCCTTATTCCGTTTGCGGCCGCGATACGTGTCTCTCCCTTCCGGGCCATTTCAACCCTCAGGTAGCGCGGGGACAAAGGACCATTGTGGGATCATAACACTACGGCGAGCTGTGCCCTGCGCCCTGGGAGGCCACAATGGGACCTTGAAGAGGGAAGGTGGGATCCAGGTCTTGAAGAAGGCCAGCCAGCCCTATCAAGCCTGCGTTACACGAGCAAACACCATGTCGACCCTCTCGGGGCATGTCCTCAATTCGAGTCCAAACCAGGACATGGGTCTACAGTTTTAGCTTATTACAAGTTATTCCACTGTCATTTCAAATAACAGGCTGAAATAGTATGGCAGTAGTTGCAAATTACTTTTCGAAAATAAATAAAGGGTGGCCTACGTAAGAAATGTTATATTGTTGTATTCCCCCCCCCCCCCGCCCACCTTGTGGATCGCAATATTGAACAAAGTTAACACGCCGACCTCCCGTGCCGCAGTCGGTTGGTGCGCCACCGATCTGGTGTGCGGGAGGCTCTGGGTTCGAATCCCGGGTAAGGCATGGGTGTTTAAATTTAATTAGGTTATACGTTAGTCTGTAAGCCGTCCCCTGCTAAGCTTTCAAGCGTAAAACCAGGGGATGTTATAAAGCACGTTACATAATAATGCGTTTGTCACACATCAGAATAACTATTCATGTCATGAGAATTGTATTAAGAACATTTTCTAGAAAATTTGTTTTATAATTTGCCCTTATTTCAATGCAATGCTTCAAGACAAAATTTGAAGCCAAAATAACCTTCGATGAAAGCATGTGAACCAAGTGTCTGACTTCAAAAGACTTGAGAAAGATCACTCCTATAGCTTCGTGAAACACTTAAGCAGAAATAAAATTACATTCATAAAGTAAATCTGAGTTTTATACATTTAATTTGTTGCAGGCAATTTGTCAGCGAGTGGCAATCTTTAGTAAGCTATTCATTATTTGTATTTCTGTTTCTCTTAGAGTTTTATTGTTATTACTTTAAAGTAACGACATATAAGTGCCAGTCTTAGCATCACGGATGTAATAAGAGTCGCAGCAGATACACAAACAAACGTGTTCCAACTGTATTTGTAAATTAGCATAATTCAGTTGTTAGAGACTCTACAAGAGAGTTCCGCAGATTCCGGCCCTGAAAATGTTAACTTATGAATCAGCTACAGAATAGTCGATCATCTGTTCTCTATCTCTCCTCTCTCTCTCTCTCTCTCTACGTTTCTAATCTCAGAAATATTAAATACAAATTTAATCAGTGGTGGTGATAATAGCGCGATAACTTATTAGGGATGCCATGTTTAGACACACGATTTAATGTCACCTTCGAGACTTGCCACAGAATGCAATGGGGCTGTTGCGCCAAAAGCTTATTTCAGACTACCGTAGTTACGTCTGTTAGTTTATGCATTCAACGTAACTGGCCTGTTAGTGCTATACTTTGGATTCGTCAATTAGTTTCAGTCAAGTGTGTTTCAGCCTCTGTTTTGAGGCATTGCAATTTCCTCTTAGGTTCTTTGTAGGTTCTGCATCATTACGTGCATGTTACGATATATGTCATCAAGATAACATTCGTTTGCATCTAGTTCTGCTGACGATACGTAATTAGTAACCACATACTAGTCTTAAGCATTTAATATTTTTCAGTTGTTATATTTCTGTTTCACGTCCTGATAATTTGTCATTTTAATTTCTGTTATTGTTTACACATGTTTCCAACATGTAATACCGAACATTCAAGTCTTGTGGTCCTTGACAATGAAATCATTTGCCATCTCATATCTGTACCACATAATGTTGAACTGGTAGACATTATCTCTGACTACTTTATCCTGAGATAATTATTTTTTGTGTTGCATGGTTTTTTCGAAATTACATGTGCAAATTATAATTTTAACGTTCTTGCAATTAGAAATACAATAAAGGAAACTATTTTCAGGAAATTTAACAAGAATATCTTAAAGGTCTTGTCTTAATACATTTTAAGGTATTCTCAACTAAGATTATTTTACAAAAAAAAAATGGACAAACACAAATAAAAAATGCAAGAATTCCCTTATTTTCAGCAAATGTTTTGAAACTGCAAAAAAAAAAAATTCCTTATAAGATTTTATATATGTCTTGAAGTAGCTCTTAGAATCTTCTTTAAGTGTTAATTATCCTATTTCTTTGCGTAAGTTAGGTTTAATTACATTTCTAAAACAGTCATATTGTGACATTGACATGTATTTATGCCAGAACTATGGGTTAATTAATTTTTGCGAAGAAAGAATAATCACTGATAATGTTTAAAAGCTGAACATAATACGATAAAAATATTAAATAACAAATGTTTCCGTGGTCAACGCCCTTAACTTTACCAGAGTATTAACTTTACTAGTGTAATGAAATTCGAAATAAATAAATGAAAAGTGGGGTAAAAGATTACAGTAGGAAAGTGACCGTGTGTTACGGGCTTCGCACCCGAGCTAAGCGCTCCATTGAACGCGAGGAGGAGGGACGCAGGACCTTGTATCTCGGTCCAGGTGCCCTTCACTCCGCCAGAAGTGACGGATGTTTCTTGGCGGAAGAAAAGAGGATCGGGGACCAATTTACTGAGGTATTGAGCGGACAGCGGGTGCCCGCAAGAAGACCGCTTTCCACCACACAACGTTTTATATGCGAAGACGTGTGTGTGTGTATGTGTGCATGCATGTGTGTATGTGTGGGAAGGAGAGACTGTGTGCATAGGTATTGTCTCGGCTAGCCACCAGATCCCTGGATTCCCGCCCTTACGACCACAAATTTTGACAAATAAATGTATATAGTCCATTTACGGTTTCTGCGGCCTTTTTGAACCAACTCGTTAAAGTTAAAAAATCTCCCCATGTATGACGTGTTTAGTTATTTCCTTAATAGGCCCTGCATCACAAGCGTTTTATATTTGTGTTCATAAAAGTTACTTCTTTTTCTGTTAAAATGAAATGTTATACATATTTAATCTATAAATGATAATGCTTCATTTATATATAATTTGAATACAAACAGGTAGAAAATAGGTAAGTTGGTAATGTGTGATACGAAATAGTCCTTATACAAAATACTGTTACACTTAGTGCGCACGAATGCGGTGCGTTGTCCCTCTGGTGTAATTCTCCACGATTAGTTAAGCTTAGTTTGCACGAGGCGGAGGAATATCCTGGAAATAGAACTTTAGCAGGGCTTCAGAAAAGGCTGAAGTAACCGCGAATGGATTATATTACACGATTTGCTACTTAAAATCTCACAATTCGGTAACTGTTCACAGTTAATCGAACACTTTTAAAAGCTCTGCCTTGGAACTACTTTTCTCTTCATATTGTATATCTACGCCATATGTGGAATTTTCCGTTGCCACAAGCGAAATAACTTTATTCACGCGACAGTCAAGCGTAAGCGTGAAATTATAATGAACCTAGGCCTTATCTCAATTTAAAAAATTCTCTTTCGAAAGAGCAATATTTGGCAGAACCTGGCGAGAGCTCATTACAAAGAGGCGCCAAATCATATTGAGCTGAAATCACAGCCACAGTTGTTGAAAGTAATTTGTATGTTTAAAAAAAACTCTCACATAATTATAGCTTTAGCGGAGTTATTTCTTAGCGTAAATAGACTATACTTATTGTTTTATATTTATATTTCCTTTATGTTGCAACAAAGTGACAAAAATATGAGAGTTTGTCTGTAATACTTATTTATATTTTTATAATTACGTGTTACGTAAGTTATCTCAGTTACTAAAACAGTTTAAATTGCTCACTTACAGGTAAAATGCGATGTGATTTTGGCCTAGAATGTTACTATAACCTTATTCACACTCGGAAACAATATAAACAAACATAGCGCGCGGTCAGAGAAAGCGAGAGAGAGCTAGCGAGTATACAACGTTGTGATCTTTCTCTCTCTCTCTATGCTCTCGCTCTTTCGCACTCTCTCCAATGGATTGATACCACCAGAGAGCATTCTCTCTGATGTCATAATGACGTGGTCGCGAGAGCGAGAGCACGAGAGAGCGCTCTCTGGACCAACTGGGACACGGCTTTTGATGGTCCGCTGATATGCCATTCCATGCACTATAATGCAAATATCACGAAATGAAATAAATTTGGTTTGCCATAAATGTAAGCATTACTCACGCAAACACAAACACAAATATCAGAACTATTTAACTTTGACTCGCTGCAAACTTATTCGTTTATTGGGAAGGTGTCCACTGAAGCATGTATGCAATTCACGGCCAATGATATTTTTGTTTGGCGGACCATGAGGGCAGTGAACGCCAGCCATGCGGAAAATACGGTCGCGTGATGCGAGAAGCAGAGCCAGCCCTCGCATCGTCCACGATGATGCTCCGAGACACAATCTTTACGGTCCACATCCTCCTCACCAGTAGTAGTAAAACAAGCTTGCGAACACTCCACGATGGAAAAATCTGCAAGATGGAATACCTTGTGCTCCTTCATGTTTCCTTCCAATGTGTGATGTCCATTCTTGTCACTAAGCAAAGGGGCCGCGGTGATGTACTCATCAGACTACTCGCCTACCATCAAGGCGAACCCGGTTCGATTCCCGGCGTGGTCGCGCCCGGATTTTCTCACGTGGGAATCGCACCGGACGATGCCGGTGGTCCGCTGGTTTTCTCGGAGATCTTCCGTTTGTCACACCCTTGCATTCCGGTGCTGCTCCATACATCGCTTCACCCTCATCGGCTCTCCAAGTCCCGATGTTGACAGCTGTCTAAACCTTCTCACTTTCCACTGTTACTAAGTAGACAAATGTTTATACTCATAACTCTGAATTCCATTTTGAAAATAAGTTGCTTACAACTATTGGTTGCAAAAATTCACCACGAATTTTATTTACTCGTAGTTTCGAGATTAGTGACAATTTAGATAATGGTGAAATTCATTTTAGTAGAAAGTCAATCACTAATTGCGACCATACCGTGGTTTTGGCCTAGAAAGTTACTCTAACTTTATCTAAATACTGAAATATTGTACACAAATATGACACGAGATCAGAGAGTGCGAATATACAACTTCGAGCTCTCGTTCTTTCGCAGTCTCTCCGACGAATTAAGCGTTCTCTCCGACGTCATAATGGCGTGGTCGCGAGAACGAGAACAAGAGAGAGAGAGAGAGAGAGAGAGAGAGAGAGAGAGAGAGAGAGAGAGAGAGAGAGAGCGCTCTGTGGACCAATTAAGATACCGCCTGAGGGAACAGACCAATCTGTCATGTCGCGCAGTGCGCATCGTGTAGGTATACGGCTGGGCCGGATAGCAAGTGAGATGTTATGCTGTGAGGAAACCAGAGCGCGCGAGTGTCGCATTGTGTCCGCGCTCAGGGCGCCGTGACGGAGGTACACAACAGGTAAGATTTAGTGCTCCACTGTGTTCCAGAGGAGTAAGGGGAGGACACAATGCCACCCCGAGCCTCAAGCATCTGGTGGCCACCATCTCTCCCACCCCTTGGGCAACATCATCATCATCATTATTTGTGTTTTCAGGGGCGGGCAGGAAACCGCTGACGTTAGGGGAGGAAGGTGTGAGGCCAGCAGCGTTCTCGCCTTACAATACCGGCCGAGGGGGCCATGTTAATTCTGTTTTCCCTCCTGCAGATCTCGCCCCCTCAGGGGAATGAGGAAGGGACGAGGGTTGCCTAGAATGGGGTCCCTCCTTCCTTCTCTCCCTGATTGAAAGGAACAGTGAAAGACTGTCTTGGAACCCCCGGTGCCTTACAGACACAAAGCGACCGGTGGGTACACCCTGCCAAGGTTGACCCCTCCCCTTCCCCTCCTCAAGACTTTTTCCAAAAGACGGATTTTTTCTTAACGTGTGATGTTTCCATCTGGCGCTGTCACATGCGAGAGGGGGGTGGTTTTTTAAATCTCGTCCCTTATCCGGGATGGTGCGGTTAACGCTTGGGGGAACATCAACTAGACGGTAATGTGCTCCAAGCCTGAAAACTCGAAAACACACACAAACATACACGCATTGATATCAGAGCTTGTTGACCGAAAGAAAAATCTAACCAGTTTTAATTTGGCTGGAATTAATTAGCAACCCCCAAGGCGAAACTGTTAGTACTCTTGGTTCGATTCTTATAAGTATCCTTCAGTGTAAGTCACTGTACTGTGTGCCAAACTTCAACATCAATAGTCTACAGTAGAAAAAAAACCTACTGTCTCAAAAATTAAGACTGATAAAAAATTCTGGAACCAACTTTTTACTATAACTTGGAATTCAGTTTGAATCACAGTGGCATATGAATATACAAATTAATTACTTGAGACACCAGTAAATATGTGATACTATTGTAAGAACTCTGGAAATAAGACATGACGTGAAACGCAATTGAAGTTTTATGACTCACTGTCAGTGGTGGCAACTTTTGCGAGAGAAAAAGCCAAAGAATATGAGCGTCTGGTAGCATAACGGCAGCAGAAATTTTCTCTGAGCTCAACCCTACTAGTCAGTGCGCCCGTTAGAATATATGCAGGTAGGGGCAGAGACTTTTTTCTAAGGTTCGCTTCAAAAGTGCTCACTTTGTCGTGAACAGCCTTTACTAACCAGTTACCTATAGGGAAAGCTCATCGGCTACGTAGCTTCGCAGCGTGCTGCACCGACCGAAATTACCTTCATGTGTGTTATGTACACAACTGTTTACACTGCTTTTAAATGGATAGGTGAAGAAAGCGAAAATATAAATTGGAAGTAGAAGATATTTGGGATGGACAAGGGGGGGGGGGGGGGAGTTGAGGAGGGCTAGTAAAAATAAGTATCGATATTGGACGGGAGAAATTTGGGCGGCTCTTAATATCGGTGTCTTGAGAGCCAATGAGGGTGAAGCGAGGTGGGTATGGAGCAGCGCCAGAACGTAAGGGTGGGGGTAAACGGGAGATCCCCGAGAAAACCCGCCGACCAGCGGCATCGTCTGGCATGATTACCACTTGTTGAAGGTCCGCGCCAGGAATGGAACACGGTTGGCCTTAGTGGGAGGCAAGCACTTTAGCCGCTAAGCCAATGCGGCGCCAGAATAGGGATAGACGAGGCACATTAACACAGTGGACGAAAATATTTCCGAAACTTGCCAGGAAGTATATTCCAAGAGGAAGACGATATCTGGCAAGTTCATGGATTCGATAAACTCCTTGGCCGAAACAAACCAAATCTTTGAAGATCATGATGAGGATTACGATAGGCCTAATTGAAGTTGACAATTACGATTATGGGTTATGATTATATTGATTACGATTATGGCGATGCTGATTATACTGAATTTGGTGACACTGATTGCGTTGACGGTGGTGATAATGACGATGATAACGGTCATGATTATTGTGCTCATGCTAATTATTGTGTTTACTAATAACATTATTATTATTTCAGTGGGTTACCCGCTGCTGCTTGTCTTCTGCGCGTAAAAATGGGAGTTTATTTACAGGAAGACGTGCCAACTTTTCAGCAGAGCAAAGAAAAGAAAAAACACTGGGCATCAATTAAGAAAATAAGAAATTTAGATTCACCACAAATCTCCAAATCCGGATATGGATCATAACTGAACTGCAAACACAACAATAACTCGCCCAAAGACGTCCAGCCACTGATATCCGTAGCTCAGCAAATTTCACTCGTATTTTTTAAAAGCTACTTGGAAGACGTTATGTATGCGCTACGCCAATATACTGTAAGTGCATATTCGTCAGTGAGGGGGGTGGGGTGGGGGGAAGAACCTCTGACACAAGTTCTATGGGCTGGCGTTCGTAACTTTTACGTTACACATACTCAGAGGGCATTTCAATCAACCATGTTTAAACAACGTATGTGGAACTATGTATAAATATGCCTATAAGTATTTTGCGAATATCAAACTTTTTCAAGACGCACAACACAGCACCTCATTATAAAAACAGAGCATTTTCGTTCCTTGCTGAGACAATTTGCTACATATTTCCTTAAAGAGACCTCGTAGTTTACCTACGACCCACTGCGTTCTACTAGCGCCACTGGACAAACAGCCTTGTTCAAGTGGCTCCAGAATACTAAACAAATCAGTGTATTACGTTATTTATCGTTTAGCTCACCAGCCGGTAATCGTTACGAAACAGGAAAAAGTAGATTCTGTGTGTAAGGCGTGAATGTTTTCATATCAGCTAACCTTAATTTTTTTTACAATTTTGGCGTTATCGCCCACCTTGCATTTTGAACGAGTGCCACTGCAGACAATATAGCATGTGCGGCGAATTTGCCCAATAATACAGATGATTCCTCTAATATAGACAGCGCAGTTAGGTACAAAAAATAAACAGTAGGCCTACCGAACTTCCAGTACCAAAAAGTCTTGTGAGTTATAAGAAAAATCCACTGTGGCTGCTTAAACGGGTTTCCTTATTCAATATTCCCAATGCGTTCTCTTGTAGTTTACAGGCACTCAATATCGTTATTAGTAAATGAAAGAAAAGAAACATTTTATAGCGAAATAAATACACAGCGATTTGCATGTAAAGAATGAATGGCCACAGAACAACGGAATCAAAGTTTTAACGACAATGGCAGGCTGTAGCTTAGGTAGCCCTAGCATGAATACTTCTTTGCACTTCGGAACAAAATTCGTACGAATATATATTTAATTGTTCTGTCAGTGTTAACACGCTGAGTGCTGCTGTGTCGCTGGTATATCGCTGAGTTGTTTCAGTTTTCCGTAATTTCATGACGTCCGCCTTCTTTGAAAACGTGCGGACCAAGAAATATTACTTCTGTAACGGTTTTTATAAGGTTCTCTGCAACCAAATATTGCGCCAGCAACACTTGATGTGTACATTACTCAAATGAACAGGATGGATTGTGTATTGTTCTGGCTCCTCGATCAGATCGTGTTACAAACTCAAACTCCACTACGTTAACTCTCAGCTAACTATACAAATACCTGGGGTGCGAGTTTTAAGGCTTCAAAAAATAATTCAGATAATTAAAAAAAACTACTCATTTAATCTCGGCTTGAATTACAATAAATAATAGAATATTATAAGGACGAAATGTAGCTGGTTGATTGAACGGAATCTCTGAATGTCTCTGCAAGCAAAAAGGACATTATATTATAGCTGAAATACTATTTTACATTCAATTAGTTTATATTCTTAGATCGCGGAGCGTAGCTTTCCTTAACTGACTGGCCTGCACTGGGAAACGGGATTCACCCACCACTGAATAATATATCGACCACGCACGAAGCTCCTCCGTCGTGGGATGACCCAGATGTCCTCGAAGCTGACTGGCTGACGTCCTCCGTCGTCCGGTGTCTCCTGCTCGCCAGCTTGCAGACGACCTGCCCTGCAGTCCGTCACGTCTGAGAGTGGGGAGCTGACCCGGAACTGAACGCCGTATTATACGTGCCTCTGATGACGTCGTTGCCACTCTGCAATTCGTCCTGCCCTCCACCAGTGCTGCCATGACCTCAACAGCGAGGCTGGTGTAGGACACGCATACCGGGGTGCCGCAGGTTCAGGCCCCGGTGATCACAACAGTAGGAATGAACTTAATTGGAACGCTTTCAACTCTGCGTTTTATTGGCCGACAACCGACCAGTAATGAACGTTGTACAGCATAGTAGGCGTGTCCGGTGTTCTGTGAAACAATAGAATGGTTGTAAATGGGATACAAAGACCAACATAACTGAGAGTTATGCAGTCGTCAATATAGGGTACACACGTCAGAATTATCTTAATTTTTAATGAACATGTACCGCACTCCTAGTGTTTATCAGACTTTCACAATAATAAAATACAATTCACGTTTTGTTTGGATACTTAAACTAAAGCGATGGTTTGTAAATACCTAAGACATTTCAACTATAGACCTTTCATGGTAAAGTGAACACTTTTGAAGCCCTAGTTACTCTTTTCTTTCAACCAATTTATATCCTTCCATCGCTTGTTAATGTAAACCCTGTCATGTGAGCAATAAACAGAGTGTATACATTTACAAAATCCAAAATCAAAAGTCCAAGGCCACAATAAAATGTATTTAATGGTTATTATATCTGATGAAACAGCTTCATAAAGTGCTCACTTTACAGTGAACTGCCTATAGAAACAGTTGACTAGCACTTCCATGGATGACGTTCTTGGCTAGTAATGAACACTCTGCATTACCACAGGATATAGGCTGTTCATGGTAAAATAAGCACTTTTGAAAGACCTGTTTAAGATCTACTTGTACGAACAGTGTGTATTCTTCCGCCTTATGTAAAATTAACACTGGTATGGGCCTCGCCACCTTATCCATGCTTCGGCCCAGCGAAACTGTGAAATTATAAGAAAAGTAAAAATTTTACAAACATGTTAATTTTTACACATTGATGCATTAAAAAAAAAAAAAAAACAGAAACCGAAAGAAATAATTTAAGTTATCACAAATGGTCACCTAGTACTTTTAATTGAATTCTAATATATGGAACTACTTTCCATCCATCGTTGCCAATTTTATTGTGCGCATGTCACTCAGCGGGCCCGTTACAATATATGCAGGCAGGAGAAGCGACATTTTTCTAAGGTTCATTTCAAAAGTGCTCACTGTATCGTGAACAGCCTTTACACATGTACACAAAAACGACATGGCGTGGCCGTGCCAATTATTTGATCGGACGCGGGAAGCTCTAAGACCGGGCTTCGTGTCTCATTGGCTAGAACTCGCTGCGAAAGTTCCCTATTGGCCGGGCAGAGGGCTGGAGAGTAGGTTACGAGGCGCTGATTGGCGAAAGTCGTCCCGCCATGTTGCTGGCCAGTGGACGTCATTTTCCCGGCGTGTGCGACTGGAGTTCTCTGCGTTATTAAGGACGGCATCTGCCCTCGCGCCCAGGATGCACAGCCTAAGTCATATACTTGGCATTTAGAAACTAGTCAATATTTTCTGGGTAGCACCTGCTCACGAATAGCATTTAAGAAAACTTTCCACGTCATATTTTCCATGTTAACATCCCAAAGCCAAATTTTTCTTTAACCTACAAATAATATAAACCCAAAAACATTAACGAGGGAACGTAAAATTTTCCCAAGTGAACTTAAATTCCTTCCATAATAATCTTATAGGCTGTTCACGGTTAAATGAGCAAAACCTTGCTTACGATCTACTTGTAAGCACATTGCGTATCTTTCCGCAGTATGCAAAAACATCATTGCCGTGGGCCTCACCACTTTATTTATGCGTGATAAAATGGCAACTATAGAATTATTGTAAAAGTAAATTTTTATGAATTTTTTATTCCACACAGTCGTATGCATTACAAAAACCAGAAAGAGAAATAAATAATAGTAGTTTGACAGATTTTACCGAACACTTTTAATTCAACGTTGAGACGCGGAACTGCTTTCTGTCCGTCGTTGCCAACTTTATTGGGCGCATACCTCTACGTGTGCCCGATAAAAATACACGCAGTTAGGGACAGTGACGTTTTTCAAGGGTTGATTTAAAAAGTGGTCGCTTTATCGTGAACAGCCGTGATATATTTTCGTTATAAATGGGTGGCAGTGCTGTGACGTGTACAAAAGGGATTCGTGTCTTTCTTGCGCGCACCAGAAGGTGACAAGAGGATTGGAAGGAAGCCAAGGCGGGATGTAAAACACGAGGGAAGCGCCGAGATTGTCTTCATTTCCAGCCAATAAGAAAACGTGCTTTATCCGTCAGTAAAACCACATTATATATGCGAGCTAATGTTAGAGTCAACCAGTTCGTCACTTTGTAATTTTTTTATGCGGTGTGTTTCAGTTAGGACGGATTCAGCATCGGAAGCGTGTAAACACGGCGATGCAATTTTGGCCATTAAAAACTTTTTTCAAAATTTATACTGTCCTTACTTGCATTTGGGATTCTGAATCCGAAACTGGCCTCAGTTTTTCTCTACCACCTAACAATGCTTTACAATACGCCATTGTAATATAATCCTATTCGCTGATGTTGCTAAATTATTCGGGGTATATTATTGAACAAAGCATATATGTAAATCGATATTTTAAAAAAATGTTTCCGAAATTTTTAAATTTATTCACTAATTGTATTTAATAGTCATAGTCCCTTTATCTGTTGGTCATGAAGGAGCGGGTTAAGTATGTGCGCTGTGCTAGGATTGTCACGGCGAAGAGTGCTACAGAAGTAAACATAACAACCTATTTGAGAACTTTATACCCAAAAATAAGTAGGTGCGAAGTAAATAAGTTCCTTGGGATGTAAAATGCGCAGCTTACATTAGTCACTTACATAAACTTACTTTATGGAGAAACCTTGCGTGATCCCCAAGCATGCAGCACATTGTCAACTGACAGTGCTGAGTATCAGGTAACCATTTGTGATAACTTAAGTCATTTCCTTCGCTTTTTGCTTTTTTTGTGCACCGAAGAGTAAAGCAGATTTCTACATTATTTACTTTTCTAATAAGTTACTGTTTCAATACGCCGATGCATGAATAAAGTGGTGAGGCCCATGACATAGTTGATTTTACATAAGGCGGAAGATTACACAACGTGCATACAAGTAGATCTTAAGCAGGGTTTTCGAAAGCTCTCATTTTACCGTGAACAGCCTATATAGGTTGGGAAGATCAAAGTTAAAGGTTTGGCAACCAAACATTTTCGCCACTAGGTAAGCTAGACAGTCGGATTCCCAGGTCCGTGCCAGTTCTGAGTCGACCGTTTAATGGCGGCCGAAGAAGGGAACCACCTGGCCCAGAGGGCCGCGGCAGCCCTTCTGTCGGCAAGGAACCAGATTTTCTGTATTTCCATCGTTAAAAAACAGGATAATTGTAATAATCATAAATCAAATATAAAATAAACTGCTTAACTGAGTAAAACTTTGTCTTTTATTATTCATGTAGTTAAACATTTTCATTAATTTTCATTTGGAACACTCCCAATGCCAAACCCTCCCAAAATAAATCTCGTTTTGTACCTAACCTGAGTAGAATTGTCCTTAGTAACTGTAAAGGCCGTAGAAGACAGGTCTGGACCCTCGCCTATCTAATAATGTTAGCGAGTTCATGAACTAGCCGCAGCGCTGTACCAAACTAGCGATGTTAGCATTGCGGGTATAGAGATAACACCATGGAATATGAACGTCATGTCAAACAGCTCTACTTTAGTAGCAGCGCTCTGTGGCTGTGTTCATGAACTAGCCGCAGCGGTGTACCAAACTAGCGATGTTAGCATTGCGGGTATAGAGATAACACCATGGAATATGAACGTCATGTCAAACAGCTCTACTTTAGTAGCAGTGCTCTGTGGTTGTGTTCATGAACTAGCCGCAGCGCTGTACCAAACTAGTGATGTTAGCATTGCGGGTATAGAGATAACACCATGGAATATGAACGTCATGTCAAACAGCTCTACTTTAGTAGCATCGCTCTGTGGCTGTGTTCATGAACTAGCCGCAGCGCTGTACCAAACTAGCGATGTTAGCATTGCGGGTATAGAGATAACACCATGGAATATGAACGTCATGTCAAACAGCTCTACTTTAGTAGCAGCGCTCTGTGGCTGTGTTCATGAACTAGCCGCAGCGGTGTACCAAACTAGCGATGTTAGCATTGCGGGTATAGAGATAACACCATGGAATATGAACGTCGTGTCAAACAGCTCTACTTTAGTAGCAGCGCTCTGTGGCTGTGTTCATGAACTAGCCGCAGCGCTGTACCAAACTAGTGATGTTAGCATTGCGGGTATAGAGATAACACCATGGAATATGAACGTCATGTCAAACAGCTCCACTTTAGTAGCAGTGCTCTGTGGCTGTGTTCATGAACTAGCCGCAGCGGTGTACCAAACTAGTGATGTTAGCATTGCGGGTATAGAGATAACACCATGGAATATGAACGTCATGTCAAACAGCTCTACTTTAGTAGCAGCGCTCTGTGGCTGTGTTCATGATCTAGCCGCAGCGCTGTAACAAACTAGCGATGTTAGCATTGCGGGTATAGAGATAAAACCATGGAATATGAACGTCATGTCAAACAGCTCTACTTTAGTAGCAGCGCTCTGTGGCTGTGTTCATGAACTAGCCGCAGCGGCGTACCAAACTAGTGATGTTAGCATCGCGGGTATAGAGATAACACCATGGAATATGAACGTCATGACAAACAGCTCTACTTTAGTAGCAGCGCTCTGTGGCTGTGTTCATGAACTAGCCGCAGCGCTGTACCAAACTAGCGATGTTAGCATTGCGGGTATAGAGATAACACCATGGAATATGAACGTCGTGTCAAACAGCTCTACTTTAGTAGCAGTGCTCTGTGGCTGTGTTCATGAACTAGCCGCAGCGCTGTACCAAACTAGTGATGTTAGCATTGCGGGTATAGAGATAACACCATGGAATATGAACGTCATGTCAAACAGCTCTACTTTAGTAGCAGTGCTCTGTGGCTGTGTTCATGAACTAAATGGGTCAACAGTGGCGTCTACTTTTCAAGCTAGTGTCCAGACCTGTCTTCTACGACCGTGGTATCACTCACTTGTAAGGTTCCACACGGTAGGAACAAACAAGAATCCTACCACAACTCTGAATGTTGTCATCTTCAAGGGGCAATTTCATAGCCGAAGTTGTAAAGTCGTTGCATTCCAAGCCTAATTCATGCTGCTATCAGACACACCCGTCGGATTATACTATCAGCAACAATAATCAGTACTTGAGAATAAAAATGTAACATCCAAAATTATACCAATTCTTCAGTATTAAAAGGTAATAGTGTTACTACAGGTTTCAGGGAAACTACTTCAAAATCAGCGGACAAAAACTATTAACCTAATTTCATATTATACTATTCAAGACAACAATTTTTTTGCCTGGATTCTGAGGATATTTCATCGTTTCGGAACATGACAATAACTACTTCATTAACAATCAAATAATTAGTAAAACAACATTTATAATTTTATAAGCGTAAATATGAAAATTTCATTCTAAAATATTTATTCTTACAGGGTTTAAATGTTATTTTAACACACAGATGCATTTCAGTCAAAGTGTCTATTGAAGTCACAATTTGTAATTTCTTTGAAATGAGACAGTTGGTTCACAGGAGGTAACAGTTTAACTTTCGACAAATTTTTAATTTAAAATAAAATTGATTTCAATAGTTAAAAATTAAATACGGACGAACTAAATATCAAAATTCAATACAGTTTTATCCATGACACTTTCGATGATGGATTTGGGTAATTATTTTCAGCCCTAGATTAGGATATTAATTCTGTTAAATTGTTAGATCTGTACGATGAAAGACATTGCACATTTAAAATTCATATAATTCTTCCACCCTGTTTTGTTTCCACCACTAGCGTACTTTTACATGCTATTATTTCATATTACAACGAAAATATATGTAATAGTGTTCAAACATGTACAAATCATTTCCGACGCTCTAACGCCCTTATCTCTGTCAATACAATCATTGATTTAATGTTTTTCGTGTTCATTGCGTTTATACGTAAATACTTGTGCACCTTAAAGACAACAAATATAGTTTTGAGAATGGGGGAACTTTAAGAATGCGCAGAAGGAAGACACATTAGAGGTCATTCTCAAGTCTTTATTATTCGCCTAAGTGCTCAATATTACGGTATTACTTAAATAAATGACACAAGACGCCGCAAAATGTTTGCCTCATCAAACAGGCTCACGGAACTGATAAATTAAATAACACATTTTGTCCTTTTTGTATGCTGGAAATGTCATTAGTAAGAGGACCAGATCCACGTTTTAAATCAATATTGCAAAATTCGTCTGAGGAAGACATGGATTCAAAGCCACGCATCTAGTGATCAAACGCTTTCATTACTGTTTTTCCTAGTCAGCAGAAGGACGCACATGAAAGTATTTTCTCTCGTGGAAATTTTCTGGCTTTCATGAATACTCCTGTCATATAACGGATATTAATATTTACACTGTATGGTGGCGTTATTAACGAACTGTGCAGTGCGTAAGAAACTAATTCGCAAGTGTGTGTGTATATATATATATATATATATATATATATATATATATATATATATATATATGTGTATTTTTTTGCGATGAGGAGCTATACATAAAATGACAACATTCTTGTTAACGCATTAATAAAATACGTTAACTCTAAAAAAATTTAAGACCATCCACTAAACACTTAAAGATTTACAACATTAATTTTTAAGCATCAATTCCAAAATACAAAATGTAAGATTTTAATAGAAGAAAGAAATCATAATGCATAATTCTATGTAAGTACTAAAAAAATCTGATACAGCCTATATATTTTGAAAAATTTTACTTGTTATCATTAGAGATGATGTAATATCGCGAAAATTTTTGAGCCAACATATCTTCTATAGCACACTATAGTTTATTCTTTCATGATTGGATGAACAAGGTTCTATCTCGGCTACGTTGTTTGCAGACCAGTCACGAATGTTCTTCCTTATGATATCAGACTCTTCATTGGCCCAGTGAAATGGAGTAGTAGCTTTAGACAAGCACGACAGCCAATAAGGAAATAAAATTGTCGGACATGTGTACAGTATGTTGAATCCTAGCAAACAGTCTACTTTTCCCGCGATAAACCATTATATCTCTAGTTATCATTAATATCTTAAACTTCGTTGATCTAGGCAAGGGTTTATATTCTGAATATTTGGACTTTTAAATTTTACGTCAAAAGTTAAAACTGAAATACGAGCTAACACTACAAAGTTTTTTTTAAAGAAATATATTCTTCATAGCATTCTTATAATATAAGCAATTATTTTTTGGTCTAGTATCGCTTATATACTTTGTCCAATTATAGAGCTTAAGCGTTGTAGGATAAAAAATATAAATATTTTATTTCTATACTGAAAAAAAAAATTTTTTACTAAGGAATTCTTCGTAATTTTACAAATGCTTGTAACAGCACAAATCTTTCTTTTGTAATACTACTCGTTTGTAAACCTACAAGGTCCTTGTGTGAAGTAGAATTGAAGAAATGTTTGTACTGTACTGAGCCGTGTCCACGAGCTTCAGCAAAACCGTATTTAGCTGTTTGTGCAAAAACTATGGGTGATGTAAAATGTAGCTGCGTGCGGAAGGAAATGTACTGCATGTTTGAATAACGAAAAACACTTAAACAACTCAAACAATCATAATAAAACGACAAATTCAATAATACGTGACCCTTATTACTCATTAACCGTTAATATTTCCCAGCAACACAAAATCTCAAGGGCTCGTTGTTAAGAGCCGTCCAAATCTCTCTACTAAACAACAGAACTCTTGAAATGAAATAAATGTATACTTCTTTAGGAAATAACTCCCCTATTATTTTATAAGTATATGCAGCTATATTTACTATAAAAATAAGTGACTAGCTCGTAAATCAAGTTGGTATTGTGGTTCAAGGTGCGAGCTAGTAACACACGGGATGTGTATGGGCTTACGCTCTCTGCTGGGGAAAAGTGATTTTTTTTAGTAAATTATATTTTGAATAATTTTTTTTTTAGTTATTCTCTGTTATTAATTCATTGCATTTGTTCTGTAGAAGGAAAATGAAATAAATTTATTTACACCTTTCAATAATGTAAGTTGTAGGCCTAATACATGGCTATAATTTATATTATTACAAATATATGTTTTGCAGATTTTACATGAAAACTGTTTGTCGTTTTACACAAAATTTTATTGGAAAAAATTGTCTACAAGAATTTTTATTTGAAAAGTACGAACATTTTTTTAGAGTGACATCGTTTCATTCCTTTTTGAAAAGTTATGAATATCCACTGTCAAATTTTTCTCAGACAGATGTTTCATACCACAACGAAATAAAATATAATATGCAAGAAATTTTGCAATTAATTTTAGCCACCTGAACGTTCTTAACGAATGAAATAGAAGAGTCGTACAGAAGTGTCTATATTTACGAACACACGTAGATGAATACTCTAAAAGATCATCAATTAATATTCCTACACGCAATTAAAATTCACGATGATATTTAATAACAGGCGAGGCGTTATAAAATGTATGCCAGTTTCACGCGTGTAGATACATAAATAGTTCATCTGACGTGCTCTGCAGCTCAATAAACCAATTGAAAACTTAGGCTTATATTATGTTTGTTGCTTTATAGCATGATGTAGCGTACGAAAGGCGTATAAAATATGGCGAACGCAGCGACAAGTATAATAACATCTGCTATAAGCTGTTCACGGTAAACTGAGCACTTTTGAAAGATCTGTTTAAGATATAATTGTATGCATGTTGTTTATGCTTCCACGTTATGTAGAACGACCACTGCCATGGGCCTCATCACTTTATTCAAGCGTCGGCTAAGTGAAACTGCGAAATTATAAGAAAAGTAAATAGTTTACAAATCTTCTAATTTTTACACTTAAATGCAATAAAAACAGGAAGGGAAAGAAATAATTTAATGTGTTACAAATGGTTATCTAACACTTTTTGTTCGACATTAAGATATGGAACTACTTTCTCTCCATCGTTAACAACCGTACTGGGAACATGTCACTCTGTGCGCCCTTAAAAATACATGCAGGTAGGTGCAGTGACTTTTTCTAATGCTGATTTCAAAAGTGCTCAATTTATCGTGAACAGCCAATAGAAAAAGATACACTCTATGCTCGAATCAATGATATCAGTCAGTGAAGTAACATTCACTGACAGTCAGTTGATAAGCTACTGCCGACTAGCGAATCAAATAAATTAAGTCCCGACAAGTTATCTATAGCAGTGGAGTTGTTGACATTCAGTGCAAACCACAAATAAATAAGTGAATTTCAGCCACTATTAGTTATCTGGCACTGATTATCAGTCACACTGTTTTCACTGATTTGGCTCAATCCTCACGGGTCAAATTTAGTGTGTAACCACTGTGCACTCCGCCATGATAATACATTATAGTACGACATTTCAGTGCGCCTACATACCCGTGATTAAACAGCTGATGAAAATAATAAGTACGTTTGCCCATATTCAACTGTGGGGAAATTGTCGGTTGTTATATCTCGGAACGAAAATTCAATTATATGTGTTAGCGTAGCTGGGAAAGAAAGAGCCTATCGTGGGAAACAACAATTCGTATTACAACACCGGAAAAGTTGCGTGTGACATGTGAACTGTATTTTCGAATCTCTGTCACGTCCGAAGGGAGAGTTGGTTTTAGGCAAACATTTACACATGATAGCTTCAGCCAACAGAGATAACTGTGCTGAAACAGCATGGAACCTATGATCTGTCTTTAACTGAACAGTTACTGCACTCGAGTCTGTAAGTGTAAGTTACATACTAGCAACACTAACTGTTATTGTCAAAATGAATTAACCGCTACTGGGATAATAGTAGAGTTTCCTCCGCTTGGTTTTTGCAGTAACAAGACAATGCAAGTAATGGAAAACAGGTATAAGGACACACAAACGGAAAGTGAATATTGTTGTGTTGCCCCAAACCATACAAAAAAATCATGAAAATTAAAAAAATTATAAAAAATTTATATATTCATCAAAACTGGAAATGTTTTGTGGTTATTAAGAAACGATTACTAAGTAATCACTAACGGTAAATTTATATCACTAACGAATCGTTAATAATAAGTTAAATGTGGAATTAAATTTCCCATATCACTGCTGACAACTTAACTGCGTGGACGCACGTCATTGTATTCCGTTAACTTATGTACAGTTACCGATAAGAGCATTTCTAAAATGTTTATTTCAAAAGTCGTTAAATATACTCAAACCAACTGTGGTTTGGGGAAGCGAATCTGAAGCTCTGGTTGAAATCATCCCTGAGACAGATTTAAAAGCTTAATAGCAACAATGTAACATTCGAAGCATGCTACCTACGAAATTAAAAACAATTACAGAATATGGTCAAGAATATTTTACTGCGCATCCCTCTCTCACTACGAACATATAATCCATTTTGGGTTTGATCCCACTTTTTGAATCAGACCCTTGAAAAATCACCCTATGTATGACGTGTTTGTTAGTTCTGTAGTTACGAGTATGTTATGTATCACAAGCGTTTATTGCTTGTGTTAAAATAACATAATAGAAGAGTACCATGTTTTTGTTTAAATAGAGATCATATTTATATTTTATTTATAAATTATAAAATTAAATTTATTATTATGAAAAAAAATAGTGAGAAAATAGGCGTTTTGCTAATGCTTAGTAAGAAATAGTTCTTTTGCAAAATATTATTACACTGAGTGCGCTCGAATACGGTTTAATAATATTCTAGACTCGACTAATCTTTGTTTGCATGAGGCTGAGGAATATCCTGGAAATAGTTTCAAGTAATCGTGGAGGGAGTACACTTACTGAGCATCGTATTGCTGTCACGAAGAATCTCTTAGGTAAAAAAGTACTAAATTACTCAAATTCATTCCAAAGGGATTCGATTCCAGATCGTTTCGTAACGACAAGAGAAGCCTCAACTAAAGGCGGGAAGGTGGCGTAACTGCTGGACCAATTTCTTACATTTCAAGGACGAATAATTGTTACATGTTGGATTGGTTCCAAGATGGAAATTGAGATGATTAACTTGCATTGGCATGCGAGTGTTTATAACAACTTCCTCTTCGTAAGTTGCGTGTGCTTTACTGGGCTGTAAGCAAGCTTACTGTAAGTTGGATGTGCATTACTGGGCTGTAAGCAAGCTTACTGTAAGTTGGATGTGCTTTACTGGGTTGTAGGGAAGCTTACTGTAAGTTGGATGTGCTTTACTGGGCTGTAGGCAAGCTTACTGTAAGTTGGATGTGCTTTACTGGGCTGTAGGCAAGCTTACTGTAAGTTGGATGTGCTTTACTGGGCTGTAAGCAAGCTTACTGTAAGTTTGATGTGCATTACTGGGCTATAAGCAAGCTTACTGTAAGACTACGTTCCCTAGGGTTCATTTTTTCTCATGTATATTTATGAATGATTTTGCATAGCAGTTATTTATGACTTTGTTTCATATTTTGTATGTTGTCATCTTTCACGCATAAATTCAAATAACGTGACTAAAGACAGTGAATTTACTGTGCCTAGTGTTTCTAAATGATGAATATAATACTTGAGGTTTTCTCGCCCTGGAAAAATATATGCTATATATACTGTAAGAAAACCTGTGTGTGGGGAAAACTTGTAGAGAGATATAGTTTATTTATGCCCCACGTATGAGTATTAGCCTCTGTAAGAAGATGGGTGAACCCTGCTATGGTTTTCTAGTCAATTGTAATGTATACCGGCAGAACTGCATTATTAAAGTGCAACGACCTGGGAGATATCCATAGCAATTAAATTAACATCAAACATTAGCCAACTGACAGTTATTTTGCATATCGCAAACCATCGTCGAAGTTGCTGGTATTCCACACAAACAGAGTTTCAATTACCTGGATAGTCCTGCTCACAGTCAGGTTCTGTGCAGCCTCCTGCATAGTTATACAACACTACAGAACACACACGAAGACACGTGTTTATACCAACTATGTGTTTATTTTAAGCCATGAAAGACTTCCAATTTTTAAGCAATAATTTAATGTGGAAAAATATCATAGAAATATTTTACCTGAAAAGTTTCATTCCGTGGTAGTGTTAAAAATGCAAAGTATCTGCACGCAGTAGTTGGACTAGGTCTATAAAGATATCCCTCATTATGCCTGCTACAAATGCCAATTAAGTGAATAGAGTATTTGAAAGTAAAAAAAAAAGTTATCTATACATATTGAATGATGCACACACTTACAAAGTTTTGCAGAGTAGATTTAATTCAGTTCAAAATAAAAGTCGATAACGTTCTCACACTTGACCGTTACAATAAATTACGTGCCTGTATAATTACATATTTTAAATGCTCCTGGCTAGCACAGTTTATGTTGATAGAGCAATCAGATACTTATTTAAATCTCAGGCACTTTGTGACCACTGAAAAGTGTTGGGAAATGATGCTGCTTACTTTAAAAGTTTATTAAACACTCTCACATACGTGTAACGGTCACTGTACATTAAGGTGGGATCATACCTTATATAAATGTAGAGTTTCTCACACTTATTTTATATGTAGACCTGTTCTGACGGTATTACCGTGTACCGTGGACTTGTCACTCAAATTGTAATATACTTATTCGGGTATAATTAACCTTAAAACATTAAATATATACTATTAACTTAAAACTAAGGCCTCACTGGCCTGCTGTCGTTGTTACCCACTTAATTCAAGATGGAGTATGGAACATTCCGTCACCACCCATTATTGGCAGCGGTTAAGTATTCAAATTAATACAGAGTGCATAGGGCTTAACCCAGGGTGCTTTCCAATACCGTGACGATTCAAAAGGTGCGCCTAAATGTTGCCAACTTGCACACAATAAACAAGTTACTTGAAACCTGATAAAACAAAATAAAATTACAACAATTCACATATAGAAAATTAACATTTCAGCTGCTGCGTGTACATTACTATTACGTAGAATTAAGAAAATAAAATAATGATATCACAATATTATATGTGAAGCATATGACAACCATAATATTTGTTTACGAAATAAACATGAGTGTACTAGTATTATAAATTTGCATACTAACATAAAATGTGTTGAAATGAAAATTGCACGTGTTAGATAGTCAGACGTCACATATACTTCCCTACACTTTACTCACGGCGAACATAAATTCAGGTGAGCAAGTGAGTACAAGTTTCCTTCAATCTGTAAGTAACGTCACCCAGAGTAAAATCTATTCTAATTACACACAAACTTCAGGTGCTAACAATAGCCTTAGCAACATATTTTTATAAGTAGAATGATTAATTATACACTTGTGTTCATCAATTATAATAAAAGCATTCCGTTTAAAGAAATATATTGTATATTGAGACAGGGTGAAACACAAGTAGGTTCAGTTGTCAACCATCAGAATTATCTCTTAGCAGCTTATCTGGTAAAAGAAAACACAGCGAAGTTTATTGTTCCTTTTTTCCTTAAAACGCTGCTGCTATCTTACCCTCTTATTAAAAAATAATTCTTTGCACAGTTGTTTCAAATATCATGTTTTTTTATTCTCTTTCTGCCTCCTCCCTGCGGTCACGTGTGGTATTTCGTCAGAAAGAGCTATGGTCGCCGACTTCTCCCCCAATCAGAGTGGAGACACACGTATGTTTTGTCCAAGCAGTCTTTGTACGCGGGAAAGGCAAATCAGTCTGTCGAGTTCCGTGTTTCGAGCACAATCCGGCTGTGTCGGCGATTCTTACGTCGTAGGCGAGATTACAGCTGTCCCAGAAGCTAGCTGATACAGTGCTGACACAAATATAAGTGTCATGGAACTTCGCTGAGCGTCCAAAACCACAAGGTCTGTTAGGGTTAATAGGAAAATGGCAGTGACGCGCTCGTATTACGTCACCTGCATAAAATGTAAACAATGCAATTTTTTTTGTGTGAGAAATTACGTGCGGTGACACTTTAATTCTTCGTAGCACAATTCATAGTTAACCTGGCATTAGTTCCTCAGGTATAAAGTACCTGTTTATCTTAGTGGTAGCGTCCTTATGTCACTGCACACGTCTGAAAACAATACATACACATAGTCTTTCCTCATACATCGGCACCTCTTCTTCTGCGGCAATACCTCAAACAATTACTACTTAATTGTATTCATAACAGGACATAATGACTATCAACGATGTAGATTATGCACCTGCAGAACTCTCAGAAGAAAAGGATAGATCGAAAGAACAGTCTTTCACCAGATACCTGATGAATGCATAAAAAATGCATAAGGAGAATATTGCGACATCTCGCAAACCGACTTTAAAATGAACAATTAAATACAAGAATACTCAGAAGCCAATTAAATGCACACTTGAAGAAGAAAAGAAAAAAAAATACAACATAATTTACAACACTAAACGATCAACTTTAAACTAACCACACTATACTGGGAACAAATATGAAGCAGCTGTATACAAAAATCCATCAACCAACTAGGATTACCCAGGAGTTTATTAATTATTTCAACCAGGATTAATTCTCAAGAGGACTCTGGATTACTCCCATCAATGCTAGTAAGTGTCAGTGTGGGCTGGGAACTGCTATCCCATGTGTTTATTTTTCCCTTTAACTGTTTAGGGGCTACCCGCAACAACAAAATATCAGCGTAGACTCATCCACATATTACATTACTGTGAACGAACTTATTTCACTTGCCGTATTTCCTGGCGGCAGACTACAGCGGTTATTACTGGAGACCAAGGGCTTATCTTGTAGGCACGTAAATACATAATATTTTATGCGATATTAATTCTTTGCATTCGCATACCCAATACACGCGGGCTGTCAGGTCTTGTACAATAGCAAACATCGCCCTTTTACATTTTTCCTTTCTTCAGTCCAGGAGAAAATATACTGTCGTCTGCTGTCTGGAAACTCCAGTGTACCGATAACCAACTCGTGCTCTATTTTCACAGTAGAATGTCATACTCAGATATCAGTCCTGATTGGTGCGTTGTACGGCTTCAACTGACGTGAATTGTAGCTTCCAACATTGCTCTACTTTCAGGGTTATCTAACACATAGCAATTATCGTTTTTCTTTCCCGTCACGACATGGGGCCAGAATAAATGGATACAAGTTTGGTGCATACAAAATCCCATAACTTGCTTATATTGGCGGCACGAACTAAAACTAAAGTTCGAATTTCCAACTCAGCTTAGAGGTTTTGTAATAGCGACTGCGCCTTTCCAGCGATATTTTTAATCGCTGGGCCACCAGATTCTGTAGTTCATTTCCAACTCAGTTAGCTTAGAGGTTTTGTAATAGCGACTGCGCCTTTCCACCGATATTTTTAATCGCTGGGCCACTAGATTCTGTAGTTCATTTCTTACTTCCTGTTCACTCAGTTGCGTGATTCCAATCGTCTTGGGAGGTAATGGTAGGTGTTGAGGACTAAACAAATATGACTGCTAACCAGTCAGAATTTCTCTAGGGGTAAAACATGTTGGTTCATGCACTGTGTTATTGAACACATGCTCAATTAAAGGCAGGTTGTCACACCAACTTTGCTACTTATTGTGGCAGTAAATGTGTAGTATATTTCCCAGTGATTTCATTTTCCTTTCGACCGGGTTGGCCTGTGGACATCGTACGAACGACGTAGTGGGTACTATTTCCAGCTTTGTTAGACCTTCTTCCCATGTCCTACCCATACATTGAGTATCTCTGTCTGACAGGACGCAATTAGGCTTCCCAACTTCATCAATAAAAGACTTCAGCTTTGCAAATAAAGTTCGCGAGCTGGCTTTGACTAATGAGTATAGTTTTGTGTATTTCGAAAATACATCCAGGATGACCAAAATATAGTTCAGCCTGCCTCTAGACATCGGTAGGGGTCCATATAAGTCTACAGAGACAAGCTGCAGAGGTCGCTGCGGAATTATTGCCTGTGCTGCTCCAATCAGATTTTCTTGTGCATGCTTACACCTTTGGCACAAATCGCAGGCACTGTTATTTGTAGTTACAGCTCATTGCGTGCCTCTGAAATAAAACTGTCTACGAAGTGGCCCAATATAGCATGTGCGTCGGTAATTAATTCCTGCTGCTTTTCCGAAGGAATGTCCAACTTCCACTCGTCTTCAGATTTCCCTTTTGTACCTTTGTGATAAAATAATAAGCCGTTCTCGGTAACACAAAACATTCGGTGCAGTTCATGTTCTGGTGGTGACTGCTTTAACTTATCTACAACTTGCTTGCAAAAATTATCGTTTTGCTGGTCTTGCAGGATATTCTGAAAGTTTAGCTGAAAAGTACTAGCTTGCGGTGGCTGGGATCTACTATGAAATCATTTGGCTTGCGAACGGTGTGGACGAGATCGTCCCCTGAGATGCGACTTAGGCAGTCTGCTACTAAATTACTTAAGCCATTTATGTGTTTGTAGTCAATGTTGAACTCCTGAATTAATTGAGCTCTCCTCGTAAGACGGTTACTAAAAACCCTGCCAGTTATTAAGCTTAACAAAGCTTGATGATCCGTCTGCGAAAAATTTTCTCTCCCAAAAGCAAATTTCGATATTTCTGTAGAGACCAGATAACTGCAAGCATTTCTTTTTCTGTGACAGTATAGTTACGCTCAGGTTTACTCATTGTGCGGCTGGCTAGGGCTACGGTTTTTTCATTGCCATTATCTTCTAGCTGAGATAACATGACACCACGTGCGCAGGCCGAAGCGTCCGTATACAAATAATTCGTTGCGCCGGTCTTGGGGCGGTGTATTACTTGTTTCTGCAACAACAGCTGCTTGACTGCCTCGATAGCCCGCTGTTTCTCTTCATCGCAGGTCCAGGTTACTTCTTTCTTAAGGTGTTCAAACAGGGTCAGTGCTGTATTTGCAGTTTTGTTCCTGTCAATTCTGTAGAACCCCAACACTCCTCAGATGCTTGACATTGCATAGAGTGGGGAAATTCTTTATCACACTAAATTTTTCTGGCGCTGTTCTAATGCCTCCCGGAGTTAAAATGTGCCCTAAAAACGGAATTTCGTTTTTGCAAAACAGGGACTTCTTCAACTTAACTGTCATACCTGCAGCAGCCAATTTGGACAAAATAATTTCAATGTGTTGCAGATGTTCTTCGAAATAATTTGATGCTATCAGTATATCATCTACATACGACCGAGCGAACTCCAGATAATTATCGTCTAAGGACGGCTTTTCACAGTGATTTTGTTAAGGTGCTGCCCATCCAAACAAAGGTCACAAAGCCATCTTTTTTTCTCACACAAATCATGTGACTACTGTAAGGGCTTGTGTCTTGGCGCACTATTTTCCATTCCAACATCAACTTGAGGTATCCCTCCGCCTCGTTAAGGTACTTCGTAGGAATGGGATAAGTTTTCCGGTGAAAATGCTCTCCTGAAATTACTTGGACATCTACCTTAAATAAATTGTTGCGACCTGTTTTTTCTGAAAATATCGGCGCATGATTACCAATTATCAGCTCTAGCTGCCGTTTCAGTTCTCGTGTGATAGTTGCGGCACTTGTAACTGCCTGGTAGATGTCTTCAGGTGTAGCTAGGACGGTTGAACTGGAATATGTATTCACCACAGAAACCTCATTTCTTAAGGAACATACCATACGGTCCGAATACTGCCACATTTCAGGGGAAGTTACTGAGTTCATATCACTCTCTCCTGTGCCAACTCGTCAGCCACCGAAATCAAGGTGAATTTTATGTGCAGTCAAGAAATCCGTTCACAGAATTACTGGTTTCGTCAGGCCTTAAATAACTAACGCAGTTGAGTTCTTGACTTTCCCCAGGCCTTCAATGGTTAATAATATTGGCTTGTTAACCACCGGGTTAGATGTAGAAGAGGCCCCTATATTCCTTAAATTAGGGACTAGCAAAGTAGTTAGGTTATAGCCATTATTAACTATAGCCTGTACTAAATTTCCAGCACACAGTTAGAATCAACTGTGGACATAAAATTACCTGGAAATTTACAATTTCTTCCAGTGGCTCATTTAATAAAAATTCTCTTTCGTTTTCACCCAGACAAACAGTGCTTACAATAATTTCAGTTAAATTGTTTGCTAACATCTGGTGGTGTAAAATTACAGTGCACTCTCGCTGTTTTTATTAGACCCCTTCAGAACAATTTGTGTTCCTCTGGTTAGCGATCGGGGCTCCACATCGCCAACCCCCTCTAGTTAAACCCAGCATTCCCGCCCTGACTTTGGTTGATCTGCCCTTGATTCTGATTCCATGAGCCTCCTGCTTGTGTGGGTACAAAAGCAGGAATCCTAGGGTCCAGCGGCTCCTGATTATAAAAGTATCCGCCTCTATGTTGCGTAGTGTACATAGGCCCGCTGTGTATCACTATATCTGATAGTGAGCTCGCGCCTCCAGCTCCTCCACTCGTCTTCACATTGTTATTTCCCTGCGATGGCTGCACCGCTATACCATAACCACTGTGGTCTGAAATATCCGTATCACCGCGCTCAGGTTTCAGTTCCTCGTGGTCTGTTTTTATTCGTTCGTTGTCACGTTCATCGTTACCGTTTACTCCAGACGGTTCACTGTCAGGATCGCTGTCGTCACGTCCTCTTCCGCTCCATTTATTTCCCCGTCCATTCCGCCAGCGGTTGCCGTAGCCTTAACTACGAATATTACAAAAATTATTCCGCCAGTCTCCGTGTGAATAAGGCGCTGCCCTTACATTGCGTACGTGCGGGTTATTGCGGTCTGCTGCCTGTAGCGGCGTGGTCGGTATACTGTGGTTTTTGGTCGGGAGGGCTCTGCCTGTCTTGATCTCTATTATTCTGCATCCTCTGCAGGCGACCAATCTAGTCATAGGCTTAGCAGGTCTTCTCTGAAGGTGGATAAGTCCTTGGGTGCCTCCCCATCCAGTGAGACTGATAATGATAAAGGAGCTGCCTTAAAATCATTGCAAACAAGTTCTTCGTCTGACAAGGGCGGGTCTGTATAAATACAACTTATCGTACATTTCAGTTAGATGATATTCCAGCTTCTTTCCCTTGCCTGGGACAAATATTTCTCTCACGATATGCAATTGCGACCTCAGCTTGCACTGAATCTTTTTGCTCCAAAAATTGTGTGTAAATTTTTCTTTAAACTCATTGTAGGTGTGAACTGTGGATTTATTCATCTCTCACCAACAATATGTATTGTTCCTGAAACTTAAGGAAAGGCAGCGCAGTATGTCAACGTCTGGTAGTCCGAACACACTGGCATATTATTCAAACCTCTTTAAAAAATTGATTGTGTTTTGTCCGTATCGTCCTTCAAATCTTGGCACTTTTTCAACCCACAGTTTTGATGGGTGATGCATACATGTCCCAGCTGGATTACTGGCCGTACAGGAGTGTGACTATCATTGCACATTATTATTGGCTAGGGTTTGCATTACATCTGTAGCTACTGATGGTCGTGGCTGTTCTACACAGGGCTCTTCCTTTAAGCTTGGGCCTCCTCCAGAAAATGTCACACCATCCACTGTGTTTCTCAGGTTACCCACCCCTGTTTCTACATGGCCTTAGGTTATCTGCCAACTTATTCATTCGCTCCTCGGACTGCTTTTCAGTACTGCTGCGGGCTCGCTCGAATTGAGAAAAACGGTGCTCTACATGCTCACCTAAAGACGCAAATCTGCTTCCACTTGTCCTCTAACTTGTTCTGTGATTTGCACCAGATCTGTATGCTTTGCCATATTGTCAGATAGACTGTCCATGCGGGAAGAGTTAATGGTCTCCTGCAGCCTGTTAGTCGCCCTGGAAAGCTCTTCCTGTACTTCTGTTCTGATTTATTATAAAAATCAGCCTTAAATTCTGTCGAGTTTCTCCTGACTATTTTCGATATGCTGAATAATGTCAGCTTTCTACTCCAACATGCTAGTTTTAATTTGTTCCGCCAGGCTATCTTTTTGTTCATTCAAGCTAACTTTTTGGTCAGCCAAGCAAATTTTTTGTTCATCCAAGCTAACCTTTCATTCAGCCAAGCTAGCCTGGAGTTGTAGCAATACGGTCAGATTGGCTATGAGTATTACGTGCAGCTGCGGATACTGCTTGAAACTCCTCCGCACTAGATACTGAGCTGGTCTCGTCATTCCTTTCGTGTACGAACTCTGTTAACACACTTTCTGTTACGTTACTGGTATCCATTATTGCAACTTTGTACTCGTTTTCCCGAAAGTCAATGGGCGCAGTGTCACGTGGGTTATATATAACCTGTTCCAGTAGACATACTCATATACGGTGTGGTTTCTCCTTTCTTGTGAAAGCAAAGCACCTTTCAAACCCAGCTACACTTTCCAGTATTCCCGCCCCGCGTTATTGGCGCCACTGTAAGAAAACCTGTGGGGGGGGGGGGACTTGTAGAGAGATGTAGTTTATGTATGCTTCACGTATGAGAATTAGTCCCTGTAAGAAGATGGGTGAACCCTGCTATTATTTTCTAGTCAAATGTAATGTATAAAGGAAGAACTGCATAATTAAAGTGCAACGACCTGGGAGAAATCTATTGCAATAAAATTAACATCAAACAGCCAACTGACAGTTATTTTGCATGTCGCAAACCATCGTCGAAGTTGCTGGTATTCCACACAAACAGAGTTTCAATTACCTGGATAGTCCTGCTCACAGTCAGGTTCTGTGCAGCCCCCTGCATAGTTATACAACACTACATAAACACACACGAAGACACGTGTTTATACCAACTATGTGTTTATTTTAAGCCATGAAAGACTTCCAATTATTAAGCAATAATTTAATGTGGAAAAATATCATAGAACTAAATTGCTTGAAAAGTTTCATTCCTTGGTAGTGTTAAAAATGCAAGGGATATGCATGCAGCAGCTGGACTAGGTCTATAAAGATATCTCTCATTATGCCTGCTACAAATGCCAATTAGTGAACAGAGTATTTGAAAGTAAAAATAAAGTTATCTATACATCTTGAATGATGCACACACTTACAAAGTTTTGCAGAGTAGATTTAATTCAGTTCAAAATAAAAGTCGATAACGTTCTCACACTTGACCGTTACAATAAATTACGTGCCTGTATAATTACATATTTTAAATGCTCCTGGCTAGTACAGTTTATGTCGGTAGAGCAATCAGATACTTATTTAAATCTCAGGCACTTTGTGACCACTGAAAAGTGTTGGGAAATGATGCTGCTTACTTTAAAAGTTTATTAAACACTCTCACATACGTGTAACGGTCACTGTACATTAAGGTGGGATCATACCTTATATAAATGTAGAGTTTCTCACACTTATTTTACACGTAGCCCTTTTCTAATGGTAGTACCGTGTACCGTGGACTTGTCACTCAAATTGTAATATACTTTTTTTTGGGTATAATTAACCTTAAAACATTTAATTTATACTATTAACTTAAAACTAAGGCCTCACTGGCCTGCTGTCGTTGTTACCCACTTAATTCAAGATGGAGTGTGGAACATTCCGTCACCATCCAATACAGAGTACATAGGGCTTAACCCAGGGTGCTTTCCAATACCGTGACGATTCAAAAGGTACGCCTAAATGTTGCCAACTTGCACACAATAATTAAGTTACTTGAAACCTCATAAAACAAAATAAAATTATAACAATTCACATATAGAAAATTAACATTTCAGCTGCTGCGTGTACATTAATATTACGTAGAATTAAGAAAATTAAATAATGATATAACAATATTACATGTGAAACATATGACAATCATAACATTTGTTTTCAAAATAAACGTACTTGTACTAGTATTATTAATTTACTAGCTAAATTAAAATGTGTTGAAATGCAACACATATTATGTTAGATAATCAGACGTTATAATACCAGTAACATATATTATATATGATGCATTTGTAATCATACGCGACGGAAAGGATAAACGAATTTAATAACGCCCAGCATTTTACAATCACTACTATCACACTAAATTTCTTCAATTGTAAATTTTGAAAGCAAAAATTGAATATTTGTACGTTTGAGGTATTTCTTTAACCATTGCCTATATTTTTTTCTCGAATATGTGACGGTTAAAATATTGTATATTGATTGGCCACGTCTTGGGTATGTCATTTGACACGACTTCTATCTTAGAAGGCGTACATAAATTTTTGGCGAGACAAAACTGAAATAATTTACTTCCCATATATTCTGCAATGTGACGCAGTTACTGCGGCTAACTAGACATGATATGAACTTAGCCAAATAATAAGGAATGGAGAACATGTGCCAAATATTCCATTTACCGTGTCGGTAAGTAAAACTGAATATCAAAATATGTACCTTCAGGTTATAGCGAAAAATATGTTTAAGTCCAAAATTACGGGGATCGTTTCCCCTAAACAATGCGTCATTGACATTTCTTTTGTATAAATAGCCAATAAAACACCAGGAGAGACTTTCTGGCTAGAAAGGATCGTGGATACCATAACAGATGGCGTTGAAGGGTAGTAGATTTAATTTATAATCACATCGTTAATATAAACTCACTGAAGATTATACACTGATGGAAATAAAAATTGGGAAACCACAAAGAGTGCTGCCCAATTGAACATGGGTGTAATAGTTGAACATGGGTATAATAGTTGAACATGGGTATAATAGTTGAACGTGAGTATAATATTTGAATGTTGGAGGAGTGCAGTTAAACTGACGCATGTTTCGAGGTCATGAGCAAACAGACAATACCTTCTTTGCACCGTGTACAGAAACCCGCCAGACAGTATCGTGTGCGCCTGGAAGGTTGAAGGTTGAGTACTGAGTACGTGTGTAGCAGTCAAGCTATCTCCAAGCCTCGAAGACGGTTACATGTTCCTGTTGTGCACGTACATCCCGTTTTAGAAGGGCCACTTTGGTGACCTTCACGAGGCGGTATATACATAGAAATGGACTGCTGCTGCACATGTTGGTCATGATGTATCCGTAGTGTGGCGATGATAACATCGCAGTGGTCAGTTGAACAAGTCGGACGTGCAGTGTAGCTGCATAATATCAAGATATATATATATATATATATATATATATATATATATATAGAGAGAGAGAGAGAGAGAGAGAGAGAGATGTTTGGACGGCTCGTAACAACGAGGTCTCGAGAGCCGATGAGGGTGATAGAGGTGAGTATGTAGCGACGCCGTAATGAAAGGACGGGGAAACGGGAGATCCCCGAGAAAACCCACCGATCAGCGGCATAGTTCGGCACGATTCCTGCATGCGAAAATCCGAGAGTGACCCAGCCAGGAAGACCGGGTGGGAGGCGAGCGGTCTAACCCTCCGAATTTGGACACTCTTGTTCGTTTGTATCGCGATTACTGATCGCTCGATGTGGGAGTTTCTGTTGTTTACATCTAAACCCAAGACGGGAGTTTGGCGTGTTTGTTTACGTTTTCATTCGCAAGCAAACAGTTTCATCCGCCGACCCTTTCACAAATAAAAATATGACATTCAACCGATTAAACGGCCAGAAAACATCAAAACGTTTATAATATACAAGTACTGACTAGTGTTTAGTTTCTTCGAAGACCGTTCGTCACCCATCTTAAGGCGCGAAGATAAACAGTGAACAAACAGCAACGAATAATAGAGCATGGAAAAACTTTCTAGGGTATGAGACGTGTGCCTCTGGCTGAAGCGGATATTCTAGGCTGCACAGTTAAGGACCCTTGGCAAGTGAATTGAGACACGGCCTAAGAGTCCATTCTCGTTGCAAGTGAGAAGTATAGAGGCAGAAGCTGGAAGGCATACCACAGCATAGTTCTTCAGGGACAGTTGAGCCACACAGAAACGTGGTATATATGCCACGATGTGTGTGTGTGTGTGTGCAGGCATGTGTTAAAGGACCGTGATACCCGCAGTCAAAACACTAAGCTACGCCTGTCAGCTGTAGGAACTACCAGCTGACACGTCTAACTCCTGACACTGTGAGAAGAGCTATCCTTCAGCGGTCCGCTTCAAAGGAAAACTCGCAGGGGCGAGGACATAAAAAAAACATCCCAAGGATCTGGCGGCCACAGGAGTAGAAACATCTACAAAGTGGAAACTAATCCTTCAAGAAGGCCCCCTTCTTTCACACGTCCCAAAACAGTTCCGTCGAAAGGGATGCCAGTCACCGCTCATACACTGCGGTTAAACACACAATATTACTACCCGGCCTTTGTTTATTTTTCTTTACTGTCACGTGACAACACCACGTGGGTGTGTGTGGTTCAATGCAACGGAGATCAAAGCTGTGACATTAACGCATTTAGTGTCTGTGAAAAAAATCATGGTTGAGACTCGTAACGTGAGCGATGCTAATTTTGTTAGGCAATTATTACATTTTTTAATAGTGTTGTTGAGAATATACTCTCACAAATTTACTTAACACTTTAAGGCGGATCAGGCCCTGCCATCTTGGATTATTTTATGTTCAACTACTACACGCAAACGTGGATTTTGTACGGATATTTAGTCGGACGACATGACATGGGTTATAACTTAATGCGTTTTCTGAAATCTGTTCAGTTCGACTGCCGTAGCTATAGTCGCTCCCATAAAATAATCAATTATTTTACTTCTGATGTCACAAGTTAGAAAATATCAAATGCAGAGAAGCTGTAACAATTCAAGAACATTAACAAAGGTATTCTTCATGCTTTGTCGTGCTAAAAATTGTAATGCGCCTCCTGAAATTGCATTTGGGGCGGAAAATCTACAAAAACTATTCGACAGTTACTGACCGCCCTTAATGCCCAGTGTGTGGACACTTGTCAACATGTAGCACAGGAATGTCATATTTAACCGATCATACTGTGACGTTTAGTGCCCACTGATCTTCCTTCTCAGTACCTGATTCGTAAACCGCGTTATTTCTCTGCGTTATGACTGGTTCATATCACTGTGGCGGACCACAAAACCTACGGCTTATTGGGGGCCTGCTCGCCTTCCACCAAGGCGAACCAGGGTCAATCCCCGTCCGGGTCACTCCCGGATTCTCGCAAGTGGGAATCGTGCCAGACGTTGCCGCTGGTATATGGGTTTTCTCAGGGATCTCCCGTTTCCCTCGCCCTTTCATTCCGGCACTGCTACATACTCACTACGCTTCACCTTCATCTGCTCTTAAAACTTCGCTGTTAAGAGCCGTCCAAATCTCTTCACTCACTCACGGTTTATTGGTCATAGCAATGAAACAATTTCTTTGTGAGCCTAAGTACACCACGCATCAAAATGTTTTTTTATTTGCAACACTAAATTAATGCGGGAATGAAAGGGTTAACTTAAATCGATTTTGGAATACGTATTCGATAAAAAAATTTTGTTTATCGCCCATTGTATGTAGTAAGGTATTTATTTGTCCCCCTTGGTTAGCTGTTTTTATTATCTAATTTTAATGCTTTACTTTCTTATACAGCATTCGGTATGTCGAATGATTTTCCATATAAAAGTAATAACATAATTTTACATTATGGTAACAGACATGGTGACAATGAAAGTATCTAACATAATATATGTGTCTAACAAGCATGGATTTTAAAATCATAACAAAATAATAGGTGGAGAACTATGAATAAGCATAAAAGGGAGTATACCTGTCTACCTAAATAGGTTAAGAAAACATTGACTTTCACCCATACTTGAAGTAGCATATTGAAGTCTATCGTGGGTGTATATATTTTCGTATAAAGAAATAGGCCCAATTTCTTTATACGAAAATATTTACACGCACGATAGACTTCAATATGCTACTTGCAAATCCTGCAAATTTTCTTTCCTTATTGGCCGAGTGCCTTTGTGAGTAGATTTTTTCCTTGGTTTAGTGGGCCAATCAGGATAAAGTTACTCTAATACTGACAGTCCGTGATTTGCAAACATACACCTAAGACGGGTTACAATTAAAATCGAAAATGATGGATATACAAACTGGAAAATTAAGTTATCAATAATCTTGCAGTTTCGTGTAATACTACCGCCAGCCTATTTTTTTACTTTCACGAACAAGAATTTTCATTCTTTTGTGTCTTTCTTTCGTTTTCAATTTCATTTTTTTTCGTAGCTGTAGAGGCAAGCTCTTGTAGCGTAGTACTGATGGAAAGTGAAGACGTTAATCTGATGGAATGGGATAAGTTCAGTTTGTCACATTGAGTTTGCAGTTACCGCTGACACTATATCGTAGTATCCGCTCACAAGGCGAAGTGTCACTCTTGCAAGTTTATCTACAGAATTAAGACGTGAAACATGTGTATTATCTTCCACGTCTTGCATACAGAGGTGAACGCCCTGTCTGTTTCGCAGCTCCTGAGTGAGTGAGGAAAGATTCAGGTGGCGAAGCTTAGCAAGGATGTATTGGATTTGGGAAGGCGGAGGGGGGAGCGGGAGGAGAATTCCGAGAAAACCAAACTGCCAATTCCCCACGTGTGAACAGCTATGTCCGGCGCCGCCAAGAGATCGAGCCCAAACCACTGTGCTGGGAGCACAACGCCACCAAACGTAATATCCCCTCTTGCAAATCCTCATCGTGGATTCCGCGCACGCTGGCTATGAAAGGGTAGAGGAGGAGGGAGGAGGGCCAACCCCAAGGCCAATCCCGCGCGAGACAATGGGGACCGATTAGCGTTCGCCAAGGCCGGAGGGACGAAGTGTCGCCTGGGTGATGTCTTCCCCCCTTCCCCTCTTGGGGTGATCTTCACCACCCCACCACCCGTCCACGTGGGGGGAAGGCTACCCCCCCCCCTTCTCAATGGCGCAGGGGACGAGTGCTAAGTGACCCTTGATCATGGTGCAGTCACGTGGACGACGGGTCTGTCCGCGGGTAAGCAGTATCGCGTCCGTCGTCGGTCCGTGGCGCGAGGACGCCCCCTCTGGAGCGTCCTGACGTGCGTCGTCATCGTAGCGCGTCTCTTACTCCGCCGCCACCACTGGACTGTGTGCGCTTCGCCGCACCAGAACCGCGCGCCTCTTCCTGGACGATAGATACAGTACTTCCCGCCCGATGTGACTATAATCTTGTGCGATACTCAACTAATCTGTACCATGTGTGAAACGAGCCAAACACAAGCCTTTTCGGACGTCCGGCTGGGATCTTGATATTACTGTTCGGACAGCAAAGGAAATATCGGTAACTACTACCTGTTGTGAGTGTGTGTGTGTGTGTGTGTGAGAGAGAGAGAGGAGAGAGAGAGAGAGAGAGAGAGAGAGAGAGAGAGAGAGAGAGAGAGAGAGAGAGAGATTACCATCGTACGATGGAATGTTCCAGGTTATTTACGATGTTTCTTATAAAATATATTGTTAAGTACTCAACTTATGATTGCGCCTAACAATCATGTCTGTGTCAGCTATTAGCTAAAATGCAATTGTACGTAACAGAGCTTCCGTTTACATGAAGACTGCTCAGTGCTCTCTCTCATTCTTTTCTTTCTCTATTACATACTGTACTGTGGGTTAAATCAATACTCAAAAAATAAGTATTGCTATATTTAAAAGCCAGAGGCTAATACAGGCAACGAAAGATCAATATGCAAATTTGAGTAGCCAAATATACACGTAGTAAAATAAAACTGCAAACATTTTTTTCGAAGGTTTGCGATTATTGCTAGCACTCTAATACTCCGCCCACGCGTAAATATACAGACGCTACTTTCACGAGTTCATGCGGTGCCACTAAACTATTCAAGTGATTATTTTTTTTATAGTATCAGCACTGCCCGCAATTTTTTAGACACGCCAAGATCAATAACAACTTACTGTTGATATTGAATATAAAGATTACTTCTGAAGGAATACGATCATAACGAATTCACCCACGGTTTTTTTTTAGGCATTTGCATGGCTTTTCACACAGATAGCTTCATAATGTTTTTCATGTTCTCGTGTCGCCGTCGTGCACCGAGGAAAGCAACTGAGGTCACCAATTTCTGCTAAACTACTAAGGTGTGCCAAATAAAAGGAGATACGAGAACTAGCGACGTCCAAGTAAGGCTAGGTTCACGACAAAATACGTATTTCTTGATAAACGTGTGCTTAATAAGATTACACAAGGTGTTCTTTAATATACGGTTCATGATGACCGTGTACCTACGTGTTACATAGAGAGCATCCTTATAGTGTACGCGTGTAGTATGCATGGCACTTCCAGCCAACAGGAATGTAGGAGAAAAGATCGTTAAGAAGTATCTACATTGTATCTATTTAAATATTATTTAATATAAAGAAAACATTCGTTTTCATTTTCATTTCAACACAAAAATTTATTTTTAGTTATATTTTTGACTTAAAAATGTCCTACTTCATCGAAATTAAGTCGCGTGTAATTCTATAAAAATAAGAAGAGAATTTTCACTAGAAATCACACTGTTTACGTACACGTAACATGCGGACGTCTCTAACGTTCATGGAATTGATCGCGGACCTAGGCTTAAGTCACTTGGCTCGCAGCACGATGGCGCCACGGACGACCGAGGTTGATTACAGTGCTTCCTTGTGCCACGCCAGACAACTAGCTTCATAAACGCTGAGGAATTAGTTACAACTTCGTACCTTGTATACAGCATTATTTATGTTGTCTGTTCACATTTAGATGAGCTTTATTGAAAGCCCTGTTCACGATCTACTTTAACTTTCTTTTGTAGCCTTTCGCCATTTGTAAAGTCACAATTACCATGGGCCTCATCACTTTATTACTGTATCAACCAAGTGAAAAAAGTGAATTTTTAGGACTGTAAACTTTTTACTGTAGTCTATTCGCTGTTTCTTCACACTTCTTGAACCAAACCTTTGAAAAATAATAACCCCATGTACATGTTTGGTTGTCTCAAATATGGCATGCGTCACAAGCGTTTTATACTTGTGTTAACATTAAATTATCATATTCCTGGTTAAATTAAACCTTTACTTATATTTTCCCTATAAATTATAATATTTCATTTACAGTATAATTAACAGAAATAAAAACAGGGAGAAGATAGGCTTTTGGCAATGCCTAGTAAGTGAACAGCCTTTATTCAGTAGTTCCCAGGCTTGCCAACGTAGCGTGAGCCAGTAGAACCACACGGCAGTGACGCGAACATGCATTCTGCTGCTAAGGGTAGACGTAAAGTCCGCACGTTTCTAGTCCACGACATTTTGGTAGGTAAAGACTGTTTACGATAAAGTGAGAACTTTTGAAATAAACTACTGCTCCTACATGCACGTTTATTAACGGGCGCATTGAGTGACATGTCCCCAGTAAAGTTGGTAACGATGGAGGGAAAGTAGTTCCATATCTTAACGTCGAATAGAAAGTGTTAGGTTACCATTTTTGATAACTTAAATTATTTCTTACGCTTTCTGTTTAATTTTTAATTACATGTAAGTGAAGAAAATTCAGCAGATTTGTATAATAATAATTTTTATAATAATTTCACAGTTTCACTTCACCGATGAGGCCCATGGCAATGTTCAGTTTATATGAAGTGGAAGAATGTACAACGTGCATACAAGTAGATCTTGAGCAGGGCTTTCAAAAGTGCTCAGTTTACCGTGAACAGCGTGTAGAAACACTACGAATCGGAGTGTATGGTCCGTTCATGGTTACTTCGAAATTTTCTGGAGCCGCAGCTAATGTCCTCCTCGCAGGATATTACTGCGCCGCATGTAAACAAAGCTCAACCAAGTGTAGAAAATTGCACCTGAATGACAGAGCACCAGATTCGTGCGCACTTCAGTTTAGTAATATTCTGCTGGAAAATTATTTATTACTAGGCATTACCAACACACCTGTTTTATCATTGTTTTTATAAAGATTATTGATTAGAGAAATACTATAATTTATAGATTAACTGTAACTAAAAGTTAAATTTAACAGGAAATAAAATATTTTAATGTTGACAAAAGTATTAACACACAAACATGTACATGGGGTGATTTATCAAAGGTTTAGTTGAAAAATTGGGTGTGGCTGTGTTGGGGACACGGCCGTTTGTTTTGCGTGAATACGTATATGCCGACGCGCTCGGAAACCTTGATGTTTTTTTTAATGTTCCCAGCACCGCTTCACTCGATAATATGGGGTTTTATGGGTATCACTGGATTGCTTTTCGGATGCTCTTTCCAACCGTACACAATTCCTATATTTCGACTTGGCTTTTTGGCGAGTATAGGTGGACATTGTGGTAAGTTTTCTTATTCTTTTTGTCTTAAACTCATACAATTTCACTATAACCACGCCAAACAAATGTCACGCAATCGATTAATCTACACGAGAGCTGTCGATTGAAACTTAAACGAGCGTCTTATCTTCTCCTTGTCAAAAGTTATACTACGCATAAGTTATGAGATGCTGCGAAACTAACTCTAAATTGGACCCCCCCCACCCCCCTCCAAGTGCGTTGCTACGCAGTCCTCACTCAACGTAAATTCTTTTGAATGTAGACTATAGATTCGGAGCTGCAATGCCAAACTGTATCTCCCGATTTTGTTATCATCGGATTTTATGGATTGACTCCCAATATGGTTGCGAATTGAAAGACGTATTCACGTCAAAAAGGTGGAAGATACCGCAAATAGACTACTATTATAACGGACAACTTTGACTTAACACGTAGTGGTTTCTGGTTCTCAATTCCTCCCTTGTGCAAGGCTGGTTGTAATGCCGCGTTCACGTCGACAGTTGCATCGCGTTAATTTACGTGAATGCCACCCTTGTAATAACAACACCCCCCCCCCCCCCCCCCTTTTCACCCTCACAAGAGCTCCCAGCTACTGAGCGAGGAAACTAATTACCGATAGCGCCAGCAACAATTAATCATATGAAACACGTGCGAGAGTGTAGGCCTACCACAGCCACTTAATTTAATACTCTAACACGTCGTCAATGGGTACACGCGATATCGACAATATCTGAAGGCTTGGCTTCATATTAATTACTAACATATTTCATTATAAAAAATTAGATGTTACGAGTTGTTTAATATTTTTGTGCGTAATTTTAACTGTGTGATATCTGGTTGTCGCAAAAAGCCAGGAACATATTTATATTATCAGTAAGTTCCTGCCTTTTTGCAAACAGGAAATAACGTATAGTGAAAATTAGAAACAAAAGTATTAAACAACTAGTAAATTGTGAATTTTCTATAATCAAATATTTCCAATAATACATCTAGAAAAGAAATTACGACACGAAAAAGAAAAATTTCTGCATTATCAATGAGGCCGAGTCTTATGACTGTTCGCCGCACCATGACGTGTATAATAATTCACGAATGAAAATTCTGTAATGCCTAATCTATATAAAACTATTAATATTACGACTATAAAGAAAACAATAGCGTGACTTTTTATGAATAGTTAATTTCCATTAGTAATAGAGATATATCTTTTTCGGACTTACTACATAATTTTTTTCCCTGCAAATTCTGGTTCCATTTCTTTCGAATTTGGTTAACTGAGGGCGCATCTTCACAATTCTTAATAAAACTTATTCTCGTTTTATCCGTCAATGTCGTCGCTGAAGTGTTAGAGTAAGACGCCTATTACCACAACATGCGCATCTTACAGGAGAGTCCACGGTTAAATGAGCACTTTTGAAAGACCTGTTAAAGATCTACTCGTACGCACGTTGTGTATTCCTCCGCCTTATGTAATATTAACGTTGCCATGGGCCTCACCACTTTATTCATGCGTTGGTCTGGCGAGAAATTGGAATTATTAAAAAAGTAAATGTAGTACAAATCTGTTAATTTTTACACTTCGATGGGTTAAAAAAAAAAGGAAGCGAAAGATATAATTCAAATTGTCACAAATGGTTACCCTAACACTTTTTATTCGCCGTTAAGATATGGAACTACATTCCCTCCATCGTTTCCAACTTTACTGGGCGCATGTAACTCAGTGCGCCTGTTAAAACATACGCAGGTAGGGCAGTGACTTATTTCTAAGGTTGATTTACAGAAGTGCTCACTTGATCGTGAACAGCCTTTAGAAGTTCTATTTTAAACAAAAATAAGATATGTTAACAGAGGTATAAAACACTAGTGATACACGACGTATTTAAGATATAAACAATCACGTAATTCTTTCATGGGGTTATTATTTAAAGGTTTGATTAAGACGTGTGACGATACCGCAAGTAAACTATAAGACATAATAATATAGACAGAAGAAGTGGGAAGAGAGAACGCGATAGCTATTATGGTGTTGTGCTTGATCGTTACATCCTCGAGAGGTACCACACCATTCGCAGTACGCCGCTTAGGACAAGTATAGTCCATTCACGCATAATTCAGATTTTCTGAAGCCTTGCTGAAGTTCTACTTCCAGGATATTCCTGAGCCTCATGTAAACTAAACTTAACCAAGTCTACAAAATTACACCTGAGGGAGAACGCACCGTATTCGTGCGCACTCAGGGTAATATAATTTTGCGTAAGAACTATTTCTTAGTAGCCATTAGCAACTCACCTTTTCTCTCCCTGTTTTTTTATTATTAATTAAATACTATAATTTAGAGATAAAATATAAGTTAAAGTTCGATTTAGTCAAAATAAGGCACTTTTGTGTAAACACAAGTATAAACTCCTGTGATACACGACATATATAGGAAACAACCAAATACGTAATTCTGGTGTGATTTCTCATTGGTTCATTTTAAAAAGTGTGAAGAAAACGCGAATAGACTATAGTCATTTCCTGCATTTGATGAATTCTTTAAAAACCACTCTATGTATAGTATCATAAAGTCAAAGATTTCTTTTTAAGTCTTCCATTTAATAGAGACTTTTTAATATTGTTATTGGTTTAAGACGATTAAAGTGGAAAAATAAAGAGATAAAAATAAATGGCAGGCTGTTCTTAATTAGGAAAATCACTCGCATAAACAACAATTAATGGTACTTCATCAAGAGTAATCAATTTTAGTCAAATTTCACTTTTGAGGGCTTGTATTAACCTTGTCCATATTACTCAGTGGAACATGGGCTGTACGCGCGTTCTAAATATCTATTAATTTAATATCACCAAGTTTCTCAGAAAGTCACGCACGCAAGAAACCTTACATCTCAAGTAGTCACCGTTCCCCATCTTGGACCCATATGACCTTAATATTTGATACCTTAACCTTGACCCCGGTGACATTTAATCCCCAAAAATTCACAATAATTCGAAAATACCCAAAAATTGCAAAAAAATTCTTAAAATATTATAAAAACAATTATTACGAACAATTTTATTAAAAATCGTTAAAAAAAATTAAAAGTAGCTTAAAAAATGTATTAAAATTTACGAAAAAAATAATTTAAAAATTGTTAAAAAATGTATTATTAAAAATTATTTAAAAACGTGTTATTTAAAAAAAGATTAAAAATTGTTTTAAAAAATCAAGAAATTGATTTTAATATTTATAAAGAATATTTTGTAAAAAAAAGTTTTGCCACACCACCATCTTGGTAAGTGCGTTCCACCGCCAAATTTGTTTCGAAGACTGCCATATTAATAGGTATAATTTGTTTATACGTTACTGGAGCCGGCCATATTTGTTTTTTCGTTTGTCATTTGTTTTAGAGTTTGTCTCTCACATCCGTTCGACACCATCTTGGTAAGAAATTCGACCAAGTAGTAGCGTTCGACTAATTATTCACCGTCGTTGCACCGCCATTTTTGCATGCTCTCACTTTATAAATAAAACGATTAAATATTCATTTTAAAAATTAGTTTAGAATAATTTATAAAAACAGTTATTTTAGAAACTTATATTCATTACTGAAGGCCGTCATCTTGGGAGGCAACAACCATCTTGGTAGACATCACCCAATCGCCATATTGGAAGCCTGTAACCTCGACCCTGACCTCATGACTTCAAATGACCTTGAAAACAAAAACTCGAGAAAAAATAAATAAAAGTCAGCAAACATAATACATCACATGCTACTACCACCATATTGGATACAGACTACCTCTATCTTGGCCCAATGAAATTGAAGACCTTAAAAACAAAAACTCGAGAAAAAATACATAAAAGTCAGCAAGCATAATACATTACAGGCTATTACCGCCATATTAGATGCAGACTACCTCGACCTTGACCCCATAACCTTTAACGGCCTTGAAAGCAAAAACTCGTAAAAAGTAACAAGAGATTTTATTTTAATTAACCTGGTACCAAGTTACTGAATAAGAAATAGACTTCACCTTTACAGGTTTTCGCTTGTCTATGGCTGAACTGCGTCACACAAATAAGGCATGCCACAATTAAAGCACTCATTTCGCCCTACATAATTGTCGAAAGTAAATGCGTTATACAAAGGTGACACTGACGGCGACATGAAGACGATGATGGCAATTTTATCGATTCACTGACGTACCCCTTCCACACATTTGCTGCAACAAGCGATTTGAAGAAGACATAATTTGTCAAGAACGCTTGCTACATATTTCCCGAATACCCTAATGTAATTGTTGATAGACTCAGATATTTGATTGATTTACGAAAACGCGGGGATCTCTCATGCATTGTTGAATTATTTTCAATCATTATAGAACTGAAGGGGAGGGGTTATATCACATGATGTGATGAACTGTCCTCTTATGAAATTGAAATTACAAAACAATAATAAATTACTATTATAAATTAATTATTTTTCTCCTTTATTCTTTGTGTGTCGTACCCTATCATACCGCACATCTTGAAAGTGACGCTATGAGCATTCAGCTATTAAGGTAACCATCCGCATATAGAATATTAATGGAAACTTTACGTACAATAATGCATGAATAGTTAACAGTATACAAAACATTAAGCCTATCATCACGTACAAATTTTGGAGACAGTTGGTGAATAATTTTTGTATAATATGTATGGATAGAGACAGACGACAAACCCATACAATTGAATATGGATTGATGATTGATGGAAATATTGCGAAATATTGATTAAAAGATTGCTCACAATATTGATGTAATGATTGAAATGTTGATGGAAAGACTGGAAGATTGATAGGAAGATTGCGAAAGATTGATGAGAAGATGGATAGATTGAAAAGTTGGTGAGTTTTGGCGAAGATTGTGGTGCATGTGGTGCTGATTATGGTGATGAGTGGAGTGAGTGTGGTGCTGACTGAAGTGCTGATAGTGGTACTAATTTATGGAAAGATTGCAAAACATTGATTGAAAGATTGATAGGAACATTGAAAGATAGCGAAAGATTGCGACAAATAACAAAAAAATTAATGGAAACATTATGAAATATTGCAAAATATTTATTGAAAGGTTGGTAGATTATTGGATTGATCAAAATATCGATGGGATGACTGGACGATGGAGGGGTTGATGGCCAAGAAAAGAATGAAAGTTAAGACTGTTTATCACCTTCTTACAAACCAAGTCTCCAGGGCCTGGCACTATTGGAATGTAAATCAATGCCAATTAAGCCTATAAAAGGGCTGTTAGACGCTGATCCATGCCATGATTATAACATACCTGTGCATGGGGTGGCTATTAGTATCATGGGCTTGATTTATTCATATATAAATACATTAAAAAATTCTGAGTAGCATACTTATGCCTACAAAACTGCCGAGGCTGTGAATAATTTGCATATTCTGGCATCGTGTACTAATTAGTCTTCAAGAGAGGGGACTGGAAATGTAGTAACGGAATGAGAGACTTTTGCATGTTTCCGCAAATACCCTACGTATGATTTCTGCACAATATAAAAAAATATAACTAAAAATAATTTTTAAAATCAAATAATACATACAGAATTACTATTTGATATATCCTATGCCTATAAAACCAATACGGCTACCAGAAACAAGCACACGCTTGAAGAATTTGTGGGCGTAACTGCCGAGCACCTTCGGGTACATTCGTCAATCCTGAGTCGACGGCTTCCGAGAAGCCCCTGAGTCGAGCCGAAGATTGCCGAGCTCGTCCGAGTCGAGCCGAAGACCGCCAGCGGCAGCCACACCCACACAACTCCCATTAAACATACATTGCGCGAGACCTCCCTTTATCATACTACTGTAAACAATTATAGGCGTATGCATTTTGCAAGGACGTCATAAATATACATTTGAAAACATTCACAAGTTTTGATTTTCGATCATTTGAAGCCAGGGAACAGAAAAATGGAAAACATATTTAGAGTATTTAATATTATTCCTGTGTATTGGAGTCCTTTTGAACATGGAAGTATAACATTATAGTTACATTTGGGCATCTCTAAACCAGCAACAAAATTGCATTCTCTCTATTCGTTAAATGTTTCTCATTAAGCACGACGAGCATGCAGTAGCTCAGAAGGTAAGGCTCCTGTCTCGTAACTCTTTCGTTCGTGTTCAATGTTTTGTTGCAAAAGAATTATCAGTATTTTTTACGCCTCTGCTTTTGCTCAATACAGTAACTTTATACGTCAAACATTGTCTAAAATCAACGCTTCAAATAAACGCAAATAATCAAAAAATTATAAAATCTGTAAATCTACAGAAAATTTCATATATTTACGATAGTCCCTGTAAAGCTACAAAAATATTTAAATGGATTTATAAAATTGAATTTATGTCCGTATATGAAGTATCATTAACTATATGAAGAAATCCTGACACTATTTACTAATACTTTCCGTAATTTTACGAAAGAAAAATTAACAATGTTAGACATTGTCCTTGTGTATGGAAATGGGGATATATTTGTGTGTTATCTTCTGTGCTGGTAAGAACCGGTGCAAAAATAAAATTACAGGAAGTAACTTTATTACCGTTGCACAAAACGTTCGACAGAAGAAAAAAACAAAGTCAGCTAATATTGTAGTGATTCACAACGTCTGACAATTGAAGATTCTTCTCAGAAAATTGTGCAACGCTTTTAGTGTGATCGTAGAAACGATCTTACATATCATTCTTCACCGAATTGACCAAGACACCGCGTGGTTGGAAAGTTTTTGCTATTTTCCAATAGTGAAGAGATCTGGTTCAGCCACGGGTCGTTGGTCGTGAATTGGATTGGTTTTTACCCAAAACCGCAATCTTAAAATGGACTGATTGCTGTCAAAAAATAAATAAATAGAAGGAGCCGCAGAAAGTCAATCTGTGGAATAAGTGCTCTGCCTTTTAACCCACTTGAAATGACGGATGTGGGTTTTGATGCTCGGAAATTTAAACGTCATTTTCCGTGGCATCTCCGGCATAAAGAAGATGGCTCATTACTGACCTCCAGATTACTTATTCCTACTTTTACCGAGTACGTTTTAGTGTAATAACCTGTAGTACAAATATCTGAACTCGATCTGAAAATGGAAATGTGATGAAATTACATTAGTATAAATATTAGCCGTTTGAAGTACTTGCAATAACATGCAATCAAAAATGTGCTAATGACCTTGTGTTAAAGTATACAGTATTTGCTGTTGAACTTCATATCATACTGACATACACAACGAAGAATGCTCACGACGAAAGGTTTTAGAGTAAACCCGCCGCTATCTGTGGATTTCTTTAAATATTGTGCAGGAAATATAAAATACTTGACTAATACTAACGCACGCTTTACGTCCCACAGAAATGAGTTTTAGGCTTTAATAAAGGTCAAGACCAAGATCGTGTTGCTATACAATATTAATTAATTGATGAAAATTCACAAAAGAGTTAACTCTTAGCGCCACTACAAGCATTTACAAAAGAAAGAATGTCACTTAGCTAAACTATTAAGAATGTCACTTAGCTAAACTATTAAGAATGTCACTTAGCTAAACTATTAAGAATGTCACTTAGCTAAACTATTTAGGCTCGAAACAGCCGTATAAAGAGATATTTCATTGTCTACACTCCAGAACAGGCTGGGGAAGAGGGTATCGAATGAAATAGGCTATTGTTTTTATTATCACCACAATAATTCTAGATGTCCAAAAACACAATATGTGGACATAAATATGAGTGTAGAAAGTTCTATAAATGACTTTAAAAACGTTCTAGTCCTTTGCATTCCCGACACTGAATTCTCTTAAAGTAGATCTTGCAAAAGTTTTGTAGTGAAAATATTATATTTTACCTATTACAAAAATTTTCGGTACTGTTAATTTCAAAAGATAAACAATTAACAGTTTTGCGAGAATTTTAAATTGCTATCACTACAAAAGAATTCAGAAATGTATAATTAACTAGATATTTAGAAATGTTATTTTGACGTATATCGTCGTGGCTTGTTCATTTCATCAGAAAAAAATGTATACTTGTGTACGGAAATACAATAAGCTACCTATCGGAGTGAAAAAGATTCTAAAGTGTGATTTTCGCAGTTAGATATAATATATTTTTGGTGAAAGCAAATACAAATTGTTCACAAAATATTTACAAATAATCTTAGTGTGCAAGATTCGTTGTAATTATTGTAGTTAAATTAAGAAATAAACAACATACTGGTTTCCCTGTAACTCAAACCCAATAAAATGTTTGACAGAACTCGCAGGAAGAAGGGCGGGTGGACAAATGGACATACGAACGACTGGAATGCCAGACGGATAAAACAACACGTGACAGACACGCGGACAAACTCGACAATGGACGGACGGACGGACGGACAGCTGCAGGGACAGATGGATAAATATACCGAATGTGCCTCGGTCGCGTTCATCTATTCGAGAAGAAGCCACAGAAACCAAAATTAGGAAATATTATAGCAATAACATGGAAACCATACCACCGGAAACGTTAAGCATTAATAATTCGTTTATTTTTCAATTCCGACCAATCACAGGCACTAAATAAATGTAGGACAAAACTGAAATTGCTGTTTTTGTGAAACACGTAAAATAGTTTGTCATAAAAAACTTTTATACTGAAAAAATTAAATTTAGAAAATAGTTTATTTATATTGAAGTCTAACGTGTAACATAGAAAAGGAACAATGCTTCACAATTTACACTAAATAGATATGTAATTTTTCTTGAGTAATTTTTTGTCATTTCAGATGTATGCACGAGATCTTTACACGCCGTATAAAATATTTTACACAATGTGTAATGATCTGTTAATTATCGTAAGATAAACTTCCTCAATATAGGACATTTTCTGAGAATAAAGTAAATTTCTGCTGGAAAGTTGAAGTGAAGTATAGTTCGATAGCTGCTTCGTGTTACGTTCTCATGTTGTTGACTATCGCATTGTGTACACCAAGTCCTGTCAAAGAAATGCTCCGCTGATAGTTTCCATTGTGTAGCCGAAGTAAACAAGTAGTGTCTTAGATCAGGCTCTGTCATGAAGCAACAACATTCGCTGTGAGCGTTGTATCTCAACAGGTTGACATGAAGACTTTTTTTTTCCCCCACTGGTAACAAAAAGAACAAAACGGCTGAAACCAAAAGCAATTTCGAATGTGTGTTTAAATTTCAGCGCACAGTTAACGTTGAGCTACGAACAAATTGTTAGGCTGTAATTGCTTGCAATTCATCAAGGTAGAAAACACAAAACATAAATGACTTTCCTACTATTCCCGAAATTAGAACGAAGATTTAATTTGTGCATGCCGTTCACGATTAATCGAGTTCTTTTGAAATTTGCCTTTGAAAAAATTTCACTGCTTCTAGCTGCATATATTTTGACAGAGACGTCGACTGGAATGCGTCGAGTAAAGTTGTTAACGACAAAGAGGGAAAGTAGTTCCGTTCCATTCCTTAAATATGCATTTAAGCTGTTAGGCAAACATTTGTGCAAACTGAAATTTCGCTTGCTTTCTATTCTCGTAGTTAACATAGGAGTTACAGTTAACAAAGTCTGAAAAATATATACTTATCTAATAATTTCACCTCTTAACTTGACAGACGAATGAATAAAGTTATCAGGCCCGTGGCAATGTTACCTTTACGTATGATGAAAGAATACACTGTGTGCATACACGTTGATCTTAAGCAACGTACAAGATAATCACATCCATGCAAGTACTCCCGAAAATATGAATATGTTGACAATTAAGAGTGAGCAATTGACGTCTACAGCTTGGCTGATGATGTCGTTCCTGTTATTCGCTGGTCTGAGCTTATAATTTCCGGAATAAAAGTATGTCGTACAGTTCGTTATGTGACTCAAGCCAGAGTCATATATAACAACAGAAATTGATCAGGGCAGCAAAACAAACATCTGTCTTCCCAACACAGAGTAGTTTAAGGAGGCAAATATACGAGATATACATACGGTGAATAATTCTGTTTGTAAATGCGCATTTAGGCAAGGCCATGCCCCAGTTGCTGTTATCTCGGTTGTTCCTCAAAACGTGATTAATGAGGTTGTTATCCACTTTACCGCCTCTCTTCCATTCAGTTGAATATATGAAGGACTCGAAATAGTCTTTCTTTCATCAATTTTCATCACAAACTGGTTGCTGTGTCTTTAATGCTATTAAAGTTCTTGGTACTAAAAAATGTAACTACTTATAAAAAAATGTTAATTGTGTCTTAAACCTGTTTAAATCACTGTCTCATTATCTAACACGAATTAAAAAACCTGTATGGTGGAAACGAAGTCCCGTCATCATAAAATTTTGCAGCATTCACTAAAATCGAATATTTCATTAAGCGACTGGTGTGAAAAAAACTTTAATTGTTGTGTTTATGGATATAAATTCTTAAAGAAAATTGCAGGATTTCGTTGAGTCTATTCAACGTCGTTTTTTTTATTTTTTATTAAGTTTCAGCCCGCGGGCCACAACGCCACACACTTCACACTGGCCCCAGGACAAAATATTCTATCAGCTAATCTTTTCTTAATATAGTATTTTGAATGCGGTCCCAATTTTACGTCAACTGTAATTTCCAATAGCCTGTAACTGGTAACAAATTTATATATTAATTCGATTATTACATTTTCACGTAAAAAGGCGAACCACAGTTTTATAGTCTGTTTGAGTCAAAGTGAGCATTTTCGATACCAACGGTTGAAAAAATCGCTGCTCATAACTACATTGCACTACACTGGCAAACACGCTCCCTGTTAAGTTGGTAAAGAATTATTTAAAATAATTCCAAGACTTGATGTTGTATGCCGAATCTAATATGTTAATTTATAACCAGTAAAGTTCCTTATTATTTTCTATGTATAAAAGAACATCTTAACACAGTTGTTTTGTGAAGATTCCATCGTTTCATCTGGGCTCTACTTCATAAAACTACAAGTCTACAAGTTGCAATTTACAAAGAACAATCAAAATTTTCACACTTTTAAAATTGATATGTTTCATGAATAATATTGTCTCAATTGTAAAGGTTGTCACACTGTTAAAAAAACTTATGAGTCTACAAGTCAGCTGCTGGGTTTGTTCATAGTATTATGTTTACACATGTTGCTTGGTTGATTTCGAGAGAATATTGTATGCAGATTAAAAATAATAAACAACGTCCCCAAGAAGGTCATTCATGCTATGTTATTTTTAAAACTTGCTTATAAATAGAATTAGCAGTTTAGAGGCACTCGTGCAAAACTATTCATTACATAATAACAATGTGGAAAACACACTGTCATCATTCTAAAATTATGTAGTAATATAACCGCAGTATTTTCTTCGTAAACATTCTCTCAAACAGTGAAAATTGAATGGATTCGATATACTTACACAGATGTGGTTTTAATTAATTTAAAACAGTGAATAACACTGTGATTAACAAAGCTTTCAAATACTATTAAAACTGGACCTGTTAACTATTCTACTTTGGTACTGATAGTAGTATAATTATTTCACAATTTATAAGTCTTTGTAGGCTACCAATCTCTTTATGAAACTAAACTATGCAGGTACACTTGTAGACATTATTTGTCAATTGTAGAAGTTTTCATGTACCTGCAAGTGTTTACTTGTAGCCTTATGAAACAACTTCATCAAACACTCTACAAATTACAAGTGAATTCTTTTGTAACTTGTAGACTTTTAATTTTATCCTCAGAGAAAAGTCAACAAAATATTTGTTTGTATAGGGCCAAAATACATTTAATTTGCCCCAACAAATTATTATGTTGGGTAAACGAAACTTGAAAAGCAACAAAAAATTTTTGTTCATATAACAATGTATGCGCTTAAATTAACAAAACGTATGTGTTGAGCAAAAATAAATTAGACTGCCAACGAAATATTTAGTTAAGTCAACTGTTTATACTTGTCTGGCCACTCATTCGATTACGTTCGTTCGAAAATACAGCTCGAGATTTGTTTGTACTTTTTTTTTGTGAAAATTAGGATAGTACTAATGTTTTTAGTGTATTTATTGATGCTTAATAATGGCTAAAACATCCCAAAAACACAAATTCGAAATGATACTAAAAAGTGAAGCTGTGAAACGTGAAATATTTATTTGCGCACTTTGTAAATTATTTGAAGTGTATATGCTAAAAAACATTCGTATTTCAATCCGTAGTAGGTCAGCTGAAGTTGCTAGGGCGCGGCCGGACTTGGTTCTGGTCTCTGTTGGACATCCAAGTTTTTTATAGTAACACAAACATTTAAATTTACGTATAGCCATACTAATCTTAAGTTGCACAAACCAAATATTTGGGGGGGGGGGGAACCAAACAAGTAGAGAGAAATAATTTAGTTTCAAAAAACAAAATATTCCATTGCCCCTATACAAACAATTAATTTAGTTGCGCCAAAAAAAAAACTTAGTTTGATTCAACAAAACCTTTCCTTCAGTGTATGAAGTATGCCCTTGGATTGCGCATGAATAAGGCGAACATAGTAATGACCATCTCTTGTAACGTAAGAATACAAACTGAGAAGGCGATCCTACGCAGTGGTTTCAAAATTGTCAATTAATCATAACCAGCCTTTAATAATTGAGCGCAGCTCGTAAAGCATTGTAATTACTTGTAACTGGCCCAAATGTGAAAATTTACTGAATATAGCCTATTTACTCTTTCTTCAAACTTTTTGAATCAAACTTTTGAAAAATTACCCCACATATCATGACGTGCATGATTGTTTCCAAAATATGTGTCCGTGTATCACAAGCGTTTTATACTTGTGTTAACATAACAATTTATTGTTTTATTAAATTGAACTTTTATGTTATATTTTATTCATATATTATAATGCTTTATATTTATAATTAATATAAACAAATAAAGGAAGAAAATAGTGTCTTGGTAATAACTATTAAGAACTAGTTCTTATGCAATGTGAGTGCGCACGAATGCGGTACACTGTCCCTTTGGTGTGGCGGAGGAATACACTGGAAGTAGAACATCAGAAAAGTGTAAAGTAACCGCGAATGACTTTAGCCCTGCCATAATGGATGAGAAATGAAATGTACCTCCGTCGCAGAATAAACGTGACGCAAGGTGATGTGACAGATACGCAGCTGAAGATGGGATAATGACCTTGAACGTGACATTGGCGTAAAGTACCTTTGCAGTTCACGGTCTGCCGCCAAGGAAAAGTACATGGTTGTTGCATGATGTTATTTTTTTTGTAGTTCCAGCTCATTACCTCGTGGGACCATCTTCAGTAACAGCGGTATATAATTAATACTTTACGTGGACTAGGTAACAACACAGTTTTATCCATCGGTAACTTGTACAAAAATGAAAGAAATCTGTTTTAATTGTCAGCTATACAAGTCTGATCATAGTTACTAATAACTTTACTCAAGCCCTACTCGAGTTCCACTTTCTTGCCTCTGACCATACAACCTCTCAGTGCACGTAAACAATGCGTTAATTAACCTGGAAAGAAGTGCTGGAGGAAAAAATCACCGCATTTGAAGCCGTATAGTTAATAAAAAGCAAATATTCGATACATGACAGTCAACTGTGTTTCTAACAATGCTATCCGAAAACCTAAATATAAAAATCAGAAACTTTGAAAATACACATAACATAACAAAAGTATGTAATTATATTTATAAAAAAAAATTATTCCTTCGCCAGTATTTACATATTTTCTTATTGCTGTAAATTCGTATTGATCTAAATATTACCCCTATATTTTACAGACAAAAAATAGGTGAACATTTTATTTGACTAGAAAAACAGTCGCCTTAATGATAACGGAGGTCTAAAACGGCACTGATAAATCTGTGAATGTTACTTATGTGGCTACCAACACCATGAATGTTGGACATGTTGGAAACTCGTTAAATGTATGGCGAAAGCTGTACTTTGATCAGCTAAATCCTCTTCACCACTCTTAGAACAAATTAAAATACTTCTGTGGTGTTTGGTCAAATTTGCAATATATTCGGCAACGAAAACTTCGCCTTAATTATGAAATCAAACCAAAAAAATGTGATACTGGTTATACCACACGTTGCATGAATGCTCGAATGTGGTATCCGGCCTTGTTTGTCTCAAACCATACATATTTCCTGATTGTGCAGGATGCTCGGTTCACGGTTATTTGTGCACGCTTGAGAGCATAGTTTAGGATATCACTTTCTGTTCATATCACCATATGCCAACTTTACGCTGTAATGAACCGCTCGACAATATTCACACGTCGACACATATCAATTGTGAACGTATAGGGGACGCACATATGTTACAGTAACAATAGGTCTTTAATTAGTATTCCTATTTAAATGCACACTTAAATAGGGGCGCGCATGTCATTGTCTTCGTAAAAAAACTGTGTGATCACGGGTAAAAATATGTTTTCAATAGCTGATTTAAAAATTGCTTAATTAACAACGGTTACCAGCTACGCCTAAAGGTTAAAATAATTCCTAGTAGTTCTCTCTCTCTCTGTGTGTGTGTGTGTGTGTGTGTGTGTGTGTGTGTGTGTGTGTGTGTCATTGACCCTCGCCAGACTACACAATAAAAGAAAAGGGACCAAAAATGGTAGTCAGATAAATCCTCATTTCGTACATTTGCTGTCAATTTAGTTCAAAAAAGTTTTAAACCACAAAGAGTCAAACATATCGTAGTTCCATCTAGCAAAGTGTTACAAGGGACATTATTATATAGCTACATGAGTGTAAATATTCGCACAGAAAAGCTAAAATTTAATGCTGTACAAAACATAGGCTACCAACATCTGTAAACGTTCTGAAGACTGTACGTATCTGTGGGTTTTTTCAAAGAGACTAACTGTATTAAATCTAGTGACGTCAGTCTGAAAAGGTTAATAGGAGAAGGCGAAAGATCTCCACTTTAGTTCTGCTTCCTGACAATACAAAAAGCATAGCTTATACAAATATAATACACACAATATCAAAACTGTCAGAAATGTGCGATTTAGCACATGAAAGAAGGAAGCGTGCAAGTGACACTGTCAAATACTTTGCTACCATTTACTTATTTCAATATTTTAAGAAATTAATTAAAGTTTAGTTTTATTTAAAATCTAAAATTAATGTATCTTATTTTGGGAGGCTCTGGGTTCGAATCCCGGGTAAGGGATGGGTGTTAAACTAAGTTAGGTTATAACTTAGTCTGTAAGCCGTCCCTTTCTAAACTTTAAAGCATAAAACCGGGGGACGTTAAAACGCCATTTACAATACAATACAAATATCTTATTTTGACATGCTTCAGGAAACAAATTTTGCCAAGAAAAACCTGCATAAAGCAAGCCCATCACAATATACTCTACCCGAACGTTATAAAAATAAGTAGCTATGGTAACATATATGTTATTAATTTATTTCATGCACATGAATTTCGGCCACGGAAGTTAAAATTTTATAACTAAAATAAATGTGGATAAAACCAATTATTATAACTACTTGTTAACATTAGCACCAATTGTTTCTTAATTACAAACATATAAATTATTATGAATTTTCCACTTGAAAATTTCCTTGCAAAACGTGCATTCTGAAGAATCGAGAAAGAAAATACTCTTATATTTAGAATACAGCTAGATATTTGTTAATTGATCTTTAAACATTTATATAACTAAAGACTAGCAAAATATTGTCCAGGGTTACAAAAATATCCATTCGACTTTCATATGCAAAATTTTTCTGACAATTTTGGTGGTTTATGTAGTACTTTTGAAATGCCTTTTGCAAGTTGTACAGTTTGACGGTACAGTGCTAATTGGACGCCACTCTACTTCTATAGGCTATTCACAGTAAACTGAGCACTTTTGAAATGCTTTTTGCAAGTTGTACAGTTTGACGGTACAGTGCTAATTGGACGCCACTCTACTTCTATAGGCTATTCACAGTAAACTGAGCACTTTTGAAATGCCTTTTGCAAGTTGTACAGTTTGACGGTACAGTGCTAATTGGACGCCACTCTACTTCTATAGGCTGTTCACAGTAAACTGAGCACTTTTGAAATGCCTTTTGCAAGTTGTACAGTTTGACGGTACAGTGCTAATTGGACGCCACTCTACTTCTATAGGCTATTCACAGTAAACTGAGCACTTTTGAAATGCTTTTTGCAAGTTGTACAGTTTGACGGTACAGTGCTAATTGGACGCCACTCTACTTCTATAGGCTATTCACAGTAAACTGAGCACTTTTGAAATGCCTTTTGCAAGTTGTACAGTTTGACGGTACAGTGCTAATTGGACGCCACTCTACTTCTATAGGCTGTTCACAGTAAACTGAGCACTTTTGAAATGCCTTTTGCAAGTTGTACAGTTTGACGGTACAGTGCTAATTGAACGCCACTCTACTTCTATAGGCTATTCACAGTAAACTGAGCACTTTTGAAATGCCTTTTGCAAGTTGTACAGTTTGACGGTACAGTGCTAATTGGACGCCACTCTACTTCTATAGGCTATTCACAGTAAACTGAGCACTTTTGAAATGCCTTTTGCAAGTTGTACAGTTTGACGGTACAGTGCTAATTGGACGCCACTCTACTTCTATAGGCTATTCACAGTAAACTGAGCACTTTTGAAATGCCTTTTGCAAGTTGTACAGTTTGACGGTACAGTGCTAATTGGACGCCACTCTACTTCTATAGGCTGTTCACAGTAAACTGAGCACTTTTGAAATGCCTTTTGCAAGTTGTACAGTTTGACGGTACAGAGCTAATTGGACGCCACTCTACTTCTATAGGCTATTCACAGTAAACTGAGCACTTTTGAAATGCCTTTTGCAAGTTGTACAGTTTGACGGTACAGTGCTAATTGGACGCCACTCTACTTCTATAGGCTATTCACAGTAAACTGAGCACTTTTGAAATGCCTTTTGCAAGTTGTACAGTTTGACGGTACAGTGCTAATTGGACGCCACTCTACTTCTATAGGCTATTCACAGTAAACTAAGCACTTTTGAAATCCCAGCTTCTGCTGTACTTGTATGCACATTACGTATACGTCGACCATTTGTAAAATTAACATTGACATGTGCCACATTTCTTTATTCATGCGTCGGTCAAGTGAAACTGCGATATCATTAGAAAGATTAAATGTTATACAAATTTACTTTATTCTCACACTTATATGCATAAAAAAAAACAGAAAGCAAAATAAATAATTTCAATATTCACGAATGTTTACTTAACAATTTAAATTAAACGTTTTCACATGGAACTACATCCGTTCCGTCGTACCAACTTTACTGGGAAAATGTCGATGTGCCTGTTAAAATATATGCGGATAGCGGAAAAGAACATTTTCGAAGTTTGATTTCACAAGTGCTCATGTTACCATGAACAGCCTTAACCTTACAAAGGCGCGGTGCATTAAGTAACTCTAAATATTTCGATAGAAATATATTGTTTTTCAAAGCCAAAGCAGAAAAGCTAAAAAAGGCCAATCGTAGACAATAGTTTTTTTTTTTTTTTTTTTTTTTTTTTTTTTTTTTTTTTTTTTTTTTTTTACTTCCTGAAAAGCTGTTTGGCAATAGTGGTGCATTAATTTCCCTATAATATTTAGCGCCACGCACGATATAACATATCGTGCGTGGCACTACAGCACTACAGAATAGCACTACAGAAACACATCACTGTGGTAAAATATTTTTTCCTCTCATAGAAAGAAAATAAATTCTCTTTTCCTATTGGCTTTCTAAAAAAATTAAAAAAAAAAAAAAAACCTCTGTAGTGTTCATTTATGCCCCATATCGTGACCACCGACAATACATGGGGCCGCGGTGTTGTAGTGGTCAGACTACTCGACCATCACCTAGCGCGAACTGGGTTCGATTCCCGGCGGGGGTTTCTCCCGGATTTTCCCACGGGGAATTTAGCCGGGGGAATGCCGCTGGTCAGGCGGGTTTTCTCGGGGGTCTCCCACTTCCTCCAGTCATTGCATTCCATACTCACCTCGCTCCATCCTCACCGGCTCTCAAGACCCCAGTAGCCGCACAAACGTCTTCGCGTTTTCCAAACTGGAACGCGGTCTGTTTGTAGACGAGGGTGAGTGGTGAGGGGTCCTGGCCGGGGTGAGGAAGGTCAACGCGTGTGTGTTTGCGCAGGCCGAAGGCGATGGTGCGCTCGTGTGGTCTCGGGTCCTTCCGCCCACAGTGGCTGCAGCGGTTGGCCAACACTAAGTGCTTCCTGATTATCTACGGCCTCACAGGCTGCTTCCAGGCCATGACGCACATCTACAGCTCTGCCACTCTCACGACGCTAGAGAAGAGATTCAAGATACCCAGCAGAATTATAGGTGCGTGCTTCCTCATACAGTACATTATAGGTGCGTGCTTCCTCATACAGTACATTATAGGTGCGTACTTCCTCATACAATACATCTCCCCTCCTAGTAATTAGGCAGTATCCTCACATTATAGGTGCGTGCTTCCTCATACAGTACATTATAGGTGCGTGCTTCCTCATACAGTACATTATAGGTGCGTACTTCCTCATACAATACATCTCCCCTCCTAGTAATTAGGCAGTATCCTCACATTATAGGTGCGTGCTTCCTCATACAGTACATCTCCCCTCCTAGTAATTAGGCAGTATCCTCACATTATAGGTGCGTGCTTCCTCATACAGTACATCTCCCCTCCTATTAATTATACAGTCTCCTCGCATTATAGGTGCGTGCTTCCTCATACAGTACATTATAGGTGCGTGCTTCCTCATACAATACATCTCCCCTCCTAGTAATTATAGAGTCTCCTCACATTATAGGTGCGTACTTCCTCATACAATACATCTCCCCTCCTAGTAATTAGGCAGTATCCTCACATTATAGGTGCGAGCTTCCTCATACAGTACATCTCCCCTCCTAGTAATTATACAGTCTCCTCACATTATAAATCTGAACCAGTGACTTTACTCAGTAAACACTACCCCTCAGAAGTTTAGGACCGTAAGTAAATTTCTTAAAACAGTTTCCCGGGTAAAATTTTTGGTGCAATCTACGTTATACAATTTTCTATAAATGTCACTGCCAAAACACATATCCCCATAATAAAATTATTGAAATTCCTCAAATAAATTTGAAGTTATGATTTTTTAATCAATTACATAAATATGAAATTATCGTACACATTTTTGTTAGAAGTTATGTAGCTACAATTATTTTATATATATTGCAGTGTAATAATTTTTAATACCCTTATAAATACACTTCGCAGAGAAAACGAAACGAGGAGTATAAATAATTTGCAAACAGGTTTTTTAAATTTTTGTTAATTGAATTCACATTGTAAAGTAAATTTCACTTTTGATTAATCAAATTTGAAAACTAAATATATTTAAAGCCAGTTGGGTTAGCGAGATGGAATTTCTAGTGTTAATTAGTTATTTTGACACAAGAGATAGCATTACAGGATAGTTACCGGGAAATTATAAATTCACTTATTAATAAATGTCATCATTTTTTAGACATACAGTAAAGTTGCAATAGCAGTTCCGTGCCGTTGTTGTGCATAAAATGGGACGGTTGGTGTGGGGGGGGGGGGGGTGTCTTTCCGAACATGAAGTGGCAAATCGTTGGAATGAGTGAATGCTACAAAATACAACAAGGAATTGCAGCCCAGTTGGGAATTTCAATGCAGATTTATCAGACACTATATATATATATATAACTAATGTGCATAATACACATGTAAAAATAACCACTATTTAAAAAAAATTTTGTATGCTACCGAATTTCCAGTAATTTTTTTTTTAAGAAGTATCAAATGATGTTAAAGTGTTTTCTTATTTTCATAATTGATTTAGGTATGTCCTATATCATGCGAAGTTGAAATTTCCACTTACATCTTGCGTGGTCCTAAACTTTTAATGTGTACTGTAATTCTCGGGTTAACAGGAAAGAGCACGTAAGTCAAGAAGACAAAGACTCGTCAAAAGGGACACAACGACTTTTCAATAGTGACACGACTCGTCAAGGTTATACGATTCCAGAATTGTGAGGCAATAAGTCATCAATAGCGACACAGTGACACATCAATGGTGACATAACTACGCTGAAATGGCGACTCTTCGAATTCTCAATGATTCATTAAAGGCATCTCAACATTTAGTGTTAAAATAATAATCTTATAAATTATACACGGGTATGGTATCGAGCCAGCCACACGAGTGGCTGATAGATGGCATGTGCGTGCGGCAGGTGTACTGATGGGCGGCAACGAGGTGAGTCAGATCCTGCTGTCGGTGGTGATGGCGTACTATGGCGGCCGCGGCAACAGGCCGCTGTGGATGGCATGGGGAGTCGCCTTCTCCGGTCTGTCGTCCTACATCCTGGCTCTGCCACACCTGCTCTATGGACCCGGCGAGGAGGCTCTTACACTCACCGAGGAGTACCTCGACCTCGCCGTCATCAACTCCACCCAACACACCAGACGTGAGTACTCTGCGCCATTGACTGTGCGTTACTTCTATATACTTCTTCCTTTTCACAAAATGATAATAAAAACTAACATGCTGATATGCCATATGGTGAGCACATAGGGGTATACGAAGGGAATTACGAGATTATTAAGAAGTCCAAAAAAATATCTCAAAAGGATCTTTGCTACGACACAATCTACTTTTAAAATGGGGTGTGGCCGTGCTGGGGACACGGCCGTTTGTTTAGCGTGAATACGTCTACGTTGACGCGCTAGGACTCCTTGTACGTTCTCGGTACCGCTTCACTAGATCATATAGGGTTTTATGGGTATCACTGTATTGCTTTTGAGATGCTCTTTCCCATCGCATACGGTTTCTGTATTTCGACTTGATTTTTTGACGAGTATAGGCCGACACTGTATTAAGTTGCCTTAATTTTTACATTAAACGGATACGATTTTACCACAATCACGCCACACAAATTTTTTTATACACACAATCGATTGATGTTGAAGAGAGCTGTCGATTGAAATTTAAACGAGCATCGTAGCTTATCCTAGTCAAAAGTTATACTACGCGGAATTTATGAGACGCGGCGAAACGAACTTTAATCCCCTTCTGCGATGCTTCAAAGTCCTCACTTAATGTAACATATTATTTGATCCTTTGGAAATCGAATGGTGTGATTGAATTTTGAATGTAGACGATAGATTCTGAGCTGCAATGCCAAACTGTATCGCCCGATTTTATCATCGGATTTTCTTGATTGCCTCCCACTATGGTTGCAAATTTAAAGACGTACTCACGTCAAAACAATTTGCGAAATGGTATGAGTGGTTAAGAGTCGGGGTAGGATGTGGATGAGAGTTTGAATGTCTGCAATAGGACAAGGATATCAGGTGAGCTACGGGATCGCTCTCTCACCCTAAGGTGAAGACACATATCCCCAAAATAGCCGTTCTCTGACCGCTGTCCTGAGGATACCATCGTCGACTGACAGATTTAAAAGTGAATTTCCAGAAGAAGATTCCCAAAGTTCATGAAGGTAGTCATGGAATGAGATGTTGCAGTGATAGGCGGGGAAAACAAAAGATCTCCGAGAAAATTCGCTGGCCAACAGTCACATTTCACACATGCGAAAGTCCAGGATTTACAACTTCGGGAATTGGATTCAGATCGCACTGCTAGGAGGCGCAGGCACTAGCTACGTGGCCACCGCAACCCTCTCCTTGATTGAATTTGTTTTTCTCCCGCGCATAACAAGACGAAACCCTAACCTTTGAAGCAGGCTGGATTAAATACTTTGTTTACCCTCCAGCAATACTCACTTGTCCATCGTATGCTACAGTCTTCAGAATCCAACATCCTGATCAACTTGGCCAAACGAAATTTGATCACAAGTTGCTAAATGCTCGCCGCTGACCCTAAATCATCAAGACTAGCGGTTCTTAAACTTTGTGGTCTCGTAGACATTCTGATATGATGTACATTGTGCCGAACCCCCAACTGTTTCTTTAATACAAGCTAAGAAAATATTTTCATAGGCCACAGTTTAAGAATCGCTGCTCCAGAACATCTCATTTAATAAGCCACACTCGCAAAGGGATGCAAACACATCACATTGTGGACCTCTCTTATAGTCATACTATGCGAAATGAAATTATCTGTAGTGAAAAACGATTGTGCGGTGGTTCATTCAAAACTACACCTAGACAATTACTGAGAGGTACATTTACTGCATTTGATCAAAAGTTACTAATGAAAGGTTGCACTCTGAAAGAAGTTCTTTCTTCTCCTATTCATGACGATAAAGCATTCGTCCTGCGACCAAGATTCGGATTCGAGATTCTAGTTTTCTAATTAGCAACGGACTGAGAGTAAACTAATTCACTATCAATATCCTTTGAACACAATCCGAAAGATCGGAAGAGGGAAGCGAAATAGCATCACCACGCATATTCGAATATACTTACACCAGGGGTCGGGCCCGTGGAAACCGCGGGCTGAGCCACCATAAATAAAGCAGGTACCCGTATTTAAAATGTAAGAGTTAAAACTTTCGACTTAAGACTTAGGCCATAAGTTTACGAAGGGCCTAACTGCCCATGGGAGGAGGGCGAGGCACGGAAAGGCACCCCTCCCCCAAATTTGAAGGAAATCGGTCAAAAATGCGCTTTCCAGGCCGATTCGAAGGAGAAAAGCACACATCCAAATTCCACAAAATGGATAACATCCCCCCCTCCAGAGGTCCCTCTAACTCCTCCCAGGGGTGGGGGGAGGAAGGCACTTTGGAGGAAGGGGATCAGTGAGTGGGGGTCGGCTTCCCCCTCCTCCCTTCCGTTTTCCCACAGGGCCTTCCAAAAACAGCGTTTTTGTGAAAAAATTTCCGTTTTTGATTAATTAGTATGATTCGAGGTTTCGTTTCTGGAATACGTACCCCAGTTTGAAAATAATTTACAATTCTCGCTTCCTCACCGTAGCTGTAAAGTGATATGGTAAATTGTGGGGGGTAATTTGTGATGGTGTACCGAGGAGTGCCGTCGGGTTTGCAGGTGAGAGGCCGCTGCTGTGTATGGCCAACAGGACTCTCCAGGCGACGTGCAGCCAAGACAACTCCACCGGCGAGTATTCCCTCATGCCGCTCTTTCTCATCTTCATGTCGCAGTTTGTGCTCGGAATCGGCATCACGATCGTGCACGCACTCGGCCAGACCTACATCGACGACCACACCGAGAAGAAGAACACGCCCATCCTGCTGGGTGAGTCTGCTCTGCCATCCGCTTGTCGCGAGGATTGTCATGGAGGCAGCTTGCACACTCTTTACATTTTCCGTATATTTACGGGAAATTTCACTGTAAATATAAGGAAATCCAATCTATAATGATGAAAAACGGAGGTAAGTGCGTAAATACTAAATACGTAAGATTTCCGTATTTCCTATAACTCCGGGTTTTGGGCACGAAAAATGCCGAGTCTACACGAAACTTTCTTCGCCATGCTGTAACCAGAAAATTATCGTTTCTGCGGCAGTTAAGGTTATCCATTTCACTAAGAACAGTTCTTTCAAACATTAAAAAGTATGAACAGGCATATGTAACACTTAGCAACTCTTAAAATAGATTGATTTTAACCGAAACTAAAAAAGTTGTTTCTGTGAATACTATGGAAATTTATAAGTTATAACAGATTCACCATGTGAGCATTGTAAGTAAATGGCTAGGGTCGTGGACTTGCAACTTTTTGACTCTGGCTCAAATCTTGTTTAAGTATAAAATATTTTAACTTTATTAAATATCTTTTTTATACACAGTAGAACACCCATGTAATGAAAACTAAAATGAAATAGATATTAAAAATTATTTAAACTATAAGTACAGAAAACTAACTAGGGAATTAATGGAGCGGTTTCGTGCATTTTACGGAAAGTCCGTTTTTAAAAATCAGCGTGTCCATAATTTTACAGAAAGTTTACGGACACCGCTGGATAAATTTTTACCAGCACTTTTCCATAAAATGAAGGACTTTTTTTTTAACAGCGCAGCTTCAGGGGAATGCCTGCAGTCTATGCAAATTATCTTCACAGTTGTTTAATCAAACCTTTGACAAATCAGCCCATATAACTTCAATGAACTTGTTCAGCGTTCATTAATGTCGCATGTGCCCATGTTTCACTTGAACTTGACGCATTCAGTTCCATTAAACACCGAGAAGCGACTACTTAGTGGTGACACACAGGACTCGAGTTTGTAAGGACTCATGTTTCATTCCCGGTCCGGCCATCTCCATTGCGTTTTTGCATGGTTGGTTTCTTTCATACAGGGCGCAAGTCATTCCTTCATCGTTTTTGACTGCCTAAAGCCTGTATGCCACGGTGGAAGATTCCTTGGACCATTCCATGCGAACCTGCGTGGCTGCTTCTATGGATGATTCCTTGGACCATTCCATGCGAACCTGCGTGGCTGCTTGTATGGATGGTTCTGTGGAATATTTTGCCATTAGCTGGTTGTTTTCATGCACATTTTCGTAATTGCCCATGTTCAATTTTCCATGGAAGGTTTCCTATACAAGGTGGAAATTTTAGCCAATCCCAGAGAGGGTGGTAAAGTCATCTTGATTATTTTGTTTCGAGTAAAAGGATAAAACTATTATACACGGACAAATAGAAAATATTAAATCAAATAAAATGTTTACTGATTCTAAACAAGCATTTTGTGAAAATTATAGTTAGCATTAGTGTTAATTAACCCGTTCAGCCCCCGAGTCCACGATCGTGGACATGTTGCAAATGAAGTATATTTATGAACGTTGATGTACACAAAAAGCAATCAGAGGTCGGTGTATTGGGCGTCTTCCTTATGAGTAATCTGATTTGCCGAAGCTTCTGCATCTCACATCTCTGAATGGCCAAAACTGATAACATCGAGCACTAGAACGTTGTTCGTTGGTTGTGATAAGTACGCCCGACACATGTACAGCGCACACCAAAATATTTCACGAGTGAAACAACTGAGCCCATTAATTAATCCGGGATCGAACGGGTTAACACGAAAGTTCCAGTTATGACAACACAAAACTATTAGGCTCTGTTCATGGACACATCATGCTGAAGTCGTAGATAATATATTGTTCCTGGACAACAGTTGCAGAAGTAAACACATAAAGAGTGCACTCGTCTATACTTGTGCGGCAAAAAGTGTCGTCGGATAGGTTATTGCAAAGAAGCCTCCATAACTGCTCGCATGCAGGCTCGGGTAGCAGATCTCGTGGAAACTTCCTCCCGAGCTGGTAAGGAAAATTTTGTCGCGGCATACGGGTTTAAGGTGGTTGGCTGTCTGAGAGAGGTTTCAAAAAGTGCCCACTTAATGCAGTTGTTAGTTGTCAAATCATTATAGTTTTCCAATTATAACAATCAAATTCCGACACACGAGAGTTATAGACAGGTTCAAAGTGTTGAATTAGATTCTAAGCGTGGCGTCCTGCATTTGTGTTACAAGCTACGAAAGGAACAAAAACAACTTTTCCTCTGTAGTTTATGGTATAAACTATTTATTAAATGAATGTTAACAGGTTCGCTTGAATGAACAAAATTACATTTACTACAATTCTGACCCCTATTTTCAACAAAATGCAGAGTGCCAATACTCGCTCACCTGTTTATAGATCGCACTCATACTGAAACAGTATGTTCTGCACTCCATACCGATTGCATTACATGCAATTAAACTAGAAAAAATATCTAGGAACAAAGTCTAGTACCCTGCAGAATTCGGGAAATTAAGACTTTAGAGTTTTATATTTTAAAAACTGTAATGATTTTGACAACTAATAACTGCATTAAGGGGGCACTTTTCGAAGGGTCTTTCAGATAACCAAATTAAAAAAAAGTGAACTATCACCTTAAGCAAATGATCCCCTCTCTAATGATGTCGCTGCAAACTTGAACGTAAACCAATCACACTACTAGCATTACACTACGGTTACAGTGTCAGTTAGTACTAGGCCGAAAAACAATATCGCATTCTTGACAAAACAATATCTGCGATCTCGAAAGTGAAGGTGAAATGTGTTTGTCGGCGTTTGACAGCGAGGTCTTGAGCAGCGGGAGAATGCAAGGGCGGGAGAGAACGGGAGTTCCTGGAGAAAACCCGCTGGCAAATGGAAACGTCCGACACGTTTACCTCATGCGAATAACTGGTTGCCCCCCACCGATACTCGAACCCGGTTCACCTCGAAGTGAGGCGAGTAGTCTGATCACTAGACCACCGTGGTCCCATCTCCAAACTCCACGTGGGTCAGAATAATGTTCTCCCGAATGCTGCAAGGAGATTGCCCGAGCTAAAGGTTCTAAACACCTCGAGTCAGTACAATCTCTCGCCTGAGTTTGTGCACTTGGCCATGTAACGCATTCAGCTCAGGTATTCTCGAGATGGCATTGGCCTTTCTTCGTGCGCCACGACCAGCAATGCGACATGCCCAGGAATGGCGATGGGTGATCATGGATGCCTTCGCACACAGCCAATAACGCCTTGGACGGCCTCCAATGTTGTCGACAAGCACATTGCTGTACACCACATTGCCGTCAGTGGCCAGGAATACCCACGTGAATGCTGTTCATGGTAGACTGAGCCCTTTTGAAAACACTGCTTTGGGCATACTAGTGCGCACACTGTGTATATGTCAAATTATCGCAGCCACGGACCCGATCACTTTGTTCATGTATCAGTAAACTGAAATTTTACAGTTATTAGAAGTCAATATTCTACAAACTAACTAATTCCTACATCACGTATATCCATTAAAAATACGAATAAAACGAAATAATGTCAGTGTCCACAAATGTTCACCTAATACTTTTCATTCAACGTTTAATATATGAAACTACTTTCCCTTTGTCAATACCAACTTTACTGGATGCACAACAGTCAGTGTGCCCATTAAGAGCCCTGCCTACCTGCTGGTAGCTACGAGATTTAAATAGGAAATATCATGTTAAGAAATTTTGCCTCAGAAATTTAATTTTAAAGATGGGCATTTAAAATAAAATTTATTCGTCACGAATTTTTTCTAGGAGAAAAGCCCTACAAATGTATTTTTTCAATATAGATTGGCAGTATGTACTTCTCTTTTGTAAAACGTAAATCTAATTTTTTTTTTTTGCAAACAGGCTATACACGTAATGGAAACATCTCCACTGTAGCGAACATCTCCTAAAATACTCGTGAAGAATGCAATTTGTTTGAAACGCCTATCTTTAAAATTAACGCACTGGGGCGAAATTTGCTTAACGTGGGATTTCCTATTTAAATCTCGCAGTTGCCAGCACGTAGGCAGTACCCTTCACATACATGGCAGTACCCTTCACATACAGGCAGTACCCTTCACATACAGGCAGTGCCCTTCACATACAGGCAGTACCCTTAACATACATGCAGCGACATTTTATCAAAGGTCGTATTAAAAAGTTATCATATAATCGTGAGCAGCCTATGCACACGTGAGCAGCCTATGCACAAACACGAAACCCTGCCCTACAGAGTTATCACAGTGCATATTTGATTGGGCATGCTAATATTGTCAACTTAGTATTTCCCATTAAGGTGGTTGCCTATTGCGGACTGGCCGAGTGAAGTAATATATATTTTTTCACATCTTAAATGATTTTCAGCGTATGATTATCCCTTTAAAATAGAAAAATACTTAGTTAATCTTTGCCCAGGCAACATTTCTACAGTAACGTTTTGTCAAATTTTTAACGACTTCAAAACTGCAGAAAATTATCATGTGTAGACTCACAAAGAGTGCAAAAACACAAGATGCTGTTTCACCTATTCCCACATACCCTGTGCATGCATACTGAAGGAGCAAACTGCCTCTGAAAGAGAGACATCACAGCTTCGGTACTGACTAGAACAAGATGCTGTTTCACCTATTCCCACATGCCCTGTGCATGCATACTGAAGGAGCAAACTGCCTCTGAAAGAGAGACATCACAGCTTCGCTACTGACCAGAACAGCTAAGTGCGAAGTCGAGGAGGGGCCAGACTCGAGTGCTAGTGAGAGAGAAAGAGCAACTGCAACTGGCGGCCATGGCTGCCCAATCCCTCTCTGCCGCGTATGCACGCCTCCTTGCATGCATTCCCCTCTCCTGTAGGAGTAAGAGGTTTGCTCTGAGACGCATCTTTCACCAGCCCCTACCTTGGACGCACACTTAATACCAGCAATAGTGGGTTATGTTGCGGTGCGATGCGTATTTTTTAAGTGGTAGAAGATAAACAAGGTAGCATGAGCGCGATGTGTGGTCAAAACTAGCGGAAACGAGACATAATAAGACGAAGGAGAATTATTTTGATGTTAATAAACTATTTTTATGCCATTATGTATATCTCTAAGAAGCCTTGTCTTCTATTTTGCACATCGATGCAACAATAATAAAATACTAATACAAAAACCTTGGCGTAAACGGAATCGTTTTAAAATTGTAAAAATAAAAATATATGTTTTTACTCTCCTTGTAAACAAACACTTCTTCTTATTCTTCTCCGTCGCAGACTGACGCCGACAATCGCTACATCAGAATTTCACGCAACGCACTCGACGCCGACGCGCTGTGGCGGAATCTGCTTCTTCCTGATTGGCTAACGTTAATCGCAACGCATCGCACTACAGAAAAAAATATCCAACAACTATGAGTAGGGGAAATTCAATACCGTTATCTGTCTGCGTGAACGGGTGTACACCTGCCAACGTGGATCTAAGCAACTGCTACAGACACCAGCCCACATGGTAGAATCAACACAGCAAAGTGGATTACTCCACACTGTGCCACAACTTATGGCCACTGACAACTGATACTTGCAGCTAAGCAACTGCTACAGACACCAGCCCACATGGAGGAATCAACACAGCAAAGTGGATTACTCCACACTGTGCCACAACTTATGGCCACTGACAACTGATACTCGCAGCTGAGCAAAGAACTTGAGTAATTTTACACTAAATGTATGTTGCAGCAGTGTTTACACTGACATCGGTGTAATTTTACACCTACATACGTCAATGATATTTTACTCTATGTCCAAGTAAATTTGCCCTTCAAATTAATAAAAATTAAATATACTTTGTAACACTAACTCTTTATAGAATCGCGTAAATTTACTATTGCTGCACTCTAAATCAGAATCAGTTATTTTTTTACTGATTGTCAGTTGAAACTGCTCCATCCGGAATCTGTAAAAAAATATCACTAACCATCAGTTAAAAGAAATCTACTAATTCAACCAGTTGAAAACTAACTAGTTATTTCTAGTTGGTAAATGAAATTACATGTCTTTGCAAAGTTCGAAAGTCAATTTTTCTTTAGTTTAGTTCGGATTCCGAGCTTTAAAACATAAATATAGTGGTTTGAATGTACGAGGTTATCGATGTCCACTAGTATTTTAGAATTTTACAATGCAACGACAGATTTAAACTGTTATTTTTAGTGACATTTTTAGTGGATTTACACCAACAAAGGTTTTGTGGTCTGCAAGTTAACAGATCAAATAATGAGGAAACGACAAACGCAGTTATTACTAGTCAATATGTCTCTTCAAAATAACAGTTTCATTCTGTAAAATCTCGTTGCATTGTAAAATGGAGATACGTAGATAACAAGTATATTTCTCTTGTAAAGCACACAATCTGTACTAAACTTAACTTAGAATGACTTTCGAGCCTTACAAAGACATGTACCTAAGTACGCATAATATGTGTATATTTCGACAACGTGAAGTACTTTCACATTATGAAACGTACAGACGTTCGCCATTGTATGTTTATGTTACTACGCAAATGCGAGACCGTTTATCTCAGTGGGAAAGTAGCAGAGTTGGTAGAACCTCAGCCAAAATAAACAAGAGAATGTGTTGCGTTTTGGTGCGGCGGTTCGATACCAACCACTTCCAAAATCCTCCTGTACATGTAATAATTTTGATTTGAGACAAAATAATTGTGTATCTAATTTATTTCAAACCGTAATGCGCGGTATTTAATCCTTGTGCTTTTTATTAATCGACTATAAATAACTGATTTTCCACTGTGTGTATTAGTGGATTTCATTTAACTGAAGAGATTAGTAGTTTCATTTTCTACTGATTCCGGATGGAGCAGTTCCAACTGGCAATCAGTAAAAAATAACTGATTCCGATTTAGAGTGTATGTAGAAGAAAATAAAATGAAAAATTTGTCTATTTTCTCACTAACAAAAAAGTAATATCGCAGATTCACTGTTATTATAATTACATAATTTCTGTACAGTTATATACAAAACGCAGCATATTCCATCAGCGAGAGTTGAGATTTCCTTTTGAACACACAAAAGGAGTTCGAAGCAGTTCTACTCCCTACCACTAGATCGCATGTTTAAAACAAATAGTTGTAGTTATATTGGAATTCACAGGAACGTTAGTGTAAACTTACAAATACTGTATTCGTTTTAGCAAATTAAAAAATAAAAATGTAAAATTACCGAAAATTTTATGTGTAAATGTACGCTCACAGACACAGCAGAATGTAATGCAAGTTTACAAACACGGTCATTGTAAAATTACACAACAATTGAAGATGTACAACAATACCGACATTGGATGTTCATGCGACTATGTAGCAGTAAACATACACTACTTAATGTTTTAATACAATGAGTGGGTGAATTTTTTACATACTTCAAAATGCGTAAATTAACACCAGCATTGTGTTTGTTAAGCCATACATTCATGTATTTTCACCAAAGTCGTGTAGTACTCTCATTATTATCAATAAAATTAGTGTGAAATTACACGCACTCTAGTTGTCTTTACAACTTACACACACAAAATGTAAAATTAACGAACATGTGTGCGTGTAATTTTTCTCATATTTATTTCTGTTCGTTACACATTTTATGTCAGGGATGTATTGTATTAAGTAAACATTTCAATTTTTTTTTATATTGTCTGTATCTGGTTTAAGCTCACAAATATAACCATAACAAATTAGTCCCTTTGTTTTTAACACTGTTCAATCCAATAAAGTGGCACGAAATGTTCGAGGCGAAGAAAGTACCTCGCTGCAGTGTACTAAATAATGTGCGAAGACGCTGAAGAAGTTGTTGTGAAGACACGGATGCTCCTTGTTGCAGGGGTGTACATGGCTCTGAGGATGCTAGGACCTGCCATGGGGTTCGCCTTCTCGTCGTTCTGTCTCAGCCTGTACATAGACCCGAGACTCACGCCAGTCATCCAGCCCAAAGACCCCAGGTGGCTGGGCGCCTGGTGGCTCGGTAAGTCTGCACGAGAGCGCGCTCACTCATAATTATGCTGCTAAGATGTCGCCGACTTGCAAATAAAAAAATGAAATAATGCACTGGGAACCAATGAACCTACCTGGACTTACTGTGTCAAGTTTGAGGCTCATAAGTAAGGGAGCGATAAGGGCGACACTGCTACGTACATCAAGTGTGCCATCGCCACTAAGCGCAAGGCTCTGAGCTGGCATGCGGTATTCTCCTAGTGCTGGGCTTACATATGGGACTTCCAGTGGTGACCCAATCATTTTATTGGTATAAAGTGTGTAGCAAGGTTCAGTACAAGCTCCTATCGTAGTTTTGTTCGTGTCCGGGTAGAGCGTTATAAAATAGAACGCTCTAACTAAATACGCAGTTTTTAGCGATATTGAAGAGCTCTTTATATATATATATATATATATATATATATATATATATATATATATATATATATATATATATATATATATATATATATATATATAATGGGAGCTATGCGGCAACCCCTATTTTCATGATGGCGGGCGATAATATTACCAACTGCATTGTTACAGGTGTAGGATCTCTGTTCTACGCAACACTATTCACCGATTTGTTGCTTACTCGTGGGTGGTTACAATTATTTTTGACTAAATTACATTCGATACAGTGGATTCTAGAGTCACGTAGTAATCACTTTAGGGTAAAAGTGGTACAGATATTTTCGTCTTATATTTACGTCAGGAATAACTTGCCGTAGTTTGTCGGTGTTGTCCGGAATCACGTTGTATATAGCATGCGTGATGTCTTTAAAATACCATTCAGTCTTCATGTGAGTAATGTTTTTACTCTCGTAAATAAACATATTGGAGACATTTTTAATAGTTTCGTAAAAAAAAGGGTTCTTCAAACATGCTTCAACGCAGTTCAAGCGCTGTAGGCGTCGCCTTAATGGTGAAAAATAAAAAATAGTAGTAATCGCTGTCAAATCCAAAGACTAAAGATGAGGTAGACCGATCTGGCTGGCTCCATTGAACTGCTTTCCTGCCAACACGACTAGCAAAAACGGCGTGGATTGGATTTGATGTTACAACACTGTTTGGTAAACAAGCACTATACTTGCTCTTGACAATTTGTAATGCAGTTTCATTAAATTCAAAATTTTTAAAGTATCTTATTAATATTATAATTGTCATTTAAAATTAAGATATAAACAAACATGTCTATCACGGTTGACCACGTGACTTTGACAGTTGTGTTCCTTTGAGGTGGGTTAATGTTGGGTACATGCGCAGAACACGAATAAGAGGTCTGCCTCAGTTTTAGTCTGTGATCACGTCCATATTATATCAGTGCAATGCACTCTCTACAATAAACAGTAAGGTTTCTGTATTTACCATGGAACAATTTTACTGGCTCGCAGTCTGTTTCACTTATTTCGACAATTATCTCTGTTCTAGTTTTAAGAGTGTAACATCACAGATTAAAAATAGGAGCGTTAAATATATTGAACTTAACAGCCACAATCAAATTTGTAGGAATAACATTGGGCCTCTGTGCTGTTTGCCTTTTACAATACAGGTGTTTGTGCGTAAATGTACGCTCCCCACGTAACGGGTCCCCTCACGATGCACATTTGTAATAATATCTTAGAAAATCGAGATATAAATGAAAAACCAAAAGAACGAATTCGCATAAATATAATCTCGTTTCAAATTTATTCTCAGGATTGTGTATCGATACATCAGAGGACAGTTTTTGGGAGGTAAATATAAAACAAAATTATGTAAATATCTAACCATGTCATTTACAGACTGGCAAAACACATCGGTTGATAGACATTACATACTCTTACATCTTTTTTAATCTCTATACCATTAAGTGTCTAATATATTTGGATAAATTGTTTGGTTCTTGAGAAACAGAACAAAGGGCTCGTTAAGGACGGCAGTGAACCGAGTTTTAAATGGCTCGTCGCCCGTATGCGCTAGCCACCCTGGCGTAAATTCCTTCCGTCAAGCAGCGATTAAAAATTTTATTTTAACCTGCTACCCTATCATAATACTGGCGGGAAATCTGTAGCTGAATCAATGTTATGGGAATATCTACACCAGTTTTGTGTTCTTTAACTTGTTAGTAAGGATAGACGAGGCGAGTCATTTCCATGTAAGCACTGAACATTGCAAACTTTATCGTACCTGTGTAGTTTCAATGCAATTTTGTGTCGACATCTCTATTACGTAGCCACAATTAAATAAACTTTTACAATAAACCCGGTTTATTTAAACACAGAAAAAAAACCATGAATTTGTACATAGAGACACACATTATTGTAGCTCTTATTTTAGACATAAATATTGAGCATCATGAGATTAAAAACAGATGAAGAAATTCACCTTGAAATTCAAAACATACTTTGTAAAGATTTGGAAATATTTTTTTTTTTTGTTCTGATGGGGATGAACTGAGAACAGTTATTTTTAAGTAAGGCCTATTCCCATTTCATCGAGCCTGGGAAGATGTCGCCTTGGGAACGATATACAATCATAGGAAGGGACGGTATTTTGTATTCCCCTTAGAAATTAAATAAAATATTCACGTATTCCTTTGACAGACAAGTGTTTTAGAGGAGTCAATGGAAATGGGATGGGGAGATCCCACGCGATATGACGAGAATATACATCATACAAATTCATATTACAATTACTTCAGGATTTACATTAGAAACATTACCAATTAGCCTGTGACATAAGTACAGATATTTAATATAGCAGGAATAACAATTTTTGTTTGAGGTCCTTGATTATCACTTTTTTCTTGTAGAGCTATAAATAGAGGTTGTTTAAAGTGGCCTGTGCGACAGAAGTAACTATCTTGACAAAAACACTTTTTTTACCGTTAGAAAGCACGTGCTCAAGAAACGATAAATGTTGACAACTTCTGCCAACATGTGACAGTTAATTTGAATTTCAGTTTTGTGAGCTGTGAACTATTCCAGCACACGTAAAACTACTTGTAAGCTGTTCCTCCAGTCGTCTTGTTCGTGGATATGATAATTCTGCGGCGACCTAACACGTCCTACGTTATTTTCTGTTGGCGTACGTTCAAATGTACTAGCAGCGGCAATTATTCTTCCCGCCAGTTAAGAAATGTAGGATGGTGTAGGTCCAAGACGTTCTTCTCAATTTCATACAACAATAACTGGACCGACTGATGATATTTTAACTACCTTTGCATCAATTAACTCGTTAGAAATATAATGTTAACAAATATTCAGAACATCAAAATTTAAAATGTTGACAAAAAAAGCTTATTAGAATTACAAAACGTTAAAAAAAAAGAACTAAAATATTTTAAAGTGTCGTATTAATCTAATTAAGCGAGTTTAATACATATTATATGACGTGTTATTAGGCGACTGTGTCTCGTTAAGGCAGGTAAACGATGGTATCAACTGGGAATTTTGGCAACCTCTTGAACATACTCACCGAGATATTTTGATAACGATTATTTCATCAGGGAGCGTTGGCAACAGTGAACTGCTGGTAAACGCCTTGCAAATGGAAGCATCAAGTGCTACTTATCTTGTTAACTCACATCAAGTCTGTTAAGAGTGTTCTGAGAAAGACTGGCGTAAATATATTTACATGTGAGCCTTCCCACCCAGAGTATTTTTGGCAGTCCACTTCCAAGAACAGTAATATGTTCATATTTACGCGCCAGGAGCTTCAACAAGAACAGCTGACAACAAATACGAATATTATACAAGCAGAAAGGGATTTAGCACTCGATTGGCGACGATATAGAATTTATTATAGTATTTGATATTATATTCAATAGCTTTAATACGCATAAGTCTAGTGCTTTCCACTAAGGCGATATATTATTACACAAAAAGTTACTTCTCTGAAATATTTCTATACAGTTAAAACGTTCCATTGCAAATGTGTCGAGGGATTAAATAAAGAACTTACAAAATTAATGTTTAGCGCTAAAAGACGAAGACCTGCTATCGTGGCGTCAAATCGAGAAGAGAAACACAGGATTAATCTAAAATCCAAGTAAAGAGGTTTTGAGGCAATTCCTCACGCAGCTTGAGAAAGTAAACATATTACTATCATTGAACAACTGAGATTAAGGAATGCACGCGTTTCTGAATAAAAAGGCTTGTATACTATGTTTATTTAAAAGTAATTAAACACAATATTACTTGATAAAAAGGGGGGAGGGGGTAATCTTAATGTACACCTAGATACGAAATGTTCGAAGATATTATTTGTACGCAGCTATTGTAGCGTTTGAGGCAGAGAAGCGCGGGAGTGATAAGGGCCACAATGCCACGCAAATCAAATGTGCCATCGCCGCTACTCGCGGGACACTGAACTGGCGTACAACGTGTTCACGTCGTGTCGTATGAGATTTTGACCACACCATTTCATTAGTAGAAAGTCTGTAGTCAAGATCAATTACTCTAGTGATATGATAAATCGCTTGTAAGATAATATATTATTCGATTATTAAATTATAATCGATTCATCGATTATTTTAAAACAATTCGATTATTCACGATTTTCAATTGTTTGCAGATACCTACATGTTTCACAGTTATTAAAAAATATACAATATAATTTTGAAACAACAAATGTTCAAAATATTAGAAATTATTAAAAATAAACACAAACTTTTTTAGTTAGAATAGTTTGAACCAAATGTATAGAAATATACAGTACTTGCAGTCAACTTTTATGTATGGATCAGAACAAGACACTCGATTATTTTTACCTATTATTTATTTGAATTAAAAAATAGTTGTAATAGATTCATTTGAATTACACAATTATATGCTATTATCACATCACTAAGATTAATACAGGCTCCTACCGTAGCTTAGCTCTTGTCGGGGTAGTATGTTTCGAGGTACAGGAGTCTGTAAAAGCCAGTTTTAAATGCGTTGGAGGTTTACAAAATTATATTTTTACCATGCGTGATGCCTTGATAGTACTTTTCCTTTCTCATCTGGGATATGTTTTCTTTAGGTACGTAAGAATATTGAGGAGGCGTTTAACAGTTTCGTCAAAAAACACATTTTTCAAACATGCTGCACCACAGCTCAAATGCAGGTCAGCGACCGCCTTAATAAAAATTAAGATCCCCAAGTGGATTGCATAACTAGTAGGTGAACAAGTACTCACTTCAAAAGTTTTTATCTGTTATCTCGAAAACGATTCGTCCGAGAAGAATGTATTTGGTAATTTTACACATGGTAATCAATTTTAAACATAAAATGATATATTAGCCAAATGACAAAATAATTTAGCACCGCCTTACGCATTATCATCTTCATCACTGTTATCTTCATTGTTGTCATTGTCAACTTCGTATCTTCATACTCTTCATAATCTTCAACATTTTCGTAACCTCAATGTCATTCGTCTTCATCATCAATTCCTTCCTCATCTTAATCATCTCTCTTCACTGCCGCTCCCGCAGGTTGGTTGATCCTCGGCTCGGTGAAGATCTCGTTCGGGGTCCTACTCGCCTTCTTCCCGAAAGCGCTGCCGACCAAGCAGAAGGAAGAGGTGAAGCAGGAAATGAAGAAGCAGGTCGTGGAGAACGGCACGGAGATGTCCGCGGCGATGGTGAACGCCGACAGCACTGACAAGAAGCCGCCATTGAACGGCTCGCTGACAGACAGCGCAGGGGCGACCCCGCCTCAAGAAGGCAAACAAGCGGCTGAAGAAAATGATGGTCAGTGAGACATGTTACCCCCCATCACCATTCTACAGATGACACCTCACAATTTAACTGATTATTAATATAATACACGATATTTCGCAAATTCATTTAAGAGTGGGATTGACTCGCGCATCCAAGATCAAGAAGCCAAGGAGCGATACGGGCGACACTAACACGCAATCCTAGTGCCTCATCGCTCCTACGCGCAAGGAGTGCATTGTTTCCGTCGTGACGCTGTACTGTGCAAATTAGATATGTAACATTGGGGTTTTATTACACGCGATGAAAGTACACAGATCAAACTACGCCCATATGTTTGTGTTTCTCTTGCCGCTTAAGGGAACCGCATAGGCAAGCTTTAAAATATGCAATAATTGACCATTTTCACGAATTATTTTTCCCCAAGAAGGGGAATAGGACAATAGGATACAATAATAGGACAAAAGCAAAAAATAGGGGCATAGATAGTTTTTTTTTTCCTGAAAAAAGTCGTATTTGCAGAACTATTCACCGAGATACCCGTATTCGCGCAAACAACTATTTCATAAAAAAAATTTCAGTTCATCCCACTCTTAAGGACGAGCTAGACTTCAATAATATACACATTTAACTTTCGTGTTAATTTGATTACAGCCTATAAGTCTCACCCCGGGCGCATTTGAACCAATAAGTAACTTGCTAAAAAAAGAGGGCCGAATCCCATGCCACCTCGTCTCTGTGTAGCAACAGTCAATGAACAACTAACTGAGGTTCGAGTACACAAACGATTGTGGAGTCTACGCTGTTAAAATTTTCCGTATATTTACGAGAAATTTTTAACAACATGCAAAGTAAATATACGGAAACGCAATCCGTAATGACGAAAAACGTAGTTAAGTGCGTAAATATAAAATACGGAAAATCTCCGTATTTTCTATAACTTAGGGTTTCGGGCACGAACAGTGGCCAGTCTACACGAAGCTTTCTTCGCCACGCTGTAACCAGGAAATTATATATTCTGCAGCAGTTAAGGTTATCCATGTCACTGTTATTTCAAACATTATAAAGTAGCAACAGGTGTCTGTAACACTTAGCAACACTTAAAATACACTAACTTTAACAGAAATTTAAAAAGTTCCTTGTATGACTAATACAGAAATTCAAAAGTTATACCAGATTCACCATGTGAGAGTTGTAGGTAAGTGGTTAGGGTCTAGTGAACTTGCATTTTTTTTTTTTACTCTGGTTCAAATTTGGCTTAAGTATAAAATATTCTAACTTTTGTAAGTATATTTTTATATAAAGTAGAACTCCCACATCATAAAACTCAAGATAAAATAGATATTAAAAATTATTTAATCTAGAAGTACATAAAAATTAATAGGGAATTAACAGATAGGTTCCGTGAATCTTACTGAAAGTCCGTTTTTGAAAATCAACGTGTCCGTAATTTTAAAGAAGAGCTTACGGACACCTCTGGATAAATTTTTTACCGGCACTTTTCCGTAAAATGAAAGAAAATTTTTTTTGCTGTGTATCTTGTTCTCAAAAGAATCTGCGAAATCTCCGGCTCTCTACTTATTAACGTTTACAAAATAATTTTCTCGTGGAGTCGCTCACCACAGCCGCCCTCTTTAAAAATGTGCAGGATGTTCATAAAATCCCAAAATCATTTTAAAATAAATTAAAATGTATCGACCAAATAGTTTAAAATCCACTTTTTTCTTGATAGAGGAATACATTTATTTGACAGGGTAAATGGAAGCTCGTGTTGGCTGAATAATCTATATATATATATATATATATATATATATATATATATATATATATATATATATATATATATATATATATATATATTTCTCGCTTGTTGCTGTAGATGAGATCATATATATTTTGCTAAAGACTAATCATGATAACGTGAGCACTCTCGAACTCAACAGAAAAAAAAGTAACTGTCGTTGCCTGTATATATTTAAACGGGCGCACTGAGTGACACGCGTAGTAAAGTTGGTAACGGTCGATGGAAAGTAGTTCCATATCTTAACGTCGAATAAAAAATGTTAGGTAACCATTTGTGATAACTTAAATTATTTCTTTCGCTTTCTGTTTTTTTTTAATGCATAGAAGTGTAAAAATGAGCAGATTTGTAACACATTTACTTCTAAATAATTTCACAGTTACACTTGACCGACGCATGAATAAAGTGATGAGGCCCATGGCAATGTTAATTTGACATAAGACAGAAGAATACATAACGTGCATACAAGTAGGTCTTAAGCAGGACTACCAAAAGTGCTCATTTTACCGTGAACAGCGTGTAGTGACGGCCATCTTAAATTTAAGAGCGCAGTGTTTATAAAATGGCGTGCAAATCGCTCCACTTCGAAGACAAATACTGTGGTGTGTGAAACCAGGATCTTCTCTTACAGGCTTCTTCGAGACAATTCTGCGGTTGCTGAAGAACAAGATATTGATGAGCAACATCTTCGCCGCAATATTCTTCATCATAGGCGGCTCGGGGAGTATGACGTTTTCCATGAAATACATGGAAACGCAGTACCACATCTCAGCAGCGGGAGCCAGTATGATATCAGGTGAGGGAGCAACGGAGTTTTTGCTAATTATTTGAGGGTCTGAGAAGAAACGAAATATTTAACTTCCAAAGTAAATCACTGAGAAAGCAGTCACACCGATTACTCACTTCATTCCACTCTTGCATCAGTAAATTTGCTCATCTAGATGTAAGAAAGATATAATGTAAAGCAGGTAAAGTGATGCCACTAATTATAAGACAAAGACAAACCTAGTCAACGAGTTAGACTATGTTACTCGCATGGTGAGATGTACAGGATATGTACATGTAGGCAGTACATTTGTTTGAAAACAAAATTTTAATGACGTAATGTCGAAATATCTCGAATTTCTGGTTGCATACAAACGTTAAGCAATAATTAACTAATTTCAATAGCAAGACGTTCCTTAATAACAAATTAGGCAAATATTAGTCAGTTGAATGTTTCACTCAGTGAATACGGGGTCTTTGTTTACATGACCAGGAATACCTGCACAAAATGATACTGCTATGTTTTAGCTACTAATGCTTATGTTCTTTTTTGTGAAAGTAGAAAATAAATCGTAGAGATATTGCTTCTCCCATTAAATTCAAACAAGACATCAATTACTTTCTTAACTCGACTACTTAAAACATGGGAAAACAATTATAAGTGGTAGTTGTTTAAAATTAAAATAGGAGTCTGTCCACGAATAGTTTGTGATGAATGTTCTAGCTTAAACGTAGTCTTGCAACAATTATTAAATTTGGAGTAGAATATAAAATCTCATTAATACTTTGCAGAAATGTGATATAGGAAAACCGAAATTATTGTCGTAATGGCGATGCAAAATATAAATGAAAAATGGGTGAAAAAATATAATATTAATCCATATATGTATCTATACATAAATAAATGTGTTTATGTGTGTGTTCTAGTTTTATGCTAATTGGAATACTGATATAAGGGCAGTGGAAAAAACACGGTGGTGGGGAGAAGAGATCGAGGCAGAAACCGTTGATAATGTGGCTGATGTTGAGATTGAAAATGTTACCTACATTATGGATGTGGGGCAGCCACGCTAACCACACAAAATAATATATCCACTGGGAAAGACGTGAAGCGTTGTCACAGAATACTTAAGCATACAAGAAGCGAAACAGCAACTATAACCTCGAACTCCAGCCACACATGCCAAAGCAAAATGGCGTCACTGGCCTGCAACATGGCGGAAAGTCACCCAGTAGTAGCGGTTTCCCGAACTTGACGCTGCCAGTTAGGAAATGGACACACTTGCATCAAGGGACATGTCACGTTATTTCTACTCTGTGTAATTTCTTATGCTGTGGCGTTGTTTCATAGCTTGCGCATACTTTGTGGCGCCTGAAGACACTTACATTAGAGATAGTTCTACTAAAGGCTGTTCACGACAAAGTGAGCACGTTTGAAATCAACCTTAGAAAAATGTCACTGTTCCTAACTGCACATATTTCAACGGGCGCACTGATTGATATGTGCCCAGTAAAGTTGGTAACGATGGAGGGAAAGCAGTTCCTTGTCTTAACGTCGAATAAAAAGTGTTTGGTAACCCTTTGCGAAAACGTAAATAATTTCGTTCTTCTTATGTATTTTTATTGGATGGAAGCGTAAAAACGTTCAGTTTAGTAAAATACTTACTTTTATGATAATTTCACAGTTTTTCTAGACCGACGCATGGATAAAGTGACGAGGCCCATGGCACTGTTAATTATACATAAGGAGGAATAATTCACAATACAAGTACAAGTAGATCTTAAGCAGGGCTTTCGAAAGTGCTCAGTTGACTGTAAACAGCCTATAAACCCGAGCGGTATACCGCAGAATGCCAGTGTGGATACTGCTAGTTCCTGCCCCGAATAAGGGATGAACAGTAAACATTGCGGAGTATGGTAAAACTAGGTCATTTTCGTGGCACGGAATGTGTTTATGAGGACTATTTTCTTCAATACTGTGGGATATTCCCGACGTATTTTTATGTGTGGTATTGCAGATATTCAGTGATTAGATTGCCACCACTGACCATCTGAAACATCTCGCTGAAATTGAGGGAAATTTGAATACAACTACTGTCTTAATGTGACTCTAGTTTACGGCAATTCAATTTGTTACATTAAGACGCCTGTAAACATTCCAATAGAAAAGTAGGCTTTATTATTAGAGCTGATAACAATGAGAATTTATTTTAATTAAACACGTAAATAGTTTAGTAATAGGCTCTGTTTTAAAATAATAAATAACGAAAAATAGATGTGGCCTGACATCAGCCGTTTTAGTGAATATTTATTTTTCATTTAAATTCGGAATAGCTGATCCATTGGCGCATATGCACATATGTATTATCAAAGGCGCAAACGTCTCCACTTGATAACCTGAGTATGAGCTGGGCGGGTAATTGAAGTCTTATTTCACGCTGGGGTGTATTTTTTATTTTCGTAATTGTGATGCTTATTTATTGTAAACCGCCGATTTTTCGAGTCAGTTAACTGAACTTGCCATTGTTTACGTTCACCAACTAACGGTAGGCATACTCGACACTTCGGAACCTTGCACATAGAGGCGTCAGGTCGATAGGAACACGTGTAGACGTCACCCCTACGGCTCCTTCACTTCTCTGCCTCGAGTGGCCAACATACATCCTACACTTGAAACAGTGAGAACTGATCAGCTGATAACTAGTAAGTAAAGCGGCAGAATTTCACTGATTTATTTGTCATTCCCACTGAATATCAAGAGTTCCACTGCTATAGATCAGTTGTTCCCAGTTCATTTGCTTGATTCGCCGGTCAGCAAAAGATTATCAACCGACTTTCAGTGAATGTTTCACTCGAAATCTGAATCAGTGAGAATTTCACTGTTTCAATCGATCAGCAGTAACTGACTGATTCAACAATTACTTCAGTGAATTTAACTGATGAATCAGTTAAAAATTGCCAGATTTACTTCACTTATTGATTCAGTGACATTTCCCACTGATACATCAGTCATTTTTCCCTGCTTTTCAGTGGTTTGTTTCTAACTGATGGATCAGTTAAACGGAGTATAAAATGGCCGTCAAACAACGTTCCGAAATGGTCGCTAAACAGTGTGTAGCAATGGAAGTAATAACGAATAAACTCTTTAAAACCAATTGAAAATACTTTCTAAAACGCGTTCCGTCTTTCAAAACACCATTATAAGTGGTAATATGAACATTCAGCGTACATTCCGTTTTTACGTCTTTAATTTCGTTTTCATGTTAGCGTCTCAGCGCTCTGTTTGAAGGTTTAAACTGCATATAATGTGATAATGAGAGCGCAGTCATATATACTATTTGTTTTAACAAACCTAACGGTAGTAATTAAACCAAAAGCGAAAAGTTACAACATACAATTTAAATATTCACGATTTCGATAATACCTATACGTCACATATTTTCCTCTTATTTCGTCACTTGGCTCCATAGCTCAGGTAAGGTGACCGACTTGTAGTCAAGAGGTCGTAGGTTCGCACCCTGCCCCCATACGCGGCAGATGTTACGTTTGCCTGTCGCACTGAGAATTTGTCAGCAAGCTCTACAACGCCACTCCAATACAACAACGACAAAACAATATAGATGGGAAACTAACGGCCTAAGAGTGAATTGAAAGGAGTGTGTGAGTTAAATCCCGGCCCCCTGCAAATTTTTTACTTTTTTTGATTGCGGTAAATTGCGCAATTAAACTATCGTAAATATGTTCATTTCACGTAATTATTTGGCTACATTCAATAAAAACAATATTCAAATTCCCAACTGCAGTCGGCCGTCACTTATTCAATCAGTCAATTTTTCTCAGGTCACTGATTCAACCAGTGAAATTTTTTCACTGAAACAATCAATGCTTTTCCACTGATTCTAAGTGGAGCTATTTTCACTGATTCGAGTAGTCGAATTTCATTGCGAATGAGTGGTTCCCCATTGACTAGAATTTAGAGTGTATCTTTCACTGATCGTTATCACTGACTCGAACTTGTGCGTGACTATCACCATGTTCTTCTGAAGGCATGCACCGAGCGAGTGAGGTGGCTCAGTGGTAACTTCACTGGACTCGCATTCTGGAGGACCCGGGCTCGATTCTCGGTCCGGCCATCGGTTTTACATGGTTTCCTGAAATCACTTCAGGGGTCCCAAACAAAGCACTTGGCCGATTCTTTCCCATTCCTTCAATCTCTCTTCCCTGTCTCTAATGACCTCGCTGTTGGTGAGACGAAAGTCCACCCACCTATGCACTTTTGAAAGCCCTGCATACTATCTACTTGTATGTACGTTGTGTATTCTTCCGCCTTATGTAAAATTAACCATGCCCTGGGCCTCATCGCTTTACTCATGCGTCGGTAAAGTAAATCTGTGAAATTATTAGGAAAGTAAATATTTTACAAATTTGCTAATATTTCCACTTCGATGCATTAAAAAGCCCAAAAATGGAAAGAAATAATTTAAGTTATCACAAATGGTTCCCTAACACTTTTTATGCAACTTTAATATATGGAACTATTTTGCCTCCATCGTGAGCAACTTAACTGGGCGAATGCCATTCAGTGAGCCCATTAAAATATATGCAGGCAAGGGCAGTGACTTTTTTCGAAGGTTAATTTCACTTGATCGTGAACAGCCTTTCCCTACCCTCTGAAGGCTTGTGTTCCAAGGCGCTGCTTTGCAGGTACGACGACCATTATGGCGATGGTCGTCGGCTTCTTGGGGTCGGGGCTCCTCATCGGCAAGTTCAAGCCGAGGCCACGCTTCATCCTCGGCTGGAACGTGATCCTGGGCTTCGTGAGCGTCGCCGGCTATGTCATCTACGTCTTCCTCAAGTGCGAGGACAACGGTCTGTATGGCCTCGACGTGAGCGGCAGGTGAGTACTACCTCGCCAAGCTGAGCTTCCAGCCAGGGGAGGCCAGAGATTCGCAACGCCCTAGAGGCGGGTTTGCGATTCACTTTACAGAATAAGTGCGCTGTGTGCTCAAGATATAATTCACTGTATTGTCCATTCACGGTTTCTTCGACCTTTCTGAATTAAACCTTTGCTAAATCTCCCCAGGCATTACGTGTTTAGTTATTTCCTAAATACGCCCTGTATCACAAGCGTTTTATACTTGTGTTCATAAAAGTTACTTTTTTTTCCCTGCTAAATTGGAATGTTATTCATATTTTATCTATAAATTATATTGCCTCATTGATATAGTTTGAATAAAAAACAGGGAGAAAATAGGTATGTTGGTAGCGCCTAGTAAGAAATAGTTGTTATACAAAATATCCTTACAACAGAGTGCGCACGAATGTGGCGCGTTGTCCCCCTGGTGTAGTTCTCCAGGATTAGTTCAGCTTAGTTTGCACGAGGCGGAGGAATATCCTGCACGTAGAACATTAGAAGGGATTCATAAAAGGTTGAAGTAACCGTGAATGGACTATATTCAAGGGTATAAGTTTATGACTGTCGTGTGCGGATCTTGACGGGTCGTGTGCGATCTTGGTGTGACTTACGGGATAGTTATATTTTATATCTTAATTACAAGTCGAGACGAAGCAACCAACCAGAGCCCAGTGACATTTGTTTCTGTCAGGAAACTGTATACATCTTGTATTTAGGTTATGTAATATTGTGAAATCGTATTAAAGTAACTATTTTAATCGAGAGACAGTATCCTCTTAATTTAAAGAGCTGTTGATGGTCATGCTTTGTTTCTTGGAAGACGTTATTGATATCGCTTTAATAAACCTTTTCAGATGTATTGATGTAAATGCCCAATGTTGGCATCAGCGTCCCCTTCTATAAGATATCACGAATTTTTCAAAACGATTTCACAAGCAGTAACCACAAATATATTGTTACTCTCTCTCTCTCTCTCTCTCTCTCTCTCTAGAAATAACGTGGACAATACCAAGTTCGTTAGGATGGAGGTCTTAATCAAATAAAAGAATGAATTAGAATTTCCTTATTTTATTTACAATAACTACAGCAAAATTCTCTGAACTCAAACTCTCACAATAAATTGAAATCACTTACTGTTCACAATTGACACCGATTAATAAAATGTATAGTTACGACAAAGAAGTCATTGAAATTAAATAATTAAAGATCAGTCCCAATAGACAGTGTATCGACCTATTAAATTATTATATAATTTATGCGTCCATATTTGACAGTTCGAATATTTACAATAAAATCAGTATTACACTTCCATTCAGTCGCACCTTAGTTCAGCCCATGTCCCACCAGTTGCAATGTTCTGGAGTTCTCCAAGCGCCCTCACGTACAGTAGGCTTCACTCGTCGGTTTCACACCCTCTCGTCCATTGAAGCCACGAACACCTCACTCGCCATAGTCCCGCAATCTCCAGTCGTCGTCCACACTTTACTTCGCTCGTGCACACTCGACCAGACGGCCTCCGTCAAAGACTGCCGGCCGCTGGGATGCGGCAGTATATATAGTGTCTTAGACCGCCACCTAGAATCTTCCCCAACTCGCGTGATGCGTCGAGGAGGGCTGAGGCGCCAGCCAGTCTCACCAGAACATTCTTGCGTCGTCGCTAAACGTATCGGAAACTCTATCAGGAGAGAGGAGGTCTGTGACGCCAGCAAGTCTCGCCACTGTTGGAATTCACGGGATTCCCATAACGGGTGCAGACAGCCACGAGTGCATCGTTCCAGGAAGAGGGAAGTACGAGGTGAGTCTCCGATTACGGCAAGGGGGACGCTGAGTCAGTGCCAGCTACAGCACGTAACAATATGTAAATAATCTACACTCTAGTCCATATTTACAGGTTAGGTCGGTTGCTTTTGTTTCGTATGGTTCTGATTGGCTAGAATTAACAGTAGTTAATTCAATCATAAACTGCAAATTTTCTTATTGTTCATTTTACGTGTGCTTATCGAGTCATTAAGTACAATTCTTAATTCTTCAGTCTTTAATCGTAAACCCACCTTTACACAATTGAAAACATTTGACTTTATGTTTCCTTTCCGACTTGTTGTTCCTTATGGAGCTTGACACATTGGAACAGTCAAAGGTAAAGTCAAGCTCTTGACTTTACGATTTCGAAAAGTTGAAATTTAAAGTCAACGTCAAGCAGCCATTTTGCCGAGAATCTAACAGAGGTTATGCGGAAAGTGCGTTATTTTATTGTAGGGCGATTTTAATCTCGGTATATTAAACAAACCTCGTCTTCAATTAAATAAATGGCAAACGAATATAATGTGAAGAGGAAATACATGAATTGACATAATTTAATAAAGTAAACATATGAGTTTTTTGTTTTGAAATAAACGTTTAATACAAATTTTAAGCCTATTTAATAAATGTACGTAAAATGTATTCCTGGATAATATCATAATTATTTTCACAAGATACACATTTTTACGGAGCTCGCAAAACCGATGTTTAATTGTTTTCAACTCTGAATTTACAATTTAATTGTTAATTGGTGGTTTCGTCAGAGGAAAGGAAATGTAAAGTCAAATGCTAAGGTTTTCTATTGTGTAAGCAGCTGTAGCTGTGAGAAGGGAAGAGCGATAGCGAGTAGAGTGAAATATTTAGGGTCCTAAGTACTGAAACATTTTCTGTAAAATCGTTGTTTGCTCGTATACACGTATCTCAGTAAATAAAAGTTCTGGGAATATGCCTTTTGTCATAAAAGATAGAACCAATTATCTATGGCCCTATTTTTTTACTTTTGTCATATTAAGTCTATTCTTGGAGGAAATAATTCGTGAAAATGGTTAAATATAGTATTTTTAAAACTTGCCTATGTAGTATCCTTAAACGGCAAGAGAAAAGTACAAACATAACATATGGGCGTAGTTTAATCTGTGGGATTTCATCGCGTGTAATAAAACATCACTGTTACAGATCTAATTTGCACAGTGCAGCGTAACGACGGAAACACTGTACGCCTTGCGCGTAGGAGCGCTGAGACACTAGGCGTGCGTGTAACTGTCGCCCGTATCGCTCCCTCGCTTCTTGACCTTGGACGTGCAGCTACAGAGTCCCCTTAATGAGAAAATAATGCTCACAAGTACAAAACGCGTCGGGCGTGCTGGGAGAGTCGATTGCCACTTCACGAAGGGGTGGTGTTGTTCAATTCAGTAGCGACAGCGGTCGAGTGCGGTCGGACGAGAGCTGCTCTCCAAGTACATATTGCATGCCGAGAAAATTAAATAAACGTTGCGCAGCCCGATATTAAACAGCGCGGTAGTAGAGAGTGATGTAATCAGTTTGGTGTGTACAAGATGTTGCAAAATTGCATGGCAATACTTCCGGGAATCATTCCTCACATCTGGAGGATGAAAAAAAGTTATGTGAGCATAGGTCCGCAAAAGCTTCGTTTCTTTACTACAGCTCGTAATATATTAACGTATAGTGTATGGCCCGCGAGCTGGATCATGTTACTGTAGAATGCCATCGCAGCTGTAGTTGGCAGGTCCATACCAAGCCCTGAGGAGTCCACTAGACTTTTTTTGTGGGGACATTTAAAGGCACTTCTACATACAACCTAAGTGAACGATGTGAGCACCGTCCACAGCCCTATTGTAACGGGAAGTGAATCAGGATCTTCCCAGGGATTCATCAACGCATCCGGGTGTCCATGCAATGACGGGTTGATGCATGTGTTCGTGTTTATGGAGGGCATTTTGAACATTTCCTTTAGTGCCAACGATAAGCCTTCATACATGTGTAACTACTTCCTATGCAGTTCCTACTGTTCTAGGTGTAGTGTCGTAGGGTGAGGTGTCGTGTATCACGCAAACTAACGCTGCGATGGCATTCCACAGTAACATGATCCAGCCCGCGGGCCATACAATGTATGTTATGTATTACGGGCTGTAGTAAAGAAACGAAGCATTTACGGACCTATGTTCATATAAATATTTTTTCATCCTCCAGATGTGAGGTATGTTTCCCCGAAGTATTGTCATGCTATTTTGCAAAATCCTGTATAGTGCCAGCAGTGTCACGAGTTTTCCCCTCCCTCCAGAGGCGAGCGTTCGGATAGCCCTCCCTACAATGCTTCCCCTACCTTCCCTCAGTAAAATCTGCATGTAGTTTATTTTCTCATTTATCTCCCTACTATGGGAAATGCAATACCCACTGGTTCACATGTATTTGAGCAACTTCTGCAGACACCAGTCCACAAGGAACATCAACACGGCAACGCGAATTAGTCAACACTGTGTCACAAATTATAGTCACTACAAAACCTGCCACCTGCAGCCGAATACTTTATCTCATCCTGGAGGAGGAAGATGTAAGTAAGAGGCGTGGGAAGAAATTGAAGGGCGTAACCTTGTGTAGTTCACAAATCTCCGGGTGCACACTCGGCTTGGTCTAGTAGTACCTTGGCGCTTAAAATGCTCTTTAGAGTCCTGCGAGGTTACACTTGATCCATGTGGGTAAAGCCCATTCATGGTTATTCCCAACTTCTCTGAAGTTCTGCTTACATTCTGCTTCCAGGCTATAAATACTATTGTATATAATACTATTTTATATCGGAACTAGTTCTTACTAGGCGTTACCAACATACCTATTTTCTCGCTGTTTTGATTCGTACTAATTATAAATAAAATCTAATTAACAGTTGAATGTAAACAAAAAACATATGATACGTGTTCTCAGAAACGGTGAAATCGTGAGTATTTCAGGAGCCCCATAAAAAGGTTGAAAATTTGACATTCGTCGTTTTCAAAATATGAACGGAACAAGCTGAGAGTATAAACTCTAAGGGTGTGACATGTTTAATTGAATTCCTCGTAGAATTGTCTACAAAAAATCCCAAAACCGAAAATTGTTTTTTACCCTAATGTACCTTTTCTGAGAACGCGTCACGTAGTATTTTGTTAGCACAAGTGTAAAATGCATGGGATACGTGACTCACTTAGGAAACAGCCAAAACACATCATACATGGGGTAATTTAAAAGTTTGTTTCAAAACATGTGAAGGTGCCTCGGATACGCTGTATCTGCACTCCGTGTGTGCTACTTGAAACATTTTGGACAGATTGCATCAGGGAAAAAACAGGTTGTGATTTGAAGTTCCAACTCGCCTTCAAACACGTCTCACACACACGCGCACTCTCTCTCTCTCTCTCTCACACACACACTCTCTCTCTAGAGAGAGAGACTAGAGAGAGAGAGCGAGATAACAACACACAAACCCGAAGGGATGCGGGGCAGTTAGCAGACATTTCGTCCCTATTACTAAAATGATTCTGCGCCTCAGACGCAGTAAATAACCCCAAAGTGAGCAGGTGCTATAGAAGGAATGAGAGTAAGTCAAAATGTAATTCCTCTTTTTTTTTTGTAGGTGAACGGGTATAGACAGATCAAGATACTAAACACCTTTTTATTCCGGAATCTTTCCTTTTTTTTTGACATAGTTACCCAATTTAATTAAGCATTTGTAATAACGTAAAATGAGGTTTTCTGTTCACTGGCGACAGAAAGCGCCGCTCTGCTCATTAGGCCATTTCACGACTTCGTTTTTCACTTCGTCGTCATTGTAAAATCGTCTACGTCATAGATGTTACTTCATATTACGAAACAGATCAAAGTACGAAAGTGTTAATTCCGCACTGTAAGAGAAACGGAAAACATTGCCAATGCCAGACGTGCAGTAAGACTGCTGTGGCACGGGCGTCATAAGGCCTGCCATTATAGTGAAACAATTACACTCGTCGGGAAAGAAGGCCATCTATGGAAAAGACCATTTTACAGCGACGACGAAGTGAAATACGAACTGGTGAAATGGCTTAATGAGCAGGACGCCACTTTCTATCGCAAAGGAATGGTAAAAACCTCATTTAATACTGTGACAAATGCTGAAACAAATCTGCTAATAATGTAAAAAAATAAAAGAATGGCGTCGAAAAAAAAAAAAACCTATCTTTACCTGTTCACCCACAAAAAATTGGGAAACTTAATTTTTGACTTACATTCGTACAAAGGCCGGTCGTCCCCCCCCCCCCCACCTTATATGTCGGGAAATATTTAGAGCGTGTTAATTGCTTGCTCTCTCTCTCTCTCTCTCTCTCTCTCTCATCTCCTTTGACATCGACATCCAAACAGAAATCACCTAAACAGTTCTCTCAGTCTCTATTTATCTTGGTCGCCTATGATTTGGAACGAGAGACTATCTGGTTTACAATTCCAGACTCCCTCAGAAAACACCAACAGATATTGAAATCGTATATCGTACGTGAAACCCGAAATAAACATTAGAAATTCTGTGAGCACAGATGGACAAGAAGCTAGTGTTGAAAATGTATTCTGGTGCAAGAGCTATAATTATATTGACCTCACGATTTCGCAAGTAGTTTATATGAGGCGTTTATTATTGTATGATTAGTGAATCGAAATAAGTTACTTTCTTGTGAATTTATTGAAGGATTAGCACATAAAATAATTAATAAAATCATAGTTGCTTACAATACTTTATATATATATATATAATAAATGGAATTCTGGTTTCAGTCCTAGAATATAAGTGAAAGAAAAATAGCTGTTAATGGTGAAAAATAATTATATTTCCTCGTTGCCCTTCAACATACCGCAAGACCGCTTTAACTCAACTGAAGTTTCTTACCTCATTAATCATAAATAAGTCGTCAAATGCTAATTAAGGCATAATAAAGATTGATGCCGTTAAGAAATTTCTGCGTTTTGTTCAAGTGGAACAAGAAAGCTAGATATTTCTTTTTTTTAACTCCAGATTCTGCAGTTTTTAACTACTGACAAATACTTAATACTTCGTTAAAGCTGACCTTTATGGTGTTATTAGACTGCTCAAATTATGACCGTTGGCTCGAGTCCTGCATGGTGGAAGAGTATTAGGTTTAAGATAGGGTAATTAAAACTTCTCTTTGTCATACTAAAATGTGCACTTAATGGAGAAAGGGAAGAGCTTTAATGAATGGGAAAGCGAAAGACGTATATACGTAATAATAACGTAAAAATTAATACAGCATACGCATCTTAATAGCTTATTTCGTGGGACGCAAAGTATATTACTTTGATATCGGCTCCATGGCTTTCTTTAGTTACAGTAGATATAAATTTAAGATCATGCAGAAGAAGTACTCGTAAAATGCCATCATTAAATAAATAAATAAAACTGAAGACGGGAGAACACTCCAGAAGTTAGCATTTTAAAATTAAAATTGTGTGTCAACTTGTGTTAAACTATCTTAAAAAGAATAGAATCGTCAACAGAAGGTAGCCAGCTGCGACAGCTCCATGTTCTCATTTTTAGTTCATCGCCGTTAAAATGTAAACTGTTTTAATGTTTGTTCACTTTGGGCATAGTGGTAGAGATAATATTTACAAGTAAGGTGTAAACTGTTTCAATGTTCACTTTGGACATTGTGGTAGTGATGATATTTACAAGTAAGCTGTGAGCGGGTTTACCAACCCCTGCCGTGACGCGGTGGTGTAGTGGTTAGCATGCTCGCCTCCCACCTAAGCGAACCGGGTTCGATCCCCGGCGGGGTTGCTCAAGGTTTTTTGCATGTGGGGATCGTGCCGGACAATGCCGCTGATCGGCGGGTTTTATTGGGGTTCTCCCGTTTCCCTCGCCCCTGCACATCACTTCACAGTCATCGGCTCTCAAACCCTCGGTGTTAAGAGCAGCCCAAAATCTTTCCACTCCACGCCATTTGCAACTGTACCTTGGGTAAAAAAAAGTACTAATCGCCCCGTAACAAACATAAATACTTAAAACACTAACACTAACACTGCAAAAAAAATATTAAAATTCTCGCGTGTCGCTGATGTACAAATATCTTGTTTATTCAGTAATTGGTTTCTACGTTGTTGTTAAAGGGTTTAGTTAGAAATAATTGTGATGCTACCAATTTTTGAGCCATCAAATTTATTCAGCATTCCTTATTGAAATTTTTTCTTCGACAAAGCATACGTCAGATGATTGAATAACTGTAATATCAGTAGACTACCTTTAATTTAACTATGAGGAATAAATGGGAATTAATTACTGAATACCTTCTGAGAATGACTGCAAAAGTTGTAGTAATTCAATAAGTCAAAAGATATTCGTCTCTGAAATATAATGGAATCATGTTTTATGCACTAAGAAAGCCACAATTTGAAAATAATAAAAATAGGCAAGATAAAGATGGAGTCAACCTGAGGAGTGAGCGACCAACAACCGTATTGCAGTTAATTGTGTGCTGGCTTCCAGCGACAAGAGTTCCGGGTTTCATTCGGAAATAAATCAGTATTATTCTTAGTTTCTGTACTAATTACGCTCTGTGTGGGGAACGTGTGACCTAACTACGTGACATTGAGGTCTGCGTACATTTACTGGAACTTAAGACAAATCAGAGGTGAGTGACTTATAGCCACTACTGCAAGAACACCGGTTCTGTTGGTGTCTGTGTTAGAACTCACCATCGTCCTATTGGTCCATACAATACCGGACACCACCCTGTACTATACAGCTTTCATTATTGTCCGGTCATCAACCAATGGAGAGCCGAGCTGATATTGACCCAATCAAATGTCGTTTATCGTATAAAAGGATTTACAATCAATCATGTCCATTTGAGTGGCTATAAGAAAAGAAACCATATCTGTGGCAATATCATTGTTACCGCGCAGTCGTGTTCTTGTGAGGTAGTGTTAAACACTAGCCGAACAAAGACTGCATATCCATGCGAGTTTTGTTCTGAACAATAAAGAAATTTTCAAATTAGCTTTGCTCGAGCTACACTCGAGTATAGTCTACAAAGTGTTAAACTTGTAAAAAAAATTTTTTTTTAGTTGTGTTTAGAGTACTTCTCGTTAGTGCTCAAATCCATCAGATTACATTTTTTGGAGTCGTGTTTCATTTCTTGTTTACACGCATTGAAAACATTGTCATAACGACAATAGAGCTTTCGTTTACCTAGTCCTATTTCACGAACCTCGGACAGAGAAGAATTATCTCGTAAATTTACGGAAACTTCCGTGAAATCACACTAAGTTTTATAAAATTAACGAAAATGCCGTAATTACGTAAACAGAATACCTGTGTTTTAACGGAGATTCCTAAATAATATTTTTACTAGTACTTGTCAGTAATACCATGTAAATTAATAGTAATCAGAAAACAATGCTTCGGGTTCGAATCCCGAATAAGTTTTGTGTTCGCTGTTTACATAAGTTAGTTTTAAGTTCGTTAAGCATGCAAGTTGTATTGCTAATAATCTCCTGGTATGCAATAGAAAATATAAAAATAATTGATCGTATGATTTTGTTATACTTAAACCATATCACAAATTTTCTAAGCTACTGTTTGTAATACATATAAGAAAAGTTTTGTTCTTTAAGACGACGCAGTGTGTATATTCGAAGACCTCGAAGGAGTGAAGATAGTTGGACGGCTCTTAACAGTGAGGTCTTGAGAGCCAATGAGAGTGAAGTGAGGTGAGTATGGAGCAGCGTCGGAATGAAAAGACGGTGGAAAAGGGAGATCCCCGAGAAAACCCGTCGACCAGTAGCATCCCACATGCGAAAATCCGGGAGTAAACCGGCCGGGAGGCGAGCAGGCTAACCGGTAATGCTACAGCGACCCCTCGCAGACCTCGAAGTTCGGGAATGCAGACGCAATATGTATGTACAAGCTTTGTTTTCTCATATTAATTTTTCCAGAACTGAGTTCATGAACGAGTGTAACAACGACTGTGGCTGTACGAACGTGAAGTACCAGCCAGTGTGCAACGTCGAGAGAGACATTACATTCTACTCTCCTTGCCACATCGGGTGCGAGTCCACGTACCTGGACACCAACGACACCAAGACAGTTAGTTGCTCTCTCTCATTCAAACATTCTCCTCTTTTCCCTTCACATTTCCCAGAGTGACGTGGCGGTATACAGAATCCGCCTTCCACCTCTAGGCTAACCGGGTTCGATTCCCGGCGCGGTAGCTCCTCGACACTCGCGCGTGGGAATCACGCCGAACGATGGCACTGGTCGGCGAGTTTTCTCGGGGATATCCTGTTTCATCCCGTCCTTGCATTCCGGCGCCGTAACAACCTCACCTCGCCTCAATCCTCATAGGCTTTCAAGACCCTAGTGTTAAGAACCGCCCAAATCTCCCCACTCCAGTGTTGATAAATATATTTTTCGTTTAAGGAAGGGAGTTAGAAGTCTTGTTGCTATAGGCTCTTCACGGTAAATTGAGCACTTTTTAAGGCCCTGCTAAATTTTTCCTTCCGGTAAATTTCTATCTTACCAGGACTTTTTAATATTAATATTAGTATGTGGCTAATTAACACGTATACATTTCACCACCCTCAAACGTAAAAGTCTAAAGTTGCAATAAAATATATTTATTACTGGTCAATGCCTGTTTGGAAGGCCTTAAAAAGTGCTCACTCTACCGTGAATAGCCTATACCAGGTTTTGATAATTCATTATTGATTCTTCTTCTTTGACAAGACCTAATATAACACTCAGATGATTAAATAACTGTACTATCAACCAAGTACCTGTAGTTGTTTACCATGTCGAATAAATGAGAATTAATTTTTTATTGCCTTATGATAATTACTACAAAAGCAATGACACTATAGGCTGTTCACGGTAAAGTGAGCACTTTTTAAGGCACTTCAAACAGACATTAGTCACTAATAAATATTTCTTATTGCTGATCCAGACGTTCACTTTTAGGAGTGATAAAATGTGGAAGATGATATAAATATGATGAAAATAAAAATTCAGCAGGGCTTTAAAAAGTGCTCACTTTACCGTGAATCGGCTATACAAGAAGTCAAACGATAGTCGTCTCTAAAATATAGTAAAGTGGGTCTAATGTTCAATACTGTAAGTCACATTTCCAAAATTAACCTCTAATATTAGTAATAGAAATAATGTAAATCAAAGATGGTGTCTAAGGCCACGGTTACACGTTCAGCTATTGAAGAGGTCACATTACCTTCGAACGAGTTCCGATTGCAGTTGTTTCTCGTTCAAAGTGAACAGTTTTCACAAGTCGTTTGAACGACTTCTCTTCTCTGCTGCGCTCCTATTGGCTGCTTCCAAGTAAACAAGCAGTGTATTCAATATTACTGAGTTTGACGGGAATTCCACACTTGTTGAATTAACATATGTTTAATGTTGAATATACTAATACCCACCCATTACGCCATTACAGTAGAAGTGTATGTTTCATTAGTATTAAAAATATCAATAATGATAAATGTTGGAGGCTATTATAATTAAATATCATACATATTAAGTTTCATGTTTGTTGAGGTTAGAATGTCCATTGATTTCATTCTGCTTTGAGTGTGTAACCGAGGAAACACGTTCTGTTTTAAAACTTGTTCAGACATGGCTACCGGATGTATTTAGCTGAATGTGCTTGACAGTACTCGTGTAACCACGGCCTAATACTTCCACTTAAGGATATTATAGTTATTGGAGTATATTAATAAACATAAGCTACGCGTATATTCTTAACTAAATACAGAAGTTGATTTGTTTATAAAGTTACCGAATACGTGGATACGTAAGTTCTAAACTTTTCGGAAAATGTAGGCTTATAGACAAGATTCATTGAGAGGCAAGAGTTAAATACCAAAATGCAATTGTTTTTTCTAGTGTACTGTAATTGAATGCGATTATTAACTACTTTCTTCTGCTGTTTGGTGTTATTTCATTGATTTTTGTGGATTTAGATCCAACGTTGGATTCCTGATGTGTAATTCGAGGTATAGGCTGTTCACGGTAAAATGAGCACTTTTCAAAGCCCTGCTTAAGAACTACTTGTACGCACGTTAAGTATTCCTCCGCGTTATGTAAAATTAACATTGACATGGGCATCATCACTTTCTTCATGCGTTGGTCAAGTAAAACTGGAATTATTAGATTAGTAAATATGTTATATATCTGCTCATTCATATGCTTAGACGCATTAAAAAAAACACCGGAAAAGAAATAATTTCATTTTGCACAAATGGTTACGTAACACTATTTATTTGACTTTAACATATGTAACTATTTCCCATCCATCGTTACCAACTTTACTGGCGTATGTCACTCAGTGCGTGCGTTAAAATATTTGCAAGCAGGGGCGGTGAATTTTTTCTAAGGTTTATTTCAAAAGTGCTCACTTTATCGTGAACAACCTTTAACCTATATTAACATGGCTACAATAATTCCTTATCGAAAAAATTATTTTACCATTATTTGCATAAAATAAATTGTGATGCCTGGCATTGGTCTAAGCGGCAATTTGTTTTGTATTTTCAGTTCTTCACACACTGCAGCTGTATTCCCAATGTGAACGGCAGCACTTCGCCCAGAGAATATCCTGCGAGATCTCCGGCGTTCATGGACGACAGTGGACTGGTGATAGCCAATGGACCATGCCCTGTCGATTGCTCCCGTATCATATTTATTTACGTCCTCACTGGCTTTATTGTTCATGTGCTCAGCAGCTCCGGCCGAATCGGCAACATCTTGGTAAACTTCAGGTTAGTTCATTTTGGGTTTTTATAAATCCTACCGCCCATGCGTCAGCTCCTTCACAGTCTCAGAGGCTCTCGGATATGTGAGTAAAGAAGTTAGTATGGGGAATATGATTTGCCTTAGGGCAAGCTCTGTACGCCTTAAGTTCACGATCTCCATTTCTACAGCTTTCACGAGAATTATTTGTTTGAACCCAAACGGGAGCTGATATTGTAAAATCCTCTCTCAGTTTTCTTAACAATAGTTTTTATTATGTAGTCTAATTTTTTCAACACAAAGAACTGTATAATTTAAAATAATTATTAAATAAACGTAATTTTTGTTAAATAATTAATTGAATAAAAGTATACCTATGCCATTTTTGTATGAAAAAAATAGACTACATAATTAAAACAATTCGTAACAAAATTGTGAGAGGATATTACAATATAGGCTGCCATTTGGGATCAAAAAATTAATTCTCGCAAAAGCTGTAGAAATGGGAGATCGTGGCCTTAAGAGCCAATGAGGGTGAAGCGAGGTGAGTATGGAGCAGTGCCGGAATGCAAGGGCGTGGGAAACTAAAGATACCCGAGAAGACCCGCCGACCAGCGGCATTGTCCGACACGATTCCCACATAAGAGAATCCGCGAGTAACCGCACTGGGAATCGAGCCCGGTTCGCCCAGGTGGGAGGAGAGTAGTCTAGCCACTAAACCACCGCGGCACCCTGTACGCCTTAGAACAATCTGCTGAATCTAAAAGGAGATGCAAGCATCTTGGCTGCAGTAGACTGTCTCGTGCCACAGCAGCAACAGTTAAAAAAATAATTGAAGCGTAATTTAGACAAAAGCTACAGAAAATGGGACCTTCTGACAAATGTGGACTTTAAAATAATTGAACACTGACTATTATAGGCTGTTCACGGTAAAGTGTACACTTTTTTAGGCCCTTCTATATTTTTCCTTTCATCCAATTTCTATTCCTACTGCTTTTTAATATACACATTGTAATATGACCAATAAACACAGTGTATACGTTTAACCACCATCAAAATTCAATGCCTGATACTGCAATAAGATATATTCAGTAGTGGTTAATGGCTGTTGGGAGGGCCTTAAAAAGTGCTCACTTTACCGTGAACAGCGTATAACTGGAAGCGAATAATCTTCAGTCCGTCGGTAATACTTGTCTAGTGTTTAGCCTGACACCTTTAGTAGGCAAACCGAGCTAGGTGGCGCTGTTGGAAACACAATTAACTTGCATTCGAAAGGACCCGGGTTAGATTCTCGGTCCGACGATCCTGATTTTGGTAGGTAATTTCTCCAAAAAAAAATTGTGAAGAATACATTTTGTCTGAGAGGCCTTTCTTTAAAATTAACGCACTGAGTCGAAATTTCCTTAACGTGGGATTTGCTATTTAAATGTCGCAGCTGGCAGCCTATAGACAGTACCCTTAACCATATCAGTTTGTCCAAGCCACTGGCCGTGTTATTGATTACTTAAGGACCTCGCCTATCTGGCACCTGAACTACGTTGCAGTGTGCTTGAAACATATCAGTTTGTCCAAGCCACTGGCCGTGTTATTGATTACTTAAGGACCTCGCCTATCTGGCACCTGAACTACGTTGCAGTGTGCTTGAAACATACTGTTTTTCTTCGAAACTATTAAACGTGCGCTTCAGGTGCTGGCCTACGAAAAGCAATACACACGCAGACTTTAGACAACTCCTGTCGAGTGCTTTCTAAGAACATTTCTGAGCACTCGAACGCAGCCAACAACGGCTACTTCAAAGTGCTCTAAATCAAAACTATACGGTTCAGATACGTACAGAAACACACGATAGACTTGCAATGAACTTTGCTATAGGCTGTTCACGGTAAAATGAGCACTCCCGAAAGCCCCGCTTAAGATTTACTTACACATGCAAATTGCGCATTTTTCCGCGTTATGAAAAATTTACATTACCACGGGCCTCGTCACTTTATTCATGCGTCGGTCAAGGGAAACTGTGAAATTATTATAAAAGTAAATATTTTACAAACCTTCTCATTTTTACACTTCGATGCTTTAAAATAAAATAAATAATTTAAGTTATCACAAATTGTTACCTAACACTTTTGTTTCGACGTAAAGATATGGAACTACCTCCACCTCCATCGTTGCCACCTTTACTGGGTACATGTCACTCAGCGTGTCCATTAAAATATGTGCAGGTAGGAACAGTGACTTTTTTCTAATGTTGATTTCAAAACTGCTTACTTTATCGTGGACGGCCTGTATACACGTTCCACCTTTGAAAAAATAATATCACCGATTGAAGTGCCATAGATGCACGATAAGAACATTGCGCTCCAGTGCAGTGCAATGAGCGTAGTAGCAGTGACGCCCATATACGTGCTGCGATACCTTCCTGCTTGGTCTCAAACGTGGAGAAAGGAATATTCAACCATAGGAACTAATAGGTTTGTGGCGGAATGCACTATCTATAGGAACCTGCGAAATTCGCTGTATCTTTTGGTGAGAGGATATAGACTCCACTGCCTTCCTTTTAAACAAGCGTGCACATCCCGTGGTTTCATTGGCCGCTGTACTATAATAAACGTCACCTATTTGCTTTACCTCCTTAAAAGAGATTTGCCACTTCACCGCTGAACTTATATTATTGGCTGAAGAGCTCTCCGAGGCGTGTGAGGGATATTTTCGGCTAATGGCTGAAGTCGGTCAAATGCACAGTTATTTTACGTTCTGACTGCCTTAAATAATAACGCGAACTTCGCTGATCTCTAATGCATCACGATTAAGTTTTCCTTCTATAAGAATTGAAATGGCACACTCTTCACGTCATTATTTGATCTTTGAATGATTCTTGCATTGAGGGTTAGCGACTAAACTGATCCTTTAATTCGGACATAAGCCCTTGTAATACTTCGATGTATAAGTCGCGGAAAACTCACGCTATGAAGTCATTGTATCACACTTATTTTTTGATAACAGACAATACTGTAACGTCTCGCTTCTTAATTTTATGTTAATATTCCTTGTGTCCGAGTTTTTATGTCATATCGTTGCGTGTTCTGCGAATGTTAGCAGTGTTTCAACAACGCATATCCAAGATAATGGTTCAGCTAATGGGAAATGGAGTTATGATTTAATTAAATGCTTTATAGATGCCGCAGATTGTTATATAACTATAGTGTTACTATATATTTTAGCATTTCTTTACATCTTTGTGGCTGGTGTAAAACCACTGACACCTGTCGCTGTCTAAGGAATTGTAAAGTATTTAAATACTTTACTAGGAAATAAGAGCCACGGTGGTTGAGCGGTTAGCCTGCTCGACTCCCAACAAGGAAATCCGGGTTCAACCCCCGGACTGGGTCACTCCCGATTTTCGCATGTGGGAATTGTGCCGGACGATGTCGTTGGTCGGTGGGTTTTCTCGGGGATCTCCCGTTTCCTCCGCCCTTTCATTCCGGCGCTATCCATACTCATTTCAATCACCCTTGTCGGCTCTTCAAGACATCGTTGTTAGGAGCCGTCCAAATCTCTTCACTCACTTCACTTCACCGAGAAATATAAGTCAGTAGCAGATTTAAGAAAGAGTGCATCCTGAACGTAGTGTGTGATAATAATCCTTTATTTTCCAGATGCGTATCGCAGAAAGACAAGGTGGTTGCACAAGGATTCGGCTTGATGCTACTCAGTCTATTCGCTTTCATCCCAGGGCCAATCATTTTCGGAGCTATTATTGGTGAGTATGACGTCACTCATAATTCCTTTTTTCTTCACTATCTCACGGAACATTAGTAACCACAGCTCTGTATAGTCGTTTGTGTATCATTGGATAACTTTTGACCCCTTAATCGGAATAAAAAATGCACTTACGTTTTTGTAATCTCCAGCGAATTTTAACACACATCATCATATGTAAGGAACTACTAAAAACAATTGTAATGAACTAGGAGGTTTCACACATATGTGTATGTAAGTGCTGCCAATAATTGACTGCAAAAATCTGAATCACTGGCATTTATTCAGCTAAATTTTTACAGGATGGTCGAAAATAAACAACGAGGTTTGATACAAATGTCTCAGAAACATCTGATCTGATTTACACATCCCCAAAAATAACGTTGTTGAAACAGTCATGATGCGAGATTTGTAAACAACATCACAATAATAGCTGTACTATTTACGTCAAACCTAACGGACATCTTACGTCGTGTTCTATAAATATCTGTACAACACTGTCGTAGAACTGAGTGTAACATTTGCTTCTGACAGAACTTTCAGTCCTATCACATATATCTTAGAAACTGGCAGACCTGTTTCCAGGAAACGTAGCATCAAATACCACATGTTAAACATACGTGTTAAATGTATTTAGAGATTATTCAGTCCTATATATTATATTAAACCCATAAGAAAGTGTACTCCGAAAGTAAATTAATTCCGTGCACCGCCTTACTGCTTATCAGTCACGTTATCGTGAGTATTAAAGATTGTGTACGACGTTAACATGTTTTGTGATCTGTTATAATCAAAAACTAAACGGATCTGTAGAAATATGACTATATTCTGCTTACTTAATTTTATTATCTCTGTTAATTTATGTGTAGAACTATAGGAAGCAACTGCAAGTTGTCAGATAAGGTAAGCCTGTGTTATAAAGCTGAGTGGAAATATTTTATACCCGCAGATGCAACATGCCTAGTGTGGGACTCTTCATGCGGTTTGAGAGGAAACTGCTGGCTGTATCACAAGGACAAATTCCGTCTGTACTTCAACGTCACAGCAATCGGTGAGAAAACTTAATCCTATATCATATTTTTCACTTAATAATTCGTTGTTCACTACCACATCTACCTTCTTTGTGCGATTAAAATCAATAATTAGTATTCATTATGCTAAACAATCAAGTTAGCAACGTGAAATTACTGGTGGCGAATTTGAATTATTTCAGAAATGTGTTCTGGTGTGTTCTAACCTTTACCTTGATTCGTCGATCACGTTTGACTGAATCATTTATTACTTGGAAATCCTTCAGCTTACATTTTTACCTTCCCGGTGTTAGAGTTGAGTAAATCCTATATATACACGCAGAAAAATGTACTAATGTGGTATTCAATCTCTTAATTTATAATCAATGCTAACGAAACATAAATATATGATATTGAGTATGCACGTAGAGATTCTGACAACAAATGGTAGTGCGTGTTATAATGGCTAAATATAACAAATTTTTTCCTATCCTGAAATACCATGAAACAAATATGCTGTTAGTTAATTCGAGTAAATAATGTAAAAAAGCTCCAGTATACAATGTTCTTCAAATCAACGAAGGAAATTTGCAGAGAAAGTAGATGCCAAGGCTCCCGCCTGCCTACATTGTTTTTATCCTATTTTGCCTTAGAAGCGCGAGAACTATAAGGGTCACACTGGCACGCGCTACAAGAGCGCCATCGCCTCTACGCGCAGGGCTCTGAACTGGCGTGTAGTGTTCTCGTAGTGCTGCGTGTACCTGGTGACCCTATCATTTTATTGATGTAAGTTTATAGCAAAGTTCAGTACACGCTCCTGCCGTAGTTCGGCTCGTGTTTTAAGATACGGCAGTCTGGAAAAGCCGTTTTTTAATATATTGAAGGCTCCAAAATAATATTTACATGATGCATGGTAATTATAAAGTACAATTCTGTACTCGCCTGTGGTATGATGTCCTTTAGTATGTAAACATACTGGAGCTCGTTACTAGGATTACAAACACTCTGCAACGCAGGTCAAGAGGGCCAGCCAGGCGGGAACCTTAACAGCTGAAAATACTACATTAAGAGAATAGTATATAAGTATGCTCGAATATCGGCGTGTTACGGAATACTTATGACTAGTAATGTTATATTAATCAGTATGGAGCCTATTACATTTGGTTACGGTGCAGTCATGCAAAGATATATTATTATACTCTTAGCGCCTCAAATCTATACATATAGTCAAAATGATTTAAATATTGCACTTATTACTAAATATTAATCGTGTATAAAATTATAACTATTCCCATATACAATACGTATTTTATGAAGAAAACTTTTCTACTTGGGTTATCTATATAAATATCATTTTTATTCCTAATAGTTGTGTAATATAATAGTTTTGGGCAATTCAACACATGATTTCTTCCTTTGTAGTCTTATAAATGTAGTATTCATTTCTGACTTACGTTGTGTAAATATACATATTACACAATACCAATTACATACTATACTTTATCCATGTAAATACACATATTTTAAGACGTATAATATAGTAGTTCACTTATAATATAATATAGGTAAAAGTATTTATTTCTAAATATTCATATATATATATATATTCTCATAAGATTTATTTTAAAATCTTATAATGCAGATCTTGGTCAATCATTAATACATACCATATATACATATAATGTGCAATATGCTATATTTTGTGACTGTTTTTACGTCAATGATAACCCGTTCGGTCACGCATTAATTATTGAGCCTACGTGTTGCATTCATGTAATATTTCGGTGTGTCCTGTATTTGTGTACAGCGTACATTTTGCAGCCAGTTAACGACATGCTATATGAACAAAGACGTCGCCATCAGCCATCAATAAACTAGAGATGTAATGACTTTGACAAATCAGATTACCCGTCGGGAAGGCTGTCAAGGTATTGAGCATTGATTCCCGACTGTATGTTTGTGTTGCAGTGCTGACGACTCTGGGGACGCTACTGGACGGAGTGGTATGGTACCTGGGGGCGAAGATAGACCTGTATGGCGACAAGCAGGACCAACAAGTGACAGAGGAGAAGTACACACGGAAGGAGTCCATCTCACTGTCGAGCAAGGAACACACGCTGCCGGCTGTCCCGTAGTTGCTCCTCACGTGCCGCTCACATCTCACGTGGCGGGCCAATCACAACACTCGCTTTTTACGTCCGACGGATCTCATGAGTCGAGCATTTCCCACCTGCATGTTAACAGCCTGCACTTCGTTTCTCCGCAATGCGCCAGTGGTGGGCCATTACATCACATGTTTGCAGAACAAGGACGCTTCTCTAAATTATGTCTTTTTTTTCAAGAGAGAGAAAAGAAACGTTAGTCCAAAACTTTATTTCACAAGGGAACAAATTAATTCTACCATCATGTGCTGATACTTCAGGTACTCAAACTCTGTAGTTACTAAACTTAGGCAGATTTTAGTTGTTATGTTGCGTGAAATTACTTGAATTTTAGATGTCTGATCAAAATATGCATTTGCAAATAAACTTCACTTAATGCTCATCAAGAAAACTACACGACGAAATCAATTTTATAACTCAATTATTTTGTGAGAGAACTTAAAAAGTTTATTTATATGTATGTATATTTATCTTTGCAAATGTAATAGACCAAAGTTAAGTGTAAGATTTCATAACTGGAACACGTCAATTTATTCAATCGCTACCGTTTTACAACTTCACCAGCAAAACCTGTAAATAAGTAAATATAAAATGTATTTACTATTAAATCGACAATAAAATGCTAGTTTTGTTTCTTTACGCACTGTTTATTTGTCTTTTTCATTGAACATAAGTTTCAGATTGACTGATATTTTAGTATTTCGCTGCACTCACCACTTCACACTGAATAAAAAGTTCATGATTAATTTTACCGCATGTACTACACGAAATAGATATTTGCTTTTTTTAAATTGAAATTTCTCTATTATACACCACAGTAGTTCATTTCCCCTTCAAAGGTTACGATTACCCTATAAATATTTATACAAACTATTTTAATATTGTATAATATGACTCAACACATTTAAGCCTTTCCATTCCCTCAAGGTAGGAATTTCGAAAAATCCATTCTTAGTGGAGATGTCAAATGGCTACAGACTTAGACTTACATATCCTGTTTCAAACAGCTCTCAACTTTCTTCTACGTGACTGTGAATACAGACAGTTCTTATTGTAATATAAATTTGAAAGCTACGCACTTAAGTAATAGTTAAAAAAGCAAGAACTGATTTAATTTTATACTTAAGCAAATGAAGAAATTAATTTATGCTCTCACCAGATACGTCGAATTTCTCTCCTTATTCAAGGCGTGCGAGTCAAATTTAGTTTCCAGTCGTTCTTACTGCAAACAAAAGAAATACCAATTGATACGAGAAAAAAGTACCATACAACATAAACTATGAGCATATACATATATACATTTGAACACGGAATACACAATATTTACTCAATGCGCATATGTTAATACATTCGGAACATAAATTTGTATTTATACAAAAAAAGTAATGCAAGAGGCATTCGTTATACATATTTATCACTGAAATATAAAAGTTTTGATTATTTTCTAGACCGATAAATGCACATGTCTGTAAATAAAGCAATAACATATCACCAGGAAACTACTGTCTACGAAAATTTGTTATTCGAATAATTTTGTATTTCCGTGAAACGACCGCAGGAGATTTTACAACTGTTAGCTGAAATTGCCATTTTACAGCAAGGTTGTGCAACAGTTACAAAGTAATACGAATCGAAGTAAAAAATCTGGAAAGAAGGTTTCTTCTCAACCTTCAAGTTGGTGGTTAACATGCATGTCTTCCAAACGTTTCCTTTGTTTGGCTAACATCTTCAAATGGAAATAAGTGTGCTTGCCTTTAATGCTGTCTATAAAATTTACTCTTGGTCTTCCTTTTCTCCTTCTACCTTCCAGCTTCCCTTCAAACAAGATGGAGAATGACGAAGCTATTTCTTCTCTTGTTTAAGGTTTCAACTAAGATGCGTGTTTCATTTGCTCTCTTGAGGACATTCTCGTTTGTGACTTTATCAGTCCAAGGTATTCTTAGAAGTTGACGCCAGAACCACATTTCAAATACCCTGAGTCTCACTACTTCCGCTTCTCGCAGGGTCCATGTTTCTGGCCCATAGCTTACAACACTCCATACAACGTACCTCTATGCTGTTGATATTAGTTGTTAGTAGACATTTCTTTTTTGAGGACGCTACCTTCGCCTGTGCAATTCTGGTATTTACTTCTCTTTTACATTTTCCGTCAGCTGTGATTACACTTCTCAGATATTTGAAGTCCTTTACTTGGTCTAGTTTTTCTACATCCATCAACAAATAGTTGAAATATGGTCACCAGCCCTAGTGCATGTCATTATCTTGGTCTTGTGTTTATTCTCATTCCTTACACCTTACCTTAGGCTTGCTCATACCTAAATAACTACAATGTTAGAAACAACATCAAATAATACCGTAACATTTTTTATCGAATAAGCTCGCTTGCATGTTGCTTATGTCCACAATTACATACTTGTCCACATTTTACCATTTTTTGAGCTTAATGTTTTGTGCTTAAACTCACAAATTTTTCCAGGAAAATTTCTTACAAACAGTAACGCGTTTGAGTAATTGTCCAGACGCTCGAATGTCTCGACTTATTTTACGTCCCTTACAGTATCATTATATTACAAACCTAGATGTATAGGCATGTTACTAGTATGACATTGCGAATAATCAAAGCTATATACTGTTCACTGTAAAATGAGTACTTTTGAAAGCCTTATGTAAAATTGACATTGCCATGCCCCTCATTACTTTTTCATGCGTCGGTCAACTGAAACTGCGAAATTGTTACAAAGGTACACATTTAACAAATCTGCTCATTTTCATACTTCAATGGATTAAAAAAAAAACAAAAAGCGAAATAAATAATATAACTTAACACAAATGATTTCCTACCACTTTTTATTCGACGTTAATATACGGAACTACTTTCCAGCCATCATTACCAACTATACTGGGCTCATCTCACTCAGTGCACCCGTTAAAATATATGCAGGCAGGAACAGTGACATATTTATAAGGTTGGTTTCAAAAGTGCTCACTCTATCGTGAATTTTCAAAATTCTATAAACTATTTTTTTTTTTTGTTGGGTAATGCGTACGGAAGGTTGTACCCTAGGGAATAAAATCAAGACACAGCGCTGTCTAAATGCAGAGATAATATTCCAAATGTCAGAATTAGTTTAGTAAGTAGTCACGTAACCCGTATTTGGTTATTTAATTTTTAGTGTGTAACAAAACCTAAACCAAGTAAATAACTTATTTCGAACATGATACGCCATAGAAAACTATGTAAATGGTATCGCGTAAGCATGTTTTCTCTTTATGAATTCACATAAACTAATAAATATACACGTTTGAGTTTAGTACTCTCGGCAAGCAAGTGACGCTCTACAGAGTTCCAGTTGAACCGTGCTAAAGTACTATAGGCTGTTCACGGTAAAATGAGCACTTTTCAAAGCCCTGCTTAAGAGCTAAGTGTATGTACATTGCATATTCCTCCGCCTTATGTAACATTTACATTGCGATGCGCCTCATCACTTTATTCGTGCGTCGGTCAAGTGAAAGTGTACAATTATTAGAAAAGGAACTACTTTACAAATCTGCTAATTTTTACACTTTCGTGCATGAGAAAAAACAGAAAGCGAAATAAATAATTTTAAGTTTTCACAAATGGTTACCTGACTCTTCTTATTCAACGTTAAGATATAGAACTACTTTCCATCCATCGTTACCAACTTTGCTGGTCGAATGTCACTCAGTGCGCCCATTATAATATATGCATGCAGGGGCAGTGACTTTTTCTAAGGTTCATTTCTAAAGTGCTCACTTTATCGTGAACAGCCTATAATTATCAGACCCTCATAACAGTTCCTAATCCCCTACGTGCAATACCTGATTGGAGATATCGGCGGTATATCACTAGGTGCGCATCACGTGACCTAAACTCATTTGACTTACATCTGTTACAAAACATTTATTTGGCATAAAAAATTTCGCCTAAACTCACTTGACCTAAATACACTAGCCTCATCATCACCTTGGCTTAAAATAATTTGACCTAAAACATTTAGCTCAATATTAGGCAAACTGTTCTGTTTAAGACAAGTGGCGCGTACATATTATCACACAGCCAGGTATGGGTTTCCAATATGAGGAACGTGCCAGGCGCTAGAAATCGCTGGAAGGTGACTATGAATGAGATGGAGCTACAGTGGAACGCAGCGAAAGAGAAAAACGGGAATACTCCGGGAAATCTCGCTGGCTAGGGGAATGTCTGCCATATTCCCTACACGCGTGTGTCGTCCCGCCGGGAATCAAATTGTGGAGCGCCGTGCTAGAAGACCTGTGCTCTATCCACCTGCCCACAGCGACTCGCTTTCTTTAAAGAGGTAGTTCGGTCTTTATCAACTGAAACTGTTAATCTTGAATGGTGCCAGAGCCTTGATATTATGACCTTTTCTGCGATATCTTCACACTTCCTCAACAAAATCTTTGAAAATTCTCCCCACGAAAGACTTGTTCGGTTGTTTTCTAAATGAATTATACATCACAACGGTTTTATAATTCCGGTAACTTGAACATACTACTGGAGCAAGCCATGTGTGGAGCCGAGGAGGGGAGATACTTGAGAACTAGTGTAGCTGTGAGAGGGGAAGAAGAATGGCGGGTACGGGAAATGCAATACGTACACAAGTCCACATGAATGTAAGCAACTTGTGCAGACACTAGCCCACACGGAAGCATCAACAAGGCAACGTGAATACGTCAACACTGTACCACTCATATTCCCTCCTTAACACCTTCCGCAAAACGCTTTGTATATATACAGGATGATTCTCAATCAGACGGACAAACTTCGGGAGTTGATTCTTCACGAAAAAGTAAAAAGAAAACATACGTGCCACTTTGTACCCAAATCGAATATTAAGAGAGGTATGAGCACTTATAAGCCGTATTTGTGTGAAATATCGGCTCTTACGTTGAAGATCCTGATAACTTACAATAATTTTCCGAGAGTTGTTATTGTTTTTTACTTCGTTACCGATATTTTGCACAAATACGGTTTAAAACCTCGTATATTTTAAGGGCTCATACCTCCCTTAATATTTGGTTTAGGTATAAAGTGTCACATATGTTTTCCTCTTACTTTCTCATGAAGAATCACCTCCCGAAGTTTGTCGGTCTAATTGAGAACCACTCTGTATATCTATCGATATATATATGTGTGTATATGTAAAAGTTTATAGGTATATACTGTGTGTGCATATGGGTACGTGTATAATATGTTGTATACGTATATGTTGTAAATCAGAATGCTGTTACTAGAATGTATTTCACTCCAGTGCTGTCTCGTAAGATGATTAAGTTTGATATTGGCGATCAAGTCTGGTTGTATAGAAAGTTGATTGGTACTGCATGTAATTGGTATTGAGTAATTAACAAATTCTACGACACCTCACACGCACAACCCAGCGCTGTATCTTATCCTGGAGAAGGAAATGGTAAGTATAAGGAGAGGCGAGGGAGGGAAGTCACTTTTTTTTCGGACGCACACTTGGCATGGTCGAGTAGTACTTAATTTTGATAAATACAGATCTCGGTTATATTTTATCTATAAATTTAAATATTTTTAATCGATATGAATTGAAGAAAGAGAGTAAAAAGGTTAGGTTAATTTTTTTAGGAAAAAATATTTCTTAAACGAAATATTATTTAAGTCAATTTTTTACTTTATTTGTTAAAGTAAATTTATTTTTTACTGGCATGTTTAGGTTCGCAGAAATGTAATGTTGGAACCATAAACATATGTTTTATTTGATGTTCTATGTAGTTCCACATGATGCTTTGGTGCAATATTTCCAAAATTGTTTACGTTTGATTTACATTTGGCGATAGCATAGCCACTCAGTTGCCCGAAAGTGGACTTCACCAGTGCTCCAGAAAAGTTAAAAAAAAACCACGAATAGAATATATTTAATTGGCTTATGACTTGAGAATTGAATTCTCATTTTTATAGGAAATATTAAAAAAAAAAATGCTTTGCTCATACTGTGAAGTCGTCACGAAACTAGGGAGATTCGCATAACATACTAAGCAATTTTGTAATATTTACTTATTTGTTAGTTTTCTATGAATGAACAGATGAATGTACGCAGATTTTAGAATTTTTTTGTGTCAAGATACATGCTGAATTATCAACAGGATTGGTCCCCTCCATTTATGATTATTTTATCGGACCACAACTTCTGTTCTTGAAGGCGTATACAAATGTTGCTATATGAAGAATAAACAGACCATAAAAATTCCCAAAATGTTTTCTTGTGTATGCCGATAACAAAAATAACTATTTTGAACACGTAAAAAATGTAGAAGAAACAGGAACAGGAATAAACCAACATCCAGATCAAAGTGTTAACGGATTAATTATCATATGTCCTGTAGATCAATCAAATTAAATTCTAGTTGGATATTATTAGACCGTTGCGAAAAATACCGAATTCCAAAATTAGCTGGGCTCACGAGATAGATAACACTGAAAATGTGTGAAGTTCTACTACACAACATAAAGTACGGTTTACATTATATAATATTTTTAGGTTCGAGGCAATGCATTGAATGAATTAATAGAACGCCAGTTTTCAGTGTTTCAGACTGCGGTATTGTTTTAGAGTGAGTGAGTTCTTTGTGATGAAATTTGCGTAATAAATAACGAAAACTGAAGTCAGTTTTGATATGCAATATTTTTACATAATATTTATTTATTTTAACGTTAATTAAAGAGTTAGTGGTACGGATATATTTTCTGTGCATTTATTACTTGCGAGTTTAGGCGAATCTCAGCAAATTATATATATATATATATATATATATATATATATATATATATATATATACACACACACACACACACACATATCCTGGTGTGATACGAGACTTTTCTTTGTCAAAAATAAATATAAATAAATCAATTAAGTCTGTCCAGGTTTGCTCTGATTAATTTACGTGTATTAAAAAAAACCGCATTTTCAGAGCTTGACTATACAATTATTTTATGCGACTAGGAGTAAAGTATAACAGTACAGTGATAGTTTAATTTCTTACACTCGATGAAAGACCACAGATTTAAGACTGTTCACGATAAAGTGAGCACTTTTGAAATTAATCTTAGAAAAAAGTCACTTCCCCTGGCTGCATATACTTTAACTATCGTACTGAATGACACGCGCCCAGAAAGGTTGGTAACGATGGCTGGAATGTTGTTCCATATCTTAACGTAGATTAAATGTGTTAGGTAATCATTAGTGATAACTTAAATTATTTCTTTCCTTTTCCTTATTTATTCATACACCGAAGTGTAAAAGTGACCACATTTGTAAATTATTTATTGTTATAATATTTCCACAGTTTCACTTGACCAATGCACGAACAAAGTGATGAGGCCCATGGCAATGTTAATTTTACATAAGGTGGAAGAATATACAACCTACATACAAGTAGACCTTAGCAGGGCTTTCAAAAGTGCCAATTTTAGCGCGAACAGTGTATACCAACGTTAGAGATCTAATCTGTACTGGAGAGTGTGATGACGGAATCATTGCACGTCGATTCAGCGTATCTGCGTGTCTCATACGCAGTTATATATATATACCGGATGTTCATGAGCTCTTTATATTTGCCGAGTAAAAGTATGTTAAATTTAGTGTCGGAGTGCTCGTGAGTAGTGTGTTTTGAGAGTCGCGCTACGACACACTTCGTGGAATTGTTTCATGCATATTCAGGCTCGACTGGCCATAATAACTCGTGCAACTCCAGAAGCTGCTCGCAGGCGGGTATACATACCGGCGTCATCTGCCACTGCCAGGGAGGCCAACTTCGCCGAAATGTCGTCGGGGAACCACCGCGGTAGCACATGTCGGCCTTCCGCGCCGTAATTAATTTATTCGCGGGGTTCCTGGCGCTGCGAGGGGGTGGGAGAAGGGTGTACAGAGGGTTGACGAAGGGCGCTCTGGGGGGGGGAGGTAAAGTCCCTGGTCGTGGCCGCCACCCTCCCCTATTCCGCACCCCTCGCCGTAGCGGTGCAGTTGGCGGCCCCGCGGGAGATGCTGATTGATGGTCCGGCGTGGTGACCAACCCTCTCTCTCGCTCTTAGTTCTCTACCCACTGTGCTACCGTCCACCTGCGACCCCGTGTCAAGTCGAAGATATGTCTCCCGGCACGAGTGAACATGGCAACTGAGAATTAATACTTTTTTATTTGCAACAAACATTCATCAACTCTTACGCACTGTAATAATATTTTCCTCGAATTAAAAAAACTCACTTAATATTTTTTTAATAATTCTATTTCAAATACTAATTTTTCCTGATTTATTGCAGCTGTAATCACAAATACTAACAGACTAATACAGATGAAACATAATAAACATAAACTGATTTCGTAGTCACTGCTTGTCGTATATGTAATCACCAAATAACAACCATATGAAATAAAATGTTAAAAATAAAGACATTTTTGCATATTTCAAACTTTTTCTAAAAATTGCAGGACCTGTTATTTGGTATTTACATAAGAAGTAGGACCGTGCCGGTTCTTGATCGCCTGGGATTAATTAAAAGAATTTCGGATTAATTGATGGGTTAATCAATTAATCCCAGGTGGTCAAGAACCGGCACGTTTCTACTACTTACATATATTTCAGGCAGTAGTTCTTTTGCAGAAATTCTTCGTTTTGGAATCATAATTTTGGGTCCATAGTAATTACTGTACGGTTCTACACGGGTTGTTTGATGTTCTTGTGCATCATTTTAATTCCGTCTTATCTGCTTGTCGTATAAAGTCGAAAAAATTGGTATATTTCATCAACAAGTCCCTGCCTTTTTGCAAGCAGTTAATAACACACAGTGGAGATTAGATACAAATGTATTTAACAACTAGTAAATCGTTAATTCTCTATAATAAAAAATTTCCAGTAATACCTGTGAAAAAGAAATGATTACACGAAAACGACGAATTTCTGTAAAATGTGTGAAGCCGATCCTTAAGGCCCCCGCCTAGCAGGCGCTAGAACTGCGTTGCAGAATGTTTGAAAGACACGTTTTCCCACGAAACTATTAAACGAGCGTCTAATGTGCTGATCAACTAGAAGAAAACGCGCTACAGGCGAGGGCTGTTGAGTGCTCACAAGCCGTCACGCACTTTAGAAACACTATCTCAGTGCACTCCAAAACTGCTTTTCTTTTGTTCAAAGTGCTGTAGGCAAATTATACTCTTCAGATCCATACAGAATTACTCAAAGGCCCTGCAGACTTTTCTCTAATAAAATAGCAGGGTCGCCGCTGAAAGTTCTAGAAGTACACGCAACATGACGAAAACTCTGCACGCTAGTTGCGAGCCTTGCGCATAGCGGCGATGGCGCACTTGATGCACGTGGCATTGTCGCCCTTATCGCTCCGGCGCTTCGTGACCTAAGACAAGGAAAAAACCTCCAGGTAGGCGGGGGCCTACCATATATGGAACTGAAGGATATTCGCGGTAAAATGAGCACTTTTGAAAGCCCTGTTTAAGATATACTTGCATGTACGTTGCGTATTCTTCCGTCTTATGTCAGATTAACATTGTCAATAGCCTCATAACTTAATTCATTCGTCGATCAAATGAAACCCGTAAAATTACTATAAAAGTAAAAGTAAACTCTTTACTCTTCCAAATTATATTATATATATATATATATATATATATATATATATATATATATATATATATATATATATATGTATATATATATATAATCAAGCGAAATAAATAATTTAAGTTATCAGAAATGGTTACCTAACACTTTTTATTCGACGTTAGGATACGGAACTACTTTCCATCCATCGTTACCAACTTTATTAGGCACATGCCGCTCAGGGCGCCAGTTAAAATACCTGCAAGTAGGAGCAGTGACTCTTTTCTAAGGTTGATTTCAAAAGTGCTCATTATATCGTGAACAGCCTTTAAGCGTTTTTGACTGTTATTTCTAGGCCTGACAACCATCAAATTGGTAAGTATGCAGAAATAAAACACAGCATGTTGGTTCTTCTCATGTGGAAGTAGCAATGTAAGGTGATGTCATGCGCGTGTTCCCCTCCTTTGCCATTCTTCGGGGCCGCGGTGACCTAGTGGTCAGACTACACGCCTCCCACCAAGGCGGACCGAGTTCGATTCCCGGCGGGGTCACTCTCCGATTTTAGCACATGGGAATCGCGCCGGACAATTCCGGCGCGATTCGGGGATCTCCCGTTTCCCCCCGCCGTTGCATTCCGTCGCTACTCCATACTTGCCTCTCCTCCCCTCGTCACCACTCCACTTATGTTAAAAATTAGGAAGTTTACTTTAAAAAAAATTATTTATAGTGCACACTTGGTTGTTTGCTCTGTGCGTCATAACCAATAACCCGCCAAAAGTTTCCACCACTGGCAGACTGGTTAAGTATTTCGAAGCTTGCTATAATTAAGAGCTTCAGTTGTATTTTGTCTATTGTATTTATTCGTATTCTATGACGACAACTAAACCTTTAATTTTTTTTTCTCTGCAGACCTTCATTTCGCCCATGTTATTGTGGAACTCCTCTCTCTCTCTCTCTATCTCTCTCTCTATCTCTCCTTCCCCCTCCCCTCGCGACCACAAAGTACCGACTGAACATATGAACCAGCGTTTTCATAGTAGGTTCTGCAGAATTACATTTTGGAATGAACTGTTCAAATCACCGTTGAAAGCAATGAAGCCTATTACGCTTACTGTACACTCTTTAGTTACATGTTAGGCTTAAAACGCAAATAGTTTTTACAAGAGAATGGCATTTATAGGATCGAAAATATAAATTAAATGTTGGTCTCATTTTGGAAACGTTTAAGTACCCCACATGTTTTGTTGTTGGCAAAAATTCGAGGAATTATTATTGTCAGAAATCGTAATCGATATTCATTAGAATTCGCATGTACAATAAACACAGATCTCCTTTACCATCTACACGGACCAATTTTTAACGTGCATTATGTCCATGCTCACAACGAACTAAATCCACATTAAGCAAGAAGGCATTACAATATATTCTACTGCGATAGTGCTCTTTGGAGATTTTTTTTTACGAACAGAGGGTTACAAAAGCTCGTGGCAGGCAACATTCCTCTACAGCACGCAAATGACAACAACGCATTCGTTAGGAAACTCCCCCTCAACTCCCTGCCGCTGTCGAAGTCCAGCCCCCTTGGCCCGAAGAAGTGAAAGACGAGAGGAACAAGCGAAAAGATGGATGGCGTGGCAGAAAGGCATCACGTTGCCTAATGTAATTTATCCCTCCCAAGAGGTTTCCATTTTCCAGAAGCGCCCGTAAACAATACACACACCCGCCCCGGCGTAAGTCACAAGCCAGACGGAACAGAACCGGCATTCCCCCCCCCCCCCCCCCCCCTTCCTTATACCATCCACAACATCTCTCTGCATCGGCCGCAAACAAGAGCACGTTCTTGGGTTACTAGCCAAGCTGCAGCATGCTCAAGGGACCTGCCACCCCCTTCTCACCCCAGACAACATTTACCATCTCCGCCGGCGTTCGTGTTACGTTCGGAGGTGATGCCAACGTGCGCGCGCGAAAATTCCCCTTCCCCCTGCAGCGCGCGTATTTCCTTGCCTACCAACGTCAGCTGTACAAGATGCAATTTTCGCCCTCCCCGCGTAACAAGACCTCCTGAAATTGCTCCCGAAATGTTGGGGGAATTTTTTTTTTGTACACATGGCCCGCCTGGATATGTGCACAAGTAGTTCGCTCGCTTTTTACGCGCGAGCACGAAATTCAATACTTGCGTGAGCGTGTATCCCGACGCGTAACTGCAACGAGTAACAGCAATTCCAAGTAAACATATCGTGATGAGATCCTTGGACTGGATGAACTGAACTACAGGAAAAGTCGTGTTAAAATAATGATTCGTCGTTTCATGTTGCTCAAGATTATTTGTTTACTTAATTTTTAAATACGTATTTAAGCTATTTTCTGTCACAAAATTAAGATCAGAAGGAAACTGAAGAATGGATAAGCTAAAATGAGTATCGTTATTAGAGGCAGTTTAATACGCATGCGGATGGCCGATTTCGCTATCGCCATAAGCCATATATACAATGAATACATTAACATTTATGAATTTATGAAGTATGAAGATTTTATTGATGATACTTCTTAAACTTCAGTGCTGGTACTCATCTTGTATACTTCTCGAGCTAAATTAATAATAAAATATGTCCATATATATATATACATATATATACATACATATATACATATATATATATATATATATATATATATATATATATATATATATATATATATATATATATATATATATATATATATATATATATATATATATATATATATATATATGGAAAGCTACCGAATATATTTTGTACGGGATATTTAGTGCATTATAGTAAATAAACCTAGTGTATAATCTTCAACTGTAACCCTCCAACGTAATTAAAATAATAATTATGGTCAAGTGAAACGTGTTAATAACCACAGCACACCACATAGTTAACAACAAGACCTAACTTTCACCAATAGATCATCGCTTTTATCTGAAAATGTCATTTCAAGAGCCAAGCTATTTCTGTTCTGCTTCGACGCTACTCCAGAATTAAAGGCGGTGATTACAAGGAAAGTATTACATTGCAACAAAGTGCCTAGGGCGTATCAAAGTACGTGGTGGACGGAGGCCTACATAAAATTAAAACTTTCCAGACAGAATACGTCCCGTTTTGCGAGGTCTATTTAATGATACTTATTTTGTATAATATTTACACTCGAAGTTCCGAAGTTGTTATCGTTCCCTCCAGTTTCCAGCAGATTCCAGGCAATGTAAAGTTCACCGTTCAATTCGTGCTTAAAAGTTTGCCTACAATGCATTTTATTCGAGAAAAAAAAAAAGGTTGGAACAGTAGGTCTGGGACATTCGGTATATAAAGTTAGAATTCCTTTATTTCCTTTATTAGTTTTTGAGAAGTAATTGCTCACCATTGTCTTACTTTTTTAAGAGTACACACATTGCAAAAAAAAAATGGATCACCCTTAAGATGCCATCGCAGGGGCATGTAAGTGGATACAGGCACAGAACATGTTAGTACGTGTACGGAAAACATCAATATATTGTACAGGCACACCAAGCATTTATTGCAGGGGACCAACACTTGCAGGATACACTTAGTATGGATTTTCTCCTGAGGGAGATCCTGTCACAGCTGGCGCAACTCACCCTCCACAGCTACCGTAACTGCCGCTGGCAGAAGTTGCTGTCCAATCTGGTCCCAAACGCATTCTATGCGCGGGAGGTCTGGGGACATCGTAGGCCAAGAAGGCATGTTGACATCACGGAGGCAGGCCAGAGATACTCGTGCTATGTGAGTCTGGGCATCATCGCGAAGGGAAATGGGGTTGTTAAGCTCCACCAGGAAGGATAGCGCACATGGTCGCAGAATTTCCTGTGGACGTATCGCCGCGTCGTTTCAGATAACATTTAGTTAAATGGCATTAAAATATGATACATTACACACTTTAAAATACAGCGAATGGTTTATTTAAGCCGGGCTGTGGTTCCATTCTCAATTTCTACTAGCAAACGAAACTTCCAACTTTGCTTAACCTCTACATGTATTTACCGTTTTATAATTCGTAACATTAGTTATAAAAACGGAAACGAAATGAATGTTATAATAATTAAACTGAATATTATTTAGAGCAAATATTACAATTTATAAAAATTTCCCATTTTCCCGAACACTTTCATCCACTTTCCAAGAAAATATATATGACTGGAGGACGCAAACAGAACGACTGCGTACCCTGCCCGTGTTGTTGATTGCGAGTTCGATTCATCACTAGTCGCTCTCGATTGTGGAAGTAAATACTAGATAGCAGCACTATGCGTTTACGCGAAAACTCTGTTTCTCGAATCGAAAACGGGAAACTTAGAATTAAATGTGTTTTAAGTTAAGATGAAAACTATAAAAGGTAAAACATTTCCAATATGCATAGAGTAAGCACTGCTTACCTTGCGTCTGTGGAATATAAGGGGTGCGGGAATATAAGGAGATTGCACCCCACATCATGACACGTGTCTTAGGGGCGTTGCGCGGGTCTACGATGAAGCGGCCTCTCAAAATCATCCAGATGGGCAAAGGCTTGTTGAATGCGCCATCGAGAGGCATGCCGCGTGTTCACTGAACTTGGCTCCGTGGCCCACACTGATACTAAGTTCTTATCTGATGTTTCGCAACTATGCACGATGGAGGGACATGTATGCTCCCTAGTGACACATATGCGAAAGCAAACTGCATTCAACGCAAATGGGACACATGTCGAGCTATGACAATACTGTCTGCCAGTCTTCGCTGTACTCGTGTGATTCTTTCATGGAAATCAATTTTTTTCTCGTTAAAGAGTGTATTATTTCATGTTAAAACAACGAAATATATGGCCAGTGTACTCCATTAACACTTTGAGATCGTCACACTTTTACTAGCGATTAATACAAGGTTAAAGGGAATCAGTCACCGTTTCATTGGTCTCTGGTCTCACTTACATATTGGTCAACACCACCCCGGACATTCCTCGCTAGCCGTCTAACAACCAATGGAGTGCAACATTAGCTACGTTACAATAATATGCCGTTTCTTTTACAGTATTCCCAGGATAGCTCCTCTGAGCAGTTTCCAAATCTGAATTTTTACCTGCCTTTCCCCTGCATATACGGGGCAAAGGTAGGATGTGAAGTTAACATTATAATTAGTTTAATCGGCCCGGAATTTTGAAATTCAGGACGTTTGTGGTGCTGTCGCGACCCGCCTGTAAGAGGGCTAGCGACAGTTTTGTAAGAATAAGCGAATCTAGCGCGTGGGCTGCTGGTCGTGGACATGGCTTTGTGCCTTATTCCTCCCTTCCTCAGCGTGTCACCAAGCCAACGGACGACGAGGGCAAGCTTGTGACGTAACCAGGGGGCGCTCTATGCTACTTGAACATCAGACATCCTTCTAGAAGGAGGCCACAAATTGAATATAAGTCTCGAGTTCTCCCCTTTGCAAGTAGACAGGACCGGGGACGAAAATAGGCCAGAACTCTGCTCCATAACAAAAAAAAAAGAGGGGACGTTTAGATGGACTGCTGCTTAAAATGATTTCAAAAGATAAGTGAGATATTTGGAAGTGTATTTTGTAATAAGACGGGGTAAAGTTCAGTTTTGTAAACCCTGTTAGGGTTTTTAAATAATATAATGTGTATCTGTTTTGAGAAAATTTTCAACGCTATTATACATATTTTTTAAACAAGGACTCCCTCGCTTTCCATTTCTGTGCAAACCTGAAATGAGAACAAACGACCCTTTTTTGAGCCACACTACGCGGCAGTCTCTATTTCGTTGGGTAAGAATAAACCAGCTGTGGAAGAAGAGACGAATCTGCTGTTTGCATATGCAGAGAAATATCCACACGAGTGTTGCCTGAACTACTCTCTGGCATAGTTCACTAAATGTTTAAAAAGAAAAAAATAATTTTCGAATTTTGAATGTCCTTAAATAAAAAATGAAAAATTTATGTTCGAGCAAACATTTTTTTTTTGTCTTGGTGTCTTTCGTCTGCAGACATTTATCTCCGCGGTGACCCCGTTTCCCGACGGAAAACAGATTCAGTCTATGAAAAGCCTCGCGTGGCAAAACGATGATATTCGAGGCAAACACAGCCCGCGCAGTACCGAGAAACTGATCACGTGGAAACGTCCTCAAGTCAGCGAGAGGCAAACACAGCCCGCGCAGTACCGAGAAACTGATCACGTGGAAACGTCCTCAAGTCAGCGAGAGGCAAAACACAGCCCGCGCAGTACCGAGAAACTGATCACGTGGAAACGTCCTCAAGTCAGCGAGAGGCAAACACAGCCCGCGCAGTACCGAGAAACTGATCACGTGGAAACGTCCTCAAGTCAGCGAGAGGCAAAACACAGCCCGCGCAGTACCGAGAAACTGATCACGTGGAAACGTCCTCAAGTCAGCGAGAGGCAAACACAGCCCGCGCAGTACCGAGAAACTGATCACGTGGAAACGTCCGCAAGTCGACGAGAGGCAAACACAGCCCGCGCAGTACCGAGAAACTGATCACGTGGAAACGTCCTCAAGTCAGCGAGAGGCAAACACAGCCCGCGCATTACCGAGAAACTGATCACGTGGAAACGTCCTCAAGTCAGCGAGAGGCAAAACACAGCCCGCGCAGTACCGAGAAACTGATCACGTGGAAACGTCCTCAAGTCAGCGAGAGGCAAACACAGCCCGCGCAGTACCGAGAAACTGATCACGTGGAAACGTCCGCAAGTCGACGAGAGGCAAACACAGCCCGCGCAGTACCGAGAAACTGATCACGTGGAAACGTCCGCAAGTCGACGAGAGGCAAAACTTGCGACACCAACGACGCCCCTGGGTCGCGTGAAAAGGATTCGAGAGCGATCCTGTGAGAGAGATATAGGACTGCGTCGCCGTGGGACGAAAGTTTCTCTTCTGGATGATAGCGGTCCTGTGAGAGAGTTGGCGTGTTTGGACTGTCCTTTCCCAGAGAATTCCGACCACGCCCTCTGTCAAAACACGCTTGTGTTGGTGAGGGAGACTTGACGAATTAACAAGAACCCTACCCCCTCGCCATTACTCCCTTCACAGCAGGAGGAGAAGACAACGCCCCCAAATGCAGGTACTGAAGATGAGTTTCTTTACGGGACTATTTGATATTGCTCACCTGAATAGGTGTAGATCCAGAGGGGGGGGGGGAGGGGGCCCCGGACCCCCCTGGAATTAGAAAGCCCCCTCACCGGGAAAGGGGGGGGGGTCAGTTTGGTTGTTACAAGAAACAATCTGTTCTTTTTATTTAGTAAACAGGATCAAAATTGAAGTATTAATTAACACAAGAAAATTATGTGAACCCCTTAGTGCTAGGAAGGTGAATACTGATTCGTATTATTGAGTTGTTTGAGCATGCATCGTAAAATTACCCACAATTCGTGGCAGTCGAGAGAAAGACAATAATAAAATAAAATATAGAAATAAAAGAATAACATTTTGTGATTATTTGAAATTTTCGTGTAATACAATCTATAAAAGAACTCTTTATCAATTTAAATCACACATTAAAAAAAAAATTGTTAACCTGGGCTAGGTTTAGCCCTCAATCGCAAGCCTCATCAATTGCAACTGTCCCGGCCTCCACTCCCCCTTGAAAAAAAAATAGAGATTTAAGCCCCTGCTCACCTATCAGGCTGCTGCGATATGGGCGAGAGTTTCATTGATTAGTTTTTGACAATAATTTAACATAAGACAGATATACGCACCGAGGCAATAAACAAGAGTAACAATTACGTTACAAGTAGCATACTAATATAAAATTGATGTGTAATAATATAGGCTTACATTAAAAAAAAAAATTATATCTCTAACCGACAAAAAAAAAATGAAAATAATACTAGCCGGTTTTAAACGAATGCTGAAAAATTTGCGGCATTATTTGAGGACAGAATAGACTTCAAAACGTTATAAATTTCTATTGCTTTTATTACTGGAATAAAGTTTGCCTGACTCGTCCCGGACGTATTTCAACCAAGTGCGAAGGGAGAATGACACCTGACTTCCGTGGAATCAAATAAATGAAGGACCCAGACTCCAATATAAATATATATATAGGACGGTGAAGTTCATCATGCAGCCAGGGAAAATAATTCGCATTTTGCAGTTGCAGGTGTTTACTGATATATCAAGTGCGAAACTCTGTGTGCCTATTAAACCCACGGTATTTGCAAGAAGTGAAAATGTCTCATTGGAAGGAGGTTATTAAACAAACCTTCGGAGGTGAAGGAGATAAATTCATTGTCCTTGTATGTAGAGCTAAATCAAACTACTTACTTATTCTTAAAGCTTTTTCAGAAGTACAATCTACAGCACCTCGCGGCGACATTTTAACCTGGGGATAGGTATTTTTATTTTCTTTTCTTATAGTGTGGCACGTATGTTATTTTATTAAACTTTTAAGAAGTGATGTCATTGCTGAGCATAGAGTTGAAAAAAAAACGGAATTAGTTTGCAATCTTCCAAGAAAACTCTCTCAGTTACGGGGAATTTTCGACATGTTCGACTTACGACTTGTTTAACTACTTGACAATGCAATCTCTGTTCTTTTTTAGTAGAGTTCAATTTTAAATTTCATTAAATAATTTTCTACTATATATTGAAGTTACTGTTAAAGAATGGATTTTATCGTACCGTTCCAAAAAATGAAACCAAAACGCTTGCAATCTTTGTAACTTCCTATTAAAATTTTGTATTAAAAATTAAACATTATCACATACAGAACTACTTTACGGAATTCCAGAAGCCACAGTGACTAATTACAGTTTGCACTTTCTCACGAGAGACTGAAAGAGGATAAATAATGAGTTAATCTTTATTACATTCACAATTGCAACAAAAATAACAGAGGAGAATTATTGCGGACTTCAAAATATCTGTTAAGATATGGCATATGCCTTGACAGCTCTCGTTTCTAAATATTTCATCTGAAAAATAATCTACGGTGAAACAAAAATAAATTCAAAGTGGAAGGGGATTCTATTGTTTCTATTCTAAGATCGAGGGACCACGGTGGCTGAGCGGTTAGCCTGCTCCGCCTCCCACCATGGCGATCCGGGTTCAATCCCCGGCCGGGTCACTCAGGATTTCACACGTTGGAATCGTGCCAGACGATGCCGTTGGTCGGCGGGTTTTCTCAGGGATCTCCCGTTCCTTCCGCTCTTTCATTCCGGCCTGCTCCATACTCGCCTCAATCACCCTCATCGGCTCTCAAGACCTCGATGTTAAGAGCCACACAAATCTCTTCACTCTAAGATCGAAATTTTAAGTAGTACTTTATTTTAGTATCAAAAGGGAAGGAAACAACTTAACATCAGATGGAATTATTTCAGCGTGCTGGTTGTGCGAGGGCAGAAGGAAGGCAAATTACACACGAGTATGGCAGTAGAGATTCTGTGCGGGTAGCCTGCTAGCGTAGCAGAGCTTTCATTTACACGTATTGGCTGAACTTCGACGGGCGTTCATCATGGTAGAATTTGCGGTATCAGAGTAATGCAGAAAGATTTATCTTCTTAACAAAGTCATCTAAGCCCATCGTTGGGGGTATCAGGCCGTTCACGGTAAAGTGAGCCCTTTAAGGCCCTCACAACAGGAATAATAGCAAATATAGGCCTACGTATTTTATTGTAACATCATTTTTAAAGGGTTTATATGTATACACTGCATTTATTACGTAGATCTGCATGGCAATTTTTACACCAAGTAGCGGAACGACGGAAATTGGCTGAAAAGTAAAATTGACGAGGGCCTTAAATAGTGTTCACTTTACCGTGAACAGCCTACATAAACAATAATTGCTTCTGTATATTACGGCCATACAGCTTTAATCTGACATCATAACTAACATGGTTCCCTTCAGTATATAAATATTTATGTGAAACTTAGCTGAGAAAACAGCGCCTGAAATATGACTGCCAAAGCCAAAATAAAATAATCAGAAAAAGAGCGTGAGCGATAAGGGCTACTCTGGCACACGCATTAAGTGCGTCATCGGCGCTACGCGCAGGACTCTTAAATAGTCGTGCAGTGTTCTCGTGGTGCTGAGTGTTTAAGCGGAAAATGTGCAGCAAGATCCAAAACTTGCTCCTGTTGTAGTTTCGCTCGTGTCCGAGTAGAGTGTGTTTTAACACCTTAACGTACGCATTACTATACCTACTTCTTTCATGTTTTGCAAAAGAAGAAATGATCGCTGTTATAAGTACTTAAAATTATTTACAATTTGGAACAAATGGAAAAGGTTTCAGCAGAACCATGGCACAATAAACAAATCAAATCACTAAATAGTGGATGTGTCAGCACCAGCCAACAGCACTGCCCAGGGAAAGGCAGTGACCGCATTGGTGCTACCTTCTGGGACTTTACAGCACTGAACATGGCCTCACCTCATCTGCAAAATATCATACGTGAAAGAGTATACTCGGAATAATATGCCGAGGAGTTAAGACACAGCCGTTTTAACGACGTTGAATTCCAAAATAATATTTAGAGCATGAGTAATGGCTTTAAAGTAGCATTTTTTGCCCGTAAGGGGTATGTTTTCTTTTCGATGTGTTAATACTTTGAGGCTATTTTGAACCCTTTGGGGGGTATACACACTAGGCACTGTGTTTACATGGACATTTATTTGCTCCTGAAGACACAACTAACCAGTTTCTAGTTTTACTGTTTCGCTCGATTTCATCGGAATCTAATTTAACAAAAATTACAACCAGTTAGCATTTCAATTCCTTAAAATACAACTTTCCTTTATATTATTCCTGTAATGAACACGATACAGTTTAAAACCTCTTACATCTGTCGCGATGCATTAATTGGCGCACAGTCAACACGCGACTTCGTTGGCCGACGGCCAGCCAGTAATAAAGGTTGCAAATTAAGGTAGCCATGAGTGGTGTAGCCAGGACCAATAGGACGATGGTAAGGTGGAAATGCAGATTCCCACACAACTGATATGGCTGTAATGGACAATACAGGAAGCTCACTACCCGATGCTGATAAATATGTGCCTTCCTCAAAGGCAGGCTTGCCAGAATGTTTTTGTTCAAGTCCCCTAAATGGCCAATCTTTTGTCGCCCAATTTGATAACACTATGTATTAAATGCATTATTTTAATATATTGTAAATTTTTTCATGTAATATTTTATATGTATGAAACACGAATTGTTTTAATGTTTAAAAATGATATTAGCATACACAAAATTAAAATATATCAAACGCATAAACAATCGCGTGATATTCAATTCGCGTATTCATTGTCCCCAGAGAGTTACAAGAGTCTAAACAAGAGACACTCTCCTCTTGTATCCATAGAGGTTGCCGTTTAAAAAACTGAACTTACGTATAAGAATTATCTTATTCACAATCAAAAATATGCCAATACTAAGTAAATAATTGCAGATTCAAAACAAAATTTGCCCAAATGGTGCAAATTGGCCAATCTGGCAACCCTGCTCAAAGGGTTTACAGTTCGTAATAAAATTCGTTTTTCAAACACGCTGAAACGCCATGTAGGCAACCACTTTATAGAAACCCCAAGAAAAAAAGAAATTGAACATTTCATTCTTCGCGGGTGTTTGTAGAGTTCCTGTGTAAACAACACTCTCTGAGTGAGTGGTAATTTTGTACATGCTTACACACTGAACAGCCTATCGCGCGAAGAGACAACTGTGATTGCAATTAAGCGCTCTGCGGGGAAGTTTCGTTCGAGTGCACAAGTTCGTGCATTCATTCGGGGCGTGAACAATCGCCCCGGCGAGCGTCCATTCGTTTTTTTACTAATTCGCTTAATTCCGCGCGAACTGCTCCAATTATCACGTTCGTTGCGCGGGCCGGGGAAGAGCATCGAGATAAACACGGGTAAAAATTATATACCACAATAAACACATAGTCAGCTGTAACGTTAATTGCTACTTCAGAGTAGAATGAACATTTACAACATGTTCGTCCATGCGAGACGTGGCAGTCAGACTACAGAGTTCGCTTCTGAGTCGTTAGGCGAGGCAAATGGCGAAGAGAAATATCAACAACAGACGAAGAAATTGTAGGTATACGCTGTTCAAGGTAAAGTGAGCATTTTTGAAAGCCCTGCTTAAGATCTAATTGCGTGCACGTTGTGTATTCTTCCGCCTTATGCAAAATTAACATCGCCATAGGCCTCGACGCTTTATTCATTCGTCGGTCAAGTAAAGAAACAGAAAACCAAATAAATAAATTTAAATTATCACAAATGGTTACGTAACTTTTTTTTTCGACGTTTAAAACTGGAACTATTTTCCACCCGAGTTCTCCCTCTGCTGCCTACTCCCCACCTTCCCCTCCTCCGCCACTCTCTTGATTGCCTATTTTAAGTTTGTGCAGTTCCCCTCCCTTCCTCCTTCCGACTGTAGGTGCCTTCAGACATCTTGTTAGTGCTACGAACCTGCGGCTTTATCATATTACTACTTTATCTTGTTGCAAAGACTTCGCCAGCAATCGAGGTGTGGCTTCACATCCGACAGAATTATTTGACCGCTTTGCTATTATGGTTATGTTGCCGTCGCCGAGAGTCTGCAGTTTTTGTAATTATCAGTAAATGGAGCGGCGACGCCAGGTCGTGGCCACTGCAATTTGAATTTGTTCCTGAGCACAGAGATGGCCTCATTGCATGGCGAGTGTTGGCGATCGAGGTCGCGTGGCAATATTGGTTTAACGTTCGGTTATGTGTCGTAAGAGTATTTGCAAGTCGTGCAACCTTCAGTTGCCTGCCTGGTCTGCGTTTACTCGAACCTCGAACCAAGTGTTCTCTATAGTTTTTGTCGGGTTCGAAGTCAGTGAAGGTGTACTGGCGTATTTCATTAGTTCTGACACTAGAGTTTGGCTGGTGCTGTAATGTACGGGTTACCTTCGGGAATAAAGAAGTTAACAGGAGTGATGAGATTTATTTGAAGGCGACAATTTGACACTGTGACAGGGGTTTAAGAGATGCAGATCTTAATTTTAAAAATAGTTAATAATAATTTCCTAATTCGTTTACAAACAATCCAAAAAAAAAAAAACTCTAAACTCTATATATTGACAACGAATAGCTGCCCCTTGCTATTCACTTCTAATTTTTACATAATCGCCCGTCACCTTACAGAAAGTTACACAGTCAATAATTAAAAATCAGAATTTGTAAACGGTTTTCTAACCCATACATAATTACTATTGAATATTAATAATATATATTTGGTAATTTATCGTCGTAGTATTTGCTATCATGCCTATATCACTCGTCCTTATTTCAGTTCAGATACACAAAGCTTTGCTTTTACCAACTTCAAAGGCACACGCCAGGAAAATGGCGTCGCAGTGGAGTAACATATCGGAATGCCATTCGCCAATCAACACCTGGTATCTTTATTCGCCCGCTGGCAGCGCAGCTAATAGGAGACGTTCTAGGCGAATGGGATGGCCGACGTCAAATGTAACAGTATGCTATTTCCCTTTCCAGCCAAGGTTGTCATAATTTTTCAATTTGAAAATTACCAGACTTTTCTCTGATTTACAGATAAAAATAGTTTTTTTTTTATAGCACACATTTACACCAAAATAACTAATCAAATTTTACAACATAATGCATCTGAATAAAACAGTATATACAGTTTGCAAGAAAAAAAACTAAACATTTAATCCACACTTATCAAAATTGTAATTGTTGCAGTTATGGTACATAGTGAACTATAGGTAAATGAAAGACGTGTTTGGTTACGCCGTTCCTAACCACTTGTCTCCACTGTAATTATACCTTTTAATAATGAAAATGATAACAATTTTTAAAAGTTCTCACCTTGACAAAATTATACCTAAATTGTTAGACCGTAGAGTAACTCTGCCATAAACGGACTGCAACATGCCACAAGAAAAACGTGGCAGTACAGCAGCTAAACACACTACTAAAATAACTATATTAAGTTCAAAATGACGGGCACCAGAAAACAACATATACAATCAAAATAATATTCTTGCATGGGATGCAAAGTCTGTTTTCCCAAGTGCATAGCTATGATAAGAAAGCCGCCAGATACAGATTGCATATCACTGAATTCTCTTACATTTCGGGGCCGCGGAGGTGCAGCGGTCAGACTACACGCCTCCCAACTAGGCGAACTGGGTTCGGTTCCCGGCGGAGCCGTTCACAAATTTTCAGCCACTGTTCGGGGGGTTTTCTCGGGGGTATCCCATCCCCCCGCCCCTGCATTTCGGCGGTGCTCCGAACTCAACTCACTCACCCTCATCAGCTTTCAAGACTGCGATTTTAAGAGCCGCCCATATATATGTGTATATGTGAATGTGTGTGTATGTATATATATATCCCTCCTCTCCTCATCGTTCTCTCTCTCTCTCTCTCTCTCTCTCTCTCTCTCTCTCTCTGTCCTGACATTTCACTACTGTGTTAAAAGTTCCACCATTTATCAGTTCTCCAGTTTCTCCATACGAGTGGCAATACTGTTCTTTAACACATTGAGGTCTGCGCACATTTACTGGAACTTAAGACAAATTAGAGGTGAGTGACTTATATCCACTACTGCAAGAACACCGGTTCTGTTGGTGTCTGTGTTAGAACTCACCATCGTCCTATTGGTCCATACAATACCGGACACCACCCTGTACTATACAGCTTTCATTATTGTCCGGTCATCAACCAATGGAGAGCCGAGCTGATACTGACCCAATCAAATGTCGTTTATCGTATAAAAGGATTTACAATCAATCATGTCCATTTGAGTGGCTATAAGAAAAGAAACCATATCTGTGGCAATATCATTGTTACCGCGCAGTCGTGTTCTTGTGAGGTAGTGTTAAACACTAGCCGAACAAAGACTGCATATCCATGCGAGTTTTGTTCTGAACAATAAAGAAATTCAAATTAGCTTTCCTCGAGCTACACTCGACAAAGTGTTAAACTTACCAAGCCTGTGGCACTAGTGCCGGTATTCCTATTCAAAAACCACCCCCCCCCCTTCCGCAAACAAAAAATTTTCATGCAATCCGTCACTCGCAGCTATAGGCTGTTCACGGTGAAATGAGCACTTTTGAAAGCCCTGCTTAAGATCTACTTGTATGCACTTTGTGTATTATTCCGTCTCATGTAAAATTGACATTGCCAAGTGCCTCATATTTTTATTCGTGCGTCGGTCAAGTTAAACTGTGAAATTTTAAGGAAAGTAAATATTTTACTAATCTGCTTATTTTCATACTTAGATGCATTTAAAAAAAAACGGAAATTGAATGAAATAATTTAAGTTATCACAAATGGTTACCTAACACTTTTTATGTGACATTAAGATATGGAACTATTTTGCATCCATCGTTACCAACTTTTCTGGGCAAATGTCACTCAATGCGCCCATTAAAAGAAATGCGTTCAGGGGTAGTAACATTTTTCTAAGGTTAATTTCAAAAGTGCTCATTTGATCGTGAACAGCCTTTAGGAACGTACACTGTCGCTGGAGAAGCTACCTGTGAAGCAGAATTAAGGTCTCGTGCTTCGAGCAGAAGCGTGTCGCGACGGTACACGTGGACAGGAGTCAAAGCAGCGGCCCACAAGATGGACGCATCTTCCACAGTGTCTCCCCGCGTCGACGTAGACCCTCCTTCACCAGGGGATTCGTCAAGACTTCTGCCTCTGCCTCTGCCTTCTCCTACTACTAACTCCTCAACCCCCAACGAGCAACGTGCCTGGCGTGCCAGCCGAGAGCCTTTCCAGGGGCCCCAGACTCTTCCCCGCGGGAACCCCCTTAAATTAAAAAGTGGTGGTCCTTTTTACCCTTCCGTACCCTCTCGAAACTTCTCTCATTAGACCCCACTTGTTCCTCCCCAACTCCTCCCGCACCATTCAAGGGCCTCGACGGTCAAACAAGAGTCTGCAAGGGCCTGGCCCGATCGGTAGTCATTCCCAGGCCCAAGACTGTTTCTTATTTCCTATTCCGGGGATGAAATGTCTAGTTTCTTCAGTATCTCACGAACTGAAGCTGGAGGGATTTTTCTTTTCCTTTTTTTAAGTTTCATTCCGGCGAGGTTGGCAAACAAGAATCCTTGCGCTCGGATGCTGTAGCCACGCATCTCTCCGACCCCCTACAACCCCCTTTCCATCACCCAGACCGCACTACCTCTCCAAGCCTGCTGGGGGGTGGAGAAGCTACTTGAGATGTACCGAGAGTATTCTTCCAACCGACCTTTTCACTGTTCACCGCCGCATCCAGCCGCACATTCTGAGCGGGCTGTGCTCGCACGAAAATTTCAGCTCCCGTAACAAGTCACGGCGCAATGCCTTCTCCTTCTCCTTCTCCTTCTCTCTCTCTCTCTCTCTCTCCCCCAAGGCTAACAAATTGCTCGGCGACGCACGTCGGGAAATGAAATACCGCGCCTTACTCTGTCTTGTCACAAATAAGACGCCACGCGGAACTGCCTAATGAACTCCGAAAAACTGCCCTTGCTGTCTTTCTTCCGCCCCTCTTTGATCCCGCGCGGAAGAAATTCTAAACACGCCATCCCTGATGATAAAAGGGGGGGGGGGGGAGAGGATGGAACGCGATCAAATATTAACTCTTTAAAGCGCACGGTGCTCAGTATGTGGATCAGGTATCCAGGGTTTGGCTCAAGAACTTCAAATAATTTTCCTGTGATACGCTTTTACAGCAAAAACTATAAATTGTTTGCTCAGAGGCGAATATGTTAGGTGCCGTTTGGTTCCTGATCTTCCAAATTTTCCTTGGATATTTCATCAGCCATTAAGAAGGCAACCTCGTGCGTGGATTACTAACTTAAAAATGGACGATTGCTTTGGACGACCAACTAAAAAAGAAGGCGAAAATCAACCAAATGGAACAGCGTCGCCAACTAAATATTTGGTCGCGGCACACAAGATCTTTGTTGAAAATATATCACATGTAAGCAAGCTTATCATTCCGTTGAGAAGTTCTAACGATATGTTTGCTTACACTAAATTTTGCCTACGGTAAATATTTGTTTAACATTCTGCAACAATAAAATATTTGTTTGGCACAAGCAAAATAGTTGTAAATGAATTATTTGGTGGAACGGAGGCTTCGTTGTTTAGCAGAAACAAACATCACGCAAACATATATATATATATATATATATATATATATATATATATATATACATATATATATATATATATATATATATATATATATATATATGTGCGTATATATATATATAGTGTGTGTATATATATATTTCTATTTAATACTTTCACACCCACGTTAACTTATGCTTTCAGCAATAATAAAAGGAGAATTTTGTTCACTATCACAACCAAAGAGCAGTAGGTTTCGTGTTCTGTAATAATTATATGAACCACACATAACATAGAGTAGTAGTTCAGTCCACCATTAATCTGTCCACGGGAAAAATCATTGGACACTACTAACGGCCATATTACACGATACCAGATTCCCTAAAATCTTGTCCAGCTCCGCCGTAGCGGACGGTATAAGGGCTAGTGTGGCGCCCGTCATGGCATTTGCAGTATTCTACAGACAGATTTCAAAATATGTTTGGTAATTTGGTAATAGAACACTTCCTATTTTTCGTGGCAGGTCCCACACCGGCTCTCGTACATGGCCAATCACGCCGCAGCTTCAGAGCGTAGGGCACTCCCCGTGGCTACTACTTGAAACGAGTTTATGAATAAACCAAAAAGGGCGCCTCCATCTTGATTATACCATCGTGAGGTGGAAACTCTTTAAGATATATTTAAAATTCAACCAAGACTAATTATACTGGCGATGACAACTTCTAATTACTGTTTAAAACCGTACGAAATATTTAAAACAATCCCTACACTATGAAAACATTATTTTAAAAGGAAACACAGATAATCTGTATGTAATAACAAGAAGTTCTGGTAAGAACTGTTAGTACGGTGGCAAAGCCACAGCGCTTGTGATGAAGTTTCACATTTGGGCGTGAGTTCGAATCTCCGTCCAACACATTTTTTAAAATCAAATATTACATACGGATAATAATTTGGTATGTAAAGGAAAAGTTACATTCTGCAAACGGTTAATCATTTTCGTCACAGTTAAAAATAACACTCGTACTCTCGTGACATCACATCTTTTTCAAGAAAATGAATGACTCTACACCAGTAAGCAGTGAAACAGCAATATTAAGATGTTCTAGCTAGTTTTGTTATAGGCGAATGCAAGTTACGGACTTGTAGCAGGATTTTTATTTACTACGAACCACACGCTGCGTACCCACCGAGTGTGCCAAATGCTAGTACGCGAACTGCTGTCGTGTAATATTAATCCTCCATGGCGGCCCATATAGCGGCTGGTATACCGACTCGTGCACCAAGCCTTGCAGAAGCTTGTACAAGAACCAAGTACAGCAGCAGATACCGTGTAATATCGGCTTAAGCCTTGCAGTGTACGAAAACGACCAAATAAAACGCGCTAGAAATTTTTATTTCAACTTGTAAAAAAATATTTAAAAATTCGCTATGCCCTATTCACTCAAAATTCCAAGATCGTGGGTGTCTGTCAATTTTAAAGTTTGGAAGTATCATTTGTTTAAAGCTTATCCCGCAGATTTCTGTACAGCTATGTATTACTTATAATTCCCTCTTTGAAAATGAGATTATATTAAGGCAAACTCTGGCATTTTAGGTATATGTCACCGTCTGTTACAAGTATTGCGAAGTAATTGCCTCGCGTGTTTATTGACAAGTACTGTGATGTAAAAAAAAATCTGCGCAAACTCGCCCTTATTGACATAATATAGAGTAGACCTATTACACACAAAACCATCTTTATCGGAGTAGATCGTCCTATCTCCTATTTATTCAAAGCAATATAGTTGTAGTAGTAGGGTTATGGCGATTCAGGGAACACTTTTTCATGAGTACGATCCAGGATCCGTCAGCCATCTTGGATAACGTTACGAATTTTCCCGTTTTACCCTCAACAATTTTCGTTCTTTCTTTAAAAACATTTAAAATCCCTACAATTAGCCTCAACACGTGACTTATCCCCCCCCCCCAAAACCCTCTTTTTCCCTCAAGAGAAATCCCATGTCCCAGAATATGCAATAGCAAGCCTCGAAAGGTAATTTTCGAGCCATTTGAAAATTTCGAGGAGTTCGCTTATTTCCTTATAGGCCGCCACCCCAACACCCCACTAATATACAAGCTTCCCTCGCCACCTTCTCATCCCCACCCCTACAAATTATTATATGAAATAACAAAACATCTAAAAAATATATTAAAGAGTAACATATAACATTAGACACCCTTCTGTTGCTCACCCCTCAACTGCCATCCCCTCACCACCTCTTTAACACAGCCCCTTATGGCATCTCTTATAAAACAAATAAAATCGAAAAATTTGTAAAAATTCAGGGACATATAACATTAACCTCACACTCACCCCAACCCCCTAAAAAAAAACCCACCACCCCCTCACCACAAACGACCCAGTCACAGAAATTCGAGAATGATAGGAAAAAATTTCGAAAAATTAATTATAAAAATTGAAGAACATATCATGTTAACCTCACACCCATTCTACCACACTCAACTCACCTCCTCTCGTCCCCCACCCACTATAAATTATTAAAAAATGTAAAAAAAATTCGAAAAAAAATGTCTAATTCGATTAACATGTAATGCCATCCCACACTCCTCCCTGCTCAACCTCATCACCGAAACCATCAACCCCTACCTATCCACCTTCCAATCATAACAAATCGAGAGAATATCAAAAAAATTATTAATTATTTAAAATGTCAAGGAAAATCTTCCATTGATAACCCCCGACCACTATGTTGGTTATTGATGACCTTGACATTCGCCCCCAAAACAGAGAACTTTTTTTTTTCTTTGAAACTTTCTCGATTTTATATTAATTGCGAGGGGGTGGCTGTGGAGAGGGGATGAGTTGAGTGTGAGGTTAATGCGACTTATTCTTCGATTTTTATAATCTATTTTTTTTTTTTTCAAATTCTTTGCGATCATTCTCGAATTTTTGTGACAGGGTGGATTATGGTGAGGGGTGGGTGGTTGGTTAGGGTGGTGAGTTAAATGTTAAGATTATATGTTTCTAAATTATTAGAATTTCTTCGATTTTTATTTTATAAGAATGGCCTGAAGGTGTGGGAGTGTGAGGGGATGTGATGGAGGGGTAACAACGTAAGGGTGTCTAGTGGTAGATGTTACACGATATTTAAGAATTTCTTTTTAGATGTTTTAATTTTTATAATAATTTCTAGGGGTTGGGGATAGGAAGGGAGTGAGATGAGCTTGGCTATAGGTAGGGGAGGGGGTGGAGGTCTGCAGGTAATAAGTGAGACCCCCCCCCCCCCAAATCTTTCAAATGTCTTGAAAATTGCTTTTCGGGGGCGTCGCTATTTCCTTTTATGGGGCATGGATTTTTTAAAGGAAAAATAGGAAATTTTGAGGGGAAAAAGATAAATTTTGAGGGAAATTATAAGGATTTTCATCGTTTAAAAGAGAAAAAAAGGAAATTTGAGGGAAAATACAGGAGCATTCGTGATACCATCCGAAATGGCGAACGAATCCTGGATCCTACTTGTGAATCAGTTGCCCCTGAATCGCCAATATCCTACTACTCAGGGTAAAATGTCGAGGTTTGCATTTATCCTTAAGTGAAAAATGAATTCGTACTTTTCTGCAGCCTGTTTGTAAATAAATCTCATCTTTAACTCGAAGTGATAAGGCTACTGAATACATTACTTCAAAATGAGACATCACTGGCTAAATTTGAGTCTCTTTTATAGCTTTTTTCGAAGCACTATCGAAGATATTTGCTACACGCATAGAATTAATTTTTTTTATGCGGCACGTAGTTTTCTAATTCTTATGGTCTTGTGTAAGAATTTGATATTTCCTTAACCTTCTTGAACAGTTCAGTTACCTTCATACAGTCTCTGCAGAATATACCTCACGGCGTGACTTCTAATAATTTCACATTGGGGAATATTTTTGACAGTGTAATAAACTCATTTTAAAAATTTTTTCGCGTCTCAAGACAGCCTATAAGTAACCAATGCGAAGAGAGAAGCAAAATATAATTTTCTTTAGAAATGAGGGTTGGTGTAACCTAACAGCAAAATTTTCTCATGTCTGGTTGTGGACTACAAGAACACTTAAAGCGACCGTTGGTAGTCATCCCAAGATAAAAAAATGGAAATAATCACTATTTAGCTAAACACACGTGTTTTGAATCAAGAGATCACTTTACTGTCTGTGTGTGTATGTATGTGTGTGTGGCTGTGTGTCCGTGCATGTGTGTGCCCCCTTTTACAATTTTTGAACGTGTGGACCAAATATCACCAGACTTGGTACACGTATAGTATTTAGTAAGGATAACTGACTTTTATAGTTTTCGTCCACGTCGGGAACTTACTTAAAAAATGGCGCCCATTAAAAAATTACAGGTGATGTCATATCTTGGGAACAATTCAACCGATTTAAACTCCATCTTGCATGCTGACAGAGCATTATGCAAACATTAAATTTTGAGATGAATATTGTTGTTAACCCACCATTTTGAAAAATAGCACCAAATAAAGAAATGAAGATTTTTCATAATGCCTCGAAAATTATTAAACCAGTTCTCACCCAATTTGGCAGGTAAGTTATACTACGACAGGCCAAGTAACTGCAAGTGGTTGAAGTTCATTAGACACTTACTTTCAAAATGGCGGCCATACAATTCTTTTTGGTTTGTTTGGTATATATGTCATACAATATAAACAATTTCGATCAAAGTTTGAATACTGAAAGCATCTGTTAGGTTCATATTATATACCAACACATTACGACTTTTGTAGGCAATTTTGGAAGATATCGCCATACGTATAAATAAAGTGATGTCATATCTGAGTTAAAAAATTGACAGATTCCTACCAAATTTTGTAAACAAGTAGTATTGATGCAAATGATGGTAAGTGATATGTTTGAAGCCATTTGAGCTTAGAATGCTATATCGTTGAAATTATGTATCCAGTTCCACCAGTTCCAAGATAACTTTGTATTTTTGCAGAAGATAATAACATATATCAACTGTATCTAAACGAATCACATTTTCTCCGCCATTTTATAAAATATTGCCATGCGAATAAATACAATTTTTATTTCATATCTCAAGAAACCATTGACCAATTTCAATCAAATTTGGCAAACAAGACTACTGTCGTAGAAAAAATTGCATGTTTTAAGTACGTCAGAAGTTTATTTTCAAAATGGCGGCAATTTAGTAATTTTAACTTTAAATGCTATGTCGTTGAATTTATGTAATAATTTCCAACTTATCATTATGTACTGGCAGTAGATATAAAAACTATCAACTGTATATACACCGAGCATCTTTTGTCCGCCATTTTTTAAGATAGCGCCATGCCAATAAATGAAGTTTTTATGCCATATCTCGGGGAAACAATTTACAGATTCCTACCAAATTTGACAAACACATAATATTGCAGCGCGTGGTGTAAACAGGTATGATTTAAGTAGGTGAGGCATTTATTTTCTAAATGGTGGCTACATTTATATTTTAGCTCATTATATTTTATCAACGAAAGAAATTCCAACTTAAGTTTGTATTTGCTAGCAGTGCCTATATTAAAAATCAAATATGTCTATGCAGAGCATCACTATTCTACTATTTTGTATGATAACTCCACCAATAAAAAATAAAGTTTTTATCTCATGACTCGGGAAACAATCAACCCATTCTTACAAAATCTGGCGAAGATGTTGAAGTGTAGTAGGCTTTTACAATATACCTATTTACTTCTTCAAGTATGATGCACTTATTTACAGAATGGCGGCTATAAAATCATTTTAGTTTTGGTGCTATATCTACGGAATTATGTAATCTATTGTAACTTAACTGTGTATATGGGCGGTATACAATCATCGAACGTGCTAGTATATTACTTTTTTGTCCTCCATTTTTCGAAGGTCGCCATATGAAAATTACGAAGGTTTTGTGATATCTCGAGGACCAATCAACATATTTCCATCAAAATATTTCACATAAGTAACACTACGGTAGGCCATGTAAACTTACATGTTTTAACTGGCTCAGCAACTTATTTTCAAAATTACGGCCCTCTAAATATTTTAGTTCAGTAAACCCTATAATTCGGAACATTAGACTGATTAAATCCGAAGTTGATACTCCAAAGCCGATCTCCATAATGCAATGCATTACACGCTAGCATATTGTAGGACATTTCCTGGGTTCAAGACTCGGATAAGGCACTTGTGTATTTTTAATAGTCTCACTAATGTTGCATAAGGTTCTTGTTCACTTCTAATGCTATTGCTTTCAAAAAGAAGTCAAGTCCTACCTACTAACTCAGCTTTTAAAAAATTATTTAAAAATTAATTACACCCATGTTGAGGAAAGAAGGCTCATGAATTTTATATGTAATTTGTTGTTTTAATTGTGTCGTGAATTGAGCCTTTACGTAGCACGTTGAAACGGAATTGGTTACATCATGCTGGCATTTTATATGTAATTAGTTGTTTTAATTGTGGCGTGAATTGAGCCTTTACGTAGCACGTTGAAACGGAATTGGTTACATCATGCTGGCATTTTATATGTAAATTGTTGTTTTAATTGTGTCGTGAATTGAGCCTTTACGTAGCACGTTGAAACGGAATTGGTGACATCATGCTGGCATTTTATACTTTCATGTCATGTCATCCATTTTGTTTCGGGAAATTTGTCCACTAACTTCTAGCAGTCACCATGACATTTCTAATTTTTTTAACCCTAATTTCATTGCCTGCTTTTGTACAGTTCGCGTTAACGTAACGATAATCTAACCAATAATACAATTCCATTTGCGTCCACTGTAGGCATAAGTAATTGCGTTTTAATGGGTCTGATGCGCGGCAATGGAAAATGATAGACAATTACACCCGTACTGTCTTGTAGGCAAAATTAAACAATCAAATAATATAAAATCAACATGTCTGCTAACACCTGCCATTAATATTTAGCCGCTACAAAAAGTTGCCTGACGGTGAAAAAGTCCACGCTCGTATGAATATATTATACGAACACGCTTTTATACCCCGTTCACTGTAAAGTGAGCACTTTTGGGGCCATGGTTACTTTTCCTTTCAGCCATTTTTATTAAAATAAATATTGCCATGTATATAATAAAAACAGTGTGTACATTCCACGGCATTCTGAATTTTACTTCTAAGGGTAAAATAAATTGTATTTATTGATTGCTATTCAAAATGAGAAGGCTTTCAAAAGTGCTCACTTTACTGTGAATAGCCAGTGAGCAGAAATATCTAAGCTTGTTTTTTTTTTTTTAAATAACGTTACAGTTAATTTTAAGCCGCGTTAGGTACATCCCCAAATCAGGGCACAGCAAAGATACAGTTAGGAACAAAATTATGTAACATTTGTTTACACACAGTCGTTCATTCAATCCATAACACAAATCATAATTAAACAAAAATTTGTTCAGTACGCAGGGAACTGAAGATTATTAGAGATTACCACCATGCCGAAATGTATGTGCCGCCGTCACATAATTACGCAGTAATTAAGGTTCGCGCACAGGTTCAGTTTGGTACAGGGTCGATTATACAGCAGATATTTTCTTTCGGAGCTCTGATGGTGATTATATATGCCTACGTAGGAATGCGTGGAGCATAAACCAACTCTAAAAACTTAATCAAAATCTACAAAATGTTGGAACCATGATTATAGAAACCAAGAAACAATGAAACGAATTTTGAAAAACTATCACCACGCCGCAAATGTAAGCAGTGATATAAACAGTCCAGTTAAATTAATTATTTATATTGCAGTACTGCTGGAAAATTAAATAATAAACGAAAATAGTTTGTTCAATATTATATCTCTCGAGTATTTAAACAGAACGCCTCTTATTTTGAATTCAATTCAGCTAAAACCCAGTATATAAAATGAGTTCGCCAAATATTCTCAATTTGAAACGATTGTATGAAATTAGTAATATATTTGATGAAACTGACAGACCTTTCTGACGGTAGAAAAGCAACCCGAACAAACTTATCGAATAAATGTAATTTTAACCTATCATCAAACTAACACTGAATGATACAATTAAATCAAAACAAAATAACAACTGAAAATACTCAGGGAGGAAAAATCCTGTAACTTCGAACTTCCTGAATCATACCTTTGAAAACTTACCCCGTGTATAGCAAGTATTGTAATTTACTAAACAAATCACGCGCTGTAAAAATGGTTTCCTTATTGGCACACTTGATTTCCTACCGCAAAGAAAAAGTTGTTTTAAAAAGAACCACTGCAAAGTAGGTTCGTCACAAACATAATTTAGTCTGACGATCTATATAGTTATGACTCTGATAACCTAGCATTGTTATTACAATAACTCATATGTATTTCAGGTAATGCCAGTAACGCCGCAAATAGAATCAGTGCTCTGAAAAACAACCGTGATTAGTCAATTAGAAAAAAGTAACGCATCTTTGGAAGTTTTATTCACTAAAATATAAAGAAGACAGAAGACCGCTACGAGATTCGCAACCACACTCCCTGTGTTTTTTGTTTGCGTAACACTCTTTACCATACGAACACTTCGTCTCTTTGTGTTCACAGTACTTTTGATAGGAAGATTATATTAGGCGGAATATAACATCACCTCTCGGGAAGAATTGAGATTAATGATTTGCAGAATCATTGCACTTCAGAATGGCAATAAACTTCTGCAAGAGGACTGTAGGTTAAATTGTTTAGTTGCAGTTTTGTAACTGCTAAATATATTGGTTTATGAATGTTTCCGTCTGGAGAACAGTTACATGCAGAAAAATACGATGTACGACAGAAAAGGTTTAACATTGCTAAACCGCTATCTTTGCTACCAAGTCATTTCTCTTTACTGCGAACAAAGCGTTCAAAGAATGTATATTTCTTGGTTATAAAGGAAGGCAATGTTGCTATTAAAAAACGTCCCAAGGAAACATTTATTAAAAGCAAATCTTTGTTTCTTTAACCTTATGGAAATTGTTTTCTTTGTCGTACAAGGGGCCACGGTGGCTGAGCGGTTTGCCTGCCTTCCTCCCACCAATGCGAACCGGGTTCAATACCCGTCCGAGCCTATACCTGATTTTCGCATGTAGAAATCGTGCCGGACGATGTCGCTGGTCGGCGGGTTTTCTCGGGGGTCTCCCGTTTCCCCCGCCCTTTCATCCCGGCGCTGCTCCATGCTCACCTTAATCACCCTCATTGGCTCTCAAGACCCCACTTTAAGAGCCGCCCAAATATCTTCACTCACTCACTTTGTCATACAGAAAATTTTGAATTGATATTTATTTTTAGAGTGTATGAAAGTACACGTTTTGTATTTCCGTTGACATTACAATTTCTTATATATGATAATCAGTTTGAAATTAAAAAAAAAAAAAAAAACAAAGAAATGTGTGTTTGTAATGGCTAGTAAGGAACAGATGTTAAATTAAAAATTGAATTATTTCATGTTATTTGAGAACCAAACATTCCTTACTGTCATATAATGGTGCCGAGGTAGTTCTGCTGTAGTGTATAAAACTGTATTTATTCTTTATTGTTTGTTCAGGTCACAAATACGGTGCACCGGTTTAATCATTTAGTTTTCTTTCAGACTTGTTTCAGTTTTGTTCACATGTTGCTAAAGATACAAAGTGACTAGCCCGTAAGTAAATATTAAGCAGGGTTTCGGAAAAGTTTGAAGTAACCTCGAACAGACTATACACGAAGTTTCTTAAATACAGAACGAACTTCGCCCGCGTATTTCCCACGACAAATTAATGCGACAATGTACAATCTAAACAGCGTCCCGGTATAAACTATGTATAATACAATTATCAAATAGTTACAATTCACTAGGAGATCCACACGTCGTAAGGTAATTTTCCCATCCATGTATGGGATGTTCCACTACCATGTACGTGAATTCTATTCCAGAGTGCTGTAATTTTACCTTGCCTGTAAAGAAAACTGTCACACTTGTCACGTAAATTTCCCATTATTTTTTACAGGGTGGTTACAAACAGATGATATGGCGTCAACATGGATGTGGAGCGCGTGGTGCTATCTTCTGCGGTTCCCAATGCCGGCTGACAATCTCCACTCGCGTACTGCAGACTGATGGAGAGATCCCGCCACCGAGTGTGCAAACCGGAAACGCAGAGAAGGCAAAGTGTAAGCGGCGCAAACTCTAGTTATTTTCGTTTGCGCCGGTCGCAACCGACGCATTTGCATCGATTTGCATCCTCGGCAATAAACACACGTCGGTAGGTGTAAGTGTGGCCGAGCCCCCGACCGCCGCGCGGCTGTCTATATGCGAAGAGCCGTTCGCGCGCGCGTGTGTGCGTGTGTGTGTGTGTGTGTGTGTGTGTGTGCTGTGATGTGGTGTCGTTTACCCTCGCGAAGTAGCGCCGTTTGCGCATTTTTTTTACTCCTGAAGGCGGCTGTGACATTAATGAAAGCGAACACGTTCGTCGCAGACTGCAGGTGCTTCAATAAATAAAGGAAATATATATGCATTGTGGCCATTATTTGCAGGTGGCTGAACAATAGTGGGTAGCATTTCGATTTTCTAGAAATATATATTTGGAATATTGTAGAATTATATCGTTATCATAACTTAAAAATACTTAATTTTATCTAAGTTCTATTTTATACTTGCATTATGCAATCATTTAATGCAGTAAAATTTTAATTTGTAGCGTACACAAATAAGTCAGTTTTGCATTCCACCTTCCCATACTCAGAAAGTTCACATTCAATAATCAATAGCCGTACGCTTCGGTTTTGCTATCATCGTATTAAGTGGCAGGAGAAAAATATGACGGTAACCTTGTAGTTAAGTATGTAAGGTTTCATTGCGTGTGGTTAATTGCCACCGCTACATGTATACTATGCACAGCGCAGCGCAATGACAACAAAGCTGCAAGCTAGTTCAGAGTCTTCTGCACAATATTTAGCGTAGGGGCGTGAGTGTTATTGTCGCGAATACTGCTCCCTTGCTTGTGGACCTTGAGCGCACAAGACAGTGTCACGTGCATAGGAGCCTTAACGTCGCGGTACAGGCCCTCGTTCACATGATGTGCAAGGTAACTAAAGTAGGATGTATTCTGTCTGATGCTCCTGGTTGGGGAAACGGAACAACTCGCGCGTCACAAAGTGCGCATTGTACAGGTAACGGGATACGGAAGTAGACTGCAACTTTGCGGCAAGCTCGGTTCACCATCAATTCCGCATAAGTAAGAGACATCTGCATAGACGTGTACAAACATGCGTGGTTCTTAGCGAATATACTCATCTTACGTTCAAACCAATAACACACGACTGGGAATTAAAATAAGTTTAGTGAAGCAACCTTTTTCTTTAAAACAAGGAAAAAAGGGGGGGGGGGGGGCGTGAGTTTTCTTTACAAAATTTTTTTTTTATGTCACCCATTTGAAATTTTTTCCCCCCAGCAAATTTATAGGCGTAAGGCCTTACGTACACGACGCGGAATAATAAATCGCAATTACGTACACGCGTCTACACGTCAAGCACGCTCATACACGAGACGTACATAATGACAGTCAACTGTTTCGTCAAAATATCTTCTTTCATATCGACACATACATAGACAATTTGTTTCATATCTATCGTGACTCGAGCTACAGCCCACACAACTTGGAAAACAAGGGAACAGGCATCAGGGAACGAAAGAAGTAGGAAACTAGGCCGAGGTTGGCAGGTAGATTCCTCTGCAGACATTTGTCAGCTGACGAGCTGTAATTTCCACGCCGCTAACCCATCGCGCATTTTCTCTAGTTCTACCACACATGTCATCTAGTAAAGACTGATCACGATCAAGTGAGCACTCTAGAAATGAACTGCCCCTGCATACATATATTTTAACGGACGCACTGAGTGACGTTCGCCTAGTTATGTTCGTAACGATGGATAGAAAACAGTTCCGTATCTTAACGTTGAATAAAAAGTGTTACGTACCCATTTGTGTTAATTTAAAATTATTTCTTCCGCTTTATGTTTTTTTTTAATGCATCTAAGTGTAAAATGAGCAGATTGGTAAAGCATTTACTTTCTTATTAATTTCACAGTTGCATTTGACGGACGCATGAATAAAGTGATGAGGGCCATAGTAAAGTTAATTTTACATACGGCGGAAGAATGCACAATGTGCTCATTTTACCGTGAACAGCCTACATCAGGGAAGCGGTTATGTTTAACTTAGGTTTCGTAACTGAAAATAATCTACCAGGCGTCTCAGGGCCGTATTAATAGTCGTGTATCAGCTCTTGAGAGACTTCTTCGTAACAGATAACGAAAGGTGAGAATCGTTTCGAAACTAGTTTTGATATAGCTCTCACATGAGAGTGGTTTCACTTAAACTCATTTCAGATATTTAATAGTCGGCTCTTGATACTACGTCTTATTAATAGTCACCAAAACTAGTTTCAAGAGAGACAGGAGAATAAATAAATCTCGTTTCAGGTAAATGATGTCGAGAGATGCCTTGAGGCAAGATTTATACACCGTATTAGATTGTAGATGGTCGTACGTGTACATTTAAATACGAAAATGTATTTATTTTATATGGTTTTACTCCATAATAAATAGATAAATATAAAACCAGTGTGTCTTTTTTGACAAATTTACAATTTAATGTTGTGTACTGTCCCCGCGAAAAAATTACCGGCCCACGTGTGTTCAAAGTAAGTGTTGTAACCATAATTATTTTTTCAAAGAATAACGACATAAGTGCATGTTAAGAAAATAGAAAGAGTCGTAATATTGTAGGTCACTTGAAACTCGAATTTGTGCATTGTTTGGTTATATGTAATATTATTTGATTGCGAAAATAGGATTTGCTTCGTTCGTAATGCTCGACATGCCTAATTAACGATCAGCATGATTATAGAAGCCATCGATCCAAAGTAAAGGATTGTAATGTGCGTGAAAATACAAAACATATTGTTGCGATTAATATATAAGCGATATTCGCGTACTCACACAATTATTTCAAAAATATCACACTGCATAACAGCAATAAATTATTTTTGTTGGGTTATTGATTGGAAGCATAGATCGTGACAAAATAAGTTCTACTGCTGTGTATCCTAGGTAACGAATAGTAATATTTCTTTAGTATTGTTTTACATGTCTTTTTGTAATATTTATCACTACTTAGCGATACAATTTTGAAATTCGTTTCGGTTACAAACAATTTCATATTTCAAGTAGATAAATAGGCTACCATCTCTGAAGATTATTACCTACGTGAAAGTACGGCGATATTCTATCCTACTTGTTACTTTTCTATTGTCTTTGAAATTTACAAGTAGATTTGTTAATGTTCTCTTCAGCCCTGTGTAATTTTTAGTATTTTTAAAACGAGTTTCCGCACAAGAAACAGGAGAAAATATAACAAAACAAAAGAAACACTCGAATGTAGCTGCAGATGAACGCACATCGACAGTAAAAAAATACCTCAATTATGCTTCCATGGGCCCTTTGCGAGGCTATATAAAAAAAAACGTATCTGACAATCTAATATCACTTGAGAACAGAAACTTGAAACTAATTTCAAGATCTGCTGACTATTAATTCACACGTGTCTCAAGACTTGAAACTCACCTCTAAGACTCGTATTACACGATACGATCTCAAAACGAGACATGAGAAACATCTATTAACTCGGCCCTCAAACTTCCCCTGGTTATCCGTGTTAGCGGCTTGTTTTGTTTTCAAACTTGGATTGATATTTGACTCGCAGTAGCTTACTTTTCCAGACGAAATATTTGAAAAAGAGGCATGGCAGGACATATGGCTTACCTTAACACATATCTTTAAGTTCACAAAATCTTACCCGCCATTCTGGTCCAGGAATTACGTAAAGATGTTCTCTATGAAATAATAAGGTTTGAATTGCAATATTAAGTAACTCACAGCACTGATACCAACACCTTAAGAACGTCAAGATGTTAAAATTATTTTCTTTCTGTTCAGCATGTGACATTACTTTTCGTTGCGATTTGAAATATTAATCAGGGAAAGAAAAACAATGTAGGTATTTAAATTTGTAAAGGAGTGAAAAAAGCACTATGTATTATTACAATTTTTCCTGTGAAAATGCTACAAAACTATTACGTTAGACAACAACTCAAAATAATTGTTCATGTTACTAGACTGAGATCAAGAATATTTCTTGGAGATAGTTTTAAAATATTTTGCCCGTATTTCAATTTTAACTTTTTGGATAAAAAGTCAAAAATAAACCAAAAGTGTAACTCCTATGTTAGTGAGCCAAGAGTCACGCTGCACTCCCGCCATCCCTGTAGCAATACTAAACACTAGTTGAAAACCAACATTCTAATTATATTTTAAAATTGTTACGAACAATAATTTAAAAAAGATAAGTCTTTTTTAAAGTGATGAGGTAGTTCTCATCAAGTTAACATCTATGTGATATAACTAAATTACTAAATATCTATGTGATATAACTAAATTACTAAATATCTATGTGATATAACTAAATTACTAAATATCCCCAAAACCTAGAAAAAAAATTGGTTTTGAAGAGCGTAAATTGCATTGCACTGATTTGGTAGAAAACAAGAGATATTCAAAAAGAGATTGGATATTTTGTAATGGTGACTAAACAGGAAAAGTTATCTAAGAAAAGTTTCCTGTACATAAACAAGTTTCAAGTTGCATTTCAACTCCAAGGATGTTTTGTGCGTGGCAATGACTGAAACAGGTGGGAAATGAAGACACTTGGGGCTGTCTTAACATCGGGGTCCTAAACCCCCACGAGGGTGAAGCGAGGTGAGAATGGAACAGGGTAGGAATGCCCCCGGGGGGGGGGGGATCAATCACCAGTTATATCGGGGATCTCCGTTTCCCCCACCCTTGCATTCCGGCGCTGCTCCATTCTCGCCTCATTTCACCCCCATCGGCTCTCAAGACCTTGCTGTTAAGAGCCACCCAAATCTCTCAACTGTACTCAAAGTAAAGTTATAGTTTTTTTTATAGTCCATTCACAGTTACTTGGAACTTTTCTGAAGTGCTGCTTAAGTTGTACTTTCAGAATATCCTCCTCCTCATGCAAACAAAGCTTAATTAAGTCGAGAAGATTACACCGAAAGGCCAATACACTGCATCCATGCACATTCACTTTAATAATATTTTACATAAGAACCATTTCTTCCTAGGCATTACCATCGCACCTATTTTCCTTCTTCTTTATTCATATTTATTATAAATGCAATATTATAATATTACAGATACAATATAGGAAAAAGTTAGATTAAAAAATGTATTTTCTTTTATGTCAACAGAAGTTTAACAATTGTTATACATGGAAGAACCAAACACGTCAAGTGGGGTGATTTTTCAAAGGTTCGATTAAAAAATGGTGAAGAACCGCGAATAGACTATTGTGTATTACAGTCCACGGCTCTCTCTTAGGGCAGTTATTTAAAATGCAGTCCAGCTTATGTGATGCTAAATATTGCAACGTAAACACGTTGAGGAAGGCAGCAATCTGACATCTGTATCCACGCTGAACGCGACTCATCTCATCTACCGAAGAGAAACAGTGAAATGCGAACGTTATTACGATGTACGGCACTTGGGAGGTTCGTAATTACACTAATTATTATCTCACTGGCCAATGAATTGTACACTTTGTAGTGCGATGAGTGATGTTAGTAATCATCACCTTGAACTGGGAAAGGACCTGTGATGACGTATATAGAGCGATCGATTTATCCCAGAAACCAAAAACTTTCTTTTCTGTTAAACATGACTTGACACATTTGTCTCTCACCCAGGAATAATACCTAACTTATAAACACTCTATCTCTCTATAAGTTGGAGCGAAAACCAATTAGGCCTTTGAAGTCGGCGGATACATGTGGAATGTAACTTGGCAATAAAACTTATATTTCTATAAAATTAACTAAATACTTCACTGAAGTATTAAATTATTTCTTCAGAGTGAACATTTGCTAGTTTTAACCTGTTTTTTTTTTTAGATACATTTTTTTATGGTTTCACTTTTTTCAGTGATGGTAAAGAGAAAAAATTTCAAACATGCCGGAAAACGTAAAATATGTAGGCTACATGTATACATACGAAACGAAAATTACTCAGATCTTAATTTTAGTCCCTCGGTAATTAAGCTGACAGCTGAACATTTATTTCAGAATCCAATTAAAAGAAGGAAGAACATTACCTTTCCCGTTTAAAGTTGGCAGTCGCTGAAAACCGTTAGGAAATAGCAATATATCCCCCTGGTGTAACCGCATTTAGCAAACCCCCTCTGTGAGTTTCCGGTAAGCCAAGGCGGTTTGTTGGATTGGAAGGGAGGGGAGGGGGACGGTGTGGTATAAGCACTTCGGAGGGAACGCTGCAAAGACAATGTGCCCCCGCGCTGATTCCACTAATTAGTCAGCCTTTCAATTAACGTGTTCATTAGCCCATCTCGGGGAACCGGCGGCCTGGAAAGAACTCATTAAGAGCCCAAACTCATTCCCCCTCCGCGAGATGGGGTTGGCGCGCAAGGGTTGTTAGGTGCGAAATAGACAGATAGGCATGGCCGTAATTAAAACGTAATCAGGGAAATAGTGTAGCGAGCTCTGCATACTGATTTTGTTAGCTTTGAGCGAGGGGGGGGGGGGTTTAGGACTTACTACTGTGGGAAAGGGCCCGTGGGTTTGTAGTGGGTGGAGGTGAAGGGGGGGGGGGGTTATACCAAAGTGGAACCCGGCTCGTCTGGCGACGCTCCAAAAGCACACAGAAACCTCAAACCCGCTCTGATAGAGACGTGCCTCATAAATGTGTGTGCTAAGTGCTCGTGCACTAGCATAAATATTTTTGTGAAAATATCCCATTAGCTCTGTTTACGTACTGAGCTGTTCGTTACTAATTACAAAACGACCGCTTATTTTATCATCAATACACATAGTTTCATTACCATTACAAAAGCAGACTTCACCAAATAATTCGAACAGAATGTTTCGAAAAATAGAACTTATAGGAGACTTTGTGTTTTATTGTATAAAATCTTACATGAAAATGACGAAGTAAGAACTGCAAGTTAGGTTTCTTCACTTCACTGCTGGAGCAAAAATAATCGACGTCCGGTTGGTTTTCTCGGGGTAATCCCACTCTCCTTTGCGACAGCAGTCCGTCGCGCCTTCTTTAAGGCTTCTCTTCATGTCGTGTTTCTGGGTTGGAGTCTACAGTCGCCTACGTGTGCAAATTGTGTTTTTCCTGTGCGACCTATACCCTACAAACATACTAAACGCAGAATTCTGACATGTTACCCGTAGTTTAGTCTAACACGTCACAGTAATCAGTTAAGGCAAATTATATGGATTAAGAAATATTTTTGTTTATACCGTCATTTGCGGAACTATAATTTTTTTAATGTTTAGCACCAAAAGGGTACGAGAAACTGAATGTGTACCAGACTTTCAGTTAAGTGCAAAAAAATAGGCAAATGAAAATAATACCATAGTTTTGAAAACTCTATGTAAGAAAATATTAACTACAGTCCACTTCTATCGGAATATTGGTAAATTTATTTCCTTTGGGACAATTTTGCGCTGCAGTATGTATGATAGTGTATTCACGATGACTTCCAAGTTTTCTGAAACTCTGCTAAAGTTGTACTTTCAGGATATTTCTCCTCGTCAAGGAAACAAAGCTTAATTGAGGATATAAAATTACACCAGAGGGACTACAGTTTAATAACATATTGCCCGAGAAACATTTACTAATAAGAAAAACCTCGCTTATTTTCTGAAAGTGTTTTAGTCATATAATTATAAATTAAACATACCTTTAGCATAAATTAAAAGTAAAATATAAATTAAAAGTAAAATAAGATACTTTTATGTTAACAGAAATATAAATAACTTGAGTCTTATGATTTATGTAGGAAACAACTAAACAGGTACTATATGGAGCGATATCTCAATGTTTAATTAAAAAAGTACGAATGACTTTGATAAAGCCCTACATGCATTTCCGTCTTTGTCTATTTATTTGGTTAAAAATAAGTGACAGTTTTCCACAGATATTGCACTTGTTACATCCAAAACGCAAGAAATTTGTTGTAAACTCAAATGTATCGGAGGTTTAGTTTCTTTGTATTTGCAGAAGCAAAAGGTTAATGAATGAGCAATGGTAATTTAACGTCAATAGTAGTATTGCAATTATTGGTTACGTCTTGTTATAAAACCCCTAGAAGTATTGCACTAAATGTTACGTTTCGCTACCAAAATCCCCACTAGAAGTGTTTGTAGCGATAGAAAAATACCCGACGAGATGTTGGAATATCTACGCAAGAAAAGTGGATTAGAGTGAGGGAAAAAGCCATAGAAATAATTTCGAGAGGGTGGTAGGGAGTGGAAACTGTATTTACAGCAGGCATCGTGTTGCTTTCCGACGAACTTCGCTGCTGTATTAGAATATCTTCCAGTTTGCTATATCATTACGAGATTTTCCCACTTGCTGCTATAACTTACGTCAAGCTGGTCTATAGTATCGCACGTGAAGAAAATGTCATCTTTTCACCACGAGGTAAGATTTGATATCGTAATAGAAATATTGTCGTAAAATCATTTATAAAAGAACGTTGGCCATAAAATTTAAACTTTTGATTTTAATCTTCGTACAAGACTAATAGTTGCAAAGCAAACGCAAAACAAAATTCTATCTAATAATAAAAATACCGTATTATATATTTTGGTATCTGCTGATATCTTGGAATTCTGTTTTTATACGTATTTCCATTTTATTGGTATTTATTTAGCAAAGGGAAGCGATTTTTAAAGAGTATGCAATAGGCTCATTACCAAATTAAACATAATAGTTTTCTTAAAATAAGATTAGCAAAATTACACATTACTTTGAAAGTATTTTTACTATGACGGTCGTAGAAAACTATTTTTTGTAAAATTGGTCGGAAACTCAAGCCAAAATACATGAACACTTTGAGGACCACACTCGAGTGTAGTTCGGGCAAAACCTGTGAGTATTTCATTCCATATTAAAAAACAAAACTGGTCCGGGTATACTAACATGAATTCCCTACATCATAAGGATTTGAAAAGGAATTTGTAAATGAGCAACAAATTTTTGTATGGTTATTAAAGTCAACACGATGGGATGTACACCCTGTTACTTACGAAAGAACATCTGGTTGAAAACGGTAAACTCGGCACTCCATTTGTAAGCAGCCCTCCAATACGGAAAGACTGGTGTCGTTTTGACCAGAATAATGGCGCCACGTGACATTATGGACCGATAGAACATGGTGTCCCTGCAATGGTATAGATACAGGTGACTAACGCTTAGCTTGTCTTTAATACTGGCAAAAGTGCGCCGACATCAAAGTGTAAACAGGAAAATCGATATATTTTAATTAACTGAAGTATAAAACACTTGTAATGTATGACATGTTTAAGAAACAATAAAGATGATATTCCTACAAGGGATGATTTTTCAAAGGTATGTTTTCAAAACGTGTGAAGATGCCGCGAACAGACATTATCTCTGTGTGTCGAGTTGACTCTGGTGTTCATCGTATCTTTCCCGTCTCCGGAGAGGAACTCGAATTCATCCCGAAACTTTTCGTTTGCTGTTCACGACCGGAAGGTAACTTTCACCTGACCAGACTGTACAGGAAGTTTGTCTGTTCCCTGCTACTCACTGCCTCCAAGCTTTATCTTACCCGGGTTCTTGTTAACCGAGTTAGAACCGCTTTGCCTGCATCGAACACTTGTTAAACTAATAAATGAATTTACATTCTGTCGTGATTAAGTTCCGCCTTCGTTAGCATCCACGACGAAGAGAAGTTCGCTCCGGATTTGCACAGCACAGCTTTTAATTGTTTGGCGCTTGCGAATAGCGATGTTTCTAACGGTCCAGTATCGAACGTATTTCCACTGTACACGGTAAAAATTCATTCAAATTTTTTTGCTAAGTAGAAAATGTATGAATCAAAATCTACATGGGATACGACCACGAAATATTTTATTCCGTATAGTGTTTTGCCTGTATTTTTAGTAATTTTAACACAGCGCTTATAAGCAAGACCCTATTACAGACAAGACAAACAAGAAAATTCTTACAAAATGAAACAAAATACACTCGGAATTCGAATCAGTGGAAAACTACAGATTCGCTGTGAAATTAAACTACTTGGATCAGTTAAAATGGCTCTACTTTGAATAATCTGTGGAAGCGACTGGTTTTTCACAGAAACTATTTCACTGATTGAATAAGTGACAACAGCCAACTACGTACGATGAATCAAATATTGTGTTTATTGAACTAAGCCAAATAATTACGAGAAATAAATGAATTTCCTGCACTCTAAATAGGAATCAGTTATTATTTACTGATTGCCAGTTGAAACTGCTCCATCCGGAATCTATAGAAAAATAAAGCTACTAATATATCCAGTTAAATGAAATCCACTAATACAAACAGTAGACAATCAGTTATTTATAGTCGATTAATAAAAAGCACAAGGATTAAATACCGCGCATTACGGTTTGAAATAAATAAAGTAGAATTATTTTGTCGCAAAACAAAATTATTACAAGTACAAGGAAATTATGAAAGTGGTTGGTATCGAACCGCCGCACCAAAACGCATCACATTCTCTTGTTTCTTTTGGCTGACATTCTACCAGCTCTGCTACTTTCCCACTGAGATAAACGGTCTCGCATTTGCGTAGTAACATAAACACACAATGGCGAACGTCTGTTAGTTTCATAATGTGAAAGTACTTCACGTTGTCGATATATACACATATTATGCGTACTTAGGTACATGTCTTTGTAAGGCTCGAAAGTCATTCTAAGTTAAGTTTAGTTCAGATTGTGTGCTTTACAAGAGAAATATACTTGTTTTAACGGCGTTGTCGGTGTTTTCTATGTATCCGCCATTTTACAATGCAACGAGATTTTACAGAATGAAACTGTTATTTTGAAGAGACATATTGACTAGTAATAACTGTGTTTATTAGACAGTGGAACGTTAGAAACAATGCAATATTTTATAAAAATTTGTCGTTTCCTCATAATTTGATACGTTAACTTGCAGACCACAAAACTTTTGTTGGTGTAAATCCACCTCTCTTATTGAATCACCGCACTATCGAGTCACTAAAATTATCACTGATCTACCTGTCACTAAAAATAATAGTATAAATCTGTAGTGTCTCGTTGCATTGTAGAATGGCGGATACTAGTGGACATCGATAACCTCTTCCATTGAAACCCCTATATTTATCTTTTAAAGCACAGAATCCGAACTAAACTAAAGATAGATTGACTTTCGAACTTTGCAAAGACATGTACTTAGACTATATATTTCGACAACAAGAAATACTTCCACATCAGAAACTTACAGCAATATTTGACACTACATTCTGTGTTTCAGTACCCATAATACGAGCGCACATTTGGCAGTGGTAAAGTAGGACAATGGATATGGCTGATCATGAAAGCTCCAGCATGCTTTGCTTTATGGACGGAGGTTCGAGCCCAACCACGTAAGAACATTTTTGTGTAGACAATATTTGTGTGCCGCGACAAAATAAATTGTACCTAACTTACATCACATAGGAATGGCCTGTGCTTACTTATTATTAACAACTATAAATAAGTAATTTTCTACTATTGAATTAGTAGATTTCTTTTAACTGATGAATAAGTGATATTTTTTCTACAGATTCCGGATAGAGCAGTTTCAACTGACAATCAGCAAAAAATAACATTCCGATTTAGAGTGTGTAGTCATTGTTTATATTGTGCTATTTACCGTCATTTAAAAGAAGCCAAAAAATATCCACGGCGCTCCTGGAATTCCGCTTTTATGTCATTACACTCTAAGACAGATTCAGTGATATAAATCAGTGACATAATAATCACTGAATGTCGGTTGATAAGCAACTGCTGACTGGTGAATCAAGCAAATTAATTGGAAACAAGTGACTTCTAGCAGTGTAATTCTTGACATTCAGTGGGAGCTCACAAATAAATCAGCGAAATTCAACCACCATATTAATTAGTTATCTGGCACTGATTATCAGTCGCTCGATTTTGACTGTTTCCACTGATTTGACTAAATTATCACTGTTTCAAGTTTACAGTGTACCTTACCAATCGAATTACCCAGCCAAAGGTAACTGCAAAGGGAAGTGTATTATATGTTAACGAATTATGTAGCTTTAAACTACATGTATTTATTTTCGTTTTGAGTTCAATTGGTAACATTAAGATTTTAAAACAAATAGTACCTATTCATGCACTCACGTCACCACATTTATGCAGTTTAAACCTTCAACACAAGTCCTACGATGTTTACATGAAAGCAAATAAATAAGTACATACTAAATGAAAGCCTGAATGTTCACACTGTCTCGTAAAATTGTATGCTAAAAGACGACAACCATATTTAAAAAAATGGGTTTGATTAGTAGTGGATTTTTTAAATATTTACTTCTCTAATAATTTTACAGTTTCACTTGACCGACGCATGAAGAAAGCGACGTCCATGGCAATGACAATTCTACATAAGGCGGAAGAATACACAACGTGCATACAAGTAGATCGATCTTAAGCAGGGGTTTCAAAAGTGCTCATTTTGCAGTGAACAGCGTATATAGTGTGTGTACTTTGCACGCACGCCGAGTCGCTTCATGGTGAACGCACATGCGTGCGGTTATTAGCGCAGGTAAACACGCACATTGCCCGCACCGTGTTTCCATTACAGAGTGATGTGAGGTGTAGGGGTTGAAGCGATGAAGGCTACGCCCCAATGCTAACAGTGGCTCGTCACATCAAAACACTTGCCATGCGGCGCCACGCGCGTTCGCATGCGGGGGGACATATCACGTGTTTGTAATGCCAGCTACGTGACGCGGGACTCCAACCCGCGGACATTACACCCCCTCGGCCCCCAGGGGGATGACCGCTTGCGCACACGTCCAACACACGCCGCCACGTCTCCAGTTACAACCCCCTCCCCCCATGGCAACGACACTTGCGAACTTCGCATGGGGTTTTTTATTTTAATTAAATTTCTCTTTAGTGTCCAGGCATGGTCGGTATCCTGCATTCGTGGTTACTTACAACTTTTCTGAAGCCCTGCTAAAGTTCTACTTCCAGGATATTCCTCCGCCTCATGCAAACAAAGCTGGAACATTACACCATAGGGGCAACGCACACATTCTTGCACACTCAGTTTAATAAAATGTTGTTTGAGAACTATTTCTACTAGGCATTACCAACATACATATTATGTCACTTTTTTTATGTTTATTGATTACAAAAGAAACATTATAGTTTATATATAAATTATTAGTAAAAGATCGATTTAACCCAAAATAAGATATTTTTATCTTAAGAGAAATATAAAACGCTTGTGATATAGACCAATGGCAAATTTAGGAAACAGACAAACACATCATACGTGGGGTGATTTTTTAAAAGTTAGATTCTAAAAGTGTGAAGAAACCGTGAATAAACTATAAATACTATTCAGTGCTTTCTTTTATTTAACAATTCTTGCTTTGAACGTTGTTTCTGTTGCTGTAAAATGTATCGTCTAATATGTAGAGACCTGAAAAATTCGCGAGTTCAGTGATCTGGAGACTAGACTCTACATTCTTATGTACTAATACGCCGATATCAGCTGCACATTGGTTGTCTGCTGTCACAGTGGAAGGCGACGATTGGGCCAGCGTTCTCCAGGAGGTGCCGAACAACGTGTGGTTCAATAACTAAAGTTATAATATCGCATGTGTTTTGAATTCCAGGTTGTCCAGAAATGAACCCGCGAATTCTTCATGTCTCTACTAATACGAGAAAATAATTTAATGCACTGTAAACTTTACAAGTTTACTGTGAAAATAAATAAATTCAAAGATCAGACAGGCATGTATGTACAGTCCATAAAGAGACAATGCTCTCTGGGACAGACTATCAAATCGTATAATTTTATTAATTTGTAATTTGTTTCAACTATCAACTGTTTCAAGTTTAATTGCTGATACGTCGCCTCTGAAGACAATAAGTCTTGTATGTCGGTATTTCAAGTTAGGTGGACTGCCTAGTAAAATCAGTGTTTCCACTTATGAACGTATCTTAGTAAACGAAAACAAGATTACAAACACAGAAACACAACGAAGAAGATGCATCATAAGATATTGTTGGTGGCCTCTATTTTTCACGAAAGGGTTTCATGACTTATTGTACTACAAAACACTAAAGCTCGGATATACTTTCGTGATTGGATGTTTTTTAACTGTCACGCATTACAGGTGTCTGCCCTCGAATCACTGACACTAAGTGCCGGAATTACCTAATTCTGATTGGCCCAGTCAGGTAAGGAACTGTCTCCCAACAAAGACACGTGGCCAATAATCAAAGGAAAACTGCATGTATGCCATACGACATTGGAGTTTAGTCTTCTCGTGAATCTTTTCCCAAAAAACTGCGGTGGCTCTCGGTATTGTGGATATTCTGTCAGGATCGGACAGTGACACCACTAATGATGATTGAGATGATGGCCTTACTTTTTCTATAGTTTAATGAAAAGTCATATATTTCAGCCTCCTCGGATGATTCAGACTCAGAGAGTTACTATGCCAGTTCACCCAGTATGTCTCGAACAGGCATCAGTGCTAGACTATCAACACTTGACTCTAAATAAACACTTTGTGTAGAGGCAGAGAAGTCAAATGCTAGTCCTCTAGTGCAGACTCAACGTGAACTAGAGAGAATAAACGATTCACAGATCAATGTAATAGAAATTAATTTACCGCATTCTTAGCACCAATCTCAGCGACTATTTGATGCGCCTTCTGTTTTTGGCGAGAAACAAGGCCCAACCGACTACGTATTAGATTTACAATACAAGAATCCCTTTTCATAGTTTTCTCGATTTCTGCATGATGAAGCACGTAAAGCTTTTCAAACCAACTTATATACCTATCACTAACTAAAATAAACCGTTCAAGGCGACAGACGCTGAAGAAATTGAAATTTTCTTAAAACTAGTCTGCCTAGCTATCAAGACAACTGGTCTTCTAAGCCAAACTTTCACGACACTTACATGAATGTTGATCGTTTTAGGTGTCTCGTTAGCCACATTCATGTCAGTGAGAATTCAGTTCAACCAAAGCGTGGTGAGCTGAATATTGCCATAGTTATTGTAACTGCCTTTACTAGATTAGGCCAGTACTCAATTTTCTTCAGGGTGCATTATTTATCACCTAACATTAGTCTTGGGAGAATGTATGGTAAAATATAAAGGACTGTCAAGTTTCAGAGAATGCATACGTGACAAACCCATAAAAAAGAGGGGTTAATACATTAATGTTTTGTGACTTGACTGGATTCACACTTCGCTTTTAAGTTAACACCGGAGAGCTTGAAAACCAAGTTGAAAAGGGGTTGGCAAATCGTGTTGTGCTTAGCATTTTCGAAGGATTTTTTTGCAAGAATTACCATATACTTATCCACAATTGTTTAACTGTATATGAACCGACATTGACTTTGAAAGAAAACAAACCATTTTTCTGTGGTACTGTAAACCCACCAAAGAAAACATTTGCCACAGTTTGCAGATGAAAAGAGTTGAAGAGGGGTGAAAATGATTGGCGACAAGATGCTGGCATTGTGATGTTTCAATGAAAGGATCGGAAAGGAGTGGACATACTTCCCAATTACAATGACCCTAGAGAGTTTGATTACTGTAAAAAGGATGGAAAATTAATGGTCCAATATCAGAGATCCCTTTGTTCTGGTCTCGAGCTTTGTCGCAAACCAAACAGAAATTCAAGCGTTAATGTTTAACCGGATTGGATAGGTTTAATTCAAGTTAAAGACTGGGTTAGCTCTAACGTCTTAATATATAATCCAAGTAGACAACAGTTATTATAACACTCTACAATAGTAACTTACGTGTTAAAGCGGGGGAGCCACTTGTAATACTGTTAACCAGTTAAGCAGAAGTCACGTTATTAATAAGTAGCTAAAGTCTCTGAAGCTATTGGAATCTTGTTACCTTAGTCCTGATGGCCGGAGGCTGCTTGCGATCACGTCAGGTATCGGATGTCCTCTGTACGTCCTTCCTTCCGCGGTCCTCTTGACCCCCGCCGCCACTGGTTGGCGTCAGCCACCCTTTCTTGTCGCCTCCGGTATTTAATAGTATGCTCCGTTTGTAAACTAGGATGCTGTGTTCCGAACGTCGCTCAGCGGCCTCGCCCTGGTTGCAGTGGCGTGTCGTGTTTTGGTGAGTAGGGTGTCCGCTCTAGCCAGTGTTATTGGTATGACTTGCCCGAAACATAACACATTGTTCCAAAATTTTCAAACGCTACACTGCTAACATGAATTCCATAGACAACATTTATCGCCTGACAATAACTACCAAGTTGCCAGATATAGCAAAAAATGTTAGACATAGCCTATTCGGAGTGTCTTCTAACTTTTAGAATCAAACCTTAGAAAAATCGGCCCATGTATAACGTGTTTAGTTGTTACCTAGATACTCTATGCATCATAACCGTTTTATAAATCTCTTAACATAAAAGTATTTTATTTTTCGTTAAATTGAACTTTTATATTTTATTTATAAATTATAAAATTTAATTAATATTACATATGATTAGAAATCGCGAGACGACGTGTGGGTTGGTAGCGCCTAGTAAGACATAGTTCTCGTGCAGAATATTATTATAACTGTGTGCGCACGAATTCGGTGCGGGCTCCTTTGGTGTAATTTTCTAGAGATAGTTAAACTTAATTTGCACGAAGCGGAGCAATTTCCTTGAAGTAGTACAACTACAGTCCGTTCACGACTGTAACAGACATTCTCGGAATCTTTCTTACTCCCATTTTTAAGCAATAGATAACAAAATACGTTAAAACATTCAAACTATATTCTCTCTCCGTGCTGCCAAACTAACTGTGCCCGCGCCAGTCACTGTCTGTAGTAAATATCCATGCAGCTGACGACTAAGGTGTTGTTCAAAAGTCTGTTCCAGTCGTGAACCTATTGACAGCACGTTACAAAAGTGTGAAGTAAGCATGAATGGAATATAGCTACATGTGGCTCTTGTAAGAGCTGTTTATCAACATCAGCCACTTTTAACTTCAATCTTATCAAATATTTTTAAGAGAAAAATGAGTGAAAATCGTTAAAAGCAACATTATTGAGGTTCTTTTTTTATTTATATCTCCCTTAAAGGAAAAAGGAAAAAAATGCAAAACAGTATATGTAATTAAATCTATAGGCTTTCATCGCGTGTAATAATATCATGCTCTCGCAGATCTAATCTGCGAGAAATTCAGCTACTGTCCGCGCGCTAGCTCTGAAACACTGGCAGGAATGCGACCTTGGAACGATATGTCGGCCACACTATACGACTGTACTATCGTACAAAGAAAACATTCGCGCACCTCAAGGCAGCGGGGTCGCTAATTGTGAACCTGGATTGTCTTGTTCACTGCTTGAACTGCACGCGCCTGATGCACTGGAGGAATCACTACTGTAGTCAAGACGTACAACTATACTGTTGAATACATCTGACACAACACCGTCCTATCCCCAGTATTTAGTCTCAAGCTTCTGTACCTGACCACAGTGCACTTGTCAGTCAGTCTTGGTTACACTGTCCTACAGATGACTGCCGGAGATCAGGTTCTCGGTAACCCACTTTATGTAATTAACACTGTTCATTTGGCCGTCATAGTCGCCACTGGCTTTATAGACGAGGAGAGCATTCTCGATAAATACGTTAATACCCCCAGCGTGTTACCCGAATTCACATTAGCTTCTATGCCAAATACTTCTTCATGTTGCCAACATTTACCAAACATTTAATTACCGTCTATCCATATCTCGTCTATGTAGATAATTTGTTTCCCACCTTGTCTGTGCTGTTTCAACTAGATAGTCGTGGCGCCAAGATACCATGTGAGGTCTCTCAATTAGTATCTTCCTGTGACTTCGCGATTTTTTCCACCGAAAACCTAGTTGTTTTACCACCTTACGCAACGGAGTATGCGACCACGGAAAGTCTATTTTCTCCTTTACCACGGGCAGTAATTTTGCAATGGTAGGGACACGTTTCTCCTGAATATAAAAATCCTGAATCGTCCGCCGAATTACACATATATCAAAGTCATCAATATTCACGACAGTATGTTCCGGCCTAGTTATCCGTCGTTTACCCGGCGTGTGCAAGCTACCGCCCTCCTCACTGTTATCTAGTTACGTCTGTGACACTCCAGCGTAGTCTGCAGCTCTTGTTGTCGCATGTTACTTACGATTCTCCGGCCCTCAGACGGTGTTTAACTTCCGGACAGACATAACACTCGCAGCGGAGATGTTCACGACACTTCGGAGCTAAATGTGTTATTACGGATAGTACATGCGTGGCCACACTCCCCGTTCCCCGCTGACACACCCTGTCATGCCTTCCTCTTACCTCATACCACCCCTCGGTAGCTGAGCTGGCGCGCGGACAGTACTCGAGACTGCTATATAAGCGCTGCCTTGGGAATAGCGAGGTGGAAGTCGCAGTGCTTCTTAAAGGCCAAACGTGACCTTGAGGACTTAAATTATTTTCTAGTGATCTTTATAAGAATTTAAAATACCAAAATATTTCCCCTAAATTTTGAGTATATTTTATGGTTTAGAATTAAATCTATGATCTCTTGATTAAAATAAATAATAATTTTCATAGTATATGTTTTTAGCGTAAATGATATAACTTATATTTAAAATCTTGATTCCTACAAATTTTAACATTGTTTTTTTAACATAAAGATTGCTTTCAATTTACCCGTTTCTTGACATCTCTTTATTGGCGTGTATTAATATTTTTGGAATTATACTTATGATTCACCCTCGGTTAGGTTTAACTTCTGGTTATTTGTACGTCGAAATTTTTCCCAATATGTAAAATTGAAAAACAAGCGAAACGCATTAACACATTTCCATAATATGAGCAAATATCTTGAGGTACGCCTTAACGTACTGATTTGGTTCAATTTTGATATTTGTACGAAGAAGGAAAGAAATTAAAAATACATATAGTTCGCTACTTTAATTTTTGAATAGTCATTTTGTTGCAATGTCAAACGTTTTAAAAATATATCATATTAAGGTACAACGAAATACGTATAACGTAATACGTTAGAAATCTAAATTAATAAATTTATTCTCTTCAACATTAAAATGACTTATCACAAGCAGGAAGTTTCTCTTCAAGCACGGAGAAGGTCCGCAGACATGGCATGGCAGGTTTTAATTTAGTGTTCTGACGCTTTTCTTCTTAACTGATCAGTAGGGATAGGCGCATTCACTTCAGGCCAAGATAGATTACACACGCGTGTACACTGAAGTCATCTTTGAAATTGGATCAGAGTTTATAATACACGCCTTAGAAGACTCTGAGCCAATAGCAGACATGCAAGGGAACAAGAAGTGAATCATATACTGCCAGGTGTGAGGTAACACTGGGACAGCAGCCAATGAACAAACATCTGAGGCTCGACTGTATAAAAGACTGCGGAGTCTAGCCTACAGGTCATTGAACTCACGGAATTTTCATATCTCTGCTGATCAGATGAGTGAGGTTCTGCAGATTTCCATGCAACATTTTTTTTTTTTTTTTTGCTGTTGCTCTACTTTCACTTTTGCGACCTAGATATGTGAAAAATAAAATAAAATAAAAGGGCGATAGCTAGTCTCTAAATTATGATAATTGTGCAACCGGCAATACACCTGGAATCTCCGAATGAGTCACAATGGTGCAATTAGCAAGGACAAATAAAAACGTTAAAATGACAGTCAATATGTTGGCATATTAATGATATCGCCTGCTATATGTGTTGCCTACCTAGCGATGTGTTTTTTATATTCAATTCTGCAGTCTTAGCTGATGAGAAGACGTATGAACATCATCCCCATGTCGGCGTCCTTATTAAAAATCACTCGTCAGTTGCAGGAATTTTACAGCCGATGGCGGTGGGGGAAACGGCAGAACCCCGAGGAAACCCGCCGACCAGCTGCAACGTCCGGCACGATTCCCACGTGCGACATCTGGGGGTGACTTCACCGGGGATCGAGCCCGACTCGCCTTGGTGGGAGGCGAGCAGTCTAACCACTACACACCGTGGCCCCGCGCTTCACCTCCAGGCCAGTGTTGCAGATAGGGGAAATCAAATTCTGGTACAAGGTGCCTTAAAATTCTGGTATTTTCCAGAAAATTCTGGTACTCCAATAAAAAAAGGAGCCAAAAGTTCACAAAATAATTTAAATTTTCAGCTACATTTGCTACATCAGTGAATTTTAGCATATTTGTTGTGACCAATAAAAATTTGGTATATATACATACAGGAATGGGGAAAATTTGGTACCTGGTACCAAGATAGAAAATCTGGTACATATACCAGAATTGTGGTACGTCTGTCAACACTGCTCCATGATGGCAGCGCTCTAAATTCAACATAACAGTTCCACGTCTCGCAAGGACACGAACTGTCCTGTCTTGTCTCATGTCACTCACAAATTTTCAGTGACCCTTCGGAGAGTGAGCAATCAACCTGTAATTAATTAATTGGTTGTGGAAATATAAACCAATCCGAGACAGTGTCTATTACGTGAATGAACTGCCTGGACGCGCGGCACCAGGCCATGTGTTGTTTTTAACGTTAATTGCTTTAGTTTGATTGAATTTCGTTTAGAAATAATTGGTTTCTGCTTTGCCTATGTTGAAGGTAAACATAACCGAAAGAAAAAAACCAACACAAAAATTACTCATTTTTTGTTACATTCATTTGAGAAAGTGGAATACATGAGCCTGTTCCCACCATGAAATTGTACACTATCGTAAACAAGTACATAGAGGCGAGATTGTGCGGTGGTTTCTTTTCTTTGATGTGTGCGTGCACATGTTGTGATTGGCTGCGCTAGGCTCTAGGAATGGGCCTTTTATTTGACTGCGCTGTAAAAAAAAATTTGTACAAGGAATTCTTTGCCATCTGAATGAAAAAAGATATTTTTTGTAACGCTAAAAATAATTTAGACTAAATTTCTTAAAATCTTAGTGGGGAACGTGTGTTACTAATATTGAGTTCTAACTAACAAGTGACGTATAATTCGAGTTTATTATAAATATTTACCTCCATAGACAGTGTAGCATGTTTTCTAAAATAATGTGTTGTAAATGTACACTATTATATCTGTAGAGTCACAAGAATATTTTTGGCACACTGAGAGAAAATCGAACAAAATATTAATTGTATATGGCCAAATATATATTTAGTTGCCCTAACAATATATACTGCCAATCAAACAAAATTTGGAAAGCAACAAATTACTTTTGTTCATCTAACAAAATATATGTTTCAATAAACAAAATCTCTGTGTTGGGCTAAAAAAAATTAGACTGTGAACTAAATATTTTGTTGAATAAACTGTAATATTTGTTTGACCACTCATTTGACTGCCTTCGTTCGAAAATACGGCTCGAGAGTTTGTTTGTATTTTTTGTGACAATTAGGATAGTAACCGTGTTTGTTAGTGCATCTACTGATACTTAACAATCGTATAAACACATTAATAAAACAATTCAACAATAAATTGATAAGTAAAGCTGTAAAACTTGACTATTTTTTTGCACACGTTGCCCAATATTTGCAGTATATCTATGTAGAAGCTTTCCGACGTCATCAGTTGTTACATTATATGCTGTTCACGGTAAAGTTAGCACTTTTTAAGGCCCTTCCAGCAGGGGTTAACTACTAATAAATATATCTAATTGCAGCCTAAGGCTTTAAATTTTGAGGGTGGTGGAATGTATTCACTGTGTTTATTGGACACATTGCACTGTTTATATTCAAAAGCAGCAGGAAGATGGAAATCGGATGAAAGGAAAAATGTAGAAGGAGTTTAAAAAGTGCTCACTTTACCGTGAAAACATTTAGCTGTGATTACTAAAGCACAGCGCTCGGACGCAGGTAATCTAGCTTCGGAACTCGGTCGAACTTGTACAACATTTTTCTATTGACCCAAACTGTTTGATTTACGCGTAGCAAAATAAATCTTTAGTTGCAATAACCAAATCTTACATTTTAGGGCAACCAAATGAGAGCAACAAAATATTCCATTGCCCTTATACAAACAAATGTTGTTTGACTCAACAAAACGTTTTTCTTAGTGCAACTAGTTACGGAAGAATTGTTTGTAAGAAACACAGGAAGTTCGTCACAGCGTGGCTACCACGTGTAGCGGAATGTTTCTTACTGGCTGAGTTGTCGGTCGGCAAGTAGTTCCCAGGCGCTGATTGGCGAACGATGTTCCCCATGTGCTACTGGCTAGCGGCGCCATATTGCTGGCTGTTGTATCGCAAGGGTTGCTGGTTAGCATCTCGGTGCAGCAGGGCTTATTGAATAAATAATTAATTCAAAAGATTTCCTACATTTTGTTTTGTTATTTATTCGTCATAGTCGTTTTCCTGATTGCACAGAAATAAATTTTATTTCCTCTTTTCTCAACAATATTTGTAGAAATACAACCGTTTAGTTTGTTTTATTAAAAATACGCATAGTATTTTTTTTTTACAATAAAACTCTTTGTAGTCCTAAAAATACTTTTATGGCGACAGGGTTTCCGAGGACTTTTCTTGTAAATAGAAAAAAATAATTTACTATGTTGAAACCTGGTATTTGCCCTTTTCTGGGCTATAACTGAGGCACGTATAGCGTACTTAAAATTATCAGGAGAGTGAACTATGTTTCCTGATAAGTAACGTTAAGAAATAATTAAACCACGTTTTCGCATACGTATGAGGGTATCTGCTTGATCAACAAATCTCTAGTCAGACGTGCCGTTTTCTGCAGCAATTCAGCATTTTGCTACGCTGCGTTGAGCGAAGTATGAAAAATGAGGTTATTTCTAATGGAACTAGTTACTCATACCGCTACATAACATTTTCTGTGATGAATGTTTAGGCCTGCTAATCTGCACTGGTCATCTTTTGAGCATGGTTTTGCTCGTGTCTAGAAGTCATTTATTTTCTTTTGTTTGTTTTGCGTTGGCGTGCAGCTTAATTCTGCTTGGAATAGAATGTTAGCCTTTGTACCTGACAGCTTTATACATTGTATTTTACTCTGGTCAAAGGAATAATTTACGTGTGATGAATATGAAGGAGTTACCTACTACAATGACCTCTGCTTTGAGAGAGCTGGTGAATATTACAGCGTGTATTTTTAAATCTGATACACACACAGATTTTTCGCGTGATTATATGGTCATTCTGATTCTCCTGTTTCGAGTTTTGAAAATTTATGTTTTGAGTACTGGTTTCAGTTTCTGTTACTTGCAGAGATATTATACTGTCGTCGGTATTAAAAACTGTGAACTTGCCAATACTTCAAATGCTCAGCCAGTATTATTTAAAAAAAAAATCAGTGGAATTACAAGCAAGTATCACTGAAAATTATTCGGATTATCTTGTAAATTTACGAACGCATCATTTACCGTCTTAGGATTGATTTCTAAAATGTAGGAAAATAATTGTCTGGCAGCAAGAAAATAGTTCATTATCACAACTTCCGTGCGATTTTACATTAACTTGGGCCGTCAATATTTCAATTAAATTTCACGATAGTTCCCTCAATGTTCATAGGAAATATTGTTTCCTGTTTACTGTTATTTAAATTAATCCAAAATGAGGCATGTCGTGAGCTTTTATTAGTTACAGATGTTGACTAAAACAATTTATTTTTATACGTTTTATTATTAGTTATATGAGTTTAGTACGGGTTACGAATTTTATAACTTCAGTTAAGGAAGACGAACCCTTAAACTATGTTAGTCTCCAACACTTTGAGTAAATATTAGCACATGAATGGTCAAATACAAGCGGAATGGGAATACAATTGTATTGTATAGGGCGTATTAACGTCCCTAGGTGTTACTCCTGAAGACTTATAAGGGGACGGCTTACAAACTAACTTATGACCTAACTTAAACTAACACCCACTTTTAACCTGGGATTCGAACCCAGGACCTCCCGTGCCCCATGCCGACGGCAAACCAATAGACTGCGTCTAGGAGACCGCCAATGGGAAGTAAAGTTTAAAAAATAATGAATAGATAAAAAACTTTATATTCTATTCTCAGTATCTTCACATGTTTTGATTCTAACTTCTAAAAACAGCTCATATATGACTTGTTTGGTTCTTTATAAATACACCACCTATCAAAAACGTTTTATACTTTAGTTAATATAAACGTAACTTATTTATGGTTAAATTGAATTTTGACTCATGCCCTATCTATAAATTATAATTAATTATAACTAATATGAATAAAACCGACAGAAAATAGGTGTGTTGGTAATGTCTAGTAAGAAGTAGTTCTCATGCAAAACGTTATTAAACCAAGTGCGCATGAACGCAGTACGTTGTCCGTTTGTTGTAATTTACTAGACATCGTTGAGCTTTTTTCGCATGATGCAGGCGAAGAGCCGGAAAATAGGTGTGTTGGTAATGTCTAGTAAGAAGTAGTTCTCATGCAAAACGTTATTAAACCAAGTGCGCATGAACGCAGTACGTTGTCCGTTTGTTGTAATTTACTAGACATCGTTGAGCTTTGTTCGCATGATGCAGGCGAAGAGCCGGAAAATAGGTGTGTTGGTAATGCCTAGTAAGAAGTAGTTCTCATGCAAAACGTTATTAAACCAAGTGCGCATGAACGCAGTACGTCGTCCGTTTGTTGTAATTTACTAGACATCGTTGAGCTTTTTTCGCATGATGCAGGCGAAGAGCCGGAAAATAGGTGTGTTGGTAATGCCTAGTAAGAAGTAGTTCTCATGCAAAACGTTATTAAACCAAGTGCGCATGAACGCAGTACGTTGTCCGTTTGTTGTAATTTACTAGACATCGTTGAGCTTTGTTCGCATGATGCAGGCGAAGAGCCGGAAAATAGGTGTGTTGGTAATGCCTAGTAAGAAGTAGTTCTCGTGCAAAACGTTATTAAACCAAGTGCGCATGAACGCAGTACGTTGTCCGTTTGTTGTAATTTACTAGACATCGTTGAGCTTTGTTCGCATGATGCAGGCGAAGAGCCGGAAAATAGGTGTGTTGGTAATGCCTAGTAAGAAGTAGTTCTCATGAAAAATGTTATTAAATCAAGTGCGCATGAACGCAGTACGTTGTCCGTTTGTTGTAATTTACTAGACATCGTTGAGCTTTGTTCGCATGATGCAGGCGAATAGCCGGACAGTAGAACTTTAGCAGAAAAGTGGAAAGGTACCATGAATATACAATACTTACAGCATAGCTTTTTACGATGTCCAGTAACGCTACGATAAGTTTACGTTTAATTTTATAACAATATTTAAATGGAACAGATGAGGTAAAGAAACGTGAATGGAACCAAGTCAATAAACAAAAGGGGGGGGGGGGGACAAGGAATTTTCAGTGAATTTTGGCAAAACAATATAAAAAAAAGGGCAAACATGTGATGTTGCGAATTTTCGGAAGTCAGCGAAGGTTTCAGAAATAGACTACTGCGAAAAGGACAGGGGGGAGAGAGAGAATTTGTGTGAAAGTCATGTTCAGGGAAACAAACGTGGAACCACTGAAACAGCTTAGCAAAGCATTACATTAGGTGACAAAGAAAGATAAAGTGCGGGGAATTACAGAGAAACAAGAGAAGAGCTAGGTGGCAGAAAGAAATAAGGCCAGTCGGAGACAAGAAAATAAAAGATACAGACGTCCAATGAAGTGAGGGGGGGGGGGGGGAAGCAGACGTCATGTGAGTTTGGAAAGCTGGAGGCGAAGAGAAAAACCTGCTGGACACCAATAAAACTGGCGCCTGTGCTCTTTACAAGGTCGGTGACGTCACAGAAACATCCACACACATGCACACACGTGTATATATATGTGTGTGTGTGTGTATATATATATATATATATATATATATATATATACACACACACACACACACACACATATATATATATACACACACACACACACACGCATACTTTTCGTATTTCTTTCCTCTCTTCTCTACGTTTCTCTTCCATTGACGAGGACTTTGTAAGCATGCCGATCGATAGGACACAGGAAGGATGCGCATCGGGGAGAATTACGCACGGCTTGGCCTGGACCTAACCTGAGGAAATATCTAGGCGTCTGGCAACATTCAGGCAACTCGTCTGTGTCGCTGCTCGAAACACTGGTTACTACTGCGACAACACGACGACGTCGTGTTTCACCGCTTATTTCCTTTCGCGTTATGCTTGGTTCACAATTGAAAACATAACAGTGACCACAGAACATATGTTGTGTGTGAGAGACCCGTTGATCCACAACTGCGCCTAAGAGTTCGTGTGCACGAGAGTCCCAGAGATATTGCACGTGGAGTGGAGTGGAGAGATTTGGGCGGCTCTTAACATCGAGGTCTTAAGAGCCAATTGTGGTGAAACGAGGTGAGTATGGAGCATCGCCGGAATGCATGGGCGGGGGAAGCGGGAGATCCCCGGGAAAACCCGCTGACCAGCGGCATCGTCCGGCACGAAACCCATGTGTAAAAATCCGGGAGCGATCCTGCCCTTAATCGGACCCGTTTCCCCAAGGTGGGAGGAGAGTGGCCTAACCGCTACACTACCACAAGCCCTGTACACTAATGAAATTATTGTATTTTATTTCTTGTGCGGGCGCATGGGAAAAAAGGTGATCAGGGCAGAGTAAAAAAATTTCCAACGAAGTTGTTAATTTGAAATGATGTAACAGTTAAGCTACAGAAACGAAGAACTGTCGCGAGATGTAAAGTTAGATGAAAGAATAGGCCGCAGTTCACTATCAGAAAATTTCTCAAAATTATTCACATATTTACGAAGATTTCAAGGAAAAGCAAGAATGTTAAATATTTTTAATCACTGTAAATTTGCAACAAAATGTTGCAATCTGTTATGAAAATCCATTATTTGCCAAAACTGCCAACTGATGTCAGGCTCGTCGCAAAATTTCATTGGATAAAAATAATACGTAAGTATTCAATAGTGAATCAATTTCGCACATGAATTCTGGTCGTAAAAATGTTTTACTGTTATGTTCTATGGTATGTACTTATTTATTTTGATTGTGGGCCACACAATATTATATCTTACTCTGTATGCCGAACAAGGCAGTTAGGGGGCACCTTCTCGGTGGAAAATGTCCTATGTCCGGAAACAACATATATTGTATACTTTGTCGTTTATACAGGTAGATTGATATATACCTAACACATTTCTATATTTAATTATTTACAAACGAATTATGCGAACAATAATTTGTTATATCTCATCTTGAGTGTATCTTTGGGACATTATATCCTCTAAAGCAAATGTTGAAAATGTTCTGCCTCCTGCATAAGGCACAACTCAACACATGTCCCGTGTTACTGGCTGCTCGTTGAAGGACGCTGGCATCAATACCATTGATCCATGGGTAATGTTGTGCTTCGAATCGTCCTCTGTCTGGAGGAATATGGCGTAAACTCTCTCTTTTAAGTAACACCATAGGAATAAGTCCGGTGCTGTCAAATACTGCGATTTCGGGGTTGCTCAACAAACGTCATGGAAATCTGTCTGTAAACAGCAGTGTCTAAAGTCTGGTAGAAAAAATTGGCCCTACTATTCTCTGTGCGGAGAGTGCACACCACACCCCAACTTTGCGCACACCACACTGCATACTCAGGGATGAATTTCGAAAAGTACCTAATCATACCCAGCAATCTCATAATCCCTTTCTCATTCTTTCGTCGAGAGAAATAGACGGAAGGCGTTATCTTATAAGGATCCATTATCAACCCCCCGTCCCTGGCAATAAACCCAAAGAACTTAATCTGGGTTTTCGCCCAGGACCTCTTCTCTGGGTTAACCATAAAGCAGCTTGGAACATTTTCTCTAAAACTTGTTGGACATGCTCTAAATGCTCTTCGAAGTGTCAGAGTATACACAAATATCGTCCAGAAAAGAAACAAAGAACCTGAATTGGAAGTCCTCCAACAAAATATTCAATATCCTGAACAGACACTGACCTCCAAAATTTACACCAAACAGCATACCATTACATTCAAAATGGCCCTAAAGATTCAAGAACTCTGTGTACTTCTTGCTTCCTTCCTCAAGGACACATTGGTGAAAGGTAGAATTTCAATCGAAGACTGTGAAATAAGTTTCCTTTGAAAGGTACTGGAAAAGAATGCCGATGTTCGGTATTGGTAAAGAATCAACTTTAACCTTTTTATTCAACAGCCTTTAGTCCATAACCAGGCGAAACTTCGTAGGTTCCTTCTTGACTAAGAATGACGGAGAAGCATACGGGGATTAACTATGTCGAATTACTCCTTACCACTTCAGATCTGCAATGATGTTACAGAAAACCGCCAATTTAGGAGGTGCGCCCTGATATCGTGTACAATACACCAGCTGATCATCATCTGCTTAATCTCATATGGGAACATCTCACACCTGCCCAACCTTTCAGTTAACACATCAGCAAACTATACTATCAAGACCTCAAGCTACCCTCTCTGCTCTTTTGAAAGAACTTCCTCTTTAGTTTCCATCCTTATGCATGCTTTCCTCCTCCGCTCTGGCAGCTTCCCATTTAATTGTACAGGATGGGTGGCATCGAATCCAAAAACCAGTTTGTGCTCCCTACAGTATATTACTGCATGATATTCCTGAAGGAAGTTAAGTCCCAATACCATATTGATAATCAAATCTGGAATCACCCAAAGTTTTCTCGTCCAAGAGTATTTGCCTATCTTGAAGTGAAGCCCGGCACACATCTTGAAGTGACATCCCAGCCCATTTAGCACCTGAAGCACAATGCTGCTTTCCCTAACCAATTGCCGTTTTAACATATGTTTCTTTTAATAACTCGCTCAGAAATTTTGGTTAATGAAACATGAGGATGACTCAGTGTACACCTTTGCCTCAACCTTCTTTTCCCCAAATAGAAGCAGAACCCAAAGATTCTTGTCCCCATTTGCCTTAATTGTCGCTATCTGCCCCTCATCACCCTGTTTCCCTTATGTCTTACTTTTCTCCCCTTAGTGCAGCCTTTGGAAATATGCCCCACTTCACTGCAGTTAAAACATGTGCACCTCTCTATGACTGGAGCCTTACACCACAATGCATAATGTCCAGCGTTACCACAATAGTAGCAAACCACAGCACTTTTGCTATAAAACACTGGTCTGCACCACTTCTCCAACAGTCTCTGGCTTACTCAAATGCTGCTGTTCGCATTAGAACAAGGATGCAGTATACAACAAATGATAAACTTCAATGACCCATTGTCCAAGGTCTCTTAGCCCATGGCCAAGGTCTCAGGTCGCTGCTTAAAGTTACAAAATGGACGAAATGAGGGCACCATATTTTCTAACACAACAGCAATGAACTGACTGTCGGTAACCGATACCTCAAGAGCAGAAAGGTCTTGTACATACTCACTCATTTTCTCTTCCATCCTTTGGAACCTATAGATGTTCTGACTTTCGAAATCCTTATGTAAACTCGTCGGAGAAAGAACTAACCACAGCCTTACCTTTCCCTGGGCCCACGATTGCCCTTGCTCCAAACATTCCATGAAAATCTCCAGCGCCACTCTGGTATAATAATGCAAAAGGCCTTGAAAAATCTCGGTGCCCCTGTGGAGCAGAAGGCTCCTCTTTAACATGTTTACTGCATTGACAAAATTTTACACTGATTCATGATCATAATTTACCAATTTCGGCACTGTCTGCAAACTGCTCTTCATCAGATATGGCAAGATTCCTGCCACACCTGAGTCCATCAACATTACCCCTTTGGCATCCCACTCCGATACAGCGGTTTCCCTTTTCACCAGCATTACCAGTTTCTTATTCAACATATCCACATCCATCATCCATAAGTCACCCACACCGCAGCAGCCTACAGGTTAGTGACTAACTCAGAGTTTCTGAGCTTATAGACCCAAGAGACTGGAATGATTCTTGCATTCTTGCTTACAAGACAAATTTGCAAAAACAAAAGCTACACTGCTACCAAGACAATATCTACCATACAACAGCTAAGCCCACTCAGAAAATAACATAGTGTAGAGGCTTCTGAACCATCTCTGTTGTAGTGCGGTTCAGTTAGTTTATTTTTATTTTTTTCTAGAATGTAACTTTACTGTGTAAAAGTTGAGGGTCAAGTAAAACTCACCAAGAAACTTTACGACCCGTTTACTACTTATAGTTTCAGGAGTACAATCAAATGAACCAATACAGCAGGGATAAGAAGCTGCTGCATCTCTGTATGAATAAAGTAATGTACAAATTCGAAATTCAAGGAAAACCATATGTACAATACTATCACACAGAGCGGTTTCCCTGTGCTATTTGCTCGCCTTCCATAAAACTCTAAGCGTTTAGAGTGGCCATAACTAACTTTAACTCCACTGGTGGTACCACATAACCCAGCACTTATAATGTGTTTTAATAGCGCATGAACAACGACAATCCTAAATTATATATTCCTCTAAATTGAGACCCTGAACACATTCAGCTGAACCATATATATATATATATATATATATATATATATATATACTGTTCATCTGCTCGCATTACTTGGGCAGTTATCAGTGAAATCTGAAGTACGATTTTACCACATATAATTAATATTTAACACAAACCATGGCTAATATATGCGCAGTGGTAACCACCCCAAAACTATATACTATAAATAGTCACTTATTAGTATATATGCTGCATTATATATATATATATATATATATATATATATATATATATATATATATATATATATATATATATATATATATATATATATAACAAAGTTACTCTAAAATGCAGCATAATACAAATAGTCGTTTGACTGGAGCAACAAACAGTCCCATTTCACGCAGCTATTCTAAACCACGATCATCTTAAACGATCTTGCTTTCATCCACAAGTCCGATTGAAAATCCATGTACTGATATTTTCGATTTACGAACTCCAGGGCACTTCTGTTTGCGCCACTCATTAGGCAACTCAGTTTGGATATTAACTTCAACAACCATTACGCTATGCCTACAGCTACAGTTGTGATACTACAGTTCTTTGAGAAAACCCGTCTTAGCCACAAAGGTGTTCATGGGACTCGTCGGACGGCGCAATCCGAACGGCCACAGCAGCTGGTCGTGACGTCACCCATCTCTGTCCGCTGCAGACGTCGTACTCCAAGCAGCATATTTCTCACTAGGAAAAGTCGTTACACCTTTTACTCCACAAATTCTCGCACCGAGTCTACCCATAAGCGCGACGGTACAGGGCGCGAGTCTTGTTCACTGGGTAACGGTCTTACAAGCCCACATTTATATGGCAGCCCACGTATTTGGTCTTCAAAACCAGAATCATGTACTCGTACATCGCGACAGAACCGCTTCTTCACAGCCGCACATCCGAGTTTATCCAGACAGTACGAAACAAGTTAATCTGGCGGCTTGACGGGCCTGTGTATCAAATCAGCAACCACGAACTTCAAATGGGGAACCAATGCTAAACGAAATTCTTTCTCACTGCGCCAATTTTAAAGATAACTATTTCAAACAAAAAGTATTCTACGTGAAATTTCTTAAGGAATGATGCTACGTTAACATATTTTGCAAAATTTTTGTTTAATATGTTTTTTTTTATAAAATGCAAATATCAAAATTTACATATAACAAAAAAAAAAACAACTAAATGTAGCAATATTCTCTGAGAAAAAAGAGTCAACGTGGTTTTTGTTTGAAATAATTATGTTTAAAACTGAAGCAATGAGAAGGAATTTCGTTTAACTTTGATTTCCCAATTGAAGTTCGCGACTACCGGCTTGGTAGCACTGCAGGCTCGTCCACACAGCACACGTCTCATCAGTTCGCGACTACCGGCTTGGTAGCACTGCAGGCTGGTCCACACAGCACACGTCTCATCAGTTCGCGACTACCGGCTTGGTAGCACTGCAGGCTCGTCCACACAGCACACGTCTCATCAGTTCGCGACTACCGGCTTGGTAGCACTGCAGGCTGGTCCACACAGCACACGTCTAATCAGTTCGCGACTACCGGCTTGGTAGCACTGCAGGCTGGTCCACACAGCACACGTCTCATCAGTTCGCACGACCACACACTTGGTCATCCCTGCCTGCATCAGCGGCTGCCAAACGTCGGTACCTCCCCGGCGGATTCACACACATCTGCACCATGCGCTGGATATCTCATGACTCGATTCGTGACAGATTGACAGGTCGGCAATGTTGCCAACCTCACTGTAAATGATTTTTCTATTACTTTATAAGAATTATGCTACTTTGAAAAAATATGCTACATTTAAGAAAATGACTTGCTGCATGTTAAGGTAAAATATATTGCTTTTATGATACATTAATACGAAAACAGAACACATATTTTAAGATAGTAGGTAACCTAGCTTAAGTATGACATTGAAATCACATTACCTAAAATAAGAACCTACTTTTCATTTACGTTTTATTTCATGATATTTTTAAATACACACATGTAAAATAATATTATAGCTTTTTTAAAATAATTTTTGATTGCTACACAATAGCTTCATCATCTGTATCAATATTGTCAGCAGGAATAGGTCCTGTTTCACAAGCACTGGTACTGGGATACAAAGATGTGTTTAAGCAATCATAGTAATCACAAATTGTGCTACATGTAGTATAGTTATGCTACAGTTGGCAACATTGCATCAGCGCACTCTGTGGCATCATCGCTGGTCAGGCAAAGATTATCGCCTGCTAAGACACAATATCACCTTATGCCGACCCATCGCGCGCACTATGCCATTCGCAGCTCTCGACGCGTGCACACAGGTAACTATTATAATTATATTACACATGCACGACACAATGTTAGGCTTTCCATTTAGTGACATTTCACTATCAATAAATCAAGGAGCCTCGAACACGACGTCGATAATTAAAAAGGCGATTACAACCGACATTCGGTTTCGAAGAACGCATTTTTGACAAGAGTCACTACACCGTTAATAGGGCACAGAAAAATGATATCCTTGCATTAATGCAACTGCTAAAACAAAAACAGTTTTGAAGCAAATTGCATTAGTGTAGGTTTCGTAGCGCTCCTAAGATGCTGGAATGACTTCTAGGGTAGAGCAGGAAATTTCGCAATGTAGTACTCATTCCAAGACACTGTTTCCGCTAGTCTGTCCAAGGGGATAGTAAGGGTCGTGTAATGGCTTCTTATCTTAACAGTTATCGCTACTGGCCGAGATAGCGGATTTAGAGTAAGTTCTGAGAAAATCAGTCGAGCCTTTACAAGAACGGGTAATGTTGTGAGGGCAATGATTAACGAAACAATGACACAAAAATTTCTTCTATAAGTTCCTACATTATTATTACCGTACAGTTTTTTTCGAAAGTTTATTTGGAAATATTATCTTTTAATTTTTTTCTTTATGAATAGATAAGCGATTATTACGCTCAGCACAAAGGGAACTAACTATACTCAGTAATAAAAACATTTGTTTGCGGTCTTTGTTTTGTTACAGAGAAACTATAAGGAAATGGTTAGTGGAAACCATAGAAATTATTACTAAAAAGGTTTTTCAATAAATAAATTATTCTTGGGGTACTGTTACTCACTTCAGCATTACATTTCAACGTCGAAAGATAACCAAATAATTTTAAAATTCATAGGTGAATCAATGCGTGATAAGTTAATTTCGCGATCTACCAATGCATTTTTTTTACAATGATCCATTGCTTACCGAATATGTGATTCAAACATACTCGGGCGTCTGAGCGTGAAGTAAAGTGAAGATATTTGGGCGGCTAGTAACATCGAGGTCTTGTGAGCCGATGAGGATGAAGCAAGGTGGGTATGGTGTAACGGCGGAATGACGGGGCAGGGGAAACTGGAGATCCCCGAGAAAACCCGCCTACCAGCTAAATCGTCGGGCACGATTACCACGTGCAAAAATCCCGGACTGACACCGCCGGAAATCGAATATGGATGGCCTTGATGGTTGGGGGGGGGGGGTGCTTAGCCACTGTGCCAATGCGGCCCCTGAACGCCAGGAAAGAAATTAGGTGCTCCGCCTTCAAGTTGAAACAAAAAACCCCCAAGTTGAATATCTAGAGGATCAACGTCTTCTAGGAGCCCAGGCAGTTTAAATATTGAAAACTCTCTGTGAAATATTACAATTAAATTGAAATTTAATGGTATCATTATTATTCTCAGTCACAACAAATTGTACAGAATGTTGCTTAAAAAGGTAATTGAAAATTATTGATGTATTATGTTAAAGCTATTTATACGTTTATGTGTATTGTTACATGCTAATGCCTGAGGGGCGTATCTGGATTCGATAGGGATGACCGTCTTAATAAAATTAAAAATTAAATAACTAAATTTCATTTCTAATTTATTCACTATACTATCATCTACAGCATTAAATTGCTATCTCCACTTCCACTATTTTTGTTTAAAAGTGAGCACAATATTTAATGTCTATTTCCACTCTAATTGACGTCTTTCTTAATAGTCTCTGTTTTGTTACAGCCAATTAACTCATAGCCATTATCAGCACATGTTCAGTATATCTATTGTCATCATTTATTATAACTTCCAATCACGCATCTGGTCCAACAGTCCAGCCTGCCAGCCGTACACTTCACTGCTGAATACCCGCAGTTGCAGACTTCCTGTTAGCTGATCGCCGCTTGTTCTTCTATCGCTCGGAACTCGGCCACTCATTCATTAACTCCAACTCAGAAAATTCCCGGCCCGGAGGCCTGCCGCAATATTTATAGCGTCGTGCCTACACTGTTTAACAAAATCCCTTCATTTTACGGGGAAATGGCGCTGGTGAAAATGTATCCAGAAGTGTCCTTAAACTCTCCGTAAAATTACAAAACAAATTGATTTTTCAGAAACGGACTCTCCGTAGAGTTCACGAAACCTCCAAGTTAGTTTTCTTTACTTTCCATTTAAAATAAAAAGAGATAATGAAAATGTCTTTAATTTTCGTTATGTGGGTGTTCTACCATGTGTAAAAAAATGATATTAAAAATGTTAAAATATTATATTCTTAAGCGAGGTTTGAACCCGAGTCAAGAAATTACCAGTCCACGTTCAAGTACATCTCTCACTTGAAAGTTGTGGTATAACTTTTATATTTATATTCAAAAGACAAAAACAAAAATCCAGTTTCTATTAAATTTAGTGTATTTTTAGTGTTGCCAAATGTTACAGACGCCTGGCGCTGATAACGTAGTACAAAGTACCGTAGTTTCCAATCAAAAAGATTCAAATAACGAATTCGTGTCGAGTGTTATAGTGTTCTTAACATTAGCACAAACTGTGCCTCCAAAACTGTTTTACCTGAAATATTATATTTCTTTTGCGAGTAGATCATATTAAAGCAGTTGCTCCATTGTCATCGTAACAAATGAACATTCCCTTCATTGTGTGAGACTACGCATACGTTAATTCTGAAAATTAAATTTAGTTAGATAGAGCTTCTTAGTCTAACATATGACTACATGAATGTCACCTACATGTTCAGTTACAGTAAGCCTTTGTAGCTCTGATCGCTGCCAGATAGACTGTTTAAGCTGTTTTTTTGGCTACCGTAGAACCTATATCTGACGAACGTAACACAGCGGGCTATGATGAAATGCAAATCTCCCTTATCATTGGAAATATCACATATCGGTCAGAAGTCCTCCCTGTTTTATTTACGATCCAATCACGTTACGCGCAGCCAAAATCCTGCCCCCACCCCATACTTTCCCTTGACTTCGCATTTACCAAAATACAAAAATGACAGCTGGTGCTGGACAAGGCAGTTTTTTTTTATCTCGTAGAAAAATAACGGCAGAATAATATTTCGGATCCAGATATGACACCGGCAAAAACGAAAATAAAAAACGGATCTGAAATTTGCCTTACATGTGGTCACAATTAAAGATGCATTTCGAAATGAAATCAGTTTAAAACAGCGCAACTACTATGCGCAGAATAAATTGCACTTGGTTTCAAATTAGACTTGCAGAGTGACAAAGTATTGATGAAAAAGGAGAGTAAGGCAATTAGGTTTTTTTACTTCTCTGATACCAAGAATGATAATTGCCTATTTAATTGTTAAATCTGCAACTACCGTTATAAAATGCAAACATAATATTACAAAAACTATTTATTTATATAATTCTCGTGTACAGTGGCCCATCTAAACAGCAGAATATTTGCTAACCGGCCATAAAAGTATAAAAAGTATTTCCTATAGATAATCGTATCTTGTACTGGAATTCGCTCTAAATTTAGTTTAATGTCAATTTAAATGACATGGTTATAAATTTAGGTCGAATCGGTAAAAATTCAATTTGTGTCGACGAAGGTGAAAATACGAACCATTGAAAACAGAAAATTAATTAGTGAGATTAAACATGAATAAATGGAAATATTGGCACAGTCTACTAATGTTCTATATTTGTTCATGTTTCTTGAAAATACAAAACTTAAGTTTAAATCTCGTTCATCAATAGTAATTTAACATATTACCAAATAAATCCAGAATCCATTAATGCGTTAAGAACTTCATTTCTTCTACCCAAGAAAGCCAACCCAATGTATAACATCTAATCTAATGAATACTCAGAAATGTAGCTCTAAATTTCAGAGTCGCTGTTAATTTCGAAGTTAAAGTTTAATTTCAAAGATTCAGTAATATCGTACAGTACACACGTACACTGGAGAAACAGTTAGTAGTTACTTTTAAGTTAATTATATGTCCATCATGAGTCCCAACGTTAGTGAGCCTAGTCAGTTTTCAGACACTTCATATTTGCAATTTGCAGATATTGCATTTTACTAACTACAAGATGCAGAATATTATATCTATCTGAATATAACTTTCACCACTATTCAACTAAAGTGAGTATATTTATAAGCATGCTTTTAGTAATGAACTTAAGTGGGCATATTAACATATATATATGCCATTATATAATATTTTTCAGAGATTTAAAAAACTTTGCAATTGGTGCTATACTCTAGGAATTTTTTCACCTTACTATTGTATAGACGTCTTATGATCATCAAACAAAGGAAGCAAGTTGACAAGTAATTCACTTGATTGGAAGTACATGAGATAAGTTATTTATGTCCCACTTTACATAGTAGCTGCCCGTACTAATGCTAACACAATTTCCACAACCATCTTATCACAAATTATATATTCCATGCATTTTATTGTAAATTGTATATAATGAGTGTTTGTTTTTCATGCGAATGGTTAACATTTATAGACCATCCATGACTTCGCCTTGGATCATGAGTTACGCCTCCCATAAGCTCAGTAATAAACGTGCGTTTCATACATCGCTACAAAATCCGAAGTGTGCATCTGTCACAGTTTAAATTTGACTGTAAATAGCCGTTATTAAAATTGTCTGAGACGTGTTAAGAGAAAGAGTTTCAACGTCATCTCAAAGACGGAACTAAGTCGATAATCCGGAAGTGAACCCGATTTACTCATCAAATAACGTCGCACAATTAAAAGCGTCATTATTTGCTGGGTGCTTATTCCTGCCATACTATTAAATAAATGGCAAGCCTTATTTATCAATAACTAAAATAAAATATTAATAAATGTATCAAAAGCTTGGGTCAATAAAATCTAATTTCATGTTAACGCCAAGGACTGTTCAAATCCTTATATATGATGCTGCGGTATTTCTGGCAAATAAAAAAGATCTTTAATAATATACCTTTAAATAAAGGTTTTATAATAACATATAAACATACCAGTTTTACTTCATTTCTAACATCCAAATACAATTAATGACACAGTTTACAAAAAACAAACAAGTCATGTTTTATGATGTTAACTTCCTTTCAAAACGGCAGTTAAAATCATTTTCCTGCGAGTGTATGGAGAACGCCAAGTGTCACAGAATGGCTGAATAGACCATGACGAATGTTAAGTTGGCTAGAACTAACGGATACGTGTCTACACAAAACATATGAACTGCACTACATTGGCAAACTCGCACAGACAGTAAAAGAAATACATGCAGTAAAAACGCAGCCGTGATTCAGCGGTTTGTTACTGAAAGTTATTTGCTGAAGCCGCTTCATCCACGGTTGTAGCTGAGCACACAGTAACTAGAAAGAAGCTACCTGCGCGTATTGCAGAGGCTAAACACGGGGCAGGACTCGGTAGTCTGGGGAACGAGTGGAGTGGGGAGATTTGGGAGGCTCTTACACTTTCTTTCATATAACTTCAATAAAATTTGGCAGGCGTTGTGACCAACCTACACAGCATGTAAACAGTAAAGTACTGTGTCACGTGATGGTCGTTGCAGGATGCCTGTTATTATGTTGGCACTCTTGGCGATGATTGTAAAAGAAGATAGTAATCCGAATTAAGAATTATAATGCGGAAAATTAATGATGATTACAACATAGACTCATACGCAATTTCTCTGAGTTATAGAGCAAGGACTTAAAAAATATCCGGATCGTCCGACACGATTCCCAGATGCGAAAATCCGGAATCTACTCGGTTCGCTTATTTGGGAGACGAGTAGTCTAACCACTTCACTGCGGCCTTCTGGGGAACGATATACACTAATTCTCGTCACGTGTAAAAGGAGTAAACTAATTTTCTGATAAAGGAAATTCAACAGTTATTAACAACGTAACCAGGACAATGCTCGAAGGACTACACGTAGATTACAGAAGACGTATCAACCGAGTGACGTACAGTCATTCGAGGATCCTTTACCTATGTACAGACTATTCCGCAAACTTACTGCAGATACTTCCGTGATTGAAACTTTTATTTTAAGAAGTTTATCTTCAGCTCATTGCAGGTTAGCTAAACAACTTCGTGGTCAGACTTTGGAAAAAAGAAATCACTGCCACAGAATGCGTACGTTTATCGTTACCTCTGAGTGATATTCACAGTAATGATGTTAGTAGTCTGAGTAAACGTTTATCGTTACCTCTGAGTGATATTCACAGTAATGATGTTAGTAGTCTGAGTAAACGTTTATCGTTACCTCTGAGTGATATTCACAGTAATGATGTTAGTAGTCTGAGTAAAAGAATGACGCTTTCATTGCTCATAATCAAAGTACAATTTCTATCGGTTCCTTTTATTTTGCAGATATACGATTAATTACTCGCCATGAGTTAAAATGTCACTGTTTGTGATAAATTTACTACAGACACATGAAGCGATTAACTCCACTTTTTCTAAACCAACCTTTGAACATTTTTATTGTCCTTAACTGCAGATATTACACTGTGAACATTTAAAAGTTGGCGGCAATGGGAAAAAAAAAAAAAAAAAAAAGCAGTTCCAATATAAACGTCGTGTTGAAAGCACGATGTTTTAAATCGAGGATTCTGAGTTTGTTAAAATTATTTTGTGTTTTATGCATGCAAATGTAATTATTTGGGAATTTGCTACCTACCTGCGCATAGCAGAAAATTAAATCTTAAGCAGAGTTTAAAGTGTGCTCAATTACTCGCGAAAAGCCTGTAAAGTAGCGGAATGATACACATTAGGAGTGAAAGAAGCATTGGCAAGGTATTTGAATTCTGGTAAATATAATATGCAGCAATATTTGATATAGTCAATAGCTTTAGATTAAAAAACGCAAATTTTTTCTAAAATAATTGTTTTGAAAATATAAAATAATATTATCTATAACTATATGATATAAAAGTTTTCTACCTTGAAAAATATGCCTTTTAAAATGGATTTTCTAGCATGTACTTATTTTAAAACGAAATTTGGTTACGTTACGTCTTTTTTCATTTTATTGCAGAACACTGCATAACTAAATTTGATAAATTACAATACAATTATTTTTTCATGTGTACTAATTGTGTGGGTTTTGTACATTAATAACACTAAAACAATCAATAATTTTTATTCAACAAATATACACAGTATCAACTATTGCTGTACCTATGAGATGGTTTCGTTAATTCAAATATCTAGTCAATAGAATGTTATTGTATTTTTTTTTTTTTTTTTTTTTTAAGTGTTGTGTAGCCGTAATTTAATTTCAAACGGACTGTGGAGTCTTAGAGCTTTCTGTACCAATCAGAAAGTAATATAACTTAGACCTCCTCCGCAACAAAATGAATGTTAAGGGGCCCGTCTACCTGGCTATTAACTGCGTTGCACCCTGCCACAGACTTTCCGTTAGTACAATTATATGGTTGGCGCTTGATATCCCACAGCTTCACCTATTACGGTGAGAACATTACACGCCAGTTAAGAGTTGAGCTGAGAGATTTGGGCCGGTCTTAAAAACGAGGCCTTTAGAGCTTATGAAGGGGAAATGAGGTAAGAAGGGAGAAGCGCCAGAATGCAAGTGCGGCGGGAAACGGGAGATCCCCGATAAAACCCACCGACCAATTGCATCGTCCCCCATGATATAGACTGTTCACGATCAAATAAGCACTTTTGAAAGCACTGCTTAAGATCTACTTGTATGCACGTTGTGTATTCTTCCACTTTATGTAAAATTAACATTGTCATGGGCCTCATCACTTTATCCATGCGTTGGTCAAGTAACACTGTAGAGTTATTAGAAAAGCAAATATTTTACAAATCTGCAATTTTTTACACTTCCATAAATTTAAAACACAGAAAGCGAAAGAAATAATTTAAATTATTCTCAAATGATTACCTAACACTTTTTATTTGACGTTAAGATTTGGAACTACTTTCCATCTATAGTTACCAACTTTACCGGGCGCATGTCACTCGGTGCGCCCGTTAAAATATAGGCCTATGCAGGCAGGGTCAGTGATTTTTTTAGGTTGATTTCAAAAGTGCTCAGTTTATCGTGAACAGCCATTACCTATTTGTCAGTTAAGAGCCTTGCGATTTAGCGGCGTTGGATCACTTGACGTGCATGGCAATTTCACCCTTATAGCTCAAACGCGGGATATAGTTCCAGGCGGGCCTACCGCAACAGTCAGTCGCTCGTTAATCCGAGACGAAAGAATAAGCGTGAATCCAGCGTCGTGAGGAGTCCAGGCGATGCACGAACATCGATCCAACCTCAGCTGGGGACCGAGCCTGACGCGAGGCGGGCCACCACTTTGGACACCCCTGTTGCTTGTCGCCTCCCTTCTCCTACCCACCCGGCCCATTTCTTTCGGTAGCTTTGTAGCTCGCGGGGTCGCCAATATCCGGAGCATTAGCGACTCCCGGGGCGTCTCCGAGCCACAGGCGTCGCTCCTAGGTACGGGATGCTGTGCTGGACCACTGACATGCACTCGCAACACCCGTACTTTACCGTTATTATGCAACGTCTAGCTGAAATCACCGACAAACTCCGGATTGTGATTCCTGACGAAAAAATATATGTATTATTGTCCCATAAAGTGATTATCAAGGGAGATATGGGCCCAAAAAAAAAAAAAACAATTCAAGCAAAATGAATGTTTTTATATCCTCTGTTCCTTCCTTGCCGACATAACTATATAATGAAGCATGTCCAAAGTAATTTTTCCATTTTATCTCAATTGTGGCTAGTTCAACAAGTAGTTCCGTAGTGTGTTTTCTCAGGGTTTCCCGTTTCCCTCCTTACCGTATTCATTCTTCGCGCTGGACGGAGTTAGAGGTATCTTACTTCGGGCATAGCAGCTGGCTACAACCAGGACGAATATCCTGTCATCCACGCCGACCATGCTTGAAGAAAGAACTCGCATATTTGCGTAAGAAGTATGTATGTTTGTATAGGTCTATATGCATGTATCTGTGCATATATATAAAATGTGCGCAGATAATTAAATGTATAAAAGTATGTATACACGTATTTATCTTTGCATGTAAATGGGTAAGTACGTATGTACATATTAAAATGAATGTAAATCGTGATCGTGAATCATAATATGCATATAAATATGTATATTTCCATGTATAGAAGTATGAATGCGTGTACAATTATGTATCAATTAAAATGTGTATTGGAATTATGTACGTAATTAAGTATGTGTGTACGTATGTTTCCTATATATGGCACTTGATATTAATCAAGTATGTTATACACACGGAAGCTCCGTACTGTAGTGCAAGCAGAAACACTTACATAAATGCAAGCATAGTTGAACCGGACGGGATTCGCGTCTGTAACGACCAGAATGTGGTGAAGACATATTATTAGATAACGCTGTACTAATTACAATCATCCACGACGCAGAACACTTCCATTAATGTAGCATATCTTGTTTCGAGTTTTTTAATTTAGAACTTCGTATCCACCAATAGCTTTAGAAATCTGCTCTCCGGGTATACTAGCGGTCAACTGAAGATTTCTAAATGATCTTCTAAGACTAAACTTTTCTGTCAGCTTCGTAATAAGGGTACTTCATGTACATTAAATAAAAATAGCAATGAACATAATATCTTAGTTCATATGTCGCTCAGGTGAAAAAGCGAAATTTCGGGGAAAATTTATATGCTATTAATATGCCAATTACTACTCCTTTATACACGCAGCAAACAATAACGATTTGAAAAAATGTAGCTTCCACATATTTTACCATAACTCTTTTTATATGTTGTTAAAACATCTTACAACTTATTCTTCACAGAATATTACAAAATAACGTCGACAAAATGCAGTAATGACAACGAACTGAACATTTTACGAAAGAAGCAGCTATCCCCGCAAGGTTGGTGGACTATCCACGCAAGGTTGATGGACTATATACGCAAGGTTGGTGGACTATCCACGCAAGGTTGGTGGACTATCCACGCAAGGTTAATGGACAATCCACGCAAGGTTGATGGACAATCCACGCAAGGTTGATGGACTATCCACGCAAGGTTGATGGACTATCTACGCAAGGTTGATGCACTATCCACGCAAGGTTGATGGACTATCTACGCAAGGTTGATGGATTATCTACGCAAGGTTGATGAACAATCCACGCAAGGTTGGTGGACTATCTACGCAAGGTTGGTGGACTATCCACGCAAGGTTGATGGACTATCTACGCAAGGTTGGTGAACCATATACGCAAGGTTGCTGGACTATCTACGCAAGGTTGATGGACTATCCAAGCAAGGTTGATGGACTACATACGCAAGGTTGATGGACTATCCATGCAAGGTTGCTGGACTATCTACGCAAGGTTGATGGACTATCTACACAAGGTTGCTGGACTATCTACACAAGGTTCGTGGACTATCTACGAAAGGTTGGTGGACTATCTACGCAAGGTTGATGGACTATCCACCCAAGGTTGGTGGACTATCAACATATGGTTGGTGGACTATCTACGCAGGGTTGGTAGACTATCCACGCAAGGGTGGTGGACTATCTACACCTTGGTCCACCTTCCACGACATGTGTTGTGAGTGATGTGTTGCATTCACACTGCTAACAGCAGAAGACAACATGTATCACTACACATATACGGAACTGACTGGTGTGCTGCTTGCTTATGGATAAACGTGATTGAAATGACAGAGCTATTTATGCGGAAAGTTTTGTGAGTATGCGCCGAACTGTGCAACGCCGATGCAATTCTTTGTAATGAAGTAGGAGGTCGACAATTTGAACTCTTTTTGTAGTCCATGACGCTATGCTCTTGTGTTGTTGGAGGGTGTCTCTTATTGTTTACAATTTTGCTGAACGCACCCCCTATTTACTAAGCAGTATAATAATTTGTCGCGCCATAGCAGACAAACCACGCATTTCCGTAAACGTATACCCTCTCGTAAAATCTTCAGTTCGTTGTCCTTATCAGATATTTCTAGCTGTCGCTGTTTTTTTCAACATCATGTATTGCTGCTTACTTTAGTGAGCGATGCCATTAATTATGCCTGTTAAAGTACACTAAGTGATTAGCGAGCAGTTAACATTATTGTAAAAATCAGAAATTATGTAGTTTTGAATAATTGCCAGGAAGTTCCAGAACAATACTTCTGCCAACTGTTGGTACTTGATAAATGCAGTCGAGTGAAGAATTTGCTGCTTCACCTAAACTAATAACTATCATCAAATAATATTCTAAAAATCATTAAATATTAATTGCATTTCATGCACAAATGAGTGATTAGAATTTAGTAATATAAGAGAAAATTAAAACTTTATACTAAAGAAGTGTGCTGGAGATGAGAAACCACTTGATAAAAGTACCTGACATTGTACATAGCCAGGGTCAAAACCGCGACATACGAATGACAGCCATGCTAAAGACAAGAAACAAATATTTAAAAAAAATTTAAAAGGACACATTCTAAACATTCGAGTTGCGAGCTTTACAACGAATTTGTCGACAAATGCATAAGACTTGCATTCACCAAGTGGCCCGCGGTGGTGTAGTAGACAGACTACATACTCGCCTCCCACCACGGCGAACCGGGTTCGATTCCCGGCGGGGTCACCCACGTAACAAGGAGGTCTTGAGAGCCGAGGAGGGTGTGACAAGGTGAGTCTGGAGCAGCACCGGAGTGAAAGGGCTGGACAAACGGGAGATCCCCGAGAAAACCCGACGACCAGCGACGTCGTACGTCACGATTCCCACGTACGAAATATACGGGAGACCCTCGCCGGGAATCGAACCCATTTCGCCTTGGTGTGAGGTGAGTAGTCTAACTACTACACCACCGCGGGACTTACTAAGTGTTAAGGGGATTATTTACGGGAACATCATCTGTGAAATCGTCCTTTCCGCGCAAACGCGTATCTCGGTAAATAATAGTAATCGAAATGCGACATTTCGACAGAAAGGATTAAAAAACTACTGTCTATACCCCTATCGTTTCTTTGTTGTCATATCTAGTGTATTCCTGGAGAAAAAAATTAGTGAAAGTGGTTGAATATAGCATTTTTAAAGCTTACCTATGCAGTTTCCTTAAGCGGCAAGAGAAAAGTACAACGATATGGACGTAGTTTCATCTGTGGTCTTCCATCGCGTGTAACAAAACTCCACTGTTACAGATCTAATTTGCACAGTACAGCGTTACGGCGGAAATACTGCACGCCTTGCGCTTAGGAGCGATGAGGCACTAGGCGTGCGTGTTAGTGTCGCCCGTATCTCTCCCTCGCTTCTTGACCTTGGACGCTCAGCTACATAATACTATTAAGAAACTGTAGGGAAGAGCCAACTAAAGGCAGTCAACTGTCAGCTACATCCCGCAGGACCCTTGCTGTGCGGAGAGTCATGGGAGGCGCAACGGGAGACGGGATGATGGACCACAGGTCTGCTGGAGGGGGAGAGGGAGGACTCATTACCGGCAGGAGTTCTGCACCGGGTCGCCGGCAACATTAGTCTCAAGTGAATAACTGCTAACAAGCTCCAATATAAAGAAGATGTGCCATTGAGCCACACAGGGAGAGCGCTTCTACTGCGGTCTAAGAACACGCGGCGCACGTGAATTAACTCTAACTACTTAAGAAACCTCTCTAGAAAAAAACGTTCAACGCTCAGGATTTGTATTGTAAAGGGCTTTTTAACGACCCCCGGTTTTATGCTTGAAAGTTTAACAGGGGACGGCTTACAGACTAATTTATAACCTAACTTAGTGTAACACCCATGCCTTACCCTGGATTCGAACCCAGAGCCTCCCACACCCCTGATCGGTGGCGCACCAATCGAGTGCGTCACGGGAGGTCGGCACCCCTCAAGATCAATTCCAGTTAAGACACGCCAGCAGGCGAACTCAGTGGCTCCTCAGCGGCGGCTTGCAATTATACATTTTTGGAACTTGTATTAAAGTGTGTTTGAAGATAATATTACGTAGCGTGAGAACGAACCTTCCGAACTGGCGTAAGAATATTTTTTATGTGTTGTCCAGAGATTTTTGCAACGCGGCGTGAATTAATGGATTGTAATTTAAAAATAAATCTGTTGCCACCAAAAGTCTGAACTTTAAAAGTTCTTTCGTGCGTCACTGAAACGGTCCTTTACCGCTGTTTGGTGTATTTTACCAGTAATTTATTTATCAGCTCACACAATATCGTGGACGGGGCATGGCTCAGATGGGTGTTTAATGTTGAGCACGTTTAACTTCATCCAGGGGCGCGGTTGGGGATTGTTGTGTTGTTTGGATGATGGGGTGAGGCACATTTTGTTACACCCCCACCCCCTTCGGGGATTGGAAGGAATCTCAAAATACTGGCCAGCATACGGCTGCCCGCCACACGCCCGCGCCCCGCGCCCCTCGCCATCCGACGTCACGCGGAACACGCCAGGGCGACACCCGGCGGCTGCTATTTACTTTAAGGCGGTGGGATAAGGAACTACAAATGCCATAATTGACTCACAGCCTATATAACAAACGTTACCTAGCAATAGCACTCACTAAATGATAATTATCACACAGTGAATATTTGTGACTAGGGTTAAATGTTAGATGAAATAATTACAGCATACGTAAGTAAATGATTTAATGATAGGAATAAATGTATGACTGGCCATAATACAATTATTAACATACATACGAAAAGTTACCAGCATGGTAATCCCAACCACCATAGAAATTAGACTAAAAATATAAACTGAAAATACTAAAAAAACTGTGGCGATTCCCAAATCGCCACAATCACCCCCCTTTTCAGAAAAAGGGGGTGCAATATCTTTTGAACCAGCTGTGACGATTCCCAATTCGTCACACAGCCTTAAGGAAACATTGCGACGCGATGAGAAATAGCATAAACGACCTTCGCGGGTGTTCTGATCGCTCAGAATTTTAAGCAGAGACTATGGGCATTTAATACAGCAACCTGTTCAGAAAATATACAGCATTTTCGTGTCAGTTTAAAACACTGTTCGACAACATAAACTTATTCAATTGTTTGAAAAATCATGAACGTACACCATTTCAGACACTTCGCTGTAGTCTCAGAAAACCTGCTGCTAGGTGAAGTAAATTAAAAGTCAACCTGTAGGTATCTCTAGTAGTGTGTGCCTGAAGACGGGGACATATAGCAGGGTTTGAAATGTAATAAAATGTGGCCCCAGCTGTATTGTTGTGCTAAGTTTTTTTTTTTTTTTTTTTTTTTTTTTAATATTCTGTAGGTTTTGATATGTAGATTCCAAATATGTTATGTGCCATTTTTATTACTCATTTTTAGGTGATTTTCAGTATAGCAACCAAGATGGCTGCCCTTCACCGACTTCCTTAATATTCGTGGCACACTATTGACCAGTATATCAAATTATGTGTTTTTGGGGTCAAGAAATACGAATTTACAATCAAAGCAGGTGTACAATGACCTCCTTCAAGTGTTTTAAGTGATGGGATGCAAATAAAGCACAAGAAATATGATGTACATTATATATAGCGTTTTTACTAATCAGTTATACAAAAACAGAAGTTTTAATGAAATACAAATAATTCAATATATTGAACAGAATTATTAAAAACAGTATTTGTATGTATATAAGTTACATATCTCCTTCTGAATCACTATTGTCGCTGTGCTGATATTGATAGTCCTTTTCATTGTTACAGTCAGAGCATTTGCAAAGGGCAGTGCAAACCAGGGAATTCTTTAAGCAAGAATATTGGCCAACTGCACATGTTTTCTTACCTCCAAATTTGATAAATTCAATAAATCCTTTGGGCGCAGGTATCTCCAGACATTTGACTGGAGAAATTGTTTCTTCGCCATTTATTTCCCACCCATTACCAACAAGTGTGGGTATTGTTGGACGAGGGTTTTTGTAGACATTTCCGATGGTGCAAATTAAGTTGGATCGTAGAATATATGCTTCAGTGCTCCAAGGGTTGGTGGTAACTTCTCCCCCTCAAATATTTTACTTCTGAAAAGATGCCATCTTAACTCTGGTATGGTTGAAAAATTACTATCTTTGGAATAAGCCAAGTTGGTGAGTTTTTCAAACAAAGATAAATTAGATAATGGATCAATATTAGTTTCTCTAAGTTGTTGAAAAGCTGTTATAATGTCATTATCACACTGAAGATTGAGGTACACTTTTATCAACTTCTCTTTTGAAATGCCTACACATTTTCCTCCACAGTCTCCACCAGTAGATCTCTGGTTTTATGAACACCTATTGCACGAAACCTTTCATTAATATTAATTTTTCTGTGTTTGCTGCCTCGATCCGTAACAAAACGAATTTAATTGTATACTAGGTGACTTGAAACTAAGTCAATCAGCAATATGAAAATGTCAGTATCATGGGAAAACACATCGATCTCTTATTTGTCGTGATGCTTTACTACAACAAGTACATGAAGCGGTATAATGGTGTCTACTTCTTCGTGTGTATCGTCAGTTAAATCTGCATCGAAAACATTTGTGTGGTTACTGAATACTATTTTCTTCCCACTGCCAGCAAAAACTTGTAGTATTTTATTCATTAGATACTCTACCAATTGTGATTTCGTTTCATTGTGTGTAAGAAATTTCTTCAATGATACCAATGTTATATTAATACTATTTGTAATAGTAAATGAAAACATGTTCTGTCTGCCCCAATCTTTTCTTACGAGCTTGTTCCTTCAATGTATTTTCAAGGTATTGGTCAAATATTATTCTCCCCTCAGAGTATCCATTTGTCATTTTCATAATGGTGTCGGTGAAAACATTTGCAAAATCTTCACATGTTTTCACGGCTGGTATTTTTTTTATTGATTGTACAATTACCATTCCAACTATAATACACACTTCCTCTAACAAAGATTTAGTCGACAATTCTAATGATTCAGGTGTGGAAGAACATTTATATTTATCTATTTATGCAATAAATGAACTTTTATCAGATGGAATTTGAAGATATCCATCAGAAGAAAATAATGATCTTGGTATTACAGAGAACTCGTTGTTTCCTATTACTCCTTTTAGGTTTGTTTGTAGACATTTGAGGTCTGGACTCCATAACAATAAGAAAACGAACAGAAGTTGCCTATCTTCTTGTATTTTAACCAATTTATCACCAATCTTAAATACAGTCTTCTTGTTCCATGTACTTAATGTTTTTAATTAAATGTTCTTCATTGGACACCAAATTGACAATTGCACGGTTTCACATACTAGCCTATCTCTTACACATTCTTCAAATTGCAATTGGCCTCTTTGGTCACTGATTCAGAAAATCATCCTTTCTATATTCTGGAACCTTCATAGATGATGCAATATTCATTATGGGGTGTTACCTCGGAAGGGTTTCCCCCACAATGGCCTTGAATACTCTCTTTCACAACGGCTGCATTGTAAAAAATTCTTAGCGCCACAGATGTCTCAAGTTGATATTGATTCTTGGGCTGGTTTGAGACTTTGTTTGGACAGTACTTTTCAAAGAAACTTGAAACAATGTATTATATTTCTGGTGCACACAAGAAATACCTATCGAGAGCGTTTTCATTCTGAGTTAAACCAAAATGAGATCAGTGATCTTCAGTTCTTTGATTTTCTGCTCGGATAAAACACAACTAAGATCCAAATTGGTTCATATACTGTAGAAGGAACTTTCCCGTAACACCACTGCATTTTGTAATATTTGGAAGACAGAATTTTTCAACTGCTACATTGATCTCTTCAAACAAAGTTGTTTCTTCAGCTTCACAATTGTGCAATTTATCACGTAGTGAGTTGGATTTTTCTCGCTGAGAAATAAACTCCGTACAACATGGCAATGTTTCAAAAAGAAGCTCATAGCATGCCAAAACGATAATCATGTGAAACTCTATACCTCTAGTGTATTTATTCCCTCCAAATATCTGACGAATTGTCGCAAGAGAGTACAGACCAATTTCAGTACATATGAGATCAGGGCCACTATTTTCCATGTACTTTCCTAGTTCATGGAGTGATGCAAAACAAACACGAAGTTCTTTCACTCTGAGCAGCCACTTTTCATTTCCAGTAGACAATTGAATTTTCAGAGCAAGTTCATACAAGTCCATGTCCTTCGTCATTATGACTTTAGCTGCTGGTCTCTGAAATAAGGTTGCAATTTTTTGAGCCATCCACATAACTGTGTAAAGTGCATTACTGTCTGTTGGTGGCAATCTCATTAATGGTGCCACTGCAGCACTGTTTGCTTTCTTCATCTTCTTTCAATTCTCTTGTATCTGGAAGAGAATAGAATTTGATGAAGTTCATGTGTGCATTATATCCTTTTTATGTACAAATTTTTGCGTGACTCCATTTGCTTGTGACATGACTGGAACAATTGCATTTGGAGATGAAGCTTCCATACTTGTGAATGGCTATGTCATCACGGTGTGCGTAACAGGAAAAGAACCATGCTAAATGACTAACTTTGTACTTCTTGATAATATCAATATCACTGTCTAGCGTAAGATTTGTGAAAGTTATTGTCTTTACTGAAATATTTGGAACGGATTTGTATAACATTTGTACATTGGACGATGTTGGTTATGCAGGAATAATTAAATATGCATGCCTATTTTATGTTCATTTTCATCTTGACTAATAACTAATTGGGTTCCGTGTAGAGTTCTTTGGCCATCAGGAGTATTTTCTTGGAAATCAATATTGCATATTGCAAACGTTACATTGTCACCTTCTTTGATAAATGGTGGAATACAAAATTCTCCCAATTGTGCAACTTGTTCAGAAACTGCCGACGCTAACTGCTTTTCAAGTTTTACTGTGTCAGCATAGCTGGCCCCTACTTGCAACTGAGACATATTATTGGCCCATTTTTTGCTTCTTGTTTTTTTTTTGTGAACAGCCAGTGATAATCCGACAGATAAAGGTGTCTCAGTTCTATTTTAAAAACCTAATTATGACTTTGGCTGATGTGTCACTTGTCTGTCAGTCTTGAAGCTAATGATGAACTGTATTACCAGTACGCTTGACAAACGGTCAAATTAGGAACTTTGAGTTTTTGTTAACTTTATGTCGTTTGTTCCTGCTATAACCCATTTTATAAACAAATACAGTTTGAGAGGAGGATCGTAATCAGTCATTAAACTAAATAATTTCCAATTATCACTACAGCTTAAAATGACTGCTGTTTTTGCAAGGCATTCAAAATCTTCTTCTTTACCACTTGTAGTTTCGCGAAGATCTGTCACTGTTTCTGACAATAATTGGTTGCTCACTATTTGTTCACTTACATATACGCGATGAGACTTGACAAATTCTGCTTCAGGAATATGTGTGGTTATCAGATGTTTCAAGTGCTTCCTGTGTAGTCCAGTTACCTTATCTATTCCATACTCAGAAAGTACTATATTCTAATGTTCATTAATATCATTCATTGTAATAATTACTTCAGAAGACAAGGAACACACTTAACAATATTCACTATGTCAATATCGCTGTTAGGAACACCTTGCTTCTTGATCTTTGATTGACAAATCCTTTCTTCGCAGAGTAGACAAGCATGATGATATGCTATATACAAAACCCTTCAATCAAGTGGTTTATTTAGCTTTATTTAGTATTGTCAGCGTTGCTCGAATGTTATTATTTACAGTATTATCTTTAATGAACAGGAATGTATTTCCCATCTTTATGGTCGAAATCAAAAATAATTTGTCCTCCTTAGGTTTTGGACACTGAAATATACACTGCTTCTCTTTACCACGTTCAAGGTTTCTTGAAGATTTAGCGCTTTCACTAACACACATCTCTGACGCGGATATTGAAGGACAACCCCTTTTTACTGGCCCGGGTGGAGATTCTTGAAATATACACTGCTTCTCTTTTCCACGTTCAAGGTTTCTTGAAGATTTAGCACTTTCACTACCACACATCTCTGACGCGGATATTGAAGGACAACCCTTTTTTACTGGCACGGGTGGAGATTCTTGAAATCGTTTTTCAGCTCTCTGTAGTTTTTGAACATGTGCGATTTCTTTGTAGCATGAACTGTGTGTGATATCGTGATGGGAGGTACTCACCTACTGAGAGTTTACTTATTCTTTCACAGAGTGGGGCCAACTTTGATTCACCAAATATTGCTCGCTTTGTAGCATATTCTCTCCGTTTTTCCAGATTGGCTATGCCAAGTTTTTGACATAACTGTCCATTACCCTTCAAGCGCACCATACAATTTATTGTGTCTTCACCAGTTTTAACACAGTCACTAGTATGAGAAAGTATCTTCCAGGGTACTCATAGGTTTCACACCAGCAACGAAAGAGAAATCAAACATTAATAACGTAGTTGATAAATATATATATAAAGAAATAAAAAATAAAATGAATAAGAAGTCAATATACGTCTGCTTTGATTGTAAATTCGTATTTCTTGACCCCAAAACATATAATTTGACATGCTGGTCAGTATTGTGCCACGAATATTAAGGAAGTCGGTAATGACAGCCATCTTGGATTTCATGTTGTAAATCACCAAAAAATAAGTAATAAAAATGGCACCTAACATATTTTGAATATACATATCAAAATCTACTGAATATTAAAAAAATATCAAACTTAGCCCAACAGTCCAGCTGGAAAATATTTCATATCCCACTAATATTTCTGCTTCCGAAACGCCACACCTATTGCCGTCGAGGAAGCTTGGTATTTTCGACTGTATCGTCATCGTTGTGTCCTCCATATTTACAACTGTTCCAGCCCTTGTGCTCGTTTGTACTGACATCGTTGTGTCCTCCATATTTACAACTGTTCCAGCCCTTGTGCTCGTTTGTACTGACATCGTTGTGTCCTCCATATTTACAACTGTTCCAGCCCCTGTGCTCGTTTGTGCTGACATCGTTGTGTCCTCCATATTTACAACTGTTCCAGACCTTGTGCTCGTTTGTGCTGACATCGTTGTGTCCTCCATATTTACAACTGTTCCAGCCCTTGTGCTCGTTTGTGCTGACATCGTTGTGTCCTCCATATTTACAACTGTTCCAGACCTTGTGCTCGTTTGTGCTGACATCGTTGTGTCCTCCATATTTACAACTGTTCCAGCCCTTGTGCTCGTTTGTGCTGACATCGTTGTGTCCTCCATATTTACAACTGTTCCAGCCCTTGTGCTCGTTTGTGCTGACATCGTTGTGTCCTCCATATTTACAACTGTTCCAGCCCTTGTGCTCGTTTGTACTGACATCGTTGTGTCCTCCATATTTACAACTGTTCCAGACCTTGTGCTCGTTTGTGCTGACATCGTTGTGTCCTCCATATTTACAACTGTTCCAGCCCTTGTGCTCGTTTGTGCTGACATCGTTGTGTCCTCCATATTTACAACTGTTCCAGACCTTGTGCTCGTTTGTGCTGACATCGTTGTGTCCTCCATATTTACAACTGTTCCAGCCCTTGTGCTCGTTTGTGCTGACATCGTTGTGTCCTCCATATTTACAACTGTTCCAGCCCTTGTGCTCGTTTGTGCTGACATCGTTGTGTCCTCCATATTTACAACTGTTCCAGCCCTTGTGCTCGTTTGTACTGACATCGTTGTGTCCTCCATATTTACAACTGTTCCAGCCCTTGTGCTCGTTTGTGCTGACATCGTTGTGTCTTCCATATTTACAACTGTTCCAGCCCTTGTGCTCGTTTGTGCTGACATCGTTGTGTCCTCCATATTTACAACTGTTCCAGACCTTGTGCTCGTTTGTGCTGACATCGTTGTGTCCTCCATATTTACAACTATTCCAGCCCTTGTGCTCGTTTGTGCTGACATCGTTGTGTCCTCCATATTTACAACTGTTCCAGCCCTTGTGCTCGTTTGTGCTGACATCGTTGTGTCTTCCATATTTACAACTGTTCCAGCCCTTGTGCTCGTTTGTGCTGACATCGTTGTGTCCTCCATATTTACAACTGTTCCAGCCCTTGTGCTCGTTTGTGCTGACATCGTTGTTGGTCCGGATTTTTTGCTTCATATTCCATAGTTGTTAGTTGTCTGTTTGACCACCAACTCTGGCTGTGTTGCGCCGTTTTTCTGGTGTGATCTGACTACATCCCTGCTCGGAATTATATGCATGTTACATTTCCGTTGTAATGCCGTTCTGCCTTTTGGGCTCTGACTTAATTCCTTTTTGGAACTATTTGTATGCAACGTTTTGTACATAACAGCTAACTCAGGTTCGTTTATTGCTGCTAATTATATCTTTGTTCTTTAATCATAGTTATTTTTAATATTGTTAATTTATTTCACCTACCAGTTTTTCTGAGACTACAACGAAGTGTTTGCAATGGCGTATGTGCATAATTGTTCATACAATTAATTACTCCCATTGTAAGAATCATTCAAACACCACATACGTATTTCTACCACCCATAAACGAAAACGAATGGTTACATAAACCCCTCAGATAAAGTTTGGAACACACATACAGAATTCACAAACGTATGGAGTATACGTATAGGTTATCAACTGTACCAATTCACAACGTGAAACTCACAATGTTTCTAACAAACATTTTTCCAATATCACAGACAAGTAAACACGAAATAACAGCAACATTAACTTAATGGTGTATCTTACTAGGGAGGGCTTCTTTCTTCCCACTGCAGCTTAGTACAGTGTATAGCCTCCATGTGCATTGTACAGGTCCCTAACACGCCTTGCTTTGCTTGTAATCAATGTGTTGATGTCATCTTCCAGAGGAGACCTGGAAGTGGTTCTGGAGCTTGTGGATGATGTTGTCCCAGGAATATTCAACGTGTTAGTGGGCTCTCTGTTGATCACGAAAGAATTACGTAGCTCCTGCCACCCAAACTGCCATATCTCACTTTCCTCCATTCCACTGATGTATCTATATCCATGTGTGGCTTCGCTGTTCGTAATAAATTCCGATTGTAAAAATGTTTAATTCAGAACAAGTGTTGCCACACTTACTATTATCACTACGAGGGGACGTATCAACGGGAGTTTACTCTTAGGTTGAAGATTCCGATATCGTAAAACACTGTTAGGATAATTTTAATTTAATTTCACTTCGTATCTGATATTTTGCAAAAATACTGCTTAAAAACTCGATTTTTCAGGACTCACATCTTCCTTAACATTCAATGCAAGTATGAATTGTCTCAAATCTTTCTTACTTGATTTTGCATAATAAATCACCTCATGAAGTTTGTTAGTTGAATTAAGCCCCACTTGTATATGTTAATAAAATAGACACAGCATTGTCGTATAATTTATTGTTTTCAGTTGTGCGAATCAAAGAAGTAAGCAACACAAAAATTAATAAAAAATAATTTCCCGCTTAACGAAAGTAATTATTTAAAAAAAAAACTGACACTGACAAACTTTAATAGAGTAATCATTTTCATGAATTACTAATATATTAAAATTTGTTCCCCAAACTGTTAACGTGAATTGTAGCCACGTCAATTTGCTTGCGGTAACGTTTAGCGTCAAACCCATTATAGAAAATTACTAACGACGTTAATTTATCAGCCATCACGGTTAATGTATTTTTAATGGCCATGTTTCACTTTTGCCCATTATCCGAATAACATATGTAGCAAGGAATAGCCTATGAAATGAATAAAAAGCCAGTAATACCTATGTCAGAGAACGGTATACAGAGAATGATTTATAGTATTGCGGCCTGTTAAATTTAATGTCATGGCATTAAAACGTTATCGCAAGATTTTTTTTATGTAAGGTTAAATAAATTTCATGCCGTCATTAGTGGTTAGATAATTATTAGCGTTCCGGTACCAAGCAATAAATAAATAATAATAAAATAAATAAAACCAAACGAAAATTCCTTTCGAATACCTAATATTTCAAGATTACAAAAAAGTACACGTAACACTGAATTAGCATATTTACAAATTTTTTACATTCAAAAGGCTTCGAAAACTATGATGCCGAACGAATCTTGTTTAAAGAACACTCGTGAAAATCTGCATGTACGTAAGTCTCAAATGTTTAAGGGTTACTTCGAACTTATAAGGTTTCTGTTTTCGCCAGTGAACAAAATAAGCACTGAAACACACGCAATTAAAGTTGATCAAATGATAATTGCAGCATTCTTGATACGGCGACTGCTAAGTTGATACTAAATTATAGCTGTCTTCGCACTCAACGTCTGATTGGATAACATACTCATAACTGCTGCAATATTCCCACTGTGGGTAAATTATGCTGGTGAATGACATTGTATTAGTTCTACAGAGTTTAACGCATTATACGTTGACAGAGTTCCCTATAGAATCAGCTGGTGAAGTCTGAATGTCTAATACTAGGCACACGCCAAAACGAATCTCAAGATATATCTTGCTTAGGATGATATCATTTCCACAGGGTAACCCGTTGTTTTAGTGGCAGGTGGTGAAATCCGTCCTTAAGCCAGTTATGCACCGTAAGCCAGCTATACAATGCAAAGATAAGTAACAAACCGGACACTTCATACGTTAGCAGTAGGAGTGGATGAATCTGTATGAATCTGAGCTCTTTTGCAATATTCAGAAACGTACGTTACTGCAATACAGAATCCAAGATATTCAACTGTTGCAAATAAACAGGTACTAGTTTTACAATTTACGTACGTAATTATTTTTTATTTTTGGTCTTAACACTGCGTAAATACTACTGCCAAACTATATGCAAGTGTTTACTGAAACAAAAATTACAACGGTCATGGCAAATCCATGCTCCTTTTTCCTTGTATACCACATTTGTTACAGCTAGTGATTTTTCGCCAAAAAAATATGAGTGCACGGTAGACCTCATTACTACAAGAACCCAACAGCAGTTTGCTAATTGCTATTCGTTATTTCTGTTTGAGAGGACGTTTTCATATTTGACCGGGCGACTCAGACTTCAGCAACATCGGCACGGCTCCTACGTGATTCGTGTGCAGACAGTTAACACGTAACAAAAAGTAATTCAGCCAAAACAAGATACGTAAACGACCTTGTAGTGTTTTGAAATATAACTTGTCTTGAAATCTTTTCGCGAAATTTCACTACCTCTAACAACTGTATACCACACAAATATCGACAAACCAAATATTCGATTCACATTGGCTACGTGTATTCACGGACAGGGGACAGTTGAGGGGCTAACCAGCTTTCTTACGTGCATCCGTATGTTATCCGCTTGTCATGCTCCCTTCTGTAGACTGAACGCTGAGTGTGTATAGTACTTTCACAGTTTCTTCGGCCGTTTTGAATCAAACCTTTGAAAAATCTCCCTACGTATGACTTGTTTAGTTATTTCCAACATATGCCATGTATCACAAGCGTTTTATACTTGCGTTCATAAAAGTAACTTTTTTTCAGTTAAATTGAAATGTTATTAATATTTTATCGATAATAAATTATGCTTTATTTATAAATAATTTAAATAAAAAAACGAGAAAACGAGTGTGTTGGTAACGACTAGTGAGAAATAGTTATTGTGCAAACTACTGTTACACGTAGTGCTCACGAATTCGTAGCGCAGTACCTTTGGTGTAGTTCTCCATACTTAGTTAAGCTTAGTTTGTACGAGGCGGAGGAATATCCTGGAAGCAGAACTTAAGCAGGGCTTCAGAAAAGGCTGTAGTAACCCAGAACGGGCGTAAGTGGCTTTGTTTTCAGTCACCCCCGGTTTCAAGTGAAGAGATTTTGGCGCCTCTTGAAATCGAGGTCTTGAGAGCCGATGAGGATGAAGCGAGCTGAGTATGGAGCGGCGCTGGAATGCAAGGTTGGAGGTAATGGGAGATTCCAGAGAAAACCCGCCGACCAGGGGCATCTTTCGGGCACGAGTCCCACATGCGGGCGACCTAACAGGTAATCGAGCCCGGTTCGCCTAGGTAGGAGGCTAATAGTTAGGGACACCCGGATCTCGTTAAAAGATTTCCGCACATGCTAGATTTCAATACCCTACGAACAGACCAACTGTTTTCTTTTGCTTATTGGTGGCATATCTTTGTGAGAAGATCTTCTCGTACTTAACTGGCCAATCAGGATTAGGTAGGTTCGAGACTTCGCTGACAGACATCTAAAGACGCGTAACACGGAAATCTTCCAATCACGAAAGTGGATCTGAGCTAAAGTGTTATGGAATACAACTGATCGTGAAATATTTTCGTGGAATTCGGGTGTCCCTACTATTAGTCTAATCAATACGCCACCGCGGACTACCCTTCCGGTTTCCGGACGTTGCATTCCCGCCTCTTTGATTGAGGGTATCAGGCGACAGTGGGGTTTGGCGACGGAAGTACTAGAGGTCGCACGATGTCGCGGGGGGGGGGGGGGGGGGGTTAAGGGTCGATCACTCCAATCGGAAACAGTGTTGACCTTGAAGTACCAACCTCCCACCCCATCAGCCGCGTTAATTGCCGGACAACCGCACAGGTGCGGGCGGCAAGCAAGATGACGAGGCGGTCAGGTTGGTAAGGGGGGGGGGGCGGCTGGGGTTGGAAGGGGGCAGTGTATAATCAGCCGCGCTCTAATCACGGAACCTCACAACCGCACGGCCTAATTGGCTGAATGCGGCGTCCCGTATCATCGTCCACGTACACACGGCTCCTGCAATTGTAGGAAGCCCTGGGGTAAACACAGCGTGGCGCCAGGGAACGCCACAACTTCATGACCGCCAATACGCATATGTTCTACAGAGACCCCGAAGCTTTGTTTCAGCACTACCAACACGGAAATTCTTTGCCAGAGATCGGATATTGCATTAAGGGTTTTATGTACTGAAACGTTTTCAGTATAATCGTTGTTTGCGCCTAAACGCGTGTATCGGTAAATAAATGTTCCGAAAATACGAAGTTTTGCCAGAAAGGATAAAGAAAATATTGTCTATATCGGTATCTTTTTTTACTTTTATCATATTAAGTGTATTAATGGAGGTAAAATAGCGCATTTTTAAAGATTTCCTCTGAAGTTTCTTTAAGCGGCAAGAGAATAGTACAACTATAAGCAGGTAGTTTGATCTGTGTACTTTCATCGCATGTAATAAAACCCCACAGTTACAGATCTAGTATAGACAATAAAGCTTAGGACGGAAACACTGCACCCCTTGCGCGTAGGAGCGATGAGGGGCTAGGCGTGCGTGTTAGTGTCGCCCGTATCGCTCCCTCGCGTCTTGACCTTGAACGCGCAAGTACATAGGACCCTTAACTTGCAACGGTGTTCATATAAAAATATAAAATCTCAATAATTATCAGTTAGTGATTGAGTGAAGATATTTGGCCGATGAGGGTGAAACGAGGTGAATATGGGCAGCGCCAAAGTTCAAGGGCATAGGGGAAACGGGAGACCCCCGAGAAAACTCGCCAACCAGAGTCACCGTCCAGCAAGATTCCCAGGAGCGAATATTAAGAATCGACCCCGCCGGGAAACTAACTCGGCATGTTTTAGTTTCGTTTAGTTGGACTTCAGCAAATCGTTTAATTACTTATTTACGTTGTTCTTAAATACGATAATAAATGTTGGCTAAATTATGTAGCACGTCATTGCCTGGTGTCATTGAAAATGGTACACATATCAGTATTTTGTCTTGGATTTGAACCCGGGACTCTGATGTACGAAAGTAAAGCCTCGGTGGAGGAGTCATTACCTTGCAGTCATATTTCACAGAATACCATGAATGGTAATATATTTTACCAAATGCCTTCTTCTAACGTTTCCGTGACGAGCTTAACGAATAATTAATTCTAGTCTTCGTTTGGAACATTTCCTTACAGAGTTTTCTGCTTAAGGTTTCTAATTCATTATAATAAGGCCGTCTTTTCTATATAAAGATATTCAGAAACCACGGCATATTTCGACGAAGATAATACAACAAAAAAAAACTTTTTTTCGCTCGTGCGGATAGAGCGGAGACGATACTTATTCCCTCGCCGAATTTCTTTCCTAAAACAAAGAGTAGGCGACAGAATTTCCAAGCGCGAATTAAAATTCAGATTTTCCTTTTTTTATTAAGGGAAGAGTAAACCGGAGACAGTTTTTTTCTACCTTCTCCTCGCTCCTCACACTTCTTCTTACTCTCAGTTATTTCCCACTTTTTCCCTCAGCTGATTACAATCCGAAGAAATCCGATGTCGAAATTAGAATTGGCAATGGAATAACGCCGAACAGAAACTCATTTATCTTCGGCTTGAGCCTATCTCCTACCCCCAACCCATCTTCCACGGGCCGCTGGTGCCTTTTATTAAATCACAGCTCCTCCCAGGAAATATGGAAATGAACATTGTTGATGGCGTGCAAGAGAGGAAGGTGTGTCGGCCCATACCTCTTGAAAGGTAGGTTGCTACTTTTTCCCATCCGGTTGCCAGAGTATACAATTGCTCACATCCAAGCGTGAGCAAATTACTAAGGTTAAGTCTCGCTTATAGTCTATTCGCAATATCTTCACATCTTTTAGGGGGCCGCGGTGGCTGAGTGGTTCAGAATGCTCGCCTCCCACCAAGACAAACCGGGTTCAATCCCTGGCCGGGTAACCCCGGATTTTCGCAAGTGGGTCACCGCATTTCGTCGAGAGGCGGCACACATTGACGGATCTCATGCAGCCGAAGGTATTCCCCGCTTACCTCATCGTTGGCAATGAACTCTGGACAACTTAGCAGGCCACTTTGAAGGATGTTAAACAGCTCGTACACGTAGGAAACTTATCCGTTCACATGAGTATATACAGTCTGTACGAGAATATATCAATTAAACGATGATTACAAGCAGCCATATTTGTCTTTGTTCCATGCCGGACATTCGCATCCATACCTTATGTGGTGACACCTTTAAAACGTACTTGTACACTTTCAGCTGTACCTAGTAAGTTTCCTGTGTTAGGTCATTTCCGGGAGATAAACAATATTTGCTATGACTTCTCAATCAGCCCTCGCGCGCGTGTGTGTGTACACACACAGTACACATTGGTATGCGTCTCGCAGATAAGTTGGCAGCAAGTTAAGAAAAATTGTTCTATGCTTTGGCGTTGTATTGAGAGTGTAACGTTTTAATTAATAGCTACTGAGGTCAGTGTTTCTTGAATTAAACTTACACCAGGGGTCGGGCCCGCGGAAACCACGGCCTGAGCCACCACAGGTGAAGCAGGTAACCGTACGAATTAGTTAAGGTCGTCTGGGAACTTCGCCACGCGCTCGCTCGCATATCCCGAGATGCAGTAGCAATTATAGTGAAAGTACGACTTAAAACGTACTACTTAAGACGTAATATGTAAGACTTAAGACGTAAGACTAAAGACCTAAGGCGTAAGGCCTACAAAGGGCCTAATTGCCCGTGAAAGGCACCTGCCCATACTGGCTTCACCATAAAGAGGATCAAAAAGGTGAAATATGGGACGTATCACAATCCCACAAAATGAAAAGCATACCGCCTTTGTCCTTCTAACTCCTCCCAGGATGCGAGAGGGTGGCACTTGTAGAGGGGGGAGGGGGTTTCCAAAGAGGAAGGATGGGGGATCAGTGAGGGAGGGGGGTCGGCTTCCCCCTTCTTCCTTCCGTTTGCCCACAGCGGCCCTCCAAAAACATCGTTTTTGTGCAAAAAAATTCCCGTTCTTGATTAATTAGTTTGATACTATAAAATCTATACAATACTACTAACATACTACAAGAGCAAGGATTTTCATATTAACATGAATATCGCATGAATAAAGTAAGACAGTTCGTGGCAATGTTAATACTGCATATGGTGGACGGCTACAATAAAAGGAGAAAAGTACAATCTAGGAAGGAATTTCAAAACTGCTCAATTAACCGTTAACAACCTGCAGATTGACGGATTAAAGAATAGTGGAGTGATGGCTGATTATAATGACGGTAATATTGATAATGGATGGAGTAGGGGTGTTGGCGTCGCGTGCTCAGCCAGAAGACAGGACTCCAAGAAGGCTGTGCTGCGATCTGCCGTCGCCTCACGCAGTAAGAATGCGAAAATACACAGCAGCGCCCAGTCCTCAACATAACAATGGAAATTTTCACACTTGAAAAATACTCGAAACTTTTAGGAATGTAATTCGGGGCCCTTGGTCTGCCAAAACGACGCCCATAAACACTGGAGCATATGGGCAGACAAGATTACATTAGTATAAAACGAGTTCTAATCCTTTCCGACTTATTTTAATTTACAGCTTTATGTGTTTCAAACAAAAAAAAATTTTATGACGCGAGCTGTACCCAAGTCGACACAATACTTGTTTCGTTGTCTTAGCCAGTGAGCTGTAGGCTACATGTTCGGCAGCAGTTACATAATGAACCAATTACGACCTAGACCAGTGGGGTTCAGATTACTCTCTTAATGGAATCTGGCAACGGATGTCGGCGGAGGGTTTACAAACGAGCCGGCTGTAACGCATCTCAGTGCTTTGATGTGCCGCTGACCACCTCGCGAGATAGAGCCGGGGGGGGGGGGGGGTGGAGGAAGGTAGCGTCCAGCAGTCCAACCCTAATACCCAGCCCACGTCGGGAAGTTACGGGCCGGCCAAATAGATTTATCCCTGGAAACCCCTTCACGCTGTTGATCTGGTTTGAAAGCAGTGGGAAATACATGTTACGCTCTAAATCTGATTCAGTGAGAATTTCACTGTTACAATCAGTCAAACATATATGACTGATACAACAGTCACTTCAGTGAATTTAACAGATGAATCAGTTTAAAAAATGCCCTATTTCCTTCATTGATTGATTCAGTGACAATTCCCAATGATTCGCCAGTCATTTTTTCCACTGTTTTCTTAGCAGTTTATTTTTTGACTGACGTATAAGTGAAACTGCGTGTAAAAATGGCCTTCGAACATCGTTTAAAAATGGTCGTTAAACAACGTGTATCAAGTGAAGTAACAACGAATAAATGAATAAATCTAATACAAAATACTTTCTGAAATGTGTTTCGTCTTTCAAAACGCCATTTTACGAGGTAATATGAACACACAGCCTTTCAATAAGTTTGTACGTATTTCATTTCGTTTTTATGTAACTGTCACAGCGCTCTGTTTGAAGGTTTAAACTGCATACAATGTGGTGAAGAGAGTGCACTCATATATACTATTCGTTTTAACAATCCTAACTGTACCAATCAAACCAAACACGAAATGTATGAGCAGACAACTTCAAACTACATGATTTCGCAGCGGAACTTTAAGACATTATTTTCCTCTCGCATTATCTACTTGACGTGGAAGCTTAGATGGCAAGGCAGTGTCCTAGCGTCAAATGGTGCGCGAGTTTAATACCGGCTGCCTGTGAAACATTTTTACTATTTTTAATTACGGTAAATTACACAATATAAATATTAAACTATCGAAAATATGTTTATTCCACGTAATTATTTGGCTACATTCAATAAATGCAATACTTAATTCGCCACTGCAGGCGGCCGTCACTAATTGTTTCAGTGAAATTTTTTCACTGAAACAATTAGTGGTTTTCCACTGATTCTAAGTGGAGCCATTTTCACTGATTAGGGTAGTCGAATTTCACTGCGAATCAGTGGGAAACCACTGATTCTAATTCAGAGTGCAATGGAATACGGTCTTTCGAAGTCAATTTTGAAGATATAAACTTGAAACAAATCCTAAGCTCTGTATCGATGCAAATATAACAATTTGTATTTTAGTAATTTTTTATTTAATTATTAATTTTTCTGATCTTTCCAGGAAACATGCCATACATTAATGTTACAAAAGTCTTCGATAGTCAAAAAGTAGGTATTTTTCTGTTTAAAAATGCCCCAGGTGGTATATAGGCCTACATATCTATCTCTAACAGGAACGCCATAAAACCGAATTTCACCAACATGTATTTCCCTCCACCAAATTCTCACTGCATTCAAACCCGGTACCAGCCTGAAGGCGTCCACCCCTGCATCAGGATGGGGGAGGGAACCCTAGGGGTAGTAAACCCTCTGGCCGGCTGTGGCTGTAGATAAGATAGGACCTACCCCCACTCCTAACCCCAAGTACGTTCCGCGCTCTCAGAGCGAGACTTCGCAGTGTGGAAAGAGGCGAGCACTAGACCACACTCAGCAAAACTTCCCTCCCCCCCAAACCATTTCCAAGTTAAGATAATCCCCGAGATATCAGAACTAATAGCAGGACGTATGGCTTGCAGAGATATGACTCGAGACGATATGCAGCACATGAGTTAACCATTTAGAGGCAGAGGTTGCAGGGGTTCATACTGTTGTTTATTTCCATATCATGTTTAAGCCAGCCGGATAATCTCAAGTTGGCTTACATGACAAACACATTAAAACATGACACACAGCCATTATTTACAATGAATGCGGATGCATTGCATTGAATTATTACTACATGTACAGGTTGTATCCTACCAAATAGTACAAAATTTGTGAGGTCATTCTTTATTTCTCTACGTAAAACGAGACAAAAACACAATGGAACATATAAATGTAAAAAGTCTATAAGTACGTTTTGTAAAAAAAATCAGGGAATCAAGTGAGATTAAAGTACAAATCCCAGCACAGAGATTTGTTGGACGACGTTGTAAAATGTGTGCAAATTTGTTTGGTAAGTCTTCCTCTCTCTCCTAAAACAGGATTGATAAGGGGGGGGGGGGTTCCATTATGGTAATGTTCTATATTGCATCAAGTGTAAATGTAGGCTTTCATAGAGCTTGTCTACAACACTGAAGAAAAATGTTCTGTGGTGACCAACAAAATTTTATTGGTGGCCACAAAATTCTTTTGTCAATGTAGACATCACAAAATATTTTTTAGCTCGAACAAAAGTTTTTTATTCATGCCGTATTTAGTGGCAACTACAAAATAACGTTTACGTTTGTGGTCACAAAAATTGAACACCAAGCTAAACATCGCCATGGGCGGGACTCGAACCCTGTACCTCTCATACGCGAGCTCAATGTGTAAAGCCCCTGCGACTGTCAAATTTTCGCCTTCAACTAAATCTGACAATAAAGTTTGAAGACAAAATAGGGCCATCAAATATTTCCTTCGAACAAATATTATCAAATAATCTTGAATGTGTTTGAAAATGTGTCACACTCTAAAATTCTTTTACTGGGAGAATCTAATTTGAATTATCATTTAAAAATTATTTCCATAGTGAGATATTGCTTTTGTTTTTCCATGCAGTCCATTACAGGAAGAAATGTAATGTTGTAATTTATTTTCGCTTCTTCACTAAATTCCAATTTTATTAATCATAAATGTTTCTTGCACAATGAAATTTAATGCCCCTGAGTTCGTAATAATATGTACAATGCTCAGACAGCTTCTACATTGATAATTATCTTCATTGACTATTTGGTTTCCAGAAATAGTTCGTTACTATTTTAAAGTTTCTTGACGTACATTTTTGTCGTGCACGATTGTGATTGGCTGAGACCGTCAAACATCAATCTTCAAATGTTTGATGGAAACTGGAACCATTCAACTTACTCAGACAAATATTGCGGCGTTTATGACGTTTCGATGATGCTATACATGTCCAACTTTATTTGACCAAACTTATTGGAAGCAGTTTGACGGAAAAATCTGAGAGTGTGACAGAGGCTTTACCGCTGTGCCATCTTGTTCAACGCTAATGCTCTGTTTGGAGAATTTAGAAGTCTAATACGTAACATACACTACTACAAGGCTTACACACCTCATGGAAAGTTAATTTTCTAGAATCATTTACGTGTAACATTGACTTATTTAGAAGAACGAAATGACATAAACGATGTTCTTAAGAATATCCCCCATGAATTAGTTCGTAACCTGATGCAAAAGGGGCCACGGTGGCTGAGCGATTAGCACGCTCGCCTCCCACCACCGGGCTCAATACCCGGCCGGGTCACCGGGTTTTCGCAAGTGGGAATCGTGCCGGACGATGCCGCTGGTCGGCGGGTCTTCTCGGGGATCTCCCGCTTCCCCCGCCCCATATTCATTTCAATCTCCCTCATCGGCTCTGAAGACCTCGATGTTAAGAGCCGACTGATACAAAGAAACGAACACGGACAAATATGGCGTTGTGGCCAGACATAAGGTGGTCACTTCGTATATGCCAGCCAGTGCGCACGCGCAGAACATAATGTATGTAGTCGCAGTGGATGACGTTAATGATATTACTCCCAGCTAAAATTTGGTGATGGTTAATAAACAAATATGTTAACAAGCACTAAATAGCGTTGGTACTTGTCAATCTACGTGTTATTGGGCAGCACGATCTGTTTTATACCAACAATATCATTTCGACATGGAGAGTATAACTCAAACAATTTTTGTAGCCACTAACAAATATTTTCTTTCTGTGTACTGATTATTAATAATCATACTCAAATTAACAAGATGGCCGTCATTGTGCAACATTCTAAAGCCACTACCTTACTAAACCAGCGCGATGATGTTACCCGTCGGTGTTCACACATTTAACAACGCCGTCAACGAATCGCTGTAATGGGATACGTTATTTCATTTTACGTATCTTATGATTATCTAGACTAAAGCATTTCCAACTTATTTCGCTAAGCGTATCTTCCTACATAATCACTAACATGTAAGCCCTATTTTTGTCTCATTCTGAGTAAAGTATGCCTTTCCAAGGGAAAACCCACAGAACAACAGTACAATATAACAAGTAGGATTGCGTTAATAAGAGAGTGTGGTCTTTTCTGTGTTTTTCAAGTCTGCGAATATTTATTTACGCACAATATTTTTGCCGTTAAAACTGTCACGAAAATAATTTTTTGTAGAAATATTTCCCGCGCAAATAAAGGCATAGTGATATTTGTTTGAAAGCGATGTCATGAAGGGTGGCTGAGACATGAAGGAAATCATTTAACACGTACAGTAAAATCCTGTTCTTATACTAGGTTGGCCCCGCACTAGGCAGCCTGGGATACATCAGACTTCACAATGCATGGCATATAGGGAATTAAACGCTAAATTCGGGTAAAGATCTCTCAGTATTTTTTTGTGCTAGTATTTTCAACTAAAGATTTTTTGTTAGAGATTGAACCTATATAAATTTGTAAACAGCCCAAATATAATTTTTTAAATTTGAAATGCACTTTTTTCATTATTTATAAAATGGTTACATTATATCAATAATGAAAAAGTCAATAAGAATTTTCTAGCTAATATTATATTTCTTTGTCAGTGATTAAAATTTCATTTGAAAGGTTCCGAATATTTTTACTTTTTTCTAAGAATTATTTTTTACTACTTTTATGGTGTAGGTAAATAACTTTGTACGTAGTTCAAACGTTACGTCGTAGAGTTGAGAGCTGATGAGGGTGTAGTACGCGTGTGTGTGTCTAGTACGCTATTGTGATTAGCTTCCCAATGGTACAAAATATCTCTAGTTGAAAAAATTTTGAAATTAAAGTTTTGTAAGAGGTCACTAGTCAGAAATAATAATCACCTTTCCAAAAAAAAAAGTTTTTTTTTTTATGATGAAGGCGGCTTAGGTTGCGTGTTCCACTTACGTCACTTCTCAGCTGCTGGCCGCCACGACGCACCCTGAGGCGAGGTAATTGTCGTGTGTGCTGAGCTCGACAGATGGCCGCGCATTCACGCACGCACTGCTGCCTGATCCTCGACAGCGAACTCCATTTCCGGACTGCTTCCTCCCCCATCATCACACTCCACCATACCCTTAGCAACGACCCAAACAACACCATCTGGGATCGAGACGAGATAGCCATAGGCGATCACGCACGAATATTAACGACAAGTCGCTCGACTGGAGATGGATGACGCGAGTTGTCGTCTCTTCTCTCTTGACGCCCTCGCACTTCCGCACGATCACTAAGGATGAGTTGAACAGGGCGCCTTCCATCCGTTATCACAGCAGGCAGTAGCGAGAATTAAACAATAGGCTATAAATAGGACGGTAGGATGTGCTGTGGGCGAGGTTGTAATATTTCATTCTTGAGGCACACCTTCGATTACCGGCATTGAGCTATATAATGTTTCAGGTGGTTGGTGATGCAGACTCAATATCCAAACTGCGAAGTCGCCCTGCATGCAATACGAATTTCATGGCCATTCCTGTGCTTATATTTACTACCAGCATTTAAGCTCTCAAATTATCACCACCATCAATATCACCATAACCATCATCCCCGTATTCATTGCTATCAATATCATTACCTTCAACATCATCATAACAATCATCTCCATTATCACCACCATCGCCATCATTATAACTATGATTTCCATCATCAGTGCCCTCAACATCATCATAACTATGATCTCCAACACCAACATCTTCAGCATTATCATAACCATAATTTACAGCACCATCACCATCAGTATCATCATAACCATCGTCCACATCATCACAGCCTTCAACATCATCATAACTATCATATCCAACATCACTGCCCTCAATATCATCATAACCATTATCGCCATTACTGTCAACAATGTTATTTCCATCTACCATCCCCACCATCATAACGCCGCCACTACCATATCCACCGTCATAAAACCATCTCCATCTTCGCCATCACCTCTATCATCACAATAATAACCACGATCGCCATCATCACCATAAACATCATTATCACCATCATCATTGAATGAGTGAAGCTACTGCAAATTTTCTTGGCGTTTTAAACTCCGGATTCCTGGTCCAACAAGACGTAGCTCTGTTATCGCCCCCTTATGCTCGTGGCGCGGCTGCGTGGCCAACCAAATAACTTGTCAAGATATTGCTCATCTTTTTAAGATAGCGAAACTAATGTGTCACTGGAGTGTCCTGGGTGGTGCAATTAAGGTGGGTTCACATGATTACAGCTCACGACGACCAGACAGAGTGAGCTGAGTGGATTTCAATGGAAGCATTTCACATTTTACCAGAATTTGTGTATTACCTGCGCCCCCACAACTCCCAGCTTTATTTGGTTTTGCCTATCAGATGGTGGGAGCCAAATTTTTTTATCTCGGACAATCAGATGGCTCTGAGCCAAGATTTTAGAAATCCTGTTCTAGGCTGATGGAGTCTAAAGCCGTAGTTTAACAAACTCAATATACTGCAGTGTCAGTCGGTATTAGGGTAATCGTACAATAAAACTGACCTGGACATGTTACATGCTACAACACTGCATCATGTAAAGAGGCAACTTTTCGTTTCCAGTCGAGGGCAAGTCTCTTTCTTAATTTGACCTTATACACGTTCATTTTAATCTTACCCGTCTCTCTCTCACTCACTATCTCTCACTCTCTCTCTCTCACTCTCTCTCTCACACACACACACACACTCAACGTGTGTTGTTCTAAGTTTGTGTACGCCATTATGCATGAATACAACACTTATTTTCATGCAGGTCAACGTTTAAAACAGCATTAGTTATTCATATGTAAGGAAACATAGTATTGCAATTTTGCTTCCAATTCCAATGCTATTTATAAACGTGCTATTAATACAGAACCTTTCAATTTTAACCTTAAATGTTTTACAAAATAATCATTTACAGTTTATTTTAACCAATTATCACATTTGTTTACAGACAGAGATTGCATGGTGTAGTGGAGTGGAGATATTTGGGCGACTCCTGACTTCGAAGTCTTGAGAGCCGATGAGGGTGAAGCGGGGTGAGTATGGACTAGCGCCGTAATGAAAGGGCGGGGTAAACGGGAGATGCCTGAGAAAATTCTCCAACCAGCGGCATCGTCGGGTACGATTCCCACATGCGAAGGTCCGGTAGCGACCCGGCCTGGAATCGAATCCGGTTCGCCTAGGCGGGAGGCGAATAGTCTATCCACTACACCACCGTGGCCCCTCACAAAGATATTGGTTTTTACTTCTTGGGAATTTTATACATTACATTTGGAAAAATATAATAAATAACATTTTCCATTGAAATACTGATGTTTTTGGTAATGTAGATACCTATACAGGATGTTGCAAGACAATACTCCGGGGGAACATTGCTCATATCGTACAGCGTATGGCCCGCGGGTTGGATCATGCTACTGTGGAATGCCATCGCAGCGTTCGTGTGCATGATACACGACACCACCCACTACGACACTACACCTAGAACAGTAGGAACTGCCCAGGAATTATTTACACATGTGTGAAGGCATATCGTTGGCACTAAAGGAAATGTTCAAAATGCCCTCCATCAGCAAGAATACATGCATCAACCCGCCATTGCATGGACACCCTGGATGCGTTGATTAATCCCTGGAAACTTCCGGATTGTTTCCCAACCCGCCAAAATATGTTCCCCCGAAGTACTGACATGTAATATTGCAACATTATGTTTATAAAAAAGACTTTTAAAACAATGAGGCAAGCAGTTTACCATAAGTCAATCAACGCAATGTCAGTAAATACATTTATAAAAAAAAAGCTATGGCCATATTGTATTGCACGCAATAACGTAATTACATCATGTCGCTCACAAACGCATTCCCTTCAGTTTGAAGTTGACGTAAAGCCAGTTAAAAAATTAACATTACTGCAAACCCATAGTTTACTGTGCACCATGCTGTTGTAAGGAATATATTAAGGCGTGTTCCTCTATTTATTTCATAAAACAGCATTACTAGCACGATTTTTCTTTTCTAGTAGCAAACTTTTCTTTAACTGGTGCGATTTTAACTGACCAAACACTTTCGTCTATGATTTATTTTCGGAATACATATAAATATGTATTTCAAAAATAGAGCAAAACGTTGATATGTCGAAGTATATTTCTCATTACTTGGAAGAGAATATATTCTTTATGACAAGTTTGCACATTAAGTGCGATCATACCAAACAATGCCGGTTAATAAAGGTTAATTTAAATATAGCCAGTCGAGCATCAAATAAATGAGTAAAAAAGTGGCAATTTTAACATCAGTTTACGAATTTAACAAAACAATTGTCCTATTTTGAAGTGCACAAAAATGCTCTCACTTAATTATCCCAGAATGAGAATTGATTTTCCTAAGGGTGTCAGATTTTGACCCCAAAACTAGAAAAGAAACCATTTGCTTAGTGCATAGTGAAAAAGAGACTTTCCATTCGTACTATTTTACTTCTGCCGAGGCCAGAGAGATGTTCGGTTATTCAAGTGTACTTACAAGAGAGGAGAGTCAATTGTCATTTTATGAGAAATGAACCTAGGGATTCCAGAATGAGAATTACTCCAGGATGAATGCCAAAAGAAAGGTATATTTATATTTCATTGCTGATAGTGTTCTTATTGCAAGCATAAACAGACTTCAAGAATCCGAAGAGTTGATAACCGTACCCTAAGCTCATAAATATCGCGAGTAACTACTTCAATTACCACAGACATTCTACCCCCCTCGCTTTTATTGTCTTATGGACCGAGTCTTCAATGTGCATAATTTCTTCTGGCATCGACGGGACCTTCACCAAACTGCAGACAAACGAGGTCTTGAATTTTAATAGAGCAATTAGGAGGTAAATATTTTCCATTGCTTACTCAAACAGAATTTTTCCCGCTTCCTTCCGCAGTCACACGAAACATTAATCATACTGACTGTGATGGTATCCTCACAATGCAAATCCTTTTGAACACAAGCGCTCACGTGTTCAAGTCATCTGACTCGCTACAGTCGATATTTCCACTCGTGGAACTAAATCTCGCATTTCCTTCCTTCTGTAACTGCTACGTGGGCGGGTTACTTGCGCAGCAATTCTCTTTCTCTAGCTTGCTAGCCCCTGTGTATTCTTTCCAGCGTCGCTTTCTTATACCATAGACTAAACATGAGGTAGACCGAGCGCTTTGGCTGCGCACATACAATCTCCGTGTCCCAACATTGAACTGCTCACCTGCCTACATATCTAGCAAAAATGGCGTGGGTTGGGTTTGAGGTTAGAGCACTGTTTAATAAACAAGTGCTTTTGAGATGTTTTTGTGTTTACTGTTATCAATTTGTAATGCTTTTTAATTACATTCAAACTGGTAAAAATATTTTATTAATATAATAGTGCTTGTCATTTAAAAATTAAGATGTAAACAAACACGTTCATCACTGTTGATCAAGTGACGTTGACAGTAGTGTTCCTTTGGGGTAGGTCAGTGTTCGGTACATGCTCAGAAGACGAATAAGCGGTCTACCTCAGTTTTAGTCTACGGGTTATACAAAAGAAAAGTCGAAAGAGGCAGTGATTTGTTTATAATACCAGTTACGAAGTCCCCTAGCTGTACAGGTATAGTTCATTCACGATTACTCCACACTTTTCCGAAGCCCCCGTTAAGTTCTACTTCCGGATTAATCCTCCACTTCATGCAAACTAAGTTTGAATAAGTTTAGGAAATTTACACAAAAGGACAACACACCGAATTCGTGCGCACTCGGTTCTAATAATATTTTGCGTGAGACCTATTTCTTACTATGCGCTACCAACACACGCGTTTTCTCACTGTTTCTATACATATTTATTATGAGTGAAATAATGTAATTTACAAATAAAATGTTGGGAACAATTCAAGTCAACAAAAAAATAAGATACTTTTATGTTAACAGACGTATAAAACGCCTGTGGTAATGAAATATTTAGAAAATATCTGATCACATCCTACATGGTGTGATTTTTTTAGAGGTTTAAGAATTCAAAAAGTCTGAAGAAACCGCGAGCAGACTATACAAAACAATTCCGTAAAAGTGCAGGAAATAAGTGGTAAAATTATTACCCAACAATATTCATAAAAAATACTACCGCCTCATTAATTGATATAGGCTGTTCACGCCTATATAAGCACTTTTAAAAGCAACCTTTGAAAAATTTCACTGCTCCTTACCAGCATGTGTATATCCGAACACACTGAGTGGTATGGGCCCAGTAAAGTTGGTAACGAAGGAGGGGATGTCGTTCCATTTCTCCACGTTGAATTATAAGCGTTAGGCAAAATTGTGTGAGTAGTGAAATCATTTTTATTTTTTATTTTTTTTAAATGCACGTGAGTGAAAGAATCGGCAAATATTAAAAGAATATTTACTTTTCCAATGATTTCACAGTTTCACTCGACGACGCATGAATAAAGTGCCCGGGTACAGGACAATGTTAATTTTACATATGGCGGAAGAATACACAATGTGCATACAAGTAGATCTTAAGTAGGGCTTTCAAAATGTCTCAGTTTACCATGAACAGCCCTTAACAGAGTTCCTTTGAATTTCGCAAAACTTTCAGTTATCTCAGAAATTTCCACAAAGAATACCAGTTCATTTTTCTTTCGCCATTTGTAAAGCGGGATTACAAATATGAAGTTTATTTGTGCCATGGGCAATTTTCACCGTGTGAAGATAACAAATTTAAAAAGTTTAAAATTCGTGTTACGAAGCCGGGTTCGAACACGAACTAAGACATGATCTCAGCGCTACCACTCTAAAAACTTGCCTATCATGCCCGCAACAAAACAACAGTTTTAAAGAAAACATTAAATGTTATTGACGTACGCGAGACTACGGTTATTGTGTAGTTTTATAAGTGTTGACGTTTGTTGAACGTTGTTTGTGTTACTCTTTTGTCAAGGTACAGCTGAATCTGGCGTGAATTTACTAACTGCCGCGTGAACTACAACTATCTGGTTTAGTAGAATGGTGAACGGTTCGTTAAACCTCGGCACTGTTCGTCCCGGAAACGCGAAGTTAACTGGGAACACGGGCAGATTCCGTATTTTACATGCACAGAGCGCAGTTCCATTTCTCACCATTGCGTACCGCATTTGGGAAAAAAATTTCCTTGGCTATACGAACACTTTTTATATTCTACTCGCGGTTTCCTCGCACTTTTTGAATCTAACCTTTGAACAATTACCCCATGTACGACGCGTCTGATTATTTTCTAAATTTGGTGCGCCACCGATCTGGGATGCGGGAGGCTCTGGGTTCGAATCCCGGGAAAGGCACGGGTGTTAATTTAACTTAGATTATAAGTTAGTCTGCAAGCCGCCCCCTGCTAAGCTTTGCAACATAAATCCGGAGGACGTTAAAAGCCCTTTACAATTAAAATACAATATTTCCTAAATTTGTTATTCATCACAATATATTAGACACTATCTACCAAAAAGTAATTGGGCACCTGTCCCACAACGTTTGCTAGATGGTTGTCACCCCGTTATAATCTCGTAGGGCAGCCTCTTGCGGCTATAACAGCATCCACCCTGTCTGGCATGCTCTCTACGAGTGTTTGCAGGACATCCACGGGGATTCGTCGCCATTCCTCTTGCAACCATTCCATGAGTTGAGCAATGGATTTTGGCCGCGCCTGACGAGCCCTCACCCGGCGATCCAATTCGTCCCAAAGATGTTATACAGGGTTGAGGTCGGGGCTCTGGGCGGGCCAGTCCAATCGGCGAACATTGTTGTCGGCGTACCACTGCATAGTAGCCCTTGAAACATGGCACCTGGCATTGTCATCCTGGAAGTAACACGGGTCCATTACGTAAAAACGCCACAATGTTGGGAACATTTCACTATCCAGAATGTTACAATAGGCCTCTGTGTTCATGCTACCACGGACAAACACCAGCGGTCCTACGCCGAAGGCCGTGAAACACAAGTCAACTGACGTACTGAATTATCTATCTTCACGGGTGCCCAGTTACTTTTTGGTAGATAGTGTACAACTGTCAACGTAAACGTTCATTTTTTTTTGTTCAACTGGAATGTTACTTACATTTTATCCATAAATTACTTTATTAAATTTATAATAACACGAATAGAAAAAGTGAGTAAACAGGTGTGTTGTTAATGCTTGGTAAGAAATAGTTCTTATGCAAAATATAATTACACTGAGTTCGCACGAATGAGGTGCGTTGTCCCGTAGGTGTAAATTTCTATACGTGGTTAAGATTCGTTTGCACGAGGCACAGTAATAACCTGGCAGTAGAACTTCAGCAGGGCTTCAGAAAAGCCGGAAGTAACCATCAATGGACTATAAGAGGGCATCAATTCTTAGTCCAACTCGGCTTAGAATATTAGGTAACGTTGTTGACTCTCAGGTTAACCGTTGTTGAGTGCAACATTTTTTTATGTATGCTTATGTTTGTTTAGTTTGTTCAAAGCCTTCAAATTAAGCTTCTTACACAAAGTAAGGGAGACTTAATAATCCCAATAAAATAAGTAACGTGTGATACCAAGAGCATTTCTGGCTGTGTCTCAGTTCGCCTAAGTTATAGAGAGCACTGTCTGCCATCTCAAGTCGAAGTAGAGACTAGAGCGCGTGAGTGGAAGTGTGAGCAACCAAGTACACTCGTTTCTCACTCTTGTACTCTCTGCCTTTTATTTTAAGTTCAACCTAAAATTTTCAGAAATGTGTGTCTTATGAATCCAACTAAAATACAAATATTTTGACGATTAAAATTAGTTTATAAAATTGCCTAATGTGTGATACAAAATATATCCGTTAAGCTTTATAATGTGAATATATCGTTTTGTCCCAATTAAGTGTGTACAGGTAATTAAATTAGCTGATTTGCATATAACAGTAAATACAGTATCTGAGCGGGAAAAATATGTATAATCGCAATAAGTTAATAATTAAAATATATATATATATAAATTTATTCGGGAACTGGGAAAGGTGACCATTGCATTTATGTTTCGCTATTTCTCACCTTCATCATCAGAGAAACAAAGTCGAAGGATCAGAGAAGTCGCACATCTTAATTCGGTCAGTGTATGTCGGGGTGTACAAGTGTCAGGCCATGTTTCAATTGGCACCTTTTGTTAATCAGTTGACCACGTGACCCGATTTTGTCAACAAAACCGATTACGTATTTCTGTAATTGGCGTGTTGTGTTTTGTCAGCTTCGAAGCTGACTAATTAACAAATATGTACGAAATACCAAATCATCGCCATACATGTTTCGCCTTTTTGAAATGTGTAAATACACACACACAGGCGAGGTTATTACAATAAACAAATGTATGTCGTATTCACAATAATTACTTCACAAAGCAACTTGATGACATTTTCTCATTACACAATATTTGTTTAGCTATAATTGCACGTCATTATTGTTTTAGCTTGTTGATTTTAGATTTGAAACTGTTCTCTTATAATTTTCAGTAATAATTCTTGTTAATTTTAAAGAAATTTTAATTTTTGTATTATGATACAAGAAAATAACAGTATGACATGCAAGACAGTTGGATGTCGTGGTGTTCCGACTGAAACGTTACAACGTGCTTTAGAAAAAAAAAATCAAATTCAAGACTAGTTGGAACACGGCCTGAGGGTAGCGAGTGTAAAAGAAAGTGGGAGAGAGGAAGCTAGAGAAGAGGGGGGGGGGCAGAGAGCGATAGAGAGCACACACTTAAGTTGCTGCAAGGTCTGAAGAACAATAGGCTATTCACGATAAAGTAAGCGAGTTTTATTACCCTCTCAAAAACATTAAGCACTAATAAATATATTTTATTGCAAACTCAGACGTTAACTTTTGACACATGTGAAATGTGTACACTGTGTTTATTAGTCACATGCAATATGTATATTGAAAAATGGTGGAAATATAGAACTTCTTTGCAGGGCCTTAAATGCTCACTTTACCGTGAATAGCCTATATCATCGGTTCGGCCTACTAGCGAGATGATGGCCACGCACACCACGGAGAACTTCGTCCAAGGTCACAGACATTGGTAGGTGCGTCCAGCCAGTCAACACGCTATGTGCTCAGACGCATTGCGGGGAGCAGAGAACATGTTCCTTTGCGAAAATATCGCAACAGAGCGTCTATTGTGCGTGCGAAACGCGCCCTTATCCTGATACTCATCGCAAAGTGATAAAGATGAACCATTTATTTCAGGCGATTATTTCAATTCGTGTTATAACCAACATTTTACGCTTTTGCAGTAGGATTGTTGAAAAATGCAATTTCAATTAATTTAGTTATAAAAATACTTACGTAACACGACATTCAACGTGATAGTTTTGATGCACCAGCGTTAAGTCACTTTTTTAATGTTTTATGCCAGATGACACGTTTATAAACTACAATAATCTTTTATTTCTGAAACATCTATAACTCTGCGTCGGTTATTTTGCCAAACACACCCTCACTTCATTTCTAAAACTCTTCTTCTCTATTTTGAGCGAAGTGCTTCTTTTGACTTAATCCCGTCTTCCGATACAGCCCATGGTTTAAAAAAAAATACTTTATCGTCCCTAGAAAACAAGTAGAGCATATTTAATGCAGACGATGAGCTACTTGTTATGATAAAAATCAAGTTAGCCTGATTTGTTGTTTGGGAGCACTTAGCAGAAGAGATCCTTTGTTTCACAGATCCGCGTTGAAGAAGGCATTATTTGCAAGCAAGGAATGTTTCCGCGGGAGATAAAGTTTCGTCTGTCTCGTCGTCGGGCGAAGAACGTTCCTACAGGAAACGACGTTAGAGTTATGAATATTTATTTCCGTTGTCAGACACTTGTTTGCGTCTTGTCACTTCGGAGCGCCAACTAAATCTCCGGGAGGTGGAATTGGCGTGGAGGAATTTTCGGCAACCCCCCCCCCCCCTCCCAACAGATACAGCCGACGAAACACTCCCCGACAATAATTAGGCATTGTTTCCTACCCCCTATACCGTCTCTCATGGCGCCTTATTTACTGCTGCAAAATTTATATCGCGTCGGGAAAGTTTCCAGGAGCAAGAGTGGAGACACGGTAGCTTTAAAATCTTTAAACTTATCCCCCCCAACCCCTCCCCCCCCGACCCTTTCAACTCATCCCTCTTCCCAACCCAACCGACGTATATTTTCGTTCTGCATCGTCCCTCACCCAAGGCGTGACAAATTATTCAAGTTTCCCGCGGAAAGAGAAATATCTTTAGGGACGAGAGGAACTTCAGCGGATGCTTATGATACATAATGAATTACCACCCACCCTTCTCGTATCCCCAGCCGTGGTGAAGTTGTGCCGCCCCTTGAGACGGTGCTGGAACTCCGTACATCCAGCATTAATATCAGCGCAGAAGATTGCACATCCTATCAAGGGGATAGATCGACGAGGGAGCTGAGGCTCACCTTGTTGGTGACCCGTGTGAAGTAAGTCGTCATGGACGTTCGTGGCTGCGTGGCTTGGCAGGCAAGCGAAGACTGTCGACGTGGAGGCTTGAGGCTGCCCCCACCTCTCACCCACCTATACCACCCCTCCTTCCAACGTTTATGGATGGCGTTTAGCAACCGTCCGACGCTACCTTCCACGCCATCAACATTTGAATGATTTTACTGGACTCGGATCAACGAAACTATCTGGGATGTTCCTCAATACCTTGGTCAACATGTTTCCCGGCTATAAAAGGGGGTTTCTTTCGGCTTGGTAGAGAGAATATATCAGAACATTATAACTTGGCAGAAGGCATATCCTGCCATGTTTGATGAGGACACTTAATAGGGTATGTATAGCAAAAAATGTTAAGATAAGTTTTTTTTTATATTCTGTAATTTTGGAATGTTACAATATATGAGCTAAGTATGTATTGCTATAGGATCCAATTATTAAATATGACTTAGTGTAATTTTCATAATAAACATTATAATTGTAAAGTATTTTAAAGCCTGTTTGGCTATTTGTAATTTTATAATGCTTGTATTTTTTATATGGGCAGTTTATGAGAAAAAAGAAAATAAATAAGCCTGGAGACAAAGGAAAAAAAAAAAAGACTTGCAGTTTGTTGAATCCTTTCTCACAAATTTGGGGGGTTGTTTATTTTTATTCCAATTCATGCCAAGGGATGGTTGAATTGTAGCAATTTATTGCGATTGTGTTATTTGTTTGTACTCTGCTATTTAAACTCTGCTACTCATTTTGTTTGCATGAGTGGAATGGAAAGAAGGGGAGTTGAATGCCAAGGTCATATTTCCTTAATTCAGGCATAAGTGTATAGTAATCTCGTACAGCATCGGAATCACTCAAATAATCTAAACCGGAAAGAAGCCACAAGGTCATTGACGAAGCCAAGCACGAAAGTGCGTTGGCATCAAAACGTTCTGCTTTGAAAGTTTTACTGAAGAGTTGTATATATATATATATATATATATATATATATATATATATATATATATATATATATATATATATATATATATATATATATATATATATATAGTTGCACAGTGTGATATACGGCTTGTAAGAGTAATGGCATAATCACGGGGCTGATTTCGCGGTGCATTCAACATGCGAACTTTCATGTTAAATACCGCCAGGATTAATTCTTCCACTTAAAGAGAGTCCGAGCTGTTTGAAGAAAGATATCTGGACGCCTCATTCAACCTGGGTTATACAACCCGTTTCAGGCAAGGTGCCAAGAAAAGACGAGGTAGGTTCAGTTCCCTACGAACGAATGACGGTAAGTAGTTCTGACAGGCTTCCTTTCCTGGCTGTTATTGGTGAGGTGACAGGAACTTCGGCGAGCGCCTATTACTTGCGTCTGGAAATAATTAACTTTGCTTCAGTTACATTAAAAAATTCATTATTTTGTGTTTGTACGAAACATTGTTTATAATTTTTAGAAATTACTTACAAGTACTATTTCAAACAAAAAATATGAACACCATATAAATTGCATAACTGCTTGTCAAACACACAATTGTAGAGTTCTTGGGTTGTACAAATAATAACAAAAACGAACTCATTTACCTAAATAAAATAACTTTATAAATAAGGTACCATGAGTTTCTTCAAGAAATTTTTCAAACAACGCTATTAAAAGTGTTGACAGTTTTTTTAATTGCCTAAAATAAGGTCATATTCTTTCATATTCTTTATTTGTAAAAGTTATATATATTTTTTAATTTATGTTATTAAGCATAATTTAAAATAAATCACGATATGACATTTCAGAAGCCATTGTTAAGTTTTTTGTGAATATTTTAATTCGAATTACTTATACGTCTCAAAAACACTAAAATGGCGATTTTAACATGCCATAATGCAAATACTAGGAGATTAAAAAAATTTTTATGGTAGTAAAGAATACCTACTTACAAGTAATATCGACAATTATGATTATTTTTGGTGACCAGCATCCTTAAGGGACTAGAAAAAGTTACAATTTCATGTATCATGATGTCCTTACACTGACCCCTCCTGGAAATAGGCCTTTTGTAAGTGAAGAGATTTGGGCGGCTCTTAACAGCGAGGTCTTGAGAGTCGATGAGGGTGAAGCTAGGCGAGAATCGAGCAGCGCCAGAATAAAAGGGCAAGGAAAAAGGGATATCCCCGAGAAAACTCGCCGACAAGCGGCATCTTCTGGCACGATTCCCACTTGTGAAAATCCAGGAGTGACCAGACCGGGGGATTGAACTCGGTTGGCCTTGGTGGGAGGCGAGCAGGCTATCCGCTCAGGCACCGCAGCCCTGGGTCCTTGTCCCATTTGTGGTCATGGACTGTAATCCATGGTTTTATCAGCGGTCAGTTTTGTTGCAGCTCTACTATAAATTTAGTCTGAAGTTGGAGCGGAATTTCCGTAGTCTGTAGTCCCTCTGAGGATAATCACGAGATATGGAACTCTACAAGTTTAACTTAATTCCTTAGACTCAATTCTCTCAACTGTTTTTATCTAGCTAATTAACATGCAATTTAAGTACCAGTGTTTAAGATATCCACTTTAAGGAAAACGATGCTAAGCCACAGTGAGAAAACCTGAACTGTATATTTTTTCTAATATAAAAAATTCATTGGTTTGGAGTTATTGCTTTTTCACGACGTGTGCGTTGGTTAAAGGAACAATATTATATTCAAGTAGTGCGCCCGCATGATATATGTCGCAATTACACCAGTTTCATTATGAGGAGATTTCTCTTTCCTCTTATCCACCCCACATCGTTTCGTCTACTCTGACGTCACGATAGCGATTCAGGCATCGTCCTTTTTATTTTCTCGTCCCGGGGCTCTGATCTCGTTAACCTAGTAATTTGTCTCGCACCTAATCGCATCACACGGTGGCAATTGCTTAGCATCCCCTATTTTTCTCTCCGTCCTGACGCCCTTAACTTGGTCTGGCAGCGTCCAGCTGAGCCCGACAGATAGGGACTTGCAACATATGTGCTCATCTGTTGTAGAAGGCAGGCGGGTATGTTACACATGGTTTGCATATAACTAAGATCTTTCTCGAAAGCTTTTTCGGCCCCGTTCTGTAGGTACACTGTTAAACGAATTTTCCTTTAATTCCCCGGCAGAAAGCGCTGGCTAAACATTCTCAAGAATTCTCCGTAGACTCTCCGTAAAATTACGGACACATTGCTCTTCAAAAACGGACTTCAAGTAAATTTCCCAGAATTTTCTGTGAATTCACGGAACATATACGTACATTTGATAGTTTCCTTTACTTGCAGTTAAAAAAAAAAGAGATAACGAAAACATTTTTTTAAATTTTAGGTATGTAGATGTTCTAATGTGTATAAAAAATAAAATTTGAACAGTTAAACTATTTTGTAGCTGAGAGAAATTCCATTCCAAGACAAAAGTTCAGGAATCTGCGAGTAATCACTTGTTTACAATCCTCTTTGGTCAGGATGGTGTATGATTCTAGTACTTGTTGCGAGTCAGAAAAGCACATTTTTCAATTTCTAGTAACATCTGTGTTTTAAGTGTTGCTAACTGGTACAGATACCTGATGATATATATATTTTTTTTTATGTTTAAAGGAATAGGTCTAAATTGTGTTGCTTTCCTGACTGCCGCATAAACGATAATTTTCTGGTTACATGTGAACTTGGAATTGGTCTTTCGTGAAACCCGAAGCTGTAATTAACACAGAGACTTTTCGTATTTTGTATTTACGGCGTTTACCCCTGTTTTTCGTCATAACAGTTTGCTTTTCCGTATATTTGCTCTTTTCTTTCCCTTAAAACTTTCTCTAAATATACGGACATTTTAAACATTGTTGCTTTCCGCCATATTTAATAACCAACATTGGAACGCTTGGAATTCCAGAAAAACAAATAATTGGTTTTTACGTCAAGTCCAGCTTTGGTTTTCATAAGAGAATCGTTCACAAAATTACTTTTTGTAATTAAATCCAAAATTAGTATAAGGTAGTGCAACATATCCAACTTCAAAATGGGATTTTCTTCCAAGGCTTATTTAAAAATGAGATGAGTTAAGGGAAAGATAGAGAAATAATTGTGTTGCTTATTCAGAATTCGTTATTGAAATTTCTTTCTTTTTTATGTCACTCGGATGATTGAATAACTGTTATATTAATGATATAACTTTATTTCTCTACCATGTAGAATTAATTAAAATAAATAATTACTTTCTTTCGAAAATTACTACAGAAACGATAGTAATAGATAATCAACTATAAAATATAATTAAATAATGTCCCATGTACTAACAAATTCCAGTTTTAAAAATTATCCTCCAAAATAAGCTGTGGCAAAAAATATATAGTTCCCAAGATAACATCGTGGCCACGGTTGGATAGTGGTTAGACTACTCGCCTCCCACCTAGACGAACCCGGTTCGATTCTCAGAGGAGTTGCTCCCGGACCTTCGCGCGTTGGCCATACATGACGATGCCGCTGGTCGGCGGGTTTTCTCGGGGATCTTTCGTTTCTTCCGCCCATGCATTCCGGAGCTGTGCCATAATCACCTCGCTTCGCCCTCATCGACTCTCAAGGCCTCGGTGTTAAGAGCCGCCCAAATCTCTTCACTCACTCATACAAGATGACTTTAACAGTTAATAAGAAATAATTGCATTAAATTTGCACGCAATACGTTTGCTTAATTAATTAAAGACTAGCTAACCGCGAGACTACGTTCCCATGATATATTTGTAAAGGTATATAAAATTAGCCCACCATAGTTTCATTAAGTTTTTATGTTTAAAGTACTAATATTTCATCTTTCAGATTTAATGGAGTTATTATGGAGCCATCGCTTCGCATACGTTTTAATTTAGCATGATATTTAGGACTTTTATTAGATCTAACCACTTTTTTTTGGGTTCTCTAGCCACTGACCAGCTGCAGCCCCACTATTGGGATCTCTAGCCACTGGCCTAATGCGGCCCCACTATTGTGTTCTCTAGCCCCTGACCAGCTGCGGCCCGACTATTGGGTTCTCTACCCACTGGCCTAATGCGGCCCCACTATTGTGTTCTCTAGTCACTAACTTACTGCGGCCCCGCTATTGGGTTCTCTACCCACTGAACTACTGCGGCCCCACTTGGATTAACTCTAGCCCTGGGCCACTACAGCTTTTTGTAAGGAAAGGAGGACAGCCCACAGACAAAAAGAAAAGAAAAATTACGGAATTTTTTTAACAATACTATTTTTATGCATCTTACCCTAAGAAAAGCTTAATCCAGTTCCCATTTATATCCATGATCATAGTTTTTTCCGGAACCGTTTGAGATATCTCGATGAAACAAAGACTAAGTAGGCCCTGGGGTTATTATCTACACACTGTGTATAATTGATGTGAATACGTTAAGTGGTTTTTGAGTTAAATCCGTTCGGACAGACAGACAGGCATGAAAAAAATTAACATTAGATAGGGCTTAGTTAATTCGAATATTATAGACAGACACTTGTATTTTATTTAGTAGAGTAGATATGATGTTGACTTGAAAAATCACGCATTTATTCTAAGTATTAGGGACAAAAATCGGCAAACAATGAAAACGCATGCGTAAAAATTAAGCGTTTGAAGTGAATTTCAACTCTTCAGTTTATGCCAATCTTTGTTCCCGTGGACTTCATATGACCAGAGCTGTGATAAACTATAGGCTGTTCGCTATTAACTGAGTACATTTGAAACCAACCTTCGAAAAATATCACCGCCCCTAACTGCATATATGTTAAAGGGGAATTTGACCAACATGCGCCCAGTAGAGTTGGCAACTACAGAGGGAAAGTAGTTCCACGTCTTAAACTTGAATTAAAAGTGTTAGATGAACATTTGTGAACGCTTAAGTTATTGGCTTTATGTCTGTTTAATGAATATTGCCATTATTAACTAATTTTGAAATATTATTAAATGATAATTTTACAGTTGTACTTTCTCGACACTGGAATGAAGTGATCAGGCCCATGGGAGTATTAATTTTACGCATGGAGGAATGCGCGGGAGCAATAAGGACGACATTGCCACGCGTATCAAGTGTACCATCGCCACTAAGCGCAAGGCTCTGAACTGACGTGTAGTGTTCTCGTCGCACTGCGTGTGTCTATGGGACTTTGTGCGATGACCCTGTTATCTTATTGGTGGAAAGTCTGTAGGAAGGTTCAGTACAGAACCGTTGAGTAGTTTTGTATCTATCTCATGATTATATTTTGAGCTACAGCGCTTTGAAAAAGTCTGTTGTTAGCTATGTTGAAGTGCTCTGAAATGTTTTTTTTCTAACGTGAGTGACATTTTGGAAGTACTAAACAGCCCTAGTCTGAAGTTTATGTTCTTTTCGTAGAACAGCACGTTGGGCGCACCTTTAATAGTTTCGTGGAGAAACGTGTATTTCAAACAATCTGCAACGCATTTTAAACGCCAGGTGGACGGGGGCCTTAAGGTGGGTTTACGATTAACTTCAACGGTGCGTTCTTGGCGTGACTTAAGAGATCCTTTATATTTTATATCTTAAGTGCAAGTCAAGACGAAGTAGCCAATCAGAGCCCAGCGACAATTGTTGTTGGCGGGAAACTGTATTTACAACTTGTATTTAGTTAATGTCGTATTGTGAAATCGTATGAAAGTAATTATTTTAATCGAGAGACAGTATCCTCTTAATTTAAAGAATAGTTCATGGTCATGTTTTCTTTCGTGGAAGAGGTTATTGAATTCGCTTTAATTAACGTTTTAGATTTATTGATGCGAATGCCTAATGTTGGCATTGGCTTCCCCTTCTATAAGATCTTACGAGTTTTTTTTTTAAACGAATATACAAGAAGTAACCACAGATAATTATATATATGTAAATCGTCCATTTTTCCAGGTTATTTCGATTGCTTACATCACCTACGATTTTGATTGGCTAGACTTAACAGTTGCTAATTCAATCATAAACTGCAAATCTTCTTATTGTTCATTTTCTGTGTGCTTATCGAGTCATCAAGTACAATTCTTAGTTCTTCAGTCTTTGATCGTAAGCCCACCTTTAAGCAGGGCTTTGAAAAGTGCTCATAGTTTACCGCGAACAGAACATACTGCAGTTCTCACACGCGCTGCCTCGGGCAGATGTGAGTAACCACCGCTTATGGAGGCCCGCATCTCGGCGCACAGTAGACTATATTCACGTGGACCGTGTTCCCGGGAGATTGGGGGGGGGGGGAATCAATGTCCCCAGCTCTCGGTAATCCCCGCGGCACGTCGAGGCATTACTACCATCGCCTACACCCCTCCCCCCCCCCATACCACGGGCCATCAGGAGGGCGGACTTGCACTGGGTGTGGCGCCGCATCTCTGATGAAACGCCTTCGGGAGGGTGGTCGAAAACGACCGACAACTGATCCACAGCGCCTGCTCGGAGGTGGAGTACCAACCCCCTTGATAACCCCGCGACATATTTACGCCTTTTTTTTTTCTCAGTCTTTGTTCTCGCTCAGTCCCCGACCTTTTTTTTTTTTTATGTGCCCACGTTTCGATTCCATACCCCTTCGCCCTTTTAAACGCCACGCCAAACTTACCCTCTCCCCACCCCCATTCCATTACCGGTATTTACGGAAGAACGTCATTAAAACTTGCCCTAAGCCCCTTTCGCACCCCCGTCTTCCACTTCGACTACCCTCCTCCACACCACAGTTTTTTTCCTCTCGACATTTTTTTACACGAGTAAAAACTTTATGTAGGCTGTAATCCGATACTTTGTACTCTTCTCTCTCTCTCTCTCTCTCTCTCTCTCTCTCTCTCTCTCTCTCTCTCCTCTCTCTCTCTCTCTCTCTCTGTGCTCGTGTAAGTGATGCTAATGGGACTACAGAAGAAAGGGAAAACTGCTCGGAGGAGCTCTTGTCTTCTTCCTGGAATAAGTTCGCGAAGTGCGAGCTTGCTAAGTGCTTTTCTTAAGTTTTTTAATTCTTAATTTGTGAAAATAATGCTCCGTGACCTTGTAACCTACTGGATAGAAATGCAACAGTTTTAACCAATCGTCGGTCACTTTAAATTTATAATTTGCTAACTTATACCGCCACTCTTAATATTCCATCTGTTTTGTAAGGTATTTTAAAACTGAGGTGTTAATTTCCAGTAGTGTTAAAACTACAATTAATCATATAACATTCATGTTAATTTACTTGACTATAGGTTGTTCACGGTAAACAAAGTACTTTTGAAAGCCCTACTTAAGATCTACTGGTATGCACATTGTGTATTCTTCCAATATATTCGAAATAAACATAGCTGTGAGCCTGGTTATTTTATTCATGCGTATCGTCGGTCAAGTGAAAATGTGAAATCATCAGAGACGTAAATATTTCACAAAGTGACATATTCATATACGTATATACACTTAAAAAAAAAAAAAACCGAAACATTCATTTCAGTGTCCACAACAAATGTTCGCCTCACTTGTAACTCGACGTTAAGACGTTGGACCACTTTCTCTCCACCGTTACCAACTTGACTGAACGCACACAACAGTCTGTTGTATCCGAAACATTACATGCAGGGAGGGTCAGTGACATTTTTCAAATTCTGACTTTGAAAGTCCTCACGTAAACCGTGAACCGAACTTAGCTTGTTACCCTTTAAATAATTTTATTTAGACTTCAGGGACTTGTATTTTCCGTGCAAAGTATTTTACACCTTGAAACAAAAATAGACGCTTGAGATATTTCTCACTTAAAAATGGTTATGTTCTCGAGAAGTAATAATGACAGGCGCCAGTAGTGTACAGTATATCTGGGGCTCCAGTTGCAATGTATTTTTAATGGATGTATGCGGCTTGTCCAGTTGAAGGTCGCTTCTTCGGCGGAGTTATGCCCGGTTGCACCAACATCTTTCTCGATCCGAGATCGAATGATCCTAGTTCCGAACCGGGATCCAGTTTGATCTTGGTTCCAATGTAAAACTGTTGCACCAACGAAATGACACGATTCTGGATCTCCGATTCGTTGATCTAGGTTCCAAAGCGAAACATCGAGATTAAGTATGAGACAAATTTTGCTATTGGTTCGTAATATATGACGTCGTGGAAGTAAGCGTATTTTTCACTACAGATGGAACTAGATGTGCGATGTTTTAATATTTTAATGTGAATTATTTTGGTAAGAATTTTACTGAAAAATATTCAGGTGTTTATAATTTTGTATTAAATTCCCAAGAAAACGATCGAACGTCGTTCTATCTGTTGGCGTATTTTCAAACTACATTTATCGACGATGGCTGCTGATCTCGGATCGAGATCTCGAACCGCCAACTTCAGCGGTACAAAATGAAATTCATCTCGATCTCCAGTCTAGCTCTGAACTCGGATGGTGCTACAGTTTTATGTGTCGATCTTAGATCCGATCGTGGATCAAGTTTCGAACCACGGTAGTGCAACTGGGCATTAGGGATTGGGCTCGTCTCTGGATTGCTGGACTACCCGAAGTTGCGTGGCAGTTCCGGAGTAAAGCGGAACCATGCAAAATTTTATCATCTACTTTTCGGTATCCTCTCTTAAAATCTTATTACAAGATGTCAGAATCTGCACATTCATCACTGCTTGACTGTTTTGTGGGCGTAAGTGTGCTACTAGGATTTTTTAATGTATGTATTTACGTCTAAACTAAGACCATAATATGAATAACGACACACTGCACAAGTATATTATAATCAGCGTATAGGCTGTTCACGGTAAACTGAGCACTTTTTAAGGCCCTTCTATATTTTTCCTTTCATCCAATTTCTATCTTCCTGCTGCTTTTTAAAATAAACATTGCAATGATACAAATAAACACAGTGTATACATTTCTCCACCCTCAAAACTTAATGCCTGAGACTGCACAAACATATATTTATTAGTGGTCAATGACTGTTGGGAGCGCCTTAAAATGTGTCCACTTTACCGTGAACAACCTATACGGATCATGTTCTACCAACACTTTTTTAGGTATAGTTGTCTATGGTTTGCGAACCAATAGTGATATAGGCTGTTAACGGTAAAATGAGCACTTTTGAAAGCCATGCTTAAGATCTACTTGCGTGCACGTTGTGTGTTCTTCCGCCTTGTGTCAAATTAACATTGCCATGGGCTTCATCACATTTTCATGCGTCGGGCAAGAAAAAAAACTGTGGAATTATTAGAAAACTAAATATGTTACATATCTGGTCATTTTTAGACTTGATGGATTAAGGAAAAAAAAAAAAAAAAGAAAACGAAAGAATTAATATAAGTTATCAAAAATGATAACCTATCACTTTTTATTCGACGTTGCGATATGGGGCTGATTTCCTTACATCATTACCCACTTTACTTGGCGCATGTCACTCAGTGCGCCCGTTAAAATATATGCCGGCCTCGGCAGCGATTTTTGCTGAGGTTGACTTCAAAAGTGCTCACTTTATCGTGAACAGCCTTTATGCCCCTGAGACTTGGAATGTGCGAGGATAGCTCGGGTGGCAGTTTTACTGATCGTACTCTTCTCAAATATCAATTCTTCGATCAATACCAATCCTCCTCACCAATCCTCAGCAATCTTCCTCTACAATCCTCACCAATCCACCTCACAAATCTTCAACAAACTTTCATAAATATTTCACAATCTTTCAAACAACCTTCCAATCTTTCCATCAATCCTAAAGCAATCTGTACGTGGAAGAACCACCTAATTATCAATGTTGGGCTGCAGTATTACACGCCCTGCCTCCAAGTACATGTCTGTCTTGGTGAAGGAAATGTTGAATGTGATGCTGGCATCAAATAATCAACACAAAGAGTAGAAATTAAGTACGCGCACATGGCGAGCGCCAAGACAGCGGGGACATGTGAAAATTCTACAGTATTCATGCTGTTCAACTGTTTATGAAATATCGTATACGAGTTTGGGAGGAAATCAAAATGACTACATAATTAGTGTACTTTTTTATTATTGTTCAAAGCCGTAACTGTAAATTTAATATAAATACAACGACGACATATTTCTATATCCGCAAACCATTTGCAATGCTTCCCCGGTGCATCCATGACATAAGACCCAGCAACGCGAACTTCATGAGGGATATCACACGTTAGAGCACCCATAACTTTTGTTTAGCAGAACGGCGTAATAACGTACGAGAATCTCTTCTGTACGCCCCAGCACTGTTAAGCTTTCTGTATTGCAACACAGGTGGACGAAGCGACTAATACTCGCTCTTCGGGCAGGATCAGAGAGCTCACTCAATAAAGTACACACTTTAGAACTCTACCAAAATAATAAACTACACTTCACCTGGACACCCAGCATGTTTTCTCATTTACTTATATCCTTCGTGACAAAGTTTATGACAAAAACGTGCACATACACTACACTATAAGCCGGAACAGTGATGTGTATATGCAAAATAAAATTCTCTGAAATTTAGTTGATAAGCTTTTACCGACTGATTAATCAAGCCAGTAAACTGGGAATAAATGACTTATAAGCTGTGGAATTCTCGACATTTAATGGGAATCACACATAAATCAGAGAAATTCATTCATCATATGAGGGGTGCCATTTTCACTGATTTGGCTCGATTTTAACTATTTCAAGTTTAGAATGTATGTTTACATTAGCAATATATTCACCCTTTGATCACAATGAACGGAAACCTAATCAAGTTGCAAGCCAATACAATAATTACGTCATTTTGCTCAGTAAATTCAAGTGATTTTTGAACTATCTGTTGTCAAAATTATGTTCATTATTTAATATATGCATGTACACACAAAATACCACAAATTATTTCTAGAAAAGCTTGCGTAATGTTCACTGTTATTGGGATCAGGCTTTGCCCGTAAGGAATGCTGATATGCACGTACTATATAGTCAAGAATTTTCTGTGGGGAAACTCGCTTTTTCGAATAAGGGCTTGCTTTATCTCATTAAAGCTGTGCCTTAAAAAAGAAGCTATTGAAAATGAACAAGACATAAAAGATAAGCATTAGAGACGTGGAAAATAATATGTATAATATTATCTCTTTGATATTTTGCACTTATCTTGGTTGTTTGATTCGGTTTTCGATTTTAGTTTTCTTTCGGAAATTACTACCGTGTTCATATGAGATGAATCATTGGTCACTATTTAATTACGCATTTGTCTTATGGTACTTAAATTAAAATATGATGTAGAAGTTATATATACTCAATTCTTCACACATCTTATGTCTATGTTCGTTGACAATATAAACGTTTTCTGACACTAAATAAGAAATTATAGGCAACATTTGAAGTAGTTTTTGATATCTCAGATGACTCGTATACTGACAGAAGAGTTGAACTCGTTCGTATAATTACAAACAAAATATTCAAGAAAAAGTACAGGAATTTTGTTATAAACAAGGTTAGGAATAGTATTAAGAATTTTGTAAATAATTATCACAATCCTTTATTAATCCCGAAGTGTCTGCTTAGAGAGACTTACAAGATGGAGTCATATTTTTTAATATCTGCTGTCGCTACGGAATTACTAAACGTCTCTCGTTGCAACTTAGTGAGTTTCTCTACCGAAATGAAAGTAATCACCTTATATATATATATCAAAGTTTGTATTTATATACTTAAGTTTGTTCTGTATACAATTCTACATCGGTCGACGGACCTGGATCAAATTTGGCAAGGATGTATACCCATCAGTATTCAAATTAAAATAATGCGTAAGCTAAACTTGACTCTGCCCCCATTTATTAATATTTATTAATTTACTTTATCGCTTACTTTTGGTGGCGCATTTATGACAATAAAGCCTTTTCTTCCTCAGAACTATATTTATCATACAAAATAAGAAGACAATTAAAAAACACATTAAACAAACAATCATACGACAGAAATAGTAATTAATAAGAATTAAAAGCAAAACTACATACCCACAACTATTGCATGTGTTAGATAGGGTTACGGTTAAGTAATTACTGATGATCTAGATTAAACAAATCGTATAATACTGAAGTTACAGAGGTGACAGCTGTTAATTGTAAACGTGCCGGAGTAGAAATTAGTTCTGTGTTGGAGATTGTTAAGTTCACTTGCTTTGCGAGAACGAGTTTAATACAAAAATGCTTAAAAACGGGATCGTGTATCTGTTATTCACGACTTATATTCCTTACGGTCTTATGTAGTTACAATACAGTACTTGAAAAAATTATACTCGGGCAACGCTGGATAGATCAACAGTTAGTTTTATATTTTCTCTTCCCGAAATGATTCTAAACTTTAGGACTATGGAGCTCTGTTCAGTAGCATGCAATTCTCTCGGAGTTATGTAGTTGATGCAAACAACTGTTAAATTATTTTAAATGGTATTTCCAAGGTTCAAATTTAATTCTGCCTGTAGACATATAGTGAATCTTCACTACGAGCACCTACGTAGCCATTTCGCATCATAGGTCGGGCCAGGAAGCTGAATAAAACACATTCTCTGAACTTCCAAAAGCATTTCAAGATATTGCCGCTCAACTATTTTAAAGCTATTTCTAAAATTTTACTATTCTTTTGAGCGTAGATCGCTATACTGTTAGTATTTACTACCTGTTACTAGGCTGCCATCTCGTGTCACAGAACAGGAAATAGAATACACATACGCTCTATTCATTAGGACTATATAGAACAAAACCTCCAAATATTTTTAATGACACAGACTTAATTTTGTCTTTTGCGAATGACGTCAACACTATTTCGCTAATTCTAAAAAAAATCTATGAAAATCATGCGAATGCAGTAGTGAACTTTGCAATTGTTTACATTTAGCAATCCAGCAATAAATAATTTCTAGAATACATATTATTTCCATTACAAATCGGTCAGCGAAAGTGTACTAAAACTTAAAAAGCATACATTTATGTAAATAATTGTCTATCCATTAGGACAGTATTATCAGTTGTTCGCCTATGGTAATGTTAGAAGGGACTTTCCCACTTCCTTGCCCGCCGTACGAAACAGTAATCATACTGACTGCGATGGTATACTCAAAATGCAAGTCATTTTGAATACAAGCATCGTCGTGTTTACGTTACTTCATAACTAGCATACGCTCCCAACACGACATTTCCTGTACGAATGGGACACGTAACTATCAAATATACAAAACAAAGGATAATTAATTTTATAATGAAAATGTTAGTGAGCTGCTTTTATTTTCTTTGGAACACAGTAACACGTAACATATTACGCATTGATAAGCTGTCTTTCGCCAAGTACAATTATAAATTCTAATTTGTGGGATTACTTACAGAAAATAAAGCATTAACAAGTATACAATATTTTTTTCTAGACAGAAAGAAAGCGTATCCAAAACTGCGACGCATAACAATTTTACTCCCACAAACAAAAAAACAAGTATTACGTTACATACATTTTATAATTTGCACATTTTTAACTGCAGTTCTAAAATTTTAAACATATTTTTATTTCAAGTGAAGGAAACGAACCTATCGGTTGGTGACAGCACTGATATAAAAGTTGCGGTTGGATATTTAACAAGGCTATAAACTCTTCCTGCAGTAATCACGTTCCAATTTGATATATTTATGTCTTTTGCCGGCTCTCGGTAAAGAAACTATCTGCTGAATACTAAGTTCAAACATCTTCATCGCCATTTGAATCGAGTTCTTTACTGAATACGCTTTTTACTTGGGACAGAAGTCAAATAAAAATAATTACTAGGGGAGGTCGTTTACCTCAATTCAACATAATGATCCTTTCATTGCCGCACATAAGTTTCTCTGAACACCAAAGCTTAGAAATAATGTTTACTTTGGCCCTTTCCTATCCACGGATAAGTTTTCGGGATTGTCTACATGAGAAAACAATTTTTGCATAAATGAATGCATAAACACCAGGTCACAGCTGACTGCGTCAGCACGACAGCAGTTTATATCTATACAATAACGTAGTACATACTACGAAAATTAATTTGCTTGGTAAATAAAACATATCATTAATGAGTTCTCCGCAACCTCTTGATTAGTTGTTTATTGCAAACATTTCATTTGACAATAATGTTGACAAACATACACCCTGATTACATTATATTATTTACTATAATAACAGCACAGCTAACTAAAAACTGAAACGTGAAAATATTTACCTTGTAAAAAACATTTCTCAACAGTTCGCTGCTGTTCAAAGTCAACTGGTGGAGCAAGTACATCCGAGCCATTTTTTGCCTGTGTTACGCACCGACTGGCTGATATGACGTAAACAGTAGGATTAAGATGTATAAAATTGGCGTTATCTTCCGTTGTGATAAATAAAAAGCCTAGTCAAAAAAGGCATATGTTAAACTATTACAGTAAAAATAAAACGATATGCATTAAAATTTAATAAATATCGACGTTATTAAGCGTTGAAAACGATTATAAATAACTATGGAAGTGTGTTTTTCATATTAGGATTTCCTTTGGTTTGTATTCATTTATAGCTGTGTGACCACTGAAATTATTTCCCGTTTGCAAACGTAATCAAACATGACTGCCGAACGAATTTGCAATAAACACGCTTAGACCACTCGTGTGACTGCACCATTATTGATACAGAATCATAGGCTATGTATTTTTCACGATTGCGAATACCAGTTTCGTAGCTTGTTCCTTGAAGAAGAATTAAATTACATTACTTTATAAACAGTTTTAAAAATAAAGTGTTCTAAACAGGGTCCGCTAACTATAGACTTTGCTTGTTTTCTAATTTAAGATTATGTCCCGTACTTCGCTCCAGCCCACTTTTAATTACTTTGGTAATTAGCCTGCATTTACACAAACGCCTCTACAAATTTGTCAACTGGTTTATCACCTTACCGAAAAATTAGAGAGATGTAAGCTAGCAATCGATCTTCTCGGACAGTGTCTCTATAAGAAACCTATTCATCATTTTCACCAACTTTTCTAATTATCTGGGCACGCTTGCAGGGCCAATAGCTGTTCCACTGTCAGATAATTGCAAACCCTGCTCTTTCACTTTGTCCTTCACTCAATCTAGTGATTCTTTTTCGCTTCTTTCGGCAGATTTGCATTGGTTTTTTTAAACTTTGCTCCTCCTTCATTCGAACAGCGTCTTAAACATTTCCGAAGGTTAATAGACTCACTTGATTCATAGCAATATATTTTGAGATACTGTTTCATAACATTCTTCTATTCCTCCTAGCTAATATTGTCCTATTGAATTACAAGATTATATTAGGTCCGTGAGCATAACTTTCCACGTTTCTCATTTTTACATTCCCGTGCAAATTATTTCACTTTCCTCTTTGTTATTTGATAATCAGAAAGATCAACAATTTTCGAAAATACTGCACTATTTCTTCTAATTACCCTTCTTACGTCCATGTTTACGCGCCTCTTTTACTGCCTTGTGCATCTTTTACCCAGGATGTAAAAAAAAAAAAGTTCTTATTTTCATTGCAATCTTCGCCAACATTCAGCTCCTGCCTACTATCTGCGCCAGACATGGTGGCACTTGTTCAAGCCTTGACTAGGTGTTGGCTGGGGAGGAGGAAAAAGACTGTGGTCAGGGTTTACAGCTATGTCAAGTTCAAGTTAGAAAATAATTTTCGCGCAGCTGTGAGGGTGGTAAGATAGGAGAGGACTCTCACGAACATTCGCCGCTGGAGGGAGGGTAACCACGTGACACTGCTGTCGCTATACACACCAAACTGATAACATCGCTCTCTACTACCGCGCTGGTAATTACTGCACTGCGCGACTTACGTTTTCTAGACAGGTAATAAATATTCACTTGGGGAGTAGCTCTCAGCCAACCGATCTCGGCCGCTGTCACTATTGAACTGAACAACCACACCCCTTCGTGTGGCGGCAATGGACTGTCCCGACTTGCCCTACGCGTTCTCAACTTCTGGTAATTATTTTCTCATACTCGACCAAGCCACGTGTGCAGCTGGGGAATATGTGAACTACACAAGGTTACGCTGTTCTCTCTCTTCCCTCTTCCTCCTCCAGGATAAGGTAAAGCAGGGTTGCGGGTGCCAGGTGCCGCAGAGACCACAAATAGTAACACAGTGTTGACTTACTCGTGTTGCCGTGTTGATGCTCCTGTGTGAGTTGGTGTCTGCAGAAGCTGCTTACATTCATGTGGACATGTGTACATCCGCTCGCGGATACAGTTGACGGTATTGTATTACCCCTACTCCCTGTTCTTCTTCTTCCCCTCTCTCAGCTACACTAGCGCTTCTAGACCCACCCCTCCTCGGCTTGGTCGAGTAGTATAATCCGATATGAAAACGTTATATACTATTATATTTTTTTATTTTTTCGTCAATGCGAAACCAGGAAAACAATATTCTTAGCTTGGACAGTCACAAAGGTACGGCTAGACGTCTTTCTAATGTAACAAAAATATTAAGCTAAAGGCTGTTCACGATGCAGTGAGCACTTTTGAAATCAACCTTAGAAAAAGTCACTGCCCTTACCTGCATATATTTTAACGGGCTCACTGAGTGACATGCACCCAGTGAAGTTCGTAACGATGGAGAGATATGTCTTAACGTCCAATACATTAAAAATAGTTAGGTTACAATTTATGGCAACTTATACTATTTCTTCGGCTTTGATTTTTTTTTATGCATCAAAGTGTAAAAATGAGCAAATTGGAAGAAAAAAAGTTTACCTTTCTAATAGTTTCAGTTTCAGTTGACTGACGCATGAATATAGTGCCGAGGCCCTAGCAATGCTAATTTTGCATAAGGCGGAATAATACACAACGTGCATACACGTAGATCTTAAGCAGGGCTTTCAAAAGTGTTCATTTTACCGTTAGTAGCCTACGTAAAACTGTACGATAGTGTGATAAAGAGGGTAAGGCAAATAAGATTATTTTCCTTCATTCGACAGGGTAAGAAGAAAATTATAGTTTAGAGTCCAGGAGAATCTCGCCACGCGGTGCAAATCATACCGGGACCAGGTTTCGGGCCGCGACCCGGCTGTTGAAGAAAAATGATCTAACGGAAAGCTTTAAAAATATTTTTGTTTAAGAATATTGATGACCTTGCCGTTACTAACACTGCTCGCTGCAGACCCTGGCCATGCCCAGCCCCGTTAATGTAGGACACTGTTCGCTGCAGACCCTGGCCATGCCCAGCCCCGTTAATGTAGGACACTGCTCGCTGCAGACCCTGGCCATGCCCAGCCCCGTTAATGTAGGACACTGCTCGCTGCAGACCCTGGCCATGTCCAGCCCCGTTAATGTAGGACACTGCTCGCTGGAGACACTGGCCATGCCCAGCCCCGTTAATGTAGGACACTGTTCGCTGCAGACCCTGGCCATGCCAAGCCCCGTTAATGTAGGACACTGCTCGCTGCAGACCCTGTCCATTCCCAGCCCCGTTAATGTAGGACACTGCTCGCTGCAGACCCTGTTCATGCCCAGCCCCGTTAATGTAGGACACTGCTCGCTGCAGACCCTGGCCATGCCCAGCCCCGTTAATGTAGGACACTGCTCGCTGCAGACCCTGGCCATGCCCAGCCCCGTTAATGGAGGACACTGTCGATGGAGACCCTGGCCATGCCCAGCCCCGTTAATGTAGGACACTGCTCGCTGCAGACCCTGGCCATGCCCAGCCCCGTTAAAGTAGGACACTGCTCGCTGCAGACCCTGGTCATGCCCAGCCCCGTTAAAGTAGGACACTGCTCGCTGCAGACCCTGGCCATGCCCAGCCCCGTTAATGTAGGACACTGCTCGCTGCAGACCCTGGCCATGCCCAGCCCCGTTAATGTAGGACACTGCTCGCTGCAGACCCTGGCCATGCCCAGCCCCGTTAATGTAGGACACTGCTCGCTGCAGACCCTGGCGATGCCCAGCCCCGTTAATGGAGGACACTGTCAATGGAGACCCTGGCCATGCCCAGCCCCGTTAATGTAGGACACTGCTCGCTGCAGACCCTGGCCATGCCCAGCCCCGTTAATGTAGGACACTGCTCGCTGCAGACCCTGGCCATGTCCAGCCCCGTTAATGTAGGACACTGCTCGCTGGAGACCCTGGCCATGCCCAGCCCCGGTAATGGAGGACACTGTCGCTGCAGACCCTGGCCATGCCCAGCCCCGTTAATGTAGGACACTGTTCGCTGCAGACCCTGGCCATGCCCAGCCCCGTTAATGTAGGACACTGCTCGCTGCAGACCCTGTCCATTCCCAGCCCCGTTAATGTAGGACACTGCTCGCTGCAGACCCTGTTCATGCCCAGCCCCGTTAATGTAGGACACTGCTCGCTGCAGACCCTGGCCATGCCCAGCCCCGTTAATGTAGGACACTGCTCGCTGGAGACCCTGGTCATGCCCAGCTCCGTTAATGTAGGACACTGCTCGCTGCAGACCCTGGCCATGCCCAGCCCCATTAATGTAGGACACTGCTCGCTGCAGACCCTGGTCATGCCCAGCTCCGTTAATGTAGGACACTGCTCGCTGGAGACCCTGGCCATGCCCAGCCCCGTTAATGTAGGACACTGTTCGCTGCAGACCCTGGCCATTCCCAGCCCCGTTAATGTAGGACACTGCTCGCTGCAGACCCTGGCCATGCCCAGCCCCGTTAAAGTAGGACACTGCTCGCTGCAGACCCTGGTCATGCCCAGCCCCGTTAAAGTAGGACACTGCTCGCTGCAGACCCTGGCCATGCCCAGCCCCGTTAATGTAGGACACTGCTCGCTGCAGACCCTGGCCATGCCCAGCCCCGTTAATGTAGGACACTGCTCGCTGCAGACCCTGGCCATGCCCAGCCCCGTTAATGTAGGACAGTATTCGCTGGAGACCCTGGCCATGCCCAGCCCCGTTAATGTAGGACTTGGTAGCTCAAGTTTCGCGACGTGCTGGCTTGGGCAGATTTTTCCTGTAGATCTCTTTCTTTCTGATCCGAGAGACTGCTGATCATATATGTATGGACTCTCATACGCATGTCTTGGTCAAGAGAATCGGTATTACAAAATTTATATCTTGATATAAGTAAGCTAGTAGTCACTAAAAATACTCAAAAAATAATGAAAGCAAGGATATAAGAAACATGAAATTAAAGTTAAGGAATTCAAGATTTGCGGGTTCGTCTTATGTAACTGAAATATGTTTTAATTTTTGTTTAGCATATATTTCAGTTATATAATTTTATTCACTTGTCGTATTAAATTTTTATTTTATTTAGTTATTTTAGTCGTCTAGGTTACACAAATCCATATATTTAAATTTCGAATGTTTTTTATACAACCGGTTTCTTGGACAATCAGAGCCAGAAAATAAATCTTCCATTTCATGTGTTTGAATAAATCGATTGTGGAAATCCGCAACTAGTGTAACGGTCTTACTTGGATTCCTACTATGACGATATACTCAAGTTTATACTCAATACAATCTCTGTGGCTAATCCTCTTAACGTTACTACACTCTGGGGGAATAACTCTGGATGGTACAATGATACAGGAATAATTACATAAGCTACAATGCGTTTTATTCCTTCTTCTCATACTATAAAGGATATCAAATACATTAATAAGCAAATACTGAATAATTATAGAATGGAATATCTCAACAAATGATATAGAATAAAACTTGACTCTTCAAAGCTACAATTATATTAACAATTAAAAGGCTTGGAAAAAAGGGGGGGGGGGCCTCTAGGGTTCGCTGCGGGTAATATCACCTCCGGATCTATCCTGCACCAAGAACCGAATTTGTCCTTACCACTGTTAATTACGCCACGACCGGAGTTCCTCCGCCTCGTGTTGTCGTGCTATCGTCGATGTCCAAACTGGACAGGTCTCTCTCAAGACGTCGGTATCAAAGCTCGCTCTGTAATGCTGCCCTCACAAGATCTCTCGCCGACCTCCGGCGTCGATGTTGCCCTCGAGTAGCAGTACCAGCGGAATGGGTCAAGGAGTGGGGGCGTCGTCGGGCCCCAGCGGCCTTTTATGGTCGCCATTGACCGACTTGCAGGGATGCCTTGCACCGCACTAGCTCTCCTCAAATACACACACACACATGCACACATAAGTTGTCTTTGAATAAAATGTCGAAATGCAAACCAAGGCATCCGCAAAAAACCAAGCAACAAATTTTTTTGAAAGGTCATCTAGTATTTTTTAATTTAAGTAGAAGTTAGGCAAAACAACGCCGGTAGTCCGCAGCTATACACACCTGCGTGCTTCACAAGTTGCATATCCCACAGGCGAACGGAAATGCGCCATGCGGAGAGCTCCTCCACATAAGACACCACAATCTCGAGGTACGTAGGCGCCGCTATTGGTTGATTGTTAGTACACGTGTGTCACACTACATGGACAATGACAGGTTTGCAAGTGAGCAGTAAATGCTGCCAGAAGTGTGTGCATTGTATATCCCGCATGGAGCATCAATTCCGTTTGCCTTTGTGATACGCAACTTGTAATGCCCGCAGGCAAGTTTAGATGCGGATTGCCTGCCGTCGTGTCGCCTGACTTCAAACTCAGGAAGCTAGGTATTTGGGCTTCTCGTCAGCAGCAGGTCACTAGAGACGGAGCAAGTAACTCAGAGAAGAGCGATTGGGGAAGGAACCGGCCATGGCCTTTGTTAGGGATCCATCACACCAGTCGCCTGGAGTGACTTCGGGAAAACCACGAGAAACCGAAATCAGGACGGCTGGAGTGGGAATCGAACCCGGGTCCTCCCGAATGCAAGTCCAGTGAGTTGCCACTGCACCACCCCACTCGTTAACCTCAACCTAAATATTAAAATACCACATGACCTCACCAAAAATCTTATTACCAGAATTTGTTTTGTTTATATAACTACATAGCTGCTGTGGTTTGAATTTTGGCGTGCTATTAAAAAACGCCTTGTGTGTGCAGGGTGTTTTGTAACTTATGTTACAGACTTTGGGGGGTGATTCATCATTGAAAAACATTACGAAAATACGAATTGACGTATGTCCGGCAACGACGTCTAAGGGTTGAAAACACCCCCGAAAGTTGGGCATTAAAAGTGACTTTTCGTTAAAGAAAATTTCAAAAAAGTAAAATTAAGTTACAATATTTAAATATCTTAAGTTGATATTAATTTGTTTCCACTTTATTGAATAAAAATGAATTTTGAAGCCGAGCTTTTGGGGGTGCTTTTCACTCTTAGACGTCGTTTCCGGACATAGTCAATCTGCATTTTCGTAAGGAGTCACCTCCCAAAGCGTGTAACATAAGTTACGAAACACTCTATGTGTGTATATGTGTGTGTATATATATATATATATATATATATATATATATATATATATATATATATATACATACATATATGTTATCTAAAATTTAAAATTTTGTAGAGAACACACGCAGTTGAGAAAACCCTTTCGTAGTTATAGCATAGTTTATTAGCATGTAGACAATGTAACGAGGATAGTAAAGTTCGACTGCACGAAGCTACATATTCCGAGTCTCTGGCCGTGATCTTATCATGCACATTGTCTTTCTCTCACCACACTCCGCCTCTAAGAAGCCCAGAGATAAGACACGCACGCCCAGACATGTTGTTAAGAGGGTGTTGCCGCAAGGTGCGTCATTCCCTGCGCTGTGGAAGGAGGCGAGACCTCTCAAGGCTTGGCGAGGCTATCAGGAAGAAGCCATGCGCCCGGGCTGCAATCTGGACCAACTTAGCAGTTCCCAGCGTGGAAGATAGCTAGCTATCCGCTAACACGGCGGAGAATCGAATACCATCCTTACGGTTACCACAGCGCTTACGTAGCGATCTCAGCCGACCGTTAACAGATTGACAAGCAGCGAGGAAAACATTCACCTGCTTCCCGGGGAAGGCAAGTAAAGTTTCCCTTTGGAAGAGACCGTCATTGTGAATTTTATTGACTCCCGACATTTAAACTTTTTTTCAAGCATTTGCAACTGAGAATTTTGTTTTATTATGTTAATACGATTTGACTGTGTCCATTGCCGACCATGAGACAAAATAAAATTGCACAAAGAGGCAGAACTAAGCAAAACAACAAAAAAAAAAAAACTACGACGCCACAGACAGATAATTAGGTAAAGCTGTTTCCTAGCCAATATAAATAAAATATATGTATATACATACAATTAAGATGACATATACATAATATAAGAATATATATAATAATCTACTGAATAAATTTTAAAATTTTATATTTATATTTATTTATTTATGTATATATACACCTACAATCATATTAAAATTATATATTGCCATGCAGTCATTTGCGCATTTTATTCTGGGGCGAACGAGTATGGGTTTTCTCACAGTGCTCCCATATATTTTATTTGAGACGTATGGCAGATGAACTTGTTGGATGATAAGGTGGGCTCCTTAAAATAGCAGTCCTTGAAATGTTCCTCCAATCAAATGGATAGTTCACAATTTGTTTCGTGATGTGATTCGAGAGGGTAAGTTCGTACAATGGATGAATGGTTTGTGAAAAGTTTTGCGAAATGCTTCACAAAGAGGCGACTTGCTTTTGGACATCGAAGACGTTGGCGAGTGTATGTCGCCGGTTCGAGTCCTGATTGGATAGTTCTACACTGACTATCATGGGCATGCACGCTAGTGATCGGTATCGATGATTTGTTATCCAACGTCTGCTCGTTTAACTCGAGGATTCGTCGAGCAATAGCTTGTAAAACAGCATCGGTCAGGCGCCATATGAAAAATGGCTGATATCCGACACTTCTAATGAACGCCATGAATTATATGCATATATGTAAATTTATATATTCATGTACCATAAGCTAGTTATTTTTAAACCAACAAATCAGTAACATCTTGGCAGGAGTCAATATGCAGGAGTCAGTCGGCTGGAATAATGTGTATGAATTCGTGTATTCTAGTAGACGATGCAATCCATTGACGATGTGAAATCATATATGTCATGTACGACTACATGCATACCTTAAACGACTGCCCGAAATTGCATGGAAAACAATGATGTTACAGAGTCAATTCCTTCAGTAAAAGTTGCAATACGCGGCATCATGACTGTTTGACGAACCCATCTCGTGCGATTTTTAACTTCAAAAACTGTCCTAGGCAGCTCTCTCGTCATGATAATTTAAATAATCACATCAATATCTGTAAATACAGTATTCCTTCTCCTACCGAGAAACGGCATGTGACGACATCGCTTCCTCCTCTTAACAATACGCTGAATAGTATGCTCACAGATGGCAAGGTAACAATGGCCAATACAAGTAAAGGCCATTCCCGGTAAAGTGAGCACTTTTGAAAGCCCTCTCATTTGGAATAATAGTCAATAAGTATACTTTACTTTAGCCTTAGACGTTAACTTCCAAGTGCGGTGGAATATACACACTGTGTTTTTTACTTATATGACAATATTTATTTAAAAAGATGTTTAAAGGTTAAAAAATGGCTGAAAGAAAAAATAACCAGGTCATCAAAAGTGCTCACTTTAACGTGAACAGCCCATAACGAACATCGTGTCATACGATTGGTTCGTACACTCGTTGGTATTTGAGCTAATGAAGAAGCGGGTGATGCCTCAGCTGGAAAAGAGGAGGGTCACAGATACGATAATGAAGATAGTGTTGACGGTGAAAAGAGTGGCAATTTTTTCCACGTCCTCAGGAGATATCTTCAATCATCGGTGAAGTTAAGGAAATATGCCACATCGAATGAAACCATTGTGTACTATCCATCATCTGCATTTCTCTTGGTGACGCCAGCAGCGATGAATCCTTAGAGAGACCAGCAGTGCCGATAGCCGTCGCCTCCATGACAACAGCCTCGGGACTCAACTTAAGGTGGGATAAACCCAGTTACGTAGTTGATACAGGTTAGGCAGGTAACCAAAGTTTAACATATTATTGCTCCCCCGATTCTTTATGGTTGTGAATCATGGCAGGGGTCGTAGCTAAGGGCAGAACGTGTTTATGCGGAAAGCCAAAAGCGACGTTTAACCCGCATTCAGTCTAAAAATGTGAAAATATCTTTCGAATACCCGCTCTTGCTTTGGAAACATAGGTCCTTAAGACTGTGATTGAATACAGTTTGGGTCTCCACGAAACCATTGTCATTAACCAACCCAGACCCTGCCACGATTTTCGGGTGTGATGGTTGGTGGCATGATGGTGGATGCTTGGTTTTGTGGGAAGTACACTGGCACGCTGCTGTGAAAGGAGACTGTACACGACGGATTTTGGCAGGTGAATGTCCTACAGCTACGCAGGTTTTTGCACGTCTCTTCATGGCACATTTTTCACACTCGTATGTCACTCGATCTGCATTATTCGTACATTCATACATTTCGTGTCTTCGAACACATTTGGCGAATGCAAATAAAGTGTCACAGTAGCGCCAAAGGCACAGAGGTAACGCCTTTGCTATATATATTGGTGGTAAATATATAAATTAAAAATATACCAAGTTCTATTAACGTACTTCATGAGGTTACATATTCCTCTAGAGACCAGCTGGCCCAAACCGATACTCCACATTTGAGCAGATTTGTAATTTCACGGGAAAATATATGCGTATTATGTGCACGATTGTTAATACCCTGCGACCTGATGTAATTAAATACCGGAACTTACTAGTCAGAATGCTAAAAGACGAGGGGTGGGAGAGCGATTTGTCACCTCTGGCATCAGAAGAGAAACTGTACCGAGGGTCGACATTGTTCCCATGATATACTTTCCCCACACCAGCACGCTCTGGCGGACAATTTTGAAAATAAGAGCGGTAGTGGTAAGGGATTAAGCGAGGGTGAATAATTGGTCGGACTAAAGTGGTGGGGTGAGGGGTAACAATAAATACTCAATTTCGATGGTAATTTAATTATCATTAAAACGAAATATGGTTTTTCGATCGACCCTAATTAAATATTTTAATAAAAAAACATCGATTTAATAAATAATGCATGTAGGTATACCGCTGATTGGAAAAAATTATTTTAAATAGGATGAAAAATTACAGGTTTTTCTATGTCAATGAAACATATGTGAGTGCTGACAGCTCACTTCGCGGCTAAATCGACAGAATGCGAGGATACCCACATCTCGAGAAATTAACGCCACCTGTGTGTTGAAAATATAATTCAATATGGAGGGCGCCGACAGGCACCACATATTCTTTAAAAACATAACAAAATATGGCTACTGCCTGGTGGCTAAATAGGCAGCTCACCTATGACGAAAATGGTAATTAATAGACTAGTCCCACGTAGGTATTGAAAATGTAATCAAATGAAAAACGAAAATACCACTAAGATGGTTGCATATGACAGAATGAGCAAAGGCGGCGGGATAGTTGGCGAGGGAGGAAGAGGGAGGTTCGAACGGATTTGAGTAATTGGTAGTGGGGGTGAGTAATTAACCAATGAGAATCATTGGTGTGGGTGGAGGGAATGGAGTAATTGGTGGATAGAACAAATATGAGTAAGTAGCGAATTAAATATATTGGTGGGGTGGAGCGAACGCCACTAATTGATTGAACGACGGTTAGTCATTGGTGGGGAAAATGGGCAATCGAATATAATGGAAAGGAGAATGCTTGTGTTGGGATTGGAAAGAATCAGTCATCTGCCAGGTGTGGTGCTAGGGAAATCTCCGGAAATGTAATTATTTTAAAAAATATATATTTAATAATAATTTTTAATAATAAATGTTTAAAGAATTTTTAAAGTACATTTTAAAACACATATTTTGGTATTATGTTAGATTGTTTGGGGTTTCAAGGTCAAAAGGTCATCGAGGTCAAGATAAAAGGTCAAGGTCACCGGCATCCAATATGGCAGACAAGATGGCCATTACCGACCGGAATGATAGAGCATAAACAGCTCCGATCTCTGGTCCCAGGTACCTATGTCCCAAACTTCTCCATTTTCTGCTACTAACTAGTAATGTAAATATTCTGTGATCAAACCCTTCCAATAATACTTCTGAAACTGAAATTACGACACGTAAACGAAGAATTTGTGCACAGCGTGGAGACAGTTATACATGACGCCAAAACGGAGCCACACATAAGGGTAGGCAACTTTGGGAATTTATTTTCTACAGAAATTTATGGCGGGGGAATGTTTCTCTTAAATACGTGGCATTCTGGTATAAAACGGGGACTTTAACAGCAATAATAATAAGAAAACCTTGCGTGGGGATAAGTCGTTTATGTCGTATGTAAGCTAGTGGAGCCGGGAATAATTTTTAATGAGAAAAATTATGCAGGTATCGATAGCAGGAGTTTGGTTACCATACTTCTCCCTCTTCCAGGCAACAAAGGTTTTTAGTTTTTACGCACGAAGGTTTTTTTATCAGCACGCACAGGAGCATGACGCCGTCTCACGCAAGTTTCTCCACAAACGCACAGCATGTCCGGGGCTTATCAGCGTCACGTACGTGGCACGCGCGTGTGTGCGTGAGGCGGCCCAGCCACACGCTAGTCAGCCGGAGGAAACTCGTCAAGTCACGCACTATTTTTATGTTCTCCGGGAGTTTTCAGATGTAGCAGCGCGCCTCAATCCGACATCCACTCCGGAGCACAAGCGACGATGCACCATCGAGTGTTGGCAGTAACTGGAGGCCGCAGTTACACGGCATTCACTTAAACAAATTCAGCTATTGAAGAGGTCACATTACCTTCGAACGAGTTCCGATCGAAGTTGTTTCTCGTTCAAAGTGAACTGTTTACATAAGTCGTTTCGAACGACTTCTCTTCTCTGCTGCGCTCCTATTGGCTGCTTCCAAGTAAACAAGCAGTGTATTCAATATTACTGAGTTTGACGGGAATTCCTGCACAAGTTGAATTAACATATGTTTAAGGTTGAATATACCAATACCCACCCATTATGCCATTACAGTAAAAGTGCAGGTTTCATAAGAATTATATATATATATAATTGTTGGAGGCTATTATAATTAAATATCACCCATATTAAGTTCCATGTTTGTTGTGGTTAGAATGTCCATTGATTTCATTCTGCTTTGGGTGTGTAAACGTGAAAACACGTTCTGTTTTGAAACTTGTTCAGAATGTGTTTAACAGCACTCGTATAACCGCGGCCTAAGTTACATTCAACTTTCCAGAAGCGATGACGTAGTGCTACTTTCAGAGTATTCATGTGCCTCATGCAAACAAAGCTTAACCGAGTCTAGAAAATTATACAAAGTGATCAATGCTGCGTATTCGTGCGCACTCGGTTTCGTAATATTTTGCACGAGAAGTAGTGGCGACTCCAGGAAGAATTTCAAAGGAGGGGAGAAAAAAAAACTATACAAAACTTCATTGAAGATGCGACGAACTAACAAACACCCGGGTTTTCACTTTTAATAGTTTCATCGTGATCTCCAAGACTCGTCTAAAAAAGTCCACAAAATGTATTGCAGTACTTTATTGCAGAAATTATGTATATACTATTTATACAAGTTCATTGTGTTCACTGACCTTCTTTACACTTCATCTAACTGATTTCATATATCTACCTGGCCCAGCATTACCTTATCCATTTAATTTTTCAAATGAAATTTGTTCCCTAAATGTTTTTCTGTCTTGTCGTCCAAATATTCTAGGCTCACGTATCGTCAGAACAAAAAATAATGAAACATAAACATTAAAATGTGGTTTTATAATTGTATCCTGCTATCAAAATGGTTTTATGGATTTTTTTACTCGAGTTACATTAAAAAAACTTATATTTTGGGTGTGGTAGGTTCGCGTTATAGTAAGTTGTGGTCTCGGAGGGCCAATAAAAATTTGTAATTCTGTTCACTGTGTTTTTTGAATGAATACGGCACGTTACATGTAAGTTCAATAAATGCCTGTCTACAACTGAGCTATCCCAACCTGTATCTTAGGACAAGGCTATGCTGATTGGCGCACGTGACCCTATGACATCATGGCGTTGTCCCAAGCTGCCGTGTTCCAAGCCAAGGCAATGAGAAAACTCAACTTTTGTCCCAAGTTGAGTCATAACATGATAGAAAAAGAAGACTAAAGATTCTTTCACGCGCATTCGTGGAATGTTCGCGTCGCAAATTTAAACTATACGTTCGGTCTGAACTATTTGATATGAAGGATGAACATTTAAGACAATTCCTGGATGTCGACGAGCTTTCTTAAAATAAGAGTTAGGGCCTTATTGTAAGAGTAAATGTTTTACAAATTTACTAGTTCTTAGGTGTGTAATAATTACGGAAACCATAAAAGCAAAACATATAATTTTAGTATGCACAAATCTTTACTTAACATTTTTAATTTAATGTTTAAATATATGGAATAACTTCCTCCTCCCCCCATGGTTACCAACTTTCATGAGCACATGCCAATCGGTGTACTCGTTAAAATATTTGCAGGTAGCGGCAGTGACATTTTTCAAAGGTTGAATACAAAAGTTTTCAGTTTACAATGAACAGACTATAACAGCAAATTGTGTTGGTGCTGAGTGTTACATCCTTACAATGATGTACGGAGACATGAATCGTTTTTTTTACGGTCAATTATTTGGGATCACTGTGAAATAAAGAAAAATTCAAGTAATAATAAAACAAAGCGTAAAATATTTCATTTGGATTCGATTTTAAATAAGAGGAAACGAAGAAGTTAAATAGCATAAAACTCAGCAGTGAAAAAAATTGTACTGAAGTCGATGGGGTCGTGGTGGTTGAGCGGTTAGCCTGCTTGCCTCCCACTAAGGCGAGCCGGGTTTAATCCCCGGCCAGACCACTCCCACATATTCGCAAGTGGATATTCCCATCGTGCTGGACGATGACGCTGGTCAACTGGTTTTCTTGGGAATTTCCCCGTTTCCCCCGCCCTAGCATTCCAACGCTTCTCCATTCACACCTCATTCTGCCCAGGGGGTGTTCACAGGATAGGGAACAACAGGTCGCTTATTTTTTTCAGGCCCTCTCAACGCATACCCTTATTATAGTGAAATATTTTGATACCCGCATTAAAGCAATTACAAATTGTTTCCTAGTTGTTACACTACAGGACCTTAAGTATTTTATACATTTTTTTTTTAAATTTATGCATTCTCACAGATTTACGGAAAGACAAATTCTACCTCTTATTTTTTATTATGTTGCCTGGCCGTATAGTTGTTGACGATGATAGCGTAACACCAGGATAAGTTTGAATTTCTGAAGTACGTTGCAATTCTTGGCAGAACATTGTAATCTTCTGATCCCACCCATAATTCCTCTGTTAAAGGTGGTCCGCGAGTGTTCAAATTTCCAGAGATATTGAAAGGTACGTGTGGTTATAATAATATTAGTACTGCACTTTTAAGAAGTTCAAGATATATCCGCCAGTAGCGCTGTAAGTACTCAGTAGCGCCAACTTCGTAATTCGAAGTGATGCAATAGTGTTGCCGATTAAGTTGGTATGCGTGGAGAGGGCGAAAAAAAATTAGCGACCGCCCAATAACATTGCTTTTTCGACTCTGGTATACATATTATTTACTCTATGATTCCGGCCTCATCAGCTCTCAAGACCTCGTAGTTAAGAGCCGCCCAATTCTCTCAACGGAACTCGAAGCCGAAAATTGTTTTTCTGAGCAGTTACGCTAAGAAAAACTCTCAACGTAATAACGTAACGCAGTTGTTAACTATGTATACGAAGATATGGACATTCTATAATTTCCATCAAGTCTTGTCTTCATTTCAGTGTGCTCACGCCCGGGATTCATATTGGGCAGTGTGTCACATAAAACAAGTTTTCCGTGTCGTCAGTCCCGGTGTGAACTCACGGGGGGATTTAATTAAAACCCGAAACAAGCAAAAACTTTTAATTAAACTGCTCGGCGGAGATGATCGGTCGCTAACCGCTGGGACCCTTATCGCAGGAATTTATTCACGGGAATCGAATCCAATCAATCACGCGGAATCGTATACCCACGTGTATTGGCCCGAGAATCCGAGAAATAATCACATTTTGTAGCAAAAAAAAAACAATTAACATGCCATTCATGGTTACTTCCAACAACTTTTCCGAAGCCCTGCTGAAGTTCTACTTCCAGATATTCCTCCGCCTCGTGCAAAAAAATTTAGCCGCGTATAGAAAATTACACCAACGAGACAACACACCGCATTCGTGCGCACTCAGTGTATACTCTGTTCACGGTCATATGAGCACTTTGAGGCCCTTTTTACTTTTTTTCCACCGATTTTTTATCCTTCAACCAATTTTTGAGAATAAATATAGCCAAGTAAGTAATAAACACAGTGTGTATAATCGGAAGTTTAAGTCTAAGGCTAATATAAAATATATTAATTGACTATTATTGCAAATGAGAGGGCTTTTAGAAGTACTCACTTTACCGTTAATAGTATATAATTATATTTTGTAAAGGAATTATTTCTTACTAAGCAGTTTTCTCACTATTTTTATTGGTATTAATTATCAATGGAAGATTATAATTTATAGATAATATATACGTAAAAGTGGAACCCATACGATACATGACAAAATTATGAAACAAACATACACGTCATACATGGGGTGATTTTTCAAACGTTTGATTCAAAAAGTGTGAAAAAATATCGCGAGCAGACTATACGAGCACTTCATACGCTTTGGACTCCGCTCTTACAATTCCCGTTGCAAGCTCCAAGTGATTTTAGAATCGGAATTAAACGAAGAAAGCGTGCATCGTTAGTTTGGCGGCATGTCTTTTCGGATACGGATTTGGTGCTAGACGACTTTTTGATACATGTTAACACGACTCTGCCCAGCTAAAAAGATGATTGGCACCGGAGAATTACTTTTTCAGGAATGTGACAATTCTGCAAGGAAGATCCTTCTATTAGTTATCCTTGCTATAGAAACCATGTTATATCGTTAACCTGTTTTGAATCTAAGTTCAGAAGATAGTATCTGACTCAGCTTGAGGCTGGGTGATTAATGACAGAAACGTATTGCTTAATACTTAGCATCCGTGACGACGAGCTATTTCGTCATACAAAGAAATTTATAAGGCATTTATATAGGCAATCCTCTAACGTACTGAACTACTGATAGGGGCAGTGAAATTTCGCTGAGAAAAGATTTCGAGACAAGTTATATTTCAGCACACTGTAGGGGGAAGGTTGCCTAAGGCGTATCATTTTTTACATTCTTGCATTAATTTGGGCCAATTTTCAATGTACTTCTCCAATATTGATTTAGTATGAAGCAGCATGCATATATTCATACATATCTACATTAACATGTCTAGTTAGCTGAAATAGCGACCCAGAAAATATTTCTTAGTGTAAGACTGCAATCGGTACGATATAGGAAACCAGTATCCAAAATCGTACCACCAGTATCGTAAATCGTGCCGCTACAAACAGAAATAGTGTAATTCTAAATGTTGTCCATGGAAACAGCTACAATGATGTTTTAAGTATATGCAAGTACATATTTCACCCTAAATAAACCAAACAAACAAATCATTTACATGCAACACAAATAAAACGTTTCAGGCCTGATTTAACCCCTGCGCATTATTCATGTACCCAGGTATGACACTGTAAACATTGCACCATATTTTCCACGACATTTTCCTCACATAGTGAACAAAACCAATCGTCTTGCACAAGTTCTATGGTAACAGTGGATACAAACGAAGTAGAAGGAGCACTGTTGTCTGGAGTTGTTCTTAAACGAAGTAGAAGGAGCATTGTTGTCTGGAGTTGTTCTTAAACGAAGTAGAAGGAGCATTGTTGTCTGGAGTTGTTCTTAAACGAAGTAGAAGGAGCATTGTTGTCTGGAGTTGTTCTTAAACGAAGTAGAAGGAGCACTGTTGTCTGGAGTTGTTCTTAAACGAAGTAGAAGGAGCACTGTTGTCTGGAGTTGTTCTTAAACGAAGTAGAAGGAGCATTGTTGTCTGGAGTTGTTCTTAAACGAAGTAGAAGGAGCATTGTTGTCTGGAGTTGTTCTTAAACGAAGTAGAAGGAGCACTGTTGTCTGGAGTTGTTCTTAAACGAAGTAGAAGGAGCACTGTTGTCTGGAGTTGTTCTTAAACGAAGTAGAAGGAGCATTGTTGTCTGGAGTTGTTCTTAAACGCTTGTTTGCACATACAGACTTATAGATTTACTATCTACTTTGCTGGTCGTCTTCCTTCTTCTATCTTTTGCAGCCATCAAATAACCATTGTACGGACTGCGTGTCAGTACAACAGCACATTGAGCTCCCTGCCTTTCTGGTGTGGACACAATTTTTGGGGCATGTTGGAATCGGAGAAATAGTTTCGATAGAAACATTCAACTTCGTCATCATCTCCTGCTGAGTAGGCCTATCATTAGGGCTAATCATTTCACTGCCTGTTGAATCGCTGATGTTTTCTATAGGCTTACAAGAAGGTGTATCCGTCTCATTTTCATCGGAGTGGCGTTCGTTTTCTTCCAGATTTGCAGCTGCTAAAAAGTCGGAATCGTTATAAATATTACGATCTACCGGCCAGATTCCACAAGCACGAAATCCGTTAATGGCATTCTGAATAGTTGCTGCCCTTGCATAGCCGGCCTCTGCTACAAGTTGGGTAACATGATACTGGGTAACACACAGACCGCGACTTGTTCGAAGCCATTTTTCAACTGCCTGGGTGTAATAGGTTTCTAATGCCTTGAAGAAGGACCTGTCCAGAGGTTGCCGATGAGTTGTGTGGGCAGGCAACTGCAACATTAGGACGCCATTGGCTCTTGCAAGTTCCAAAGCTTCCATATTCTTCAAATGTGTCGAATGACCATCTAAAATTAAGAGAACTTTGTTGTCGATGTTTGATTTGATGACAACAATGAAATATTGCAACCATTTTACAAAAAGATCACTGTTAATGTACCCTGTTTCCGATATGTCAACAATACCTCCAGGAGGAGCACTAACCAGCAGCTCATGCACCATTCTCATGCGTTTAAAGATTATCATAGGTGGAACATACATCCGCGACGCACTAGTACAACACATTATTGTTGTATTGACACCTCTTTCCCCACTTGCAATAGCTCCCACCTGACGCTTTCCTTTCATAGTCAACACTTTCTGGCATCTTTTTTGTACAGTGCTGAAACCCATCTCATCCACATTGAACACACGAGTAGCATCAAATTTGTTTTCATCTATAACGCTTTCCAGCATATATCAAAAAATCCTAATACATTATTCTTGTTGAACCCCTTTGGTATTTCATTCCGCTCTGCAATTTGGAATGCTAACTTCCTGACATCAGTGATTGTTACCCCAAACAGAAGCTCTTCTAATCTTGAAATATGATAAACGAGTTATTGCTCTACTTCGGGTGGAGGATGGTGGTACGGCCTATGGATTTTACGGATTCGTCAGCTACAACATTCTTCCTGTCTAAGTGCCTTTCCGATGTTGGCTTTGGAATGTTGTATTGTCGACAGCATTAATTAAAACCCATGTCCTTGTTTCTATACGACGCAAGAGTCATTACCATCTCCATTTCAGTCCAGGCTCTATATTTCCTTTTCGTCATTCTGTAACACACAATGGACATGTGCTTTAGTAATATTTTATTTACGGTGACTATTAAATACTTTTGCACATGGTAAATATGGAACTTTGCAAATGTAAGGAGTGTTCAACTGAAACCCATTTTCCTCGGATGTTGATGTACGACCATTAAGAAAAATGTTCCTTAAACAATGCACAGATTTAATGCGGAAACTATAATGAAGTTTGTAATCAAATGAGATAACTGCATAAAACTATGCAAAAGGTTATTTAGATTGTTCAAAGTGTTTACACATACAGTCAGCAATAAACAGATTTCATTGCAACTTGCCTTGTAATAGTATCCTAAATCGTACCGGTACGATTTGCGAAAATACGACGTGGTACGACTTAGGCAACTCGTCATCAAACAAAACAAACATATGAAACATAACCTCAAATTGTTTGTCGTCAGATATAAATTAGTTCAAAATGTAAAGTAATAAATATATTTAAACAATAATTACTTACTTTTCAATTTCGTACAGGCTTACAACTGAGGTTCAGAAACTACACCCAGAAGTGAAAATAATCATAAACTCCAATAACATCGCTAAACGTGGTTTCATACTTACGACTACAACAGGTTCATCTTATAGCCACGAGAGCGCAGTGGTATTCACATTTCCTGAAATAAGGAGAGGCTACGATTTAGGAGGCGATACACATTCGGCTACTTTCCCTTATGGTAATTTACATTTCTCGATTGGCTACATTAACATGTTATCTACTCTTAGTTAGCGAATAACTTGGTTCACGGGCAAAGTTGTTGAATTCTAATTGGTCCAGATAAAAACAGAAATAAATGGCTTCTCATGCAGAGGGCGACCAAAAGCAAAATAAAAATTTATATTTGTGCTTAAGAGTATTCAAATCTGTACCGTGTGCTCAGATTTTTTCGCGAATAAACACTGGATCTAGCTATTGAGGAATCCTAGAAAACACGTTACTCATTTTCACCCTCCGAGGGGCTTAATTTCGAAAAATACTTTTTTAATGGGTGCCTACGCCCTGAAGCGACGACATCCTTCAGGGGGCTGCCTCCTAGCTGCTAGAAATGTGTTGCAGTGTGTTGGGAAATCCGTGTCCTTTACCAAACTATTCCAAGTGCGTCCAATGTGCTAATTTACGAAAAGAAAACAAACCTCAGGCGATGACGGAAAGTCTCTTTCATGACACTACACATGTTAGAACCACTATTTCCAAGCCCTCCAACATAGCTAAGAACAGCCTTTGCAGACTGCCGTATGTCAAAATGTGCTGGCCGGATCTACGTGACACTCAGATACAGTCCTGCATTGAACTTTGCATCAGACTTTCCATCAGTAAAATAATATAATCGCCACTTAAAGTCCCATTAAAAAAACGGTTATACGAAAAGCTTGCGCGCTAGTTTAGTGCTTCGCTCATAGTGGCGATTCGGACCTTGATGCGCGTGCCAGGGTCGCCCTTAGCGTTCGCTCACGCCTGTGTCATGTCGCGTCAGGTAGGCGGCCCCCTTAAGTTCTCATGCTTTTACGCCCAACGGTTTGGGCTGTTCGTTGATGAGTGAGTCAGTCAGTTGGAAACTTTATTTTATACATAGATATTTGGAATAATAACTAGTGTATGCAACATAATTGACAGAAAAAATATAACAGAAAAATTAATACCAAGCTAAATTAAAACAGAGGTTTGTGTAAAACTAGAAACTACAATGTAAGCGTGAATAAAAATGGCGATTTGTCCATTCCATTCCCGATTTTATAACCTGCCGCTTTTTCTTTTGATGTTAAAAAAAAAAATCCGGACACTTTACTGCTCAAAATTTGCATGGGTTGTTCAGTCACAGAAGCGGCTAACTTACAGCTAGAAGATAATTATTATCTCCTACAACCAAATTTTAATTATCAACATTTAGAAAGGTCTGTTCAGTTATGAATGCCTCTGAAAACTGAGTTTTAGCTGAAGAGTTCTGTTAAACGAATGGATGGCTGACAACAGAAAAATTAACAAAATTATTTTATACTAAACCAAATATTATATATCTAAAGTATGTTCTAAATGATCGCACGTGGTATGACCCTATACCCTTTTTACAGATACCAATATATTACGTCTTTTGTTATATTACATGTTTAAGAACACTTAAAATCCGTGCGTTTGGAAATAAACTAAACTAAACGTACGATTGAAGCTGGTGTATAGCACAACCCACATATTTTTTTTACAAACAAATACGTTATTTTACAGCGATATCTCGGAAATGTTCTAATTGATGGGACAAAATATGTTCATTAAATTTTAGCAGACAAATAACGAACGTAAAAATTATTAACACAGTAAAGTAGTTATCACGATCACTACAACGCACACACGCGCCCATGTATATTTGCGAGAGGAAGTTTTATAAATATACACGTTCATATATAGAACAATCTGGTTTATCGGTTTTAACTGGGCAGAAAGTCAATCGGATTAACGTGAATCTGGATAATCCTGAAGTTAAGGGGATAAAATGAAATGAAATACTGCCACACATATTACATACCGTACGCATACAAATTTACCCCTGGCTTCACATGGTTAAATAATAATTTTAAAAAATCCTACTCTTGCATACTATTAATTTTACGTAGGAAATTTGGATCTACGTAAGTATTAATCTTTGAAGTTCTCATGTGCTGCAATATATAGTGAGTTCAAGTACAGCATTATCATGTAGGCGTTTCACATTCATGGGTTAAGAGCACGTATAAGCTGTTCACGGTAAAATGAGCACTTTTGAAAGCCCTGCTTAAGCTCTTCTTATATACGTGTTGTGTATTCTTCCGCCTTATGTAAAATTAACATTGCCGTGGGCCTCGTCACTTTATTCATGCATCGGTCAAGCGAAACTATGGATTTATTAGAAGAGTTATTATTAGGTATACAAAACCGGTTATTTTTACATTTCCGTGTATTAAAAAAAAAAACAGAAAGGGGAAGAAATAATATAAGACATCACAAATTGTTAACCAACGTGTTTTGTTTGACTTTAAGCTCCACCTTTACCAACTTTACTGGGCGCATGTCACTCAGGACGCCCGTCAAAATATACGTAGGTAGGGACAGTGACTTTTTTCTAAGGTTGATTTAATTAATGCTCACTTTATCGTCAACAGCCTTTAGGCTCATTTACTTAAGGGCAACCTTCCCCCGTCATTTTGGATAGTTGGGTACTTATAGCTTGTTTATGTTTTCATAAAAGAAAATTCCGAAAGCACCGCTATTCCAAACTATTTTCCTTAGACAGAAGTACACACTGCTCGCCTCCCACCAAGGCGAACCAGGTTAAATCTCTGGTCAGGACATTCCCGGATTTTCGCAAGGGGGAATCGTGCGGGTTTTCTCCGTGATCTCCCGCTTCCCCACCCCCCACCATCACCATGCATTCCGGCGCTGCTCTACACTCACCTCGCTCCACCAACATCGGCTCTCAAGACCTCGCTGGTTAACTCACTCCCTTACTCTCTCCTCCGTGCAGTAAACTACAGCTGACTCGCCCCACAAGCAAAAATAGATTTTGGGGATTGAACGCGGCTTTCAGATTCCTACGGACTCGTCGTTCCTCCCCCTCCCCCCTCACTCTCGAGGTACATGTCTGGTCATCGTAGTGATCAAAGCGAGTGGCGAGATAGGTGAGTGGCGAGATAGGTAAAGGCAGTAATCCACCTCCACCTCCCCCACCCCTCGCACCCCTCCCACCCCTCTTCCTCGAGGAACGAACTCTGCCACCAGGACTGCAAGAGACATGCAGGGCTTGTTTATAAATAAGGCCTCGACGCCACGGGTACGCCTCGCGGACGGGCTATGAAATATTGACAGTCACACGCCCCTTCGCCCCTATATTTCCCCTAGCCATGGCCCCGGGTTATATACAGCGTGTCCCATACTTCAATAATAAAACTTCTAGGCGGTGGTAGCAAACCAATACAAGCGTCCCCCCCACCCCCTAGGTTTAAAATAGCCATTAGTCTCGAACCAATATTGAGTACCAGGTTAGAGTATTTTCTAGAAAATTACGGAAAATATTGTTACATATTATTCAGAAATCTAAAACTACTGACGCTTATTTTTTTGTTATAATAATAGACTTTTAGTAAACTTCACGAAACTTCCGGTGAGTTCATGAAACATCTCCGTAAATTTTCTACCAGCATATGACTTAGCGTACTTCTGTTTCCGGCTGATATAGAGATAATTTCGTTATGTGGTTGTTAGCCTAAAAATGTAATTTAAAATAGTTAAATATTATTCCCTTGTAGAGCGCGATAAACGTATTTAAAAATTCCTTGAGCGCTTACTGTTACAGCGTCCTGGAAAACGCCAAAAATTAAAGTTTTCTCATCGATAACGAAATGAAAGTTTTTGTACCAATTTCCAGCAATGCTTGAGTATGGTAAGAATCGCTTACTGGTTCACTTTGTGTGTGCTGCGCTCTGATGTTTTTGTACCAATTTCCAGCAATGCTTGAGTATGGTAAGAATCGCTTACTGGTTCACTTTGTGTGTGCTGCGCTCTGATGTTTGAAAAAAGGAAGTCCGAAGTGACGTGAATACCACAACTCATTTTCTAGTTCCAGCGACGAGGAACACTTCGCGTAACTTAGACATTGTTCGTTCCTGAGATCCGAAGGGGCCGCGGTGGTGTAGTGGTTAGACTGCTCACTTCCCTCCCAGGGCGAACCGGGCCGAACGATGCCGCTGGTCGGCGGGTTTTCTTGGGTATCTCTCGTTTCCCCAGTCCTTGCATTCCGGGGCTGCTTCATCCTCACCTCGCTTCGCCCTCAACAGCCCTCCTAGACCAGGACCACCAAAATCTCTCAACTCACTTCCGAAACCCGAAATCCGTAGCTTTAGGATACACGGAAACTTTCCATAAACGTGTTAAATGAAGTTTTACGTTATCCCGGAATACGTTACCTTGTATGAACTGTGTATTTCCCTAGAAAGTTCCCGCCAGTATACGGAAATATTTAACATTGTTGAGTGGTCAGCTTGTTAAGTAGTTGATGAGATCTGAAACATTAAAGCCTGTTACACACGGTTCACTTTCTTGTACAGCAAGGCGTACGTGCACCTTTCTTGTTCAAGTTAACTAACTTGCATCGTGTGACTGGCTAACTTGTCTGCAAGTGGTTTGTGTGCTAGCCAGAATCATCATTTAGAGACTGTTTTATTTTTCGTTCACTTTCTTGTTTAAGTCGTTTGTTTACATTTTCGTTTTACACGTTCATGTAGTTCCCGTACATATATGTATGCTGATATTGTTAATCTGAGAGTAGAAACCAGATTGTAATTCCGTATTAGTGATTTGTTAGGTTTGTAAGATCTTTGTATGTTGTGGTGGAAATGAGTTACTGGTATTTTGCAACATTCAAGTCCTACTACTGTGTGTACAGTATGTACATGGGACTTGAATACAAGAGGGAGTTCACCTTCTTGATCACGAAAGATGTCCGTCTGTATCAGACTTTAGAAAGCGTTTAAAGACTTGGCACTTAGAGTTGAATGAGTTGAGTTGAAATGTTTTGTTCTGTGCTGCCTGGCACATAAACTGCGCTGCGGAGTTTTCGAAATAAAGGCTGTTCATGATAAAGTGAGCACTTTTCATATCAACCTCAGAAAAAAGTTACTTCCCCTACCTGCACACATTTTAACGGGCGTATTGAGTAACATGCGCCCAGCAAAGTTGGTAGCAATGGATGGAAAGTAGTCCCATAACTTAACGTCGAATAAAAAGTGCCAGGTAATAATTTGTGTTAACTTAATTTATTTCCTTTTCTTTCTGTTTTTTTTTCTATGCATAGAAGTGTAAAATTAAGTATATTTGTAAAATATTTACATTTATAATAATTTTACATTTTCTTTTGACCGAAGCATGAATAAAGTGACGAGGCTCATGCAAATATTTAATTTTACATAAGGTGGAAGATTACACAACGGGCATGCAAGTCGATCTCAAGCAGAGCTTTCAAAAGTGCTCACTTTACCGTGAACAGTCTATACACGTTATTGCACGAAATTATTGAACGAGCGTCCACTGTGCTGACCTACGAAAAGAACACACACTTCAGACGAATGCTGTTTAGTGCTTTCAAGACGTCACGTACATTAGACACGCAATTTCAGAGTACTCCAATGTGTTTATAAAGCACATTATCTGAAAATATACGAGTCAGATACATATGAAACTAAAGAACCATGCACTGGAACTTGTTATATAGTCTATTCGCGGTTTGTTATCACTTTTTAAAACAAACTATTGAAAGATCATCCCACATATGACTTGTTTAGTTATTTTCTAAATATGTCGTGTATGAAAAGCTCTCTATACTTCTGTTAACATGAAAGTATATTATTTTACGAAAAATTTAAGTTTCGCCAATATTTTATTAATAAATGATAATATTTAATTTATAATAAATATGTATGAAAACAGTGAGAAACAGGCGTGTTGGTAGCACCTTTGTTTGCAAGTGGAGAATGAATATCCTGGAATGAGAACCTAAGCAAGTCTTCAGAAGAGTGTGAAGTAACCGTGAATTATAGCAGTGAAATGTTAGGGCCGCCGTTGTCAGAAGAGTGTGAAGTAACCGTGAATTATAGCAGTGAAATGTTAGGGCCGCCGTTGTCAGAAGAGTGTGAAGTAACCGTGAATTATGGCAGTGAAATGTTAGGGCCGCCGTTGTCAGAAGAGTGTGAAGTAACCGTGAATTATAGCAGTGTAATGTTAGGGCCGCCGTTGTCAGAAGAGTGTGAAGTAACCGTGAATTATAGCAGTGAAATGTTAGGGCCGCCGTTGTCAGAAGAGTGTGAAGTAACCGTGAATTATGGCAGTGAAATGTTAGGGCCACCGTTGTCAGAAGAGTGTGAAGTAACCGTGAATTATGGCAGTGAAATGTTAGGGCCGCCGTTGTCAGAAGAGTGTGAAGTAACCGTGAATTATGGCAGTGAAATGTTAGGGCCACCGTTGAAGGTGTAACTGGAACACGCGGCACGAACAGAACCATGCACGCCAGTTCATTTATTGCTAGAGGCACGGATTCTGCAACAAGGTAGACTCCACAATCCTCGAGGTTCTTTTAGTCGTCCGTTGGCTGATGCTGCAGTTTACCTCCAGACCAGGTAGCTCGTGATTCGTTCCTTGGTTTCTTAGCAGGTTTGTTATTGGTTGAACGTAGTTCGTGGTGTGTCTAACTATGTTCGAATAGAAGCAGGGACTCCAATGTTCACGGGGTTGAAGTATGACGTGTCCTCACATTAATCCTCGATATTCCCGGGTCTCTACTTATATCTCTGGTGCTGCGCGGCGGAAACTGCTCGCGGCAGGCAGGAGTAGAGTACCGGAGAGGATGAGACGAGATGGCAAAGATGGAGTAGCGGTGGAATGCAAGAGAGAGGTAAAACTAGGAGCGATCCGAGAAAACCAGCCGGCCATCGACAACATCCGTCACGTTTCCCAAATGCGATAATCTGAACGACCCCGCCGTGAATCGAACCAGCCATGGTGGGAGGCGAGTAGTCTGACCGCCAAGCAACCGCGGCCCCACTTGCTCCATAGAGCACCGTTGAACTGGGATGGCGATGGCGGGACACAAAGTGTTGCGGGCACGGGACTCGAAACCACACACTGAGATGGCGGAGCGGTGTCCTGGCGTACTTGTGGAAGAGGGGAGCTAGGGAGTAGCAAGGGTTCGCAGGTCGTCCCTGTATGTCGGCTAGTCGCAAGGTATGTATAGGCTGTTCACAGTAAAGTGAGCACTTTTGAAAGCCTTCTAATTTACAATAATAGTCAATAAATATATTTTATTTTAGCCTTAGACGTTAACTTCCAAGTACGTTGGAATCTACATTCTGTGTTTATTACTTACATGGAAGTTAAAGATTTAAAAATGGCCGGAATAAAAAAGTAACTAGCCCCTCAAAAGTGCTCACCTTACCGTGAACAGCTTATAAGCAGATGTATGTTTCTGGTAGGATAGATCCGGAAATGATCTTACGCGCAGCGAACCCTAGAGGTCCCTTGTTAAAAGCCTAATATTTGTTAACGTAATTGTAGCTTGGAAGAGTCGAGTTTTTATTCACTATTAATTGTTGGGATATTTCAAATCTAGTAATAATTCAGTATTGTTTGTGAAGTGTTTGGGATCATTTATTGTATGAGAATAAGTAATAGAATAAATAGTATTTCTCTAATTGTAATCTCGAGTTATACCCCTAGAGTACAGTAACGTTAGGAGTATTAGCCTCAGAGATTTGCGTGTGTATATTCTTGTGTTTAATAGTATAACGTTACAGTAACGTTAGGAGTATTAGCCTCAGAGATTTGCGTGTGTATATTCTTGTGTTTAATAGTATAACGTTACAGTACTCATATCAGTAAAAACGGGAGCACCTTGTTAAAACTCACTGGGACTGAACCCCTGATCGTCATGATGGGAAGCGCACGCGCTAACCACGTGACCACAGTAGCGACGCGTGCGAAGATTGAATTAGAAATAGAGAACGGATGTGTGTGAATATGGGACAGGAAAAATCGATGTCACAAGACTCTATCAGTTTAATTAAAACTGCTCGTAAGTGTAACTTCTTGAACCGAAACATCCTGTAGGCGTGAATGTTTTCTTGTATTTGCAAAAACAAGCGTAAGTTATAAAATTATTTCTGTAACAACACAAGTAAATAACAGTAAATTTCACTACGCTGTACTGCGGAATGTGTAAAGCTAAGCACTAGTTTAAAAAAGAATGTACTGTAATGTCCACAGCAATCATGTTCATTATAAACATGGAGATACTTAACAAATTTCATAAAACAATGCGTTCTTCTACTGTTAAAAGAAACATTTCTAACTGCTACTAGTTCTCAAAAACATTCTCCGCGAGAAGTTAAAAACAATAATTATAGAAACGTTCTGCAGCGACGTGCAACTGAATGAGTGATGTTCGGGTGGCGGTTAACAGCGAGGTGCAGATACAACTACGAGAGAACGGATGACAAGGGAGCAGGTGGAGGAAACCACAAACTAACAGCAACTTTCTTCAAATTTCCTACTGCTATAAACTTGGGTTTAATTCCGCCAAAAAACAGACCCCGGTATGTCAAGTTGACACGGTTTGGAGCTCCCATTACACAGTCTCAATCCCAGACTGCTTCAGCTACAAACATTTCAAGACTACAAGAATTGAGATTATAATTCACTCACGATTACTTCCGACTTTTCTGAAGCTCTACTGAAGTTCTACTTCCTCAATATTCCTCCGCCTCACACAAAGAAAGCTTAAACAAGTCTAAACAATTACAGCAAACGAACAACGCTTGCATTCGTGGGCACAGTGTAATTAATATTTTGCACTTTACAGATATAATATGAGATAATGTTTAATTTAACGGATACTTATGATATATGACATGTTTAGGAAACAAAATCCAAACGCATCATACATGGGGTCATTTTTTCAAAAATTTTAATCAAAAAGTGTGAAGAAAACACGAATATACTATAACATATAAATACTGTTAACATAAATAGTAATGTCAACATAACAGGAAGTTGTATTCCTGAATGTGATTATATTTACTACCTGCTACAGCAGAGCAACAACTTCAGAAGCAAAATAGAAAAATATATGTGGTCGAGTTTCTTTCGAGGAACGAATATAATAAAAACAGATCAATGGCGGCAGCCTGGCTTAAGACATTAAGCAAAATAAATGTATAAAATGGCGAAAAATTTCTCACAACTTTGGTAATAACAATCATATGGTGTACTCCAAATGACGTGGGGAGGAGTTAACTATGCCAACCGTCTTCTTAAAATATACTCATTGTATAATGATGTAATAATACATATAATAAAATATAATTCAGTATTTTATTACATGTATTGTTATGATATCATTTATGGTCCATCATCATACCTTAACGGGGTTATAGAGGCAATGCAAGTTATTGATACGAGTTATGTAATGAACACTATATAAAAGGGGATTATTTAAGATTCAGGTTCTACAATATTTTTGAATATGAAAATTATGAAGTATGCGTGGTTGGAGCTATACAAATATACTGAAGTATTAAATTATAACGATTTAAGCAGCCACTTTCTGAGTAAAGTCTAATCGGAGAGTCACCACGTTTTTCATGATTCCTGAGGATGTTTAAGATGGAGGAATTCGACGGCCAAACATACCCATCTTCAGTGGGCTTCTCGTTACAATGGCCAGACGACAAAAGGCCTACACTGGCCTATATCGGCTGCGTTGTCCCCATCTTCAGTGGTCTTCTCGTTACAATGGCCAGACGACAAAAGGCCTACACTGGCCTATATCGGCTGCGTTGTCCCCATCTTCAGTGGTTTTCTCGTTACAATGGCCAGACGACAAAAGGCATACACTGGCCTATATCGGCTGCGTTGTCCCCATCTTCAGTGGTCTTCTCGTTACAATGGCCAGACGACAAAAGGCATACACTGGCCTATATCGGCTGCGTTGTCCCCATCTTCAGTGGGCTTCTCGTTACAATGGCCAGACGACAAAAGGCCTACACTGGCCTATATCGGCTGCGTTGTCCCCATCTTCAGTGGTCTTCTCGTTACAATGGCCAGACGACAAAAGGCCTACACTGGCCTATATCGGCTGCGTTGTCCCCATCTTCAGTGGTCTTCTCGTTACAATGGCCAGACGACAAAAGGCCTACACTGGCCTATATCGGCTGCGTTGTCCCCATCTTCAGTGGTCTTCTCGTTACAATGGCCAGACGACAAAAGTCATACACTGGCCTATATCGGCTGCGTTGTCCCCATCTTCAGTGGTCTTCTCGTTACAATGGCCAGACGACAAAAGGCATACACTGGCCTATACCGGCTGCGTTGTCCCCATCTTCAGTGGGCTTCTCGTTACAATGGCCAGACGACAAAAGGCCTACACTGGCCTATATCGGCTGCGTTGTCCCCATCTTCAGTGGTCTTCTCGTTACAATGGCCAGACGACAAAAGGCCTACACTGGCCTATATCGGCTGCGTTGTCCCCATCTTCAGTGGTCTTCTCGTTACAATGGCCAGACGACAAAAGGCATACACTGGCCTATATCGGCTGCGTTGTCCCCATCTTCAGTGGTCTTCTCGTTACAATGGCCAGACGACAAAAGGCATACACTGGCCTATATCGGCTGCGTTGTCCCCATCTTCAGTGGTCTTCTCGTTACAATGGCCAGACGACAAAAGGCATACACTGGCCTATATCGGCTGCGTTGTCCCCATCTTCAGTGGGCTTCTCGTTACAATGGCCAGACGACAAAAGGCCTACACTGGCCTATATCGGCTGCGTTGTCCCCATTTACTGCCCGGTGGAGGGGGTTTCTGTGGTTTGCGATTTCATAACTAATTTCAGCAATCACGGCCCGTGTCCTGGATAAATATGTGAAGGTGTGATCAGGCAGGCAGCTCAGCTAAGGCCTGATCACTACTACGTATAGCCTGTTCACTGTTATTTCAGCACTTTTAAAAGTCTTCTCATTTGAAATAATAGTCAATAAATATATTTTATTTTTGCTTTATACGTTAACTTCAGTGTGCGGTAGAATATACACACTGAGTTTATTACTTACATGACAATATTTACTTAAAAAGGTGGCTTAAGGATTAAATATGGCTGAAAGGAAAAAGTCAGTAGGGCTTCAAAAGTGCTCACTTTACCGTGAACAGCCTATAACAGTGTACAAACGTTTTACAGCAACATTACTGTTCCCGAATTACATATGGAATAAGGCGAAATAATTAAAACTCTCGTAGCATTAAATTACCCTACTGAATCTCACACGGGAGAAAATTCACGACCGTTTTAAATGGGAGAAAGAGACTTATTGTTTCCCGGCAGTTGTATTCAGAGGAGAGACGGTGGAATGCAAACAAACCCCATCCCCCCACCACCTTCAAAGGCAAAAACAAAAACATCACACGACCCGAACTTGTCGAATGTTGCGAGTGACGCCTATGTATATATATATATATATTTTTTTTTTTTTCGGAGGTCACAAACGCTGTACCCCAGCGCACAGACGAAATAACTTCGGAAATGTTTTGATCATGCTGACCTGTCTTTACAATGGTTCTCTGTTCCATTTCCACAGCGCCTCGCCGGAACCGTGCTTCGTGTCAGGGTCCAAAGCGCGCGTGCTAGAATAATACGTGTCGATAGCCACAATCACGCTCCCTGAAACAAAACAAAACACACACAAAAAAATGTTCCGAAGAGTGAGAAAGAGCGAAGGGGGGGGGGGGGGGGGCAAAAAATATCGACGCACCGAAAAGCCAATAATGCAGCCCGCTGTGCACAGTGGAACCGTGATAATGACGACCATAAAACATTTAAAAACGTTTCATGGCTCTCACGCATTCACAGCAGGCGCAGAATAATTCCTCCTGTCCCCCTTCCCGCTCTCTCTCTCTCTCTCTCTCTCTCTCCCGTTATTCTCCGATGCCTGCGATCCCGTTTTCACTCGCCTGTGCGCTTTAACGTGCTTTTTTCCCCCCTTCTTTGCCGATATGCTGGCACGAGGCATGTTTACCAACCAGCGTCCTTCGGATTCGTGGATTATTGTGTGTAAGGCCGAACTGCTGGGACAACATCTCGGCACTGGCGGAATTCTATACGCGCCTGTGTGTCGTCCCAGTTTGAATTCAAGTGCATATGCTGTTGAAATAGTTCACTGGGTTTTCAAAATGCTGAGCTAAGTGGTATAATCATTTGTGCGCACTTTTTGTATTTATTGTAACTTGGGCCGTCGTTTTCCTTATTAGACATGTGCTGATCTTCGGTTCTATACGTAATTTCAAGAGACTGTTTGTTGTCATTTGTTATAAGCGAATAGACAAGTGTAACTAACTTTTTTTGAGCGCGCTTTTTATACACACATCTATGAATAATAAAAAATGGCATATAGGAATCCATGCAATGGACGTAGACTGCTATAAAATAGCAGTTCGAAGAGTACTTTAGTTTAAGACGGCTGTGTAATAAGCTTGAAAATTATTTAAGAATTTATACTTTCCGCCCATGCAGGTTGCTTATTTTTATTATTACAGCGTTTCTATATTAGAGCCGCTGTATCATATCTCGAAAACCAGTCGACCTTTTTGAACCAAATGCGGTAATTTGATAGTACACAATGCCAGCGTTATATTCAGAAACTTTACATTCACACTCGTTGAACATCTTTAAAGACAGCTGAAAAAATAATAAAACTTTTATATAATATCTCGGGGAATTCTTTAACCAATTGTCGCCATGTTTGGCATTCACGTAGTACTACGAATGAACTATCTAAAACTATGCGACCTTTTTTTTACAAATGGAGGCGTATCTATTAAAATTCTAAGTTTGAGTGCCATATCTACTAAACGTTTAGGCCTATTTCAACCAAATCAGGCGTACATACTGGTACATAGATACTATTGCTATCACCAATTCATTTTTTCTGCCTTGTGTGCTATTTTGTAACATCTGCCCCACGAAGTAGTTTGTCGAACCTCAAACACCACCGAAATATATCTGGCATAGAAATATTGCCGTAAAAATCTTCTTAAGCTAAACATTAGGTACTCGGGTCCTCACTATCAAAATTTCAAAATTATATTTCGTGTTAGATGCAAAATATATTGAATATTTATAAAGATTTTAACCAACATTTTAACTAATTTTATTAAGAAATACTTGCACCTACTAGTATAATTACGAGCATTTTAGCCTTAAATTTTGTGTCTAACTAATTTCAAAAAGTTATAGTACACAATATTTACTTACAGCTGAAATGTCCTTCGAAGTCTGATAACGCAATAAAGAAATTTCTTTGAAGTCTGGAATTTTGTTCGCTTGCGGTTAGGGTTGAACTTATATTTATTTCAAATTTTAATTTTAATCTAAAACTAAAAACAGAATTACTGTCGAAACACTTAAAATAATTTAATGAACTTACTTTACCTCATTGTAACGACTTCAATAATTATTTTTAATAGTAGCCAAGTATTCTAATTACTCAAAATTTTGACATTTGTATAGCGAAACATAGCCTTAGTGAATTATTGTAAATTAATTTACATTTGTTTGCCTACTTTCATCAGACTTCATTTGATGTAATAGCAGATACTTATAAAATACCCTAAAAATATAGAAAGCCATTTTTTTGGCACTTGATCGCTTTTAAGTCCCTGTTTTACCTGGTATGCAGAAATTATTCGTTTTAATGTCATAATTTCAGTTTCAAAAGTATTAATGGAAATGTTTGACTGTAAAAAAAATGAACTATTTGCTAGCTGTTTAATACTTCTATATCTCATTTCCACTGTGTAATATTTCCTGCTTGCAGATAGGCACGAAATAATTGATACAATATAAGTAGATATGTTCTTGACTTTTTACAGCTACCAAATAACACACACAGAAATATTAAACAACTCGTGAAATTGTAAGTTTTCTATAATCGTACATTGTCAGTAATTACTCGGCATCCGAATTTATGAAACAAAGTGAAGAAGTTCTGCAAAGGGGTGAGTCGAGGTCAGGCTTCCCCATGTATGTGCGTATAGGGAATTAAATGCTAAATTCGGACAAAGAGCTCTCAGTCATTTTTTGTGGTAGTACTTTCAACTAAAGATTTTGTGTAAGAGATTGAATGCATCTAAATTTATAAACCTTCCAAATTTAAATTTTTTAATTTTAAAAGCACTTTTTTCAATATTTATAAAATGATGCCATTTTTATAAATATCGGAAAAGGACATTTAAAATTAAGGAGGTAAGATTTGAAAGGTTTATAAATCTAGATACGTTCAATCTCTAACGAAAAATCTCTAGTTGAAAATACTACCACAAAAAATGACTGATGCCCGGTTGCACCAACATCTTCCCCGAGCCGAGATCAAATGATTCTAGTTCCGAACCAGGATCGAGCTTGATCTTGGTTCCAGCGTAAAAGTGTGGCACCAACGAAATTTCATGATTCTGGATCTTCGATTCGTCGATGTTGGTTCCAAAGTGAGAGATCGATATTAAGTATGAGACAAAATTGACGTCATGAAAGTAGGCGTATTTTTCATAGTAGATAGAACTATATGTGCGATGTTTTGTCTGTTGTAAGTGAATTATTATTGTACGAATTTTACTGAATAATATTAAAGTGCGTATAATGTTGTTTTAATTTCCCAAGAAAACAATCTAAAGTAGTTATATCTGTTGGCGTATTTTCAAACTACATTTGTCGACGATGGCTTCTGATCTCGGATCGAGATTTCGAACCGCCAATTTAGGCGGTTCTAATGAACTTAATCTCGATCCCCAGTCCAGCTCTGAACTCAAATGGTACAACAGTTTTCTGTGTCGATCTAACATACGATCTCAGATCGAGTTTCGAACCACGATGGTGAAACCGGGCGTGAGAGATCTTTGCCCAAATTTTGCATTTGATTCCCTATACGCACGGTGAAGCCTGGCCTTAAGGTATTTGACGAGGGCGGGAGATGACTAGCGTAGAGGACCACGTCTTCAGGGAAATACGAGGTAAGTGCGGATAGGACGCCATCTGGGGGCGAGGCAGCCACTCCACTGATAGGTTCTTCGCGTGTCGACCTTACTGAAAGCTCGCTTTCTCGCGGCAACCCATGAGAGCGCCGGTATTAAATCGCTTGACGTAAGTAATTTTTTGCGAAACTCTGATCCTCTGGAGCTGCTCCCACGTATGTCACGCCGCGTGGTGAATGTTTTTATTGTGTATTCAGATGTGTGACAAAATTCAGTACTCACACATCTTGGGATGTTTGAATGTACCGAAAAAGACAAGTTTTATTAAATAACCACAAGTCAGAAATTGATGACTGACGTACATTTTGATGTGACTGAGAATGAAATAAGTAATCCTTTATAGAAATGTTTCGAGAGTGCGGCCTACACTGCAAAGACATGTCACTGGCTGTCGCACACATTCAGAGACGCCAGGGATGTTCTAAAGGCATGCCATTGGCTGCCGCACACATTCAAAGACACCAGGCATGTTCTAAAGACATGCCATTGGCTGTCGCACACATTAAAAGACACAAGTCATGTTATAAAGATATGCCATTGGCTGTCGCACACATTAAAAGACACAAGTCATGTTATAAAGACATGCCATTGGCTGTGCACACATTCAAATACACCACGCATGTTCTGCAGAGAGTGAGCAGCTGCGATAACTCGAACGACGAACCACTCCTTTTATTTATTTGGAGTCTCAAACACCAGGCTCTTCAAGTCGCCTCACATAATACAGTCAATTGGGGTGAGGTCGGGCGAAAGAGCAGGCCATGTAACGGGTCCACCGCGGCTAAGTCATTGCTCGGATACCTCGAGAGTTAAATGGGTATTTGCACAGTCATGGTCGACCCACGACCGACGTCGTATATCAGGAGGAAGGAGTTCAAGCTATTTAATTATTATACAATGTTTGTTAGAGATTACAATTATTTTGAGACGTGACTCTTAGATTAACCTTATCAATCTCATTAAAATGTACTTCAATTATCAATCGCCGACCTAAGGTTATTTTTAAAAATGTCTGTTTTGGTCTTTTCTAACATCCGTAGATTTTTGAGTGTTAAATTTCCTTACACCCTTATAAGATAGAGGATGCAGGCCAAGTAAGCTGGAGCTGAAATCCGCGATGGAAAGATTGTTATCATTTACTTTCTCCTTGCAATCTCTTTACAGTCCTTGCCTTTTTTTAGGCTAGATGCAAGTCGTATAAGGGGCCATATTTCAACGAGGCCGACATAAATATAAATGTAATTGCCATTTTAGCATTTCCACAATGTGACCAAATAGAAGTCATATGACACAAATGTTGTATACATTATAACATAGATCTGTTAAAATACGACTAAAAATATAGTGATAAAGAAATATATAGAATTCAGAAAGTAATAAAAATATAATTTGTTACTTTTTTCAGTAATTGCGCTTAACTAAAATTTATTTAGATTTTGAGTACTGATGAAGCTGTATTTGTAGGAAATATATGATTTATTCTGAACTACAGAGTACCAAGTTTTTTCCTGTATAGCAGTAAAACATTATTCATGCTAGTAGTGATGTTGCAAAAATGGAATCGAGTAAAGCAGAACTTCGTATCAACGTTTTTAAATGTAAACGATTTGGACAAAAATATTAAATTGCAGTCTCATGTATATATGAATATTAATGCAGTATAGTTTTCATAACTACGTGCCGAGGAACATCAAAACCAAACTTGACGAAATAACGTAAGCAACGTTCTTTCTTTGTAAACAGTTGCTTAGCATAGTAAAAAGTTCAGAAGTGGATATCACAAACTAATTTAAAAAAAAAATTGAAAAGCTCAGTATCCTTAGCTGCAAACTCACTTAACACGCCTTTAAGTTAAGGTTGCTGCTTGGTTCGACATCAGGCACAATTAGGCTTGATCCATAATGGTTGCGGCACTTCCCTAACACAGAGAAAAATATTTTGTTTAGCTCTACATAGGATCTGCTTTTATGTCTAACTTGGAGTTATAATGGTAGACAACGGGTTAGTTATGGACTTTACATAGTGCAATGAGCACATCACGTGTATTAATCGGAATATAGAAAATATGTACTGTAATGTCACTCATCGCCATAATCTTATGTATATTGATTTTAGCAACACGTTTCTGTATGGAAAGATTAATTTCGAAGCCTAGCACTCCTCTGATCTGTTTTTATATCCATACTATGTAAATAAATCTAATAAAACCAGGAAACATATTTATTCGTGCTCAATAAGTTAATTTCTAAAATATCGAGACAGGTATTGGATTATTACAAGAAGAGTATATTGGAGTATTGTAAGTGTTCATTTTTTATTTCCTATTCAGCCGGAACTTCGCAGAAGTAATAAATTAACTGAATATGTTTCATTAAGAGCTACGAAAATTATCTAAGAGTAATCTAATGGCTGTCACGTTATAGTACCGACATCAAAATGTTTACCTTTTTTTTTTTCACAGAAGTATACTCATTCCTATTAACTGATAGGAATGTCAGGGGCTATTTTATGTTCTGAAGAGGTTGTACACGACTCAGTGGCAATTTTGTTCGATGTTTGTTATTGGTTCAAAGTCTTGTAACAGTAAATAAACCAACTACTTGCTGTTATTAATTATAATTAACACTCCCGAAAGTTTAGCGGCCGTGTGGTCTAGCAGTTGCGCGAGTGGAACTCCATTCGAGCAGCTTCACTGGGGATAGCTTCCCCCAAGTGGATTGTTACACTCCAATTTCAGGCAAGAGTCAGTTAGGTCCTTCCCTTCGTAGTTTCTTAAAGTAGAAATCTGCGATTGGCCCAGAGCAGTTGGCCTGCGAATATTTGTTATTAAATAATAATGTTATAACTTCCTCATTTTTCACGTCTTGTCACATAATGTTTTAATGAGCGTAATTGTTATCAGTTTGCATATATTTTTATCTTTATTATTTTATTTTTCTGGTAATATGTTTCTTAAAACGTAGCTGTACGGAAACCAATATTTAATGTTTGAGTGGAAAAGTTACATTGTATTTTTATATGTATATAAATTAATAATTTATTTTATTATAATTTTTGGTCTCATCTTTTTGTGAATACTTCAGGAATTTGACTGTATTTTAACTCCGTTTCGAGACCGTAAACTCTATGGATTTTTGTTAGTTAAGCTGTTGGTGTGGATCGTTTGCATGTAGTTTGAATAGTAAGCCTTCCGGTTGGCTGGCAGGTTTGAACCCTGCACTCATATTGGTCAGAGATACTAGCATAGGGTAGCCTGGTCCAGTCAGTAAGGAAGCTCGCACTTTCCGCCATCATTTTTTCATGTAGAGAAGACGTTCCTCCGAAGAGGACGTTGGGTAGGGTTTTTTACCTTTATATTGTCAGGGTGTTTCGGTCTCGTTCCAGATAGCATTACACGTTTCAAGTGCAGTTTCGCTGAGAGCTGAGAAGTGAGTACTGCGTTTTGTAGCTGTGAGAACTAGATATATTTAGACGACGTAGGTCCGTGGGCCGTAGGTTCACGTCAGCAAGACCACTTCTACACAATCTAAGGAACCCGAGACCATCGGAGACGTCAACTTTTGCTGCTCCTACTCAAATATACAAGAACAAACCTTTACCGGATTATATTTTGGTATTGTAACACTTAAATGTTGCTAATGTAATGATAATAATACTATTAATTTAATGTAAATTTCACAAATGTTTGATGTGTGAACTGTTTTGCATTGATTTAGCATGTAAGGGTGTTTATTTTGACATTGTACCTTTATGTAGGGTGTAATATTGTTACATTTATTCGTGAGTTGTCTATGCCAGGGAAAGTGTTTTGTTAATTTAATAGTAGTTATTATGTTCTCGTTAAATCACACTACACCAGTCTGGAACAATCAGTAAAATAGAACCTAGCAAAATTCATTCTAAAAGTAGCCTTCTCGACGGAATGATGTGTAACACAAAGGGCTCCGGGATAACTCAAGATTTATGTCTGCGAACTTGTCAAATTTGAATAACTTGAAATAACTACGAAGAAAAGTTAAATAATATTTGATAAAGTAACCCTTGGGAGAAAATAACCGTACAAGAAATAACGAGCCCGAAGAATATGGTTCCGTCAGTGAAGTCTGGCTGAGATCTACAATAGGACGACGCAACTTGAGCGATGGCTTCGACAGGCTCCAGTTCCAGGACCAGCTAACGTCATCAGCACAACTCCAGGGAATAGTATACCCGCCGTCCAGAGATCGAGGGAGCATCCGCCTACCTCATCGCCGTCCAACTTTCCAGTCTGGGACTCGACGCCAGCAGGTCCTGGTTGCAGAGCGACATCAGGACGTCTACAATATGATGATTTGCGACTCCAGGAGGACCGCACATATCGGAACTGCAGAGTTGCCATACAGTGTCGTCATCAGATATGTTTTGGTATGCACGAACAGCTTAATAATTGTTGGCAAATGTTCAACGCCAGTCCTTCCAGCAGGTGTAGTAATAGTTTAATCTTTTAAAAGTAACTTATGATAGATTCATTAATTATTAACGTTTAAGACGTGAAAGGGCTAATTTCATTGTTATGATATTATTTGGAGATTTGATCTCACGATCATAATAACTCATTTGTTCATTGATCCTGAATTTTACTAAATATGTATTTGACATAACGGAAATTGAATACTGAGATTAATAATAACCTGTTATAGTATTAACTGACATCTGAAATTTTAATGTGTTTTTCAGATATGCTCATAATTATTTTGGTTGTTCTCTTATGGAAAATTTTGAACAGAAATTCTATTCCCCATAGCCGAGGCATACATATATGTATCTCATTCAACTCATTTTGAATACTCAAACTTACTAATAATTGTGTAGCAGTCCTAGTTTGTGGTGTTACAGTATTCTACATTTTCCATTATCATAATGTGAGAAACCTTCTAAAACATTTATACTGGCGCCATTTTGAATATGTCTCGCAAGTATAGGTTCCTGCAATTCTTACCACAAAAGACCCGTCTAGCATATCTTGTGCCTCACTAGAGCAAGCCAACAAATAAAGTTTTTAGTGAATTTTAAGTTGGGCGTTGTTTATTTTTGGACTTAGCCGCCTTAGATGAAATTTACAGTCAGAAGTAGGGGCGTGTTCGCCCTAACCCCAAAGGGATGCCGCCTTTTTGATTAACCTAATTAATTTGATATCAAAGGGTTAATTAAATTGATTGAGATGGTTAATTAAAAAGGGGTTAAATCTAACGAAATTGTTACATTTAATGAAAGGATTAAATGTGATGAAAGGGTTAAATGTATTGCAACGGTAATTTTTTTTTGGAGCAAGAGTGATATGTGTCAAATTTCTTTCTTTCCTTTTGTGAGTAGCTGCTCTGGTAGATGTTCACCCTCTGAGCTCTGTCACTCGATGAGGTGCGGCGTGTTGGGAACGGCATGTGTATGTGTGTGTGTGTGTGTGTGTGTACATATATATATGTACACACGTAGTGAGTTTTGTGCAAGAGTGGCATAAGTGTGAGTTTTTTTTCTTTGGTAGTGATATTACTCGTAGATTGCGTTCGTAGATAGGCGACTTTGAATATTGGTATTATTCCAAATGAATAACAGCGTTGCACTAGAGGAATTCACATTGTTTAAAAGAGTTCTACGTATGAATAAATTACATGCATCAAATCACAAATTTCAAACGATCACAACTACGTGAATAATAAGTGCAATTATGTGACTCTCCAGGTGTCTTAAACGTAAAGAGACGAATAAGTCTACCCCTAGCTGTGTGCTAGCAATATAATTTTCACGAGAGAAGTATAACGAACGAACACAGCTATGTGAATATAGCAGTTACGTGAGTATGGAATTAATGATCTACAACAAATAAAAAATGTCCCTGTAAATCAAACAAACACAAAAACAAGACATATGACACTAGTTGACACCTCTGGCACATACCTTACACGTCCATCTGCCTGTGAGACTGGAGAGGAGGAACTTTATAAATTAATTGATTAACATGCATAATAAAATTGCACATCTCCCAAAACACATCTGTCCAGCTGAGAGCCGAGTGAATCACTGTTTGATTATAGACTAAGTTGAAAAACTCTGAAATGTTAAACAAAACGAATGTTTCCAAATAAATTAAAAAAAAAAACAGTACTGAAATGGCACCAGGAGCTCCCCGAACACCTCGAAGGCCAGTTGATGAATGAGTGGATCATATGATGTGCATCTGCTTATAAGCTGTTACATGGAGCATGGCTGAGTTTAAATTTACGACTGAGAGAACATATTTCGCTACCAAGCTACTATTATTGACTGATTCATCGTACAATTATGTGAATGAAAGTTTCACTATTAGTGTTAGAGTCGAATTTAATTTTTTTTAAAGAAGTTTTTCAATTATGTTTTCTGATTTTGTGTTTTTCACCACCAGACCTCGTCGTGTTTTTTCGGCAGTAGTTGTAATCTTGATGGTGTGAAGGAAAAATATTTATATTTTAAAGGTTGGTTGAATGTTCCCAGTTCAAGGACAGCAGATAAACATTGTGGTATGATGCCCAGGGCTCTTCTACCTGGCCCTGAAAAGGCTGTTTGTGTGAATAGATTCCTGGTATTGTTAAATTCCCTGGAGTTCTTGGCCAACAGCTAAGTTAAGTTTTTTTCCGAGATGTTCAAGCATGTTCCTTCCATTTAAAAACAATAATTCAGACATGTTCATTTCTCTCCATCATTTTATGTAAGTTCTCCCTTCAGACTGTGTTTTAATGGAAAAGTTAGTTTTTCTCCCTTTTCAAGAAACTTGCGAAGTTTTTCGTGAAAGTGAGCAAACAGATATTCTAACTTTAAAATATTTTCAACAAACAACTTACCAGCAATATTTAAACATTTAGTATTCAATCATATACAAGTACCTCATCTTCAGACTCATTCAATCTCCAATCATTCACAAAGTAGTGGAACGCAGGAAATTTTCAAACTAATAAATAACAAGTCACAATATTCAATTTTAAAATATAAAATTTTTATTGAAACTTCTTTTTCTTTTCAAAAATCATCCTTAAGAGCTAAAATATTTACAACTAGTTTACAACAAACATCTACACACACTAGAAGACATTTTCAATCACACTACATTTTACAAACTAAACAAATACATACAAAACAATTTTTAATATACTTTAAAACAATCATCTTAGTAACTAAAGTACACTTCATCAATTACATTTTATCAAAAACAAGACATTTTCAACTATTACAACTACTACTGCTACACTACTACTACAACTACTACTGCTACACTACTACTACTATTACTACAACTACTACTGCTACACTACTACTACTATTACTACAACTACTACTGCTACACTACTACTACAACTATTACTACAACTACTACTGCTACACTACTACTACAACTATTACTACAACTACTACTGCTACACTACTACTATTACTACAACTACTACTGCTACACTACTACTACAACTATTACTACAACTACTACTGCTACACTACTACTACTATTACTACAACTACTACTGCTACACTACTACTACTATTACTACAACTACTACTGCTACACTACTACTACTATTACTACAACTACTACTATTACTACTACTACTGCTACACTACTACTACTATTACTACAACTACTACTATTACTACTACTACTGCTACACTACTACTACTATTACTACAACTACTATTACTACAACTACTACTGCTACACTAATACTACAACTATTACTACAACTACTACTGCTACACTACTACAACTATTACTACACCTACTACTGCTACACTACTACAACTATTACTACACCTACTACTGCTACACTACTACAACTATTACTACACCTACTACTGCTACACTACTACTATTACTACAACTACTACTGCTACTACTACTGTTACAAAAAGTCTCTGACAGTTTACAAGATAAAAAAAATATATGAATAAAATGATGAACATAATATTTACAAATACAATACAACAATTCGAAGATTGTAATTTTCACCTAAAGCTATGTGTATAAACATAATATTTACACACTCTTTAAGAGGTAATAATGACACACAATAAGGGGGGGGGGGGGCACGTTCATTTGTCAAATCCTGGTATGTCCCACTCACATATGCCGACGAGTAGGGTACATCACACACTCAAGCTCATGCAGTTTCCTGTAGATGATGCATCACATAGTGACTTTCTTCTTAATATTTTGTAAAATGTATTCTTGTTACACATAGGCCTTACAGATAATCAAACAGGGATCAGCAGCATTAAATTGTGGCGTAAGATATTTGTAGACGTTGTGGGCAGCAATAATTAGCTGTGAAGTTGATCGTAGAACAGGAGGTATGTGTGGTGGTGTTAGCAGATGGATGTCATCGACGACATGGTGGTTGTGGTAGTGGTGGTAGCAGTTGTGGTGTCATAGGTGGGCTCCATTTATAGTGGTGTTGAAACTATTGTAGGGAGGAAAATAAAAACATTTTTTACCCAGATATTTGGTAGTGCCCCCAAGGTAAGGTTGATATTCCATCTGCCTCAATGTATTGCTTATCATTCATACCTGACAACACTACATTGGTTATGCGTTCGGTGTAGACTTGATGAGCACGTGAATAGATATGATATTGAGTCCCTACAACCCTTGTGCAATTTTCGAGACAATCTCGATAATCCTAGTACCTGATTGAATGTAAAACATTAGTAGGTTTTCCACCCTTTGCCTTACATATACATTGTTCATTCCCAACAACGTATGTGTAAAGCTTGGGACGTAAAACCACAAAGTGTGTGATGATGTGCCCAGTACATTCATTTTTGATCACCCCGGTATATCTTTTGTTCTCATGACGGAATCCTTACGGGTTATCGAGCGCATAGTTGGAGGTATCAAACTGCGCCTTTAAATCTGGGGTAATTACTTTGTAGATGTCATCACAAGCAACAGAATATACCAAGGAATCGGTGTCACAAAAAGGAGGTGTAAGACTGGTATGTATTAATCATGGAATTTGTAGAGAGTTAATTTTGATAAATCAAGAATGGCAACACCAGTGTACAAAGGTTCGTTGAATGCAACAGAACTATTTGACATCTCGATAAGGATCAAGTTTTCATCGATGATCTGTCTTGCCTGGAATGTCGGCCGTCCTATCAGCTCTGCAGTTTCGTAGATAAATGGAATTATTCATTAACTTGAAAATCAATTTTTCGAATTCATTCACTGCCTGGGCACGTTTCTCAATGTTAAACTCGATGTACAGATCCATCCAAGCCTTCTGCTCAAAGTGCAAAACACGATGAACAGAGTCACGTTTGGCCCCAAGTACTGCCTCAGTGTTTCCCCACGTATAACATATTTCTTTCACAACATGAGTGATAAAATAAATTTGTCATGCAAACCATTCGGGGGTACACCATTTTCTGGGGCCAAAGTCAGCTCAGATAGTGCGTCATGATACTCCTCTGGAAAAGACAGATCAACTTCCGTGAAAAATCAAGTGTCACAATCATTCACCATGTTTGAAAAAGACATGTTAAAAACACGTCAGCCTCAACCCACTCAAAATTGCCGATCGGAAGGTTGGATCGCATCGTATGACTGTACAGCTCTTTGACATCGATATAGAAGATATATTTCGATGCGATACTGGGGTCGTAGTCCTCCCCCATGTAAACATTGTTGGTTACCGCACGTCTGTTTGAAACCTGGGTCATACCGCCCCTAACCCCGCATTCTACAAAAAGATACGTGTCTGGGGCAGTCAACAATTCTAGCTGCACATATGTCATTGGCAATAAAGTGTCCCATGAATGAGATTGAGCTGTAACATACATGGCGGAGTCAAGACCATAATGAATTAAAAATACAGTCATGAAATTCTCAAAAACATCAGCCAGCAAACAAGTGTCCACATTTAGCTAATGGATGTCATGCAGCAAGTTTATCCAGTTGAACGCATCCCAAGCAGCTTGAGCATGAGCGTAATCCTCATTGCTAATGCCTTCGCCTCTCATCACATTAAGAAATGCGTCCTTTGGTGGGTGTGACTTGCACATCAGAATGTCTGGCGACTTAACAACTTCATAAGGAAAAACTCCCTTCTGTTGTGCCAATTCGAATTGGGTGTTGTCTGGAAACATCGAGCTGATGATTCTCAATTGCGCAGATAGCAAATTACCTGCCAAAGTTTCCAGATAGATGCTCATGAATTGGAATGATTCAATAAATCTTAACTTGAAATATTGTGCATTTCCATTAAAATTAATCCCATTGGGAATTTGTTTGCTAATACATTTGTATTTTTCAAGGGTCATTCCAATCACTTGAATTTTACCCGGGCTTTCGATTACCATGGTTCCATCGGGTTGCGGTATGTGATCTTCAGCCAATGGCTTTATGAGAAAGTGAGCGTCATAATTCTGCACGTTATGAAAAACTGTGTCAAGTTCTCTTTTGGGCAGTCTGAAAGTTAAGTTGCGCTTATTATGTGTGATACCTCTGATTTCACCCATCAGATGGCCATGTTCGGCCACAATATCATCTGTGCCAAGCACTTCTTTACAAATGTGACAACTTTTCTGAGCCGCCAACCTAACTTCATTATCAGGGGTTTTTGACTTCATCAGAACAATCACACTGTAAATACCTGCAACCCACTTTGTAAGTTCGACTAATTTATCAACTAATTGACACATACAATCAGCACCGAGAAACTCAAAATAGTTGGATGAACTTGATTTGTATGAGCATACCAACAAAGTACTACAAACATATGGAACATGTTAGTTGTATTAATTGTTTCATCATTAGGTAAGCAAGTGGACATGTGTTTCAGGCAACTTTCTACGTCACAATAGGCGACGAAACCCAATCTTTGCTGTTTGCTGTAATCTTTAAATTACAAGTACTTGTCGTTCCCAGTAGGGAAAGTACTGCGAACAGCTTTTTGTTGCTGGCAAAGAATAGTGCGACTTACGTGTTTCTTGTCAGTTCTGAAATACTGAAGACAACGTTCGCATACAAATTTCCTGTGACCGTTTTTACTCAGCTGACTACCAACCAGCTTAGACAAATTTCTAATGCATACAAATAGCAAATGAGTGACATTTACAATCTCACGAATCGCCAAATATGTACATGTTTGTCATGATGTACAGGAGAAATATGCATGGGTATTACAACCCCACTCTTCTCGCAAGTTTCGTCAATTATATTACAATCGTTGTCTACCACACAGTAGACATTGATAGAAATAGAATTATTATGCCCCTCCTTGAACTTACGAATATCCTACAGGTGTTGACAGTTCTTCGATCTTCAAAACCTCGTGAGGTTTAGGATATGAAATAATTCTCTCGACATGTCGTGTGGCAGGATACAAAGATTCTATAATGGCATAGTGGAAACACATTCGATGAGATCGCAGCCGGACAGACGTGTTTTGGGAGAGGTACAATTTTATTACGCGTGTTAATCAATAAATGTCTAATGTTCCTCAACACCAGTCTCACCTCACAGGCAGAAGGACATGTAATGTATGTGCGAGAGGCGTCAAGTAGTGTCATATATCTTGTTATTGTGTTTGTTTAATTTGTAGGGACATTTTTTATTTGTTGTAGATATTTAATTCCATACTCACGTAATTGTCATATAAACGTAGTGTTCGTTCGTTATAGTTCTCTATCGTGTAAATTATATTGCTAGCATACAGCTCGGGGTAGACTAATTCATCTCTTTACGTTTAAGACACCTGGAGAGTCACGTAATTGCACTTGTTATTCACGTAGTTGTGATCGTTTGAAATTCGCAATTCGATGCATGTAATTTATTCATACGTAGAACTCATTTAAGCACTCTGAATTTCTCTCTTGCAACACTGTTATTCATTTGGAATAATACCAACATTCAATGTCGCCTATCTACGAACACCATCTACGAGCAATATCACTACAAATATTAAAAAAAAATACACTTATGCCACTTTTGCACAAAACTCACCGCACACACACACACACAGAGGTATATTTCCATGTTATGTTTACACAGAGGGCGAGTACATCGCGCTACATAAATTTAGCTACCTCAACGTAGTGGCCTATTGAGTGTCGTAGTGTTGAAGCACCTTAGAATGTGAACAAGTTTCTCATTTTCAACTCTTGCCTGGTATTTTTCCATTACTAAAACGCAGCTATAACATTTGATGATTAGTTGAGCCAATGATACTTCCGTGTATGTTCTAATTTACGTCTACTTAATTATGCTCCGAAATGCTTGATAGAGATCATTTTAGGAAAATTGAGCAAATACTGACATGCAAAATTGAGTGATAATTGCGATGAAAGATTAACGAAGTTCATCTCTTTAGGTTTGTACGTAGTTATACGTAAACACACATGTCATTTCATTATTTTATTACTACACAAATGCCACGTAACAGTTAAACGTATGTCCGTATTGTAGCCTACACAAATTTTTTTTGCTGTAATAATCAGAAGGAAAAAAAAAAACAACAAGAAAACTGTAATATAGCAAATGCAATTTCGAAAAATGGCCGAATGCGCTCTCTTTTATATCACTTTGCGTATACGGCTGAGATGTTTATGTTATTTGCAGATGTGCTCCCAATTCTTACAGAGTGAACGTTTTATATTCTCGTGATGACAATAAAAGTAGGATCACACATTCGTGAGATATAAATGTAAGGTTCATGTCCTGCTTGCTTGACGAGTGCTGTCTAATGTGAATATACCCCGTCATAGTATAGTATAATTTAACGCGAGGAGTTTTGATTTGTGGTCGTTCAGTGTCAGATGTTTTTGTTGGGCTGTAATCGCACCAGCATTAAAGTGCTGTAAATGTGCCTATATTTCAGTCAAGTCAAGTTAAAACGCCGCTACTTCAAAGTTACGATGAACACTAAAGCCCGAATCGTTCTACCATCCTGTCGTTTTATGAATGGATGAATAAAGAAAATTGGCCATAAATACCTTTTTTTTTGTCAAGCGTCAATTTTTTACCATTTCAATCACTAAGAATTTACGTGACACTATGCGCAGCACAAAAAAAGACCCCCAAAGCATTAGTAACTACAGGTTAGTGATTATAGTTTTTTTTCTTCAATGGAGCTTCGTACAGGCTTGTCACGTTCTTCTCGTCACAGTAGGTATCCGACTAATTAATCATTTTGGAAATAAAAGAACCTGGCTGTAAACCCACATCGTTTTAAGCAAACAATTGCTAGCGCGCGTAGATCAGTATTGGCAGCAGATTATCAACAGCACTTGTATATTTACAGATTCATTTTCTGTATATACTTTAAATTGTTAACCGCTGATAATGGTTTCAATTATTTTGGGTACAACAAAGCAATAATTGTCTTAATAGACGTTTTTTTTTTTTTTTTTTTTTTTTTTTTTAACCAAGCCAAAGAGCTGCTAGGCTAACGGGCGAGTAGAGTACTAGGCCTATATCTACGGTAATTTCGGTTTTCGCTATTGACGGGCAGGGTCTCCGAAAGGCGTAGTGGTCAGACAGACGCTGATTGGCGCACGTGACCTTCTGACGTCATGGCGCTGTCGCAAGCTGTCGTGTTCCAAGTTGAAGCATTCGGATAATTGAACTTTTGTCCGAAGTTGTCTCCTAAGCTGATGGAAAAAGTCGAAGAGTTCAAATACTTTCGCGCGCATTCGTGAAATGTTTACGTTATTAATGTAAACAATGGATGTGCAAAGTGGGCTTTCTCAAAACAAATATGACGAAATGGTAATAAATAATTAGGGATGTCTTCGTTCGGTATGAAAATTTTTATTTGAAGGCTAAAACTTTGAAAACGTAAGTTTAAAAATCAAATTTGTATGTCAGTTGGTGATCTTATTTAAAATAAAACCACTAAGGCGTTGTTATAAATAAATATTTAAATGAACCATTTCGTAAACTATAAAAAAAACAACAATACAGGAAATTTAAACATCACTTCGCAACAACAAATAATATGCCAAATTATGTGCGATCTAATGTCAGATTCTGAAAGCTTACTTCGGACAAGGCATTTGCAGACGATATTCGGACCGCGTCAATGTGACGTCACTTGACGCCCAGTTTCGGACACGCTCACAATAAACGGCAACTGCCGATTGCAGACAGGCCTGCTCGCCTCCCACCTGGGCGAACCGGGTTCTATGTCCGGCCGGGTCGCTCCCAAATCTTTGCTGGTGGGGCTCGTGCCGGACAATGCCGCTGGTCAGTTGGTTTTCTCGAGGATCTCCTGTTTTCCCCGACCTTTTGTTCCAGCGATGCTCCATACTTGCCTCAATTAATCCACATCGGCTCTGATGACCTCGATGTTAAGAGCCGCCCTAATCACTCCACACTTTGCCGAAGAATACTCAGTGTTCAGTCAAAATAAATAATAAAAATTTGTCAAAAACACTCAACAGGTAAACTAGCTGTAACATAATATCTTAGCCACTACTTGAACACTTTCAGAAATGTGCATATTTACTATAAGTGAAACATTTGTACACTCCAGTTGACACCAGACTCACATTGACAAGGTTTCTTATTTGTTGTGTATCATACTATGAACTGGCGAGCTGACTATGTCACACGTCAAGTGACATTTCTCCACTATTACTGTAACACACCTAATGCAGCCCTACGTGCGGGGCGACATATGGTGTACTTGCCAGGAGACGATATTACTGCCTGTGATTGTGTTTTGTTTTTGATTATTGCTGTGCGTGTAACAAATGTACTGTATGGTGGTCACTTTTAACAGTTCGTCGGTGGCATTTTATTTACTGAAGCAGTTATCCCAGGAAGGAGAAGTTTGTCTTTCCTATTTGATTTTTAATATTGATAGTTAAAGGCTGATATGTATATGGAACACAGAAGTCGTTTTAGAAAATTTGTAAGTTTATCTAAATTTGTTTTGGTTGCTATTTTCGGTAAAGAGTATTTCATAAGCCAAGTTACGGCTAAATTATGTTAATATCTAATAATTTCTCATATTGATTCCAAATCTATCATTCCTACTCTGGCATTATCATTTACGGACATTAAGCTAGTTATGCAGCAAATTACGAATTCATAAAGTACACTCATTAATTAAATAATTACTCAATACTCCTCTCAATAGCGGGGTATTCGTGAGGTGTACCGTAATATAACAAACAATATTTTTTTCTGTCGGTGGCTGATATATTGTAAATTTACAACACATTATACTAGAGCACATACGAAATCCTTCATGTAGCTCAATATTTACAACAAACTTGAAATCTACAACACATGTGAAACGCCTCAAATAATCAGTATTTAATCCTGCCACAGTTATCTCAGTTTATTTTTACAACGTGTGTGTTAGCATTACACTTATTTATTCTATTTATTATTTGTTTGTAGCAGATGTATTTTATTTACTCCTGCTCTAATTGCCCGTTGTTGTAACTTCAGATAACATAGTTTTATGTAATTATGTTTGTAAGTCTTTCTGACTTCATTCGCAAAGTTATTTCTATGTAGGCCACTTTGCGTAGAGTAATTTGTTAGTTGGTTGCTATGGTAACGCAAGACTTAAGTGTAAGACATGTAGTTGTCTTGAGATTGGCGCGATGTCTTAAGGCGTCGTCTAAGTACGCCGTGTTTAAGGCTTCTAGCCATCTTGGTTTTCCTGTCAGGTAGGCGATTGTCCAGTGGGTCGCCGGCCTGAGAGATATTTTATTTTGCTGGATAATAAATCGACCCCCCGTACAGAAATGCAGACTGCAGATAGGGCGAAGACGCACGGCATATGAAGAGGAATAATTTAAGTCTACACGCGCTTCCTACCCATATATATTGAAAGCCAAGTTTGAGCTACCGCGATTGCGTGTGGTACGGCAAAGATATGTATATGCAAGCGGGGGCAGTGAGTTTTTTCTGAGGTTGAGTTCAAATGTGCTCACTTTATCGTGAACAGCCTTTACGCGGGAGGAATTGAGGTTTGTGCACTTCACTGCACTGAAATCTGCAACGAACGACATCAAATCTTTAATATCGTTAAAACGTTGTTTTTGGAACGAAGTAATATATTCTTTGCTGTGAACCAAATCAGTTCAAAGGAAATTTATTTATTTGCTGTATAGGAAGGTATTGTTGTCATAAAACAAAAACGTATAAAGAAAACATTTATTAACAGTAAACCTATCTTACTGGAACCCTCCCTTCGAGATAAAGTAATATTATGTCATTGCAGACAAAAGAGCCTCGAAGAAATTGCGTTCTTTGCCGTGCAGGAAACTTTGTAAGGATTTTTTTTAGAGTGTAGCGAAGCAAAGGAGTGCTTAGGTGCTATTTTTATATTCTAATGACAGAGAAATTGTCGTGCTGTCGTTGCCGGAGCTAGACTCGAGTACAATCCTCAATGTGTTAAACGGTTAAAAAAAAATCATTGTAATTTACAAAACCTACATTTTCCAAAACCATTCGTGAATATAAGAGTTCCCCAAATGCAGCCGTGTACGGTTTATCTCTGTTTCAGAAGACTCGTAGGTTTCCAGCCCTGGAGCGCGGAAATAAAAAACCTGTGCAGGTGATTCATTTCTCACGAATGTTTTTTTTTGGAGGGAAAAGGTCTCTGGTAGGCAGTTGGTAAAGGCAAGGGGGAGGGATGTAAAAGAAAATTTGTTCGCCACAGGAGGAGAGGATAGCGCCTGTGTTGTCGGCTAACCTCTTGGGCTGCTGGTAACACAAACTTACCTCACCACGAGGACCTATGATCCTCTTTACCGTAATAAAGCGTTTGTTCGTGTACAAGAATTTTTCATATTTCATTTATTTCATTTATTATTCGCTGGAATACGAGTCAAAACAAACGGAAATAAAGGTATTTCTGATAGCGTGGAGAGATTCGGGTGGCACCTAACATCCGGTTAGGGTGAAGCGAGCTGAGAATGGTGTGAAGGGGGGGTGAAAACGGGAGATCCCCGAGAAAACCCGTCGTCCAGCACGATTTCCGCATGCGAATATCCGGGAGTAACCCCGCCGAAAATCGAACCCGGTTCGCATAGCTGGGAGGCAAGTATTATAACCATTACACCACTGTGGACTCCATATTTCTGATAGAGGCGTTAAAAAACCCTAGCATTTATATAGGCAGAAAAAAATGTTTTCATTCCCTAAATGGATCTCTAGTATTAACGTACAGTCAAAAAATATGCAAATATATGGCTTACCCTGAGAGTGGAACCCCGTAATTGGTTGGTCGAAAATATAAATCATGGCAGTTTTTTTTTTTTTTAACACTGACTTTTGGTTTTGTTTTGTAACTAATTCAGACTTCGGTTAAATTTTGTTTAACTGACTGAGACAGAACTGTTAAGACCAACATAAACTTACACACATGCTTTACCCGGGGGGGGGGGGGGAAGCTAAACTGCATTTCTACGTAAGTCGTCGTAAACTCTGCCGTGAGGATCACCTGTTTGTAGCCTACTATCGGATTTTATCAGACAGGTTTGTAGTGTAGGCGGGTAAAACATGTCATATTTTTCTCACGATAAAAATCTAGGGTTCGTATGTTTTGAATACACACCAATACCCTAAGATCTCAGAATCCAATTTCTACATCATATACGATTATTAAAATTCGGCAATAGCGTGATGCACGGTAAATGAAATAAGTGCAGCGTCGCATAAAATAATTTCATCTACCATATTATCTAAATATCTAACTATTCAAACAAGTACACAATTTGCAGATTCACAATATACCGTAGACATATGCAATTGTTTCGCTTTTGACTGAGGATATTCAAAAACGCTGCTTAATTACCTTGACGTTTCAGACCGCCACTATAAAAATCAAAAATTCAAAACAAATGTAATGACTAGCACAGATGCCTCGATCACAAATAACGGGGAAATAAGACAGATAGCTTAAGTTAAATTGTAAATGCAATGGTTACGGGATTTTTTGGAATATTTATTTCGAAACTCAAGTGATCATAAACCAAGTATGAAGTGTCTTTTTGAATTTGGCTTTCAACTGTGTTTCCATTTGTTCATTGGTCTCTGCATTTCATAAAATAGGCTTTCCATTTTAACTCGGTCGCCCACAGAGAGACTGAAAAACTCACACGTTCGCGTAACGCACTTGACACAGCGAGTAATGAGTGAAGTTAAGACTGTTCATTTTGCTACAAGAGCTACCTGGCGAGTAAACTTTGCATCAGTGTGTAAGAAATATTAGTTGCAAAACTACTGTAACATAACTTACATGTGACCATGAACTCACACGTTATATGTAAGACGGTCAATGCCAGTAGCGATCACGAAGCTAGCTTCGAGATATTGCTGTCTTGTGTGTATATATATATATATATATATATATATATATATATATATATATATATATATATATATATATATATATATATATATAACACCATATATATATATATATATATATAACACCATATATATATATATATATATATATATATATATATATATATATATATGGTGTTTAGATTGAAAATAGCTTTCTTTTATCTGCGGTTTTTTGTTAGTTTTTGTTCTCAGTATTCTGAAATAATGGAATTAGAAAAATGTATCTTCGATTCACATTAGCTGAGTTTCCGATACTTGGAAACACGGGGTTATATATTAATTCTACATAACTGTACAGTAAGTCCGAACACCATAATTTATGGACTCCGCACATATCGTTATATTTTACCGTCCGTTAGTACTTTACAACCAATTGTCCTGGGGTAAATGTCATTATGAAGACTGAGCTATTGATGGCAAGAACCTAAGGTTAGACAATGCAACCAAAAATAATTTTATGAAGATATATGACTTTCATGAAGTAAACTTTGAAACTGTTCACTTCAACAAATATGCTAATTTATACAGTTGCTCCAGCTAGCTTCGTATTTCTACCATCAGCTGTCACACAATTAATATTAAATATCTTTATTTATAAATATCTCAGTTTAACAAATATGTTTCTTTAGTATTCCGATTTAATATAAGATTGTATATCATAAAGAAAAAAATACTGGAATTCTGAATGACCAGTAAATATTATAAGCAAAAGTCTTGAATTAAATAGTCTTGTAAGACGTGTTTTTCTTTTAATAAAATTATTGACTTCAAAAGATATTTACTGTTTATAAATTAAATGCTCCTGTAGTGAATACTCAGGATAGGTCAAAACTTCAAATTACAGCAAAATCGAGTGTTAAACTAATGATGAAAATCCTACATCGAATACCCCTAATTTTCATCCATGAAATTATCAGTAGTTCAGACAATATCGCTATTGCAATGACTACTTCAATAAAATGAACTGAACTTCGTCACTGGTCCAGTGTTAGTGCTAATAAGGTTGCAGAGGACTTCTGTAACTTGCGGAATGGTAAACGATAGTAAGCCTTCTTCTCTCGCCGAGTTGATGGAACCTCATGAAGTATAGCGAGCGTCGTGCTTTGTCGTCGATCTGCCGTGGAATGGTCCCGACTCTACAGCTGCTCCTTGGTTCACTCTGGAATTGAGATCTCAGATGAGATTTCCCGTTGTCTCGGATCTCAGTCCTCTTCCTAATTTATCTCCTAACTAAATCATCTTGCAAATTTCACGTATTTATAATCAACTTCTTCTTCTGGAAATAATACGTTTTGTTAATACGTGATACTGATTAATTATAATCTTCCTTTCCAAAATAATTTGACTTTTATGCGACCGACGAAACATCACTTCAATATTCTTGCAGAACTTTCCTTTGACGAACATTTTTATATCTGTTCTATATTTAATTCCAAACAAATTTCTTTTTGTTTTTAAACAGTCATGTTATTCGTCCTTATCAACCAGTATTTATTAATCTTTTTTCCGAAAATACCAGCGAGCAAGGTGTATGCTCAATCATAAACAAATACACTGTCAGAATATTAAATCATAAATCAAAAGAAGTCCAAAACGAGAGAAAATATTCAATTTAAAATTAAATCATACCTCGAAACAGGGTAAGGAAAAACCAGTTGTTACCATACTGTATATATATATATATATATATATATATATATATATATATATATATATATATATATATATATATATATATGAGTGCTTGCAGTTCTGTTTTCAAATATAACATTTTATCTATCAAAAAATCTCACGAACTGCAAAATAACTTTGAAGCCCTGAGAGAAAGTCAGAAACGTTATTTATCTGGATGTGGTGTTTTGAATTTTACACTAGTAAAAGATACTACGAATGAACATATGAACATCATTACAAAATTTACACAAGTGATATTATATGGCCACATATTAATGTGCCATTGTTTCACTCGTAGTTTGGCCCACGGGCAAAAGATTATGAAGAAATTGACGAGTTATTAAGTGTCGCCCATTTCCGCTCGCTTGCTTTAATGTTTCACACGAGACAGCATCTTTGTTCAGGCCACGTTTCTACTAAAAGATTTTTTTATGTATTTTTTAATACACTAAAAATTGCAGAAAAATTAAGATTTATAGAGTTAACAAAAAAAACAATGATACAGGCTCTTATAAATATACTTTTCCTTGCTATCTTGTAGAAAGTGTTATATCTGAAAGCAATATCTTGAAAAGTAACTGGGACACACATAAAATTCACATATTCACATGTAGAATCCTACATCCGTTCGCTCGGCTGGTTCCGCTTGCTCCGGATATTATTTTTGCAATCTTATGTTTTTAGAAAAGAAAGTATTCTACAGAAAAAAATTAATTTACGGACAGGTCCCGTGAGTTCAGAGAGGACAGTTTTGTTGAATTTACGAGACTGTCAATTTTTGAACAGTCAACGAAGAATTCCAGCGAAAAAAATGTTACCAGCACTTTTCCGTAAAATGAGGGAAATGTTTCTTGTACGGCGTTGACAACATCTGCACAAACAGTTCCTTGGGAAATCCACCCCCAACCCCCTTGTAATTCCTACAAATTCCTCCCCCTCACACCCTCCATGGGGGGGGGGGGGGGTCACGACGACACGCACACCTGCCCACGCCGAATTGATTTAACGCCCACATACCCACCCCCTACCCATCCCCTACAACTCTCTTCTCTCCGCGGGGGTCGACAATGGCGCCTCTTGAGTAATGCAATTATAGTCTTCTTCGAAAATGGATTCTCGCGGCAGCGGATTGTGGGGAGGAGGAGATCTGGGGGATGGGGAGGCGTTAATTCTGGCGCCGTGGCGATAATTGGCGAAGGGAGGGGGTGCGGGGCAAAGGCCTGAAGCGGAAGGGTGGCGAGAGAGAGAGAGAGGGAGGGAGAGTATGTGGGGACTATGCGAGCGCTCTTAAGTTAATGAAGTTAAAAGGGAAGCCGATTTATCACGCGCGGTTCTTTTCAGGCCGGGAGAGACACGCTTAATTCCTGCAGGGCGAGGCAGGTGCTCGGCCCGAGAGAGACAGAGAGAGTAAGAGAGGTTGGCACTTGAAAAAAATGGGGATTCCTAACCCGCGATTTGTATGGAGGAGAGCGTATGTTTGTGTGTGTAATCGCTAGGTCAAAAAAAATTAATACTCTTTTTAATAAAAGAAAACCTTTATTCATTTGAGTAAACTTCCTTCTTGGTAAAGCAGGCATTGCCAGTACCACTTAGAACGAATTGTATAATGAATTGCATAATGAATTGGTGGAACTTGCCCGCGTTATAACTGGGCGCCTAGTTTTTTTTTTAAAATCAAAAATCAAGTATGTTCGAATATTTGTTTTTACTCAAATTCGTTAATGTTGATTTGGTGACCTTTAAGAACAGACTTGAGTTACAACTTGGATTGTTAAGTGTTACCGAGTTTCGGAAGCATGCAAAAAAAAAAAAAAAAAAAAAAAAATATCTTTGGCATAAAAGAAGAGATTTAGGGCGCCGAAGTCGAGGTTCCACGTGTATTACGGCTGACTTCAGAAGACTTGATGTAAGGAGTTGTTTAGACGCCGAAGTCGAGGTTCCACGTGTATTACGGCTGACTTCAGAAGACTTGATGTAAGGAGTTGTTTAGACGCCGAAGTCGAGGTTCCACGTGTATTACGGCTGACTTCAGAAGACTTGATGTAAGGAGTTGTTTAGACGCCGAAGTCGAGGTTCCACGTGTATTACGGCTGACTTCAGAAGACTTGATGTAAGGAGTTGTTTAGACGCCGAAGTCGAGGTTCCACGTGTATTACGGCTGACTTCAGAAGACTTGATGTAAGGAGTTGTTTAGACCCGCAGTACGATGGAAACTGTCATGGCGAGGTTCTGTATTAATAAAACCTACGAGGAGAAACAAATGTAGAAAATAAATAAAAATTCTTTCTTACTGGAAAGAATGTACTGTGGCTCTTGTTGATCATCGAGCGGTTAGTCTGCTCGCTTCCCACCAAGGCGAACCGGCTCAATCCCCGGCCGGGCCATTCCCGAATATTCGGGCATGGGAATCGTGCAGGACGATGTCACTTGTCGGGTTTTCTCGCGGATCTCTCGTTTCTCTCCCTCTTGCATTCCGGCGCTGCTTCATTCTCGCCTCATTTCACCCTCATCGGCTCTCATGACCTCGTTGTTAAGAGCCGCCCAAATATCCCAACTCAACTCAACTCCGCTCCAACCTAATAGCAAACGTTCATTATTACCTCCCATTGCAATGTAAATAAAAAGGGTTGCCACCCTCCTTTTGTCAGCAATATATTTACCCTCAAGAACTCTGAATGTCGATACTAGTATATCGAGTATGACGTAATTAACAAATACTCTTCAAATTAATTTATTTGGTGTCTGAAACGAAATATTAATTCCAGAATGTATAATATCCACTTGCATTACGTTTGTAAACACACAGGCCATCATGAAATACAAACAGCACACGAGAGTTAGTATAGCATAGTTGTGCACGAAAGCGATAGTACATGTCGTTAGACCAGAATACCGCACTTCAAGTTCGATACTTGAATGGCACAGCAGCCAGTTAGACTCCCGTTGTTTGAATCGTACACCAAACACGCTCCATTACAATAGGATGTGGATCTACACCATTTAGATGTCTGCGGCGTGGAAGAGTTGCCAATGTGTAGTAGTTACAGCACTTACCTTGGCGCCGTTCTACTAAGAGTGATAACAAAACTAACCTTCTTTCTATAGCCCGTTCACGGTTCATTGATCACTTGTGAAAGTTGCCAATGTGTAGTAGTTACAGCACTTACCTTGGCGCCGTTCTACTAAGAGTGATAACAAAACTAACCTTCTTTCTATAGCCCGTTCACGGTTCATTGATCACTTGTGAAAGTTGCCAATGTGTAGTAGTTACAGCACTTACCTTGGCGCCGTTCTACTAAGAGTGATAACAAAACTAACCTTCTTTCTATAGCCCGTTCACGGTTCATTGATCACTTGTGAAAGTTGCCAATGTGCAGTAGTTACAGCACTTACCTTGGCGCCGTTCTACTAAGAGTGATAACAAAACTAACCTTCTTTCTATAGCCCGTTCACGGTTCATTGATCACTTATGAAAGTTGCCAATGTGTAGTAGTTACAGCACTTACCTTGGCGCCGTTCTACTAAGAGTGATAACAAAACTAACCTTCTTTCTATAGCCCGTTCACGGTTCATTGATCACTTGTGAAAGTTGCCAATGTGCAGTAGTTACAGCACTTACCTTGGCGCCGTTCTACTAAGAGTGATAACAAAACTAACCTTCTTTCTATAGCCCGTTCACGGTTCATTGATCACTTGTGAAAGCTCTGCTTAGGAGATAATTTTCTAGCCGTGTCCTATTAACATCGCTACGAACCCCCGCTCCAAAAACGCTTCATTTGATACATCACTTGTTTTGTTGCCGCAAAAACAATTGATAAATTTCACAAGTAGGTAGGCCACAAACGAAATTTTCGTTTCTTCAGTGATAACCTTGCATTGGGGTTGTCATAGTTCAATAGTGTCTTGTGTAATACATTCAGTTGCTGTAATATGAAGGTTAAACCATTTTGTCGGTGATCTAAAGAATTTGTTATTGATAACGCAGTATGTAGAAAGTTACGTTTAAAACTAAAGCTATAATGAACAAAAGAAAAGTATCAATATTAATTAACCCTTTTCTTTGGTATACAGCAAATTTTCTATATTGTATACAAATCAAGCTCAAGGAATATTTTTTTGCTATATAAGTTAATATTGCCATTAAACAATAATTTAAAGAAAAACTTAAGGTACGTTGACAAGACGTCGTTAGTGTAAAGAAAATAGCGCCAAATAAAGACTTGTTTTATATAGAGAAATCTTTGAACGTATTTATTTCTACAGCTATAACATCGCACACAAGTATATCAGTTGCAACCGTGATATTGTTAAGATCTTCAGAATATTACTAATATGCTAATTACAGCACACACATGTATAAGATGAACTCAAATTCAATTTAATAAATACAGTATCGTCAAATTCATAAGCCGCACTTTAGTACTTGAAAACTCGAAATCAACGCACGAAAAAAATAATCACTGCCCATAACACCATGCACAAGCGCACTGAAGACTAGTTAATGTTAATTTAGCAGCGAGATAATGAAAGTACTTCTAAGACTCGACGATTTACCGCGAATGTAATTTTTAGATGTACATGTTCACTAAAGTTAAAGTTTCATTTTTTGTATACATTGGAGCACAAATTTTCATATTTGCAACACATTTACCTTCCTTGAAAATTCGACCGTTTCATAACTCCTGCGTATGAATAAAGTGCTCAGGCACATATCAATGCTAATTCTACATATGTCGGAAGAATATAAAAGGTAATGGGTAAGTATATCCTAAGTAACACTTTATAAATTGCTCAATTAACTGTGAACAACCTATACATCTCGTTTACCGCTGTTAACTTCACTGGAACTGCGGTAGCCAGTGCCCATTAAAATAAAATTACTTATTTGCAGGGAATATGTGGTTTTTAAAAATGCACTTATTTCCGGTTTCACTTCATTTTCGACAATGCTCATTCTTTCACTTACGCTGTCCATTTTATCATTTACGCGGTACATTCTTTCATTTATACTATCAATTTTCGTGCTCATTAACTCGCATATGCCTTCTATTTTCCTGTCTACACTCTCATTAACAGAGTCAGTTTACCTGTCTACATTCTCATTTACACTATTTACAGTTCCAATTACAGAACTAATTTGGGCATTTACAGTCTCATTTACTTTACAAGCTTGGTGGCAGTAAACCGACTATATCGCCTGCAAGGTATGCAATCCGCGTCTCTTCTGCATCTTCGCCGCACTCGACACTTGATATTCCGTACATCAGAGTTTCAAGTAAATTATTTGTTGCGATGTTCTTAATAAAACAACTCCTTAACAGCTCTGCCAAGAGCGTGTGGCATTCTTTGGAAACACTTTATTTATGTCGCGCGTATTTTGTGAGGAATCATTTGCTGCAGAACGTATGTCTTATTTGCATACGTGCTGTATAGAAATTTATTTGTAGAAAAATGTTGGTGGCGTGAGCGGCTGCTCCTTCTCCTATACCAGAGTACAAATTATTTTAAAAAAGTGACAAATCTAGCGACTGATTTTTAAACATATATACGTGAAGAAATTTCACTATACCCTCCAAAAACTTGTAGTAGTGAAATGCTAGAAAAATTTAATACGTTGATGCGCCATTCCCATTAAAACGTTAATTTTTTTTGCCATGCACTCTATATTTATACGTACGTATCGTTTGAAATAGGCCAAGAAATATGGCAAGGTAGTATCGATCTCGAAACTATTGATTTTTCATCGGGTGTATGAGTGTAGTGCACGAAAATCGAAGAACCCTGACTCGCATATAAATAAGAAGTTCTCCGGTACAGCGACACTGATGTGTAAATTCTGTAATTGCAGGGTAGCATTAGTAAAAATTGAGACGGATGCCAATAAAACAATGATGGCAGTGACAGATTAAGTCACTATAAAACAATTATTATTGGCGGTAGACTTTGAAAGAATAGAATACTGATTTGTTAGCAATTTTGTCTCTTGATGACAGCCAGTGTTTAAATGTATGTTATGCACAGTCCATTAATTTATGTTAGGCTAAGCTGTATCTCACACTGATATAAAGGATTGTTCCACCTAACAAATACAGGTTTGAATTGGTCTAAGAATATATTTAGCTGTCCCGACAAAATGAAAAGTAACAAAATTTATTTTGTTCATTTAACAAAATAGTGTTTGATTAAACAAACACCTGTGTTGGCCCAACAAAAATTAGTGCGTCAACAAAATATTTAGATGAATCAACTGTATATATTTCTTTGACCACTCATTTGATTGCCCTCGTTCGAAAACACAGCTCGACAGTTTGGAAGTTTTGTGACAATTCCCAACAAAACTTGAAATATATATTCACACACGTTGCACAATATTTCCATGTACGTATTAAAACACGGCTTTTAATTTTTTTTTATTAACCGAAACTACTTACTGTATGTAGAACCAAACAAATATTTAGTTCCTCCAACTAAATCTCTTAGTTTTGGACAATCAAGCAAGAACAACATAATAATTTAGTTTCAACAACAAAATATTTGACTGCCCCTACATAACCAATTAATTTGGCTGCCCAAACGAACTTTGTTTTATTGAACAAAAGCTTTTTCTCATTGCAACAATTTTGTTACAAAATTAGCAAATTAGAGTGACAAAACCGGACAAAAAAGGACGTTATGGACATGCTCCGAGAGTTAGTATAATCCATTCCCTATTACTTCAAACTGTACTGTAGCTTTGCTAAACTATTCCTCCGCCTCATGCAAACAAAGCTTAACCGAGTATATAAAGTTTTACCAGCGAGACAACGAACCGCATTGGTGTAATAATATTTCTCATAAGAACTATTTCTTACTAGGCGTTGCCAACACACCTATTTTCTCCCTTCTTTGTATTCATATTAATTACAAATGAAATACACTATTACAATGAACAGATAAAATTTAGCCAAAAATAAGGTACTTTTATGTTAACACAAGTATAAAACGCTTGTGATGTATTACATATCTCGGAAATAACCAAAACACATCATACTAGAGGTAATTTTTCAAAGGTTTGATTCAAAGCGTGTGATGAAACCGCGTTTCCTAGATACGTCATGTCTTATAATCTCACAAACGTTTTATAATTCTGTGAAATTAAACTTTTACATAGTATATGTTTTCTTAAAATTATAATATTCCAATTATAATTATTGATATGAATAAAAACGGGGAGATAATAGGCGTGTTCGTAACGCCTAGTAAAAAATAGTTCTTATGCAAAATATTATTAAATACGCAACAAACACGGAAAGTGCGGGCCGGAAACGGGCCGGTAAAAGATAGTCGACAAACTCCGACCAGATGATGCCGGCCCGATGGATGGCTGCAAGACGCCGGGCCTGCAGTGGCGTAATGCCCAGAAATAAGCAGTATAACCATGGAAAAACCTTAACTTTTCAATTAAAAATTGTAGTAATTGTTATTTCCTCTCTGCATATATTAATTGCATTTACTTCTCAACATAGTACATGACATGAAAATCTTTTGCTTGCCGATTGCGGGAGTCGAACCTAGGACCCTTGGGTTGACAGTCCAGCATGCTAACCTATACACCACGGGTAAATTGCTGATACCCTGCAGTTATTTCAATTTATCATAATGCAAAGTATTATTTATGAATGTATAAATTCCATGACAATATAACAAATAATATTAAAACACTGATTATTTGAAAAATTGTTTCTTCGTTTCTTCGAAGGCTTGGAAACATAATAGTTTTTGTTAGTTTTTAATATATATGTCGAATGTTTGTACAAATTTAAAAAATTTCAAAGTAGAAAATGCCATGGACTACCAAATGACACATACATAATCATGAGAAAAAAAAATCATGCTAACGGTTAAAACATCGTCTCAAAAAGACATCATGCCAATAAAGCTAGCTAACATCTTGTCTATTGAAAAAACACTTTCAAAAAGTTTGTCGGCAAAAAGACATCACATTTGTATCTCCATTGTGATAAAGAGCAATATCTCAAAAACGTTAGCGGGCCGGAATAAATAAGATGACGGCCAGCTTACCGAAAAAAACAAAGATGCTATATCGGAATCACGCCAGAATATTATTTTTGCTATTGGCGACATGTTAGCTGTGAGATATCACGTCCACATAATTTAGGTGATATCCATCTGTTATCCTAAAAATTACAGTGGGTCGTTGTCTTTATTCTGACGGCAAACATAATGTCTCTAAACAGACGTCACGCCGCTGTCAGATGGCTATCTTCTGACATTGAAATGACAGCACAGGTATCGGGTCAACACTTTGCTGTTTAAGAAAGGAATATTATGGGAATAGAATCTAGACAATACACGAACCTACTGTCTGCAGAACACGGGGTTGTGAAGTTGCCTGGAAAGGGGGTGTGATGGGGATGGCTGGCGGTTGAGGTCAGGGGGTAGCTCAACCAGCGTGCCCCATGTCAGTGTGATTACGGCCTGCCACCCTGTCGCGTCGCCCGGGCGAGGCAAGGATTGCGGTCGCAACCCCTGTCCCTGCGCTGACGTCATACCTACCCCCCGAGCGGCAAACATCGACCGTGGTGGCTGAGCGGTTAGCCTGCTTGCCTCCCACCAAGATGAACCGGGTTCAATCCCCGGCCAGACCACTCTCGGAGTTTTAGCAAGTGGCATTCGTGCTGGACGATGGGGGGTTTTTCTCGGGGATCTCCCGTTTTCCCTCGTCCTTTCATCCCGGCGCTGATCCATACTCACCCCGCTTCACCCTCATCGGCTCTCAGTACCTCGCTGTTAAGAACCGCCCAAATTTCTGCAACCCACTCACGCACACGCTTCGAACTTGTGATAGAAACACTGCAGTATATTCGCGGTTTATTTACGCCATTTCTGAAACAGACCGTGTTTGGTTATTTAGTAATTACATTATGTATCACAGGCGTATTTGACCTGTATCAACTCCTTCATTCGCGCATTATTTTAAGATTTCTGGTATTGCAAATAAGAAACATTTTGAAGTGTGCTTTACTTAAGTTGGCAAAACATATGAACCGTTAATACAACCAACGAGCTGTCGAAGTTTTGTTTAGTAGTCGGATATATGAACTAGGCATAACGTAGAGCGATAGCACGGTTTACGAATCAATTACACACATAAAAGAACACTGGGTTCCGATCTTCGCTGTGTACGGTAACAGTCAAGTTTAGCCTTCTTGGAAACACTTGGCCAAATATCTACTCTGTACACTGAGAAATCAAATGGTTAACATGAAAAACATAGAAGTTCCTTGTTTTTTTATTTAATTAAATGTTTAAATATTTTATTTATAAATTACATTTCCTTTATTTTTAATATGAATAAAAACATTGGCAGCATAAGTTTGTTGGTAATGCGTAGTAAGAAATAGTTCTTATGCATAATATTGTTACACTGAGTACGCACGAATGTTGTGCGTCGTCCCTTTGGTGTAATTTTTTGTTTACATTTGGTTAAGCTTTGTGTGCACGAGGCGGAAGAATATCCTGGAAGTAAAACTCTAGAAAGGTTTCAGAGTAACCGTAAATGGATAGTAGCGAGCTGCTCCCAACCAAAGTCCTACAGGACTATCATACAATAGTTTAACTTATGCGGGGGGGGGGGGAGTCTACAGTAAAGGGCGCCAGAATTAGAGTAAATGATGTGAATCCACATTCACTTCGTACACCGATACGTGTTCATATACTGTATACGCATGCTATTGTTACGATGGGGGGGGGGGGGGCTGTCTTCAGTAAAGGGCGACAGAATTAGAGTAAATGATGTGAATCCACATTCACTTCGTACACCGATACGTGTTCATATACTGTATACGCATGCTATTGTTATGATAAGGGAGGGGCAGTCTACAGTAAAGGGCGCCAGAATTAGAGTAAATTATGTGAATCCACATTCACTTCGTACACCGATACGTGTTCATATACTGTATACGCATGCTATTGTTATGATGGGGGGGGGGCAGTCTACAGTAAAGGGCGACAGAATTAGAGTAAATGACGTGAATCCACATTCACTTCGTACACCGATACGTGTTCATATACTGTATATGCATCCTATTGTTATGATTGGGGGGGCAGTCTACAGTAAAGGGCGCCAGAATTAGAGTAAATGATGTGAATCCACATTCAATTCGTACACCGATACGTATTCATATACTGTATACGCATGCTATTGTTATGATGGGGGGGGGGCAGTCTACAGTAAAGGGCGCCAGAATTAGAGTAAATGATGTGAATCCACATTCACTTCGTACACCGATACGTGTTCATATACTGTATATGCTTGCTATTGTTATGATAGGGGGGGGGCAGTCTACAGTAAAGGGCGCCAGAATTAGAGTAAATGATGTGAATCCACATTCACTTCGTACACCGATACGTGTTCATATACTGTATACGCATGCTATTGTTATGATTGGGGGGGGAGGTCTACAGTAAAGGGCGCCAGAATTAGAGTAAATTATGTGAATCCACATTCACTTCGTACACCGATACGTGTTCATATACTGTATACGCATGCTATTGTTATGATGGGGGGGGGCAGTCTACAGTAAAGGGCGACAGAATTAGAGTAAATGACGTGAATCCACATTCACTTCGTACACCGATACGTGTTCATATACTGTATATGCATGCTATTGTTATGATTGGGGGGGGGCAGTCTACAGTAAAGGGCGCCAGAATTAGAGTAAATGATGTGAATCCACATTCACTTCGTACACCGATACGTGTTCATGTACTGTATACGCATGCTATTGTTATGATGGGGGGCAGTCTACAGTAAAGGGCGAAAGAATTAGAGTAAATGACGTGAATCCACATTCCCTTTGTACACCGATACGTGTTCATATAATGTATATGCATGCTATTGTTATGATGGAGGGGGGGCAGTCTACAGTAAAGAGCGCCAGAATTAGAGTAAATGATGTGAATCCACATTCACTTAGTACACCGATACGTGTTCATATACTGTATACGCATGCTATTGTTATGATGGGGGGGGGGGGGGCAGTCTACAGTAAATGGCGCCAGAATTAGAGTAAATGACGTGAATCCACATTCACTTCGTACACCGATACGTGTTCATGTACTGTATACGCATGCTTTTGTTATGATGGGGGGGGGGGGCCGTCTACAGTAAAGGGCGCCAGAATTAGAGTAAATGACGTGAATCCACATTCACTTCGTACACCGATACGTGTTCATATACTGTATATGCATGCTATTGTTACGATTGGGGGGGCAGTCTACAGTAAAGGGCGCCAGAATTAGAGTAAATGATGTGAATCCACATTCACTTCGTACACCGATACGTGTTCATATACTGTATACGCATGCTATTGTTATGATGGAGGGGGGGGGGCAGTCTACAGTAAAGAGCGCCAGAATTAGAGTAAATGACGTGAATCCACATTCACTTCGTAAACCGATACGTGTTCATATACTGTATACGCATGCTATTGTTATGATTGGGGGGGGCAGTCTACAGTAAAGGGCGCCAGAATTAGAGTAAATGACGTGAATCCACATTCAATTCGTACACCGATACGTGTTCATATACTGTATATGCTTGCTATTGTTATGATAAGGGGGGGGGCAGTCTACAGTAAAGGGCGCCAGAATTAGAGTAAATGACGTGAATCCACATTCACTTCGTACACCGATACGTGTTCATATACTGTATATGCTTGCTATTGTTTTGATTAAGGGGGGGGCAGTCTACAGTAAAGGGCGCCAGAATTAGAGTAAATGACGTGAATCCACATTCACTTCGTACACCGATACGTGTTCATATACTGTATATGCTTGCTATTGTTATGATAGGGGGGGGGCAGTCTACAGTAAAGGGCGCCAGAATTAGAGTAAATGAGTGAATCCACATTCACTTCGTACACCGATACGTGTTCATATACTGTATAGCTGCTATTGTTTGATGGGGGGGGAAGTCTACAGTAAAGGGCGCCAGAATTAGAGTAAATGATGTGAATCCACATTCACTTCGTACACCGATACGTGTTCATATACTGTATACGCATGCTATTGTTATGATGGGGGGGGGCAGTCTACAGTAAAGGGCGAAGAATTAGAGTAAATGAGTGAATCCACATTCACTTCGTACACCGATACGTGTTCATATACTGTATACGCATGCTATTGTTATGATGGGGGGGCAGTCTACAGTAAAGGGCGCAGAATTAGAGTAAATGAGTGAATCCACATTCACTTCGTACACCGATACGTGTTCATATACTGTATAGCATGCTATTGTTATGATGGGGGGGGGGGCAGTCTACAGTAAAGGGCGCCAGAATTAGAGTAAATGACTGAATCCACATTCACTTCGTACACCGATACGTGTTCATATACTGTATAGCATGCTATTGTTATGATGGGGGGGGGGGCAGTCTACAGTAAAGGGCGCCAGAATTAGAGTAAATGAGTGAATCCACATTCACTTCGTACACCGATACGTGTTCATATACTGTATAGCATGCTATTGTTAGATGGGGGGGGGAGCTACAGTAAAGGGCGCCAATTAGAGTAAATGATGTGAATCCACATTCACTTCGTACACCGATACGTGTTCATATACTGTATAGCATGCTATTGTTATGATGGGGGGGGCAGTCTACAGTAAAGGGCGACAGAATTAGAGTAAATGACGTGAATCCACATTCACTTCGTACACCGATACGTGTTCATATTGTATACGATGCTATTGTTATGATGGGGGGGCAGTCTACAGTAAAGGGCGAGTAAATGATGTGAATCCACATTCACTTCGTACACCGATACGTGTTCATATGCTGTATACGCATGCTATTGTTATGGGATGGGGGGGGGCAGTCTACAGTAAAGGGCGCCAGAATTAGAGTAAATGATGTGAATCCACATTCACTTCGTACACCGATACGTGTTCATATACTGTATACGCATGCTATTGTTTTGAAGGGGGGGGGGACAGTCTACAGTAAAGGGCGCCAGAATTAGAGTAAATGATGTGAATCCACATTCACTTCGTACACCGATACGTGTTCATATACTGTATACGCATGCTATTGTTTATGATGGGGGGGGGGGAGTCTACAGTAAAGGGCACCAGAATTAGAGTAAATGATGTGAATCCACATTCACTTCGTACACCGATACGTGTTCATATACTGTATACGCATGCTATGTTACTGTGGGGTTTGGGGGGGGGCTGTCTACAGTAAAGGGCGCCAGAATTAGAGTAAATGATGTGAATCCACATTCACTTCGTACACCGATACGTGTTCATATACTGTATTCGCATGGTATTGTTATGATGGAGGGGGGGAGTCTACAGTAAAGGGCGCCAGAATTAGAGTAAATGATGTGAATTCACATTCACTTCGTACACCGATACGTGTTCATATACTGTATAGCATGCTATTGTTAGATGGGGGGGGGCAGTCTACAGTAAAGGGCGAAATTAGAGTAAATGACGTGAATCCACATTCACTTCGTACACCGATACGTGTTCATATATGTATATGCTTGCTATTGTTATGATGGTGGGGGCAGTCTATAGTAAAGGGCGCCAGAATTAGAGTAAATGATGTGAATCCACAGTCACTTCGTACACCGATACGTGTTCATATACTTTATACGCATGCTATTGTTATGATGGGGGGGCAGTCTACAGTAAATTGCGCCAGAATTAGAGTAAATGAGTGAATCCACATTCACTTCGTACACCGATACGTGTTCATATACTGTATATGCATGCTATTGTTACGATTGGGGGGGGCAAGTCTACAGTAAAAGGCGATAGAATTAGAGTAAATGATGTGAATCCACATTCACTTCGTACACCGATACGTGTTCATATGCTGTATACGCATGCTATTGTTTATGTGGGGGGGGGCAGTCTACAGTAAAGGTCACCAGAATTAGAGTAAATGATGTGAATCCACATTCACTTCGTACACCGATACGTGTTCATATGCTGTATACGAATGCTATTGTTATGATGGGAGGGGGGGGCAGTCTACAGTAAAGGGCGCCAGAATTAGAGTAAATGATGTGAATCCACATTCACTTCGTACACCGATACGTGTTCATATACTGTATACGCATGCTATTGCTTTGAAGGGGGGGGACAGTCTACAGTAAAGGGCGCCAGAATTAGAGTAAATGATGTGAATCCACATTCACTTCGTACACCGATACGTGTTCATATACTGTATACGCATGCTATTGTTATGATGGGGGGGGGGGAGTCTACAGTAAAGGGCACCAGAATTAGAGTAAATGATGTGAATCCACATTCACTTCGTACACCGATACGTGTTCATATACTGTATACGCATGCTATATTTTGAGGGTTTGGAGGGGGGGGGGCTGTCTACAGTAAAGGGCGCCAGAATTAGAGTAAATGATGTGAATCCACATTCACTTCGTACACCGATACGTGTTCATATACTGTATTCGCATGGTATTGTTATGATGGAGGGGGGAGTCTACAGTAAAGGGCGCCAGAATTAGAGTAAATGTTGTGAATTCACATTCACTTCGTACACCGATACGTGTTCATATACTGTATATGCATGCTATTGTTACGATGGGGGGGGGGCAGTCTACAGTAAAGGGCGACATAATTAGAGTAAATGACGTGAATCCACATTCACTTCGTACACCGATACGTGTTCATATACTGTATATGCTTGCTATTGTTATGATAAGGTGGGGGCAGTCTACAGTAAAGGGCGCCAGAATTAGAGTAAATGATGTGAATCCACATTCACTTCGTACACCGATACGTGTTCATATACTGTATACGCATGCTATTGTTTTAAGATGGGGGGGGGGACAGTCTACAGTAAAGGGCGCCAGAATTAGAGTAAATGATGTGAATCCACATTCACTTCGTACACCGATACGTGTTCATATACTGTATACGCATGCTATTGTTATGATGGGGGGGGCAGTCTACAGTAAAGGGCGACAGAATTAGAGTAAATGACGTGAATCCACATTCACTTCGTACACCGATACGTGTTCATATACTGTATACGAATGCTATTGTTATGATGGGGGGGGGCAGTCTACAGTAAAGGGCGCCAGAATTAGAGTAAATGATGTGAATTCACATTCACTTCGTACACCGATACGTGTTCATATACTGTATACGCATGCTATTGTTATGATCGGGGGGGGGGGCTGTCTACAGTAAAGGGCGCCAGAATTAGAGTAAATGACGTGAATCCACATTCACTTCGTACACCGATACGTGTTCATTACTGTATATGCATGCTATTGTTATGATGGGGGGGGGGCAGTTACAGTAAAGGGCGCCAGAATTAGAGTAAATGATGTGAATCCACATTCACTTCGTACACCGATACGTGTTCATATACTGTATACGCATGCTATTGTTATGATTGGGGGGGGGGCAGTCTACAGTAAAGGGCGCCAGAATTAGAGTAAATGATGTGAATCCACATTCACTTCGTACACCGATACGTGTTCATATACTGTATACGCATGCTATTGTTATGATGGAGGGGGGGACAGTCTACAGTAAAGGGCGCCAGAATTAGAGTAAATGATGTGAATCCACATTCACTTCGTACACCGATACGTGTTCATATACTGTATACGCATGCTATTGTTATGATTGGGGGGGCAGTCTACAGTAAAGGGCGCCAGAATTAGAGTAAATGATGTGAATCCACATTCACTTCGTACACCGATACGTGTTCATATACTGTATACATGCTATTGTTTGTGAGGGGGGGGGGCAGTCTACAGTAAAGGGCGCCAGATTTAGAGTAAATTATGTGAATCCACATTCACTTCGTACACCGATACGTGTTCATATACTGTATACGCATGCTATTGTTATGATAAGGGGGGGGGGCAGTCTACAGTAAAGGGCGACAGAATTAGAGTAAATGACGTGAATCCACATTCACTTCGTACACCGATACGTGTTCATATATTGTATACGAATGCTATTGTTATGATGGGGGGGGGGCAGTCTACAGTAAAGGGCGCCAGAATTAGAGTAAATGATGTGAATCCACATTCACTTCGTACACCGATACGTGTTCATATACTGTATACGCATGCTATTGTTATGATTAGGGGGCGGGGCAGTCTACAGTAAATGGCGCCAGAATTAGAGTAAATGATGTGAATCCACATTCACTTCGTACACCGATACGTGTTCATATACTGTATACGCATGCTTTTGTTATGATGGAGGGGGGGCAGTCTACCGTAAAGGGCGCCAGAATTAGAGTAAATGATGTGAATCCACATTCACTTCGTACAAAGTTACGTGTTCATATACTGTATACGCATGCTATTGTTATGATGGGGGGGGGGGCAGTCTACAGTAAAGGGCGACAGAATTAGAGTAAATGACGTGAATCCACATTCACTTCGTACACCGATACGTGTTCATATACTGTATATGCATGCTATTGTTACGATGGGGGGGGGGGGCTGTCTACAGTAAAGGGCGCCAGAATTAGAGTAAATGATGTGAATCCACATTCACTTCGTACACCGATACGTCTTCATATACTGTATACGCATGCTATTGTTATGATGGGGGGGGGCAGTCTACAGTAAAGGGCGCCAGAATTAGAGTAAATGATGTGAATCCACATTCACTTCGTACACCGATACGTGTTCATATACTGTATACGCATGCTATTGTTATGATGGTGGGGGGCAGTCTACAGTAAAGGGCGCCAGAATTAGAGTAAATGACATGAATCCACATTCACTTCGTACACCGATACGTGTTAATATACTGTATATGCATGCTATTGTTATGATGGGGGGGGGCAGTCTACAGTAAAGGGCGACAGAATTAGAGAAAATGATGTGAATCCACATTCACTTCGTACACGATACGTATTCATATACTGTATACGCATGCTATTGTAATGATGGGGGGGGACAGTCTACAGTAAAGGGCGCCAGAATTAGAGTAAATTATGCGAATCCACATTCACTTCGTACACCGATACGTGTTCATATACTTTATACGCATGCTATTGTTATGATGGAGGGGGGACAGTCTACAGTAAAGGGCGAAAGAATTAGAGTAAATGATGTGAATCCACATTCACTTCGTACACCGATACGTGTTCATATACTGTATACGCATGCTATTGTTATGATGGGGGGGGGAGTCTACAGTAAAGGGCGCCAAAATTAGAGTAAATGATGTGAATCCACATTCACTTCGTACACCGATACGTGTTCATATACTGTATATGCATGCTATTGTTATGATGGGGAGGGGGCAGTCTACAGCAAAGGGCGCCAGAATTAGAGTAAATGACGTGAATCCACATTCACTTCGTACACCGATACGTGTTCATATACTGTATATGCATGCTATTGTTATGATGGGGGGGGCAGTCTACAGTAAAGGTCGCCAGAATTAGAGTAAATGACGTGAATCCACATTCACTTCGTACACCGATACGTGTTCATATACTGTATATGCATGCTATTGTTATGATTGGGGGGGCGCAGTCTACAGTAAAGGGCACCAGAATTAGAGTAAATGATGTGAATCCACATTCACTTCGTACACCGATACGTATTCATATACTGTATACGCATGCTATTGTTATGATGGGGGGGGGGCAGTCTACAGTAAAGGGCGCCAGAATTAGAGTAAATGATGTGAATCCACATTCACTTCGTACACCGCTACGTGTTCATATACTGTATACGCATGCTATTGTTTTTTTAGATGGGGGGGGGACAGTCTACAGTAAAGGGCGCCAGAATTAGAGTAAATTTTGTGAATCCACATTCACTTCGTACACCGATACGTGGTCATATACTGTATACGCATGCTATTGTTATGATGGTGGGGGGCAGCCTACAGTAAAGGGCGCCAGAATTAGAGTAAATGACGTGAATCCACATTCACTTCGTACACCGATACGTGTTCATATACTGTATATGCATGCTATTGTTATGATGGAGTGGGGGGCAGTCTATAGTAAAGGGCGCCAGAATTAGAGTAAATGATGTGAATCCACAGTCACTTCGTACACCGATACGTGTTCATATACTTTATACGCATGCTATTGTTATGATGGGGGGGGCAGTCTACAGTAAAGGGCGCCAGAATTAGAGTAAATGATGTGAATCCACATTCACTTCGTACACCGATACGTGTTCATATGCTGTATACGCATGCTATTGTTATGATGGGGGGGGGGCAGTCTACAGTAAAGGGCACCAGAATTAGAGTAAATGATGTGAATCCACATTCACTTCGTACACCGATACGTGTTAATATGCTGTATACGCATGCTATTGTTGTGATGGGGGGGGGGGGCAGTCTACAGTAAAGGGCACCAGAATTAGAGTAAATGATGTGAATCCACATTCACTTCGTACACCGATACGTGTTCATATGCTGTATACGCATGCTATTGTTATGATGGGGGGGGGCGACAGTCTACAGTAAAGGGCGCCAGAATTAGAGTAAATGATGTGAATCCACATTCACTTCGTACACCGATACGTATTCATATGCTGTATACGCATGCTATTGTTATGATGGGGGGGGGGGCAGTCTACAGTAAAGGGCGCCAGAATTGGAGTAAATGATGTGAATCCACATTCACTTCGTACACCGATACGTGTTCATATGCTGTATACGCATGCTATTGTTATGATGGGGGGGGGGCAGTCTACAGTAAAGGGCACCAGAATTAGAGTAAATGATGTGAATCCACATTCACTTCGTACACCGATACGTGTTAATATGCTGTATACGCATGCTATTGTTATGATGGGGGGGGGGGTCAGTCTACAGTAAAGGGCGCCAGAATTGGAGTAAATGATGTGAATCCACATTCACTTCGTACACCGATACGTGTTCATATGCTGTATACGCATGCTATTGTTATGATGGGGGGGGGGCAGTCTACAGTAAAGGGCACCAGAATTAGAGTAAATGATGTGAATCCACATTCACTTCGTACACCGATACGTGTTAATATGCTGTATACGCATGCTATTGTTATGATGGGGGGGGGGGGCAGTCTACAGTAAAGGGCACCAGAATTAGAGTAAATGATGTGAATCCACATTCACTTCGTACACCGATACGTGTTCATATGCTGTATACGCATGCTATTGTTAAGATGGGGGGGGGGGCGACAGTCTACAGTAAAGGGCGCCAGAATTAGAGTAAATGATGTGAATCCACATTCACTTCGTACACCGATACGTGTTCATATACTGTATACGCATGCTATTGTTTTTACATATATATTAATTATAAGGGATACGAATTTGGAATTTAAATTAACCAAAACTAAGTTATTTTTCACCTAACCGAAGTATAAACGGCTTCTGTTACATTGTGCACTAGGAACCAACCTATAGGTCACACACGAGGTCATTTTTCAATGGTTCTATTAAATAAAATGTGGAGATATCGCAAAAAGTTTATACAAACTATTGCATTTTTATAGTGTATTTCTGATCTCGCATATATCTTTTACTGCCCCTATACAAACCATTAATTTGGTTGCGCCAAAAAAAAAATGTTTGATTCAACAAACCCCCCACCCCCTTTTTTTTTTTAGGGGTACCAGCACTTGCCATATTGGATTTATAATCTTTTTTCCACAAGTTCAATTCGAAAAGATTTAAATAAATATTTCGCATGTCGCGGCATAAATCATAACTTCTCACGCTTTATCAAATTATTACGTTTGCGCTGCAATTTGTTAATTTCATAATTGTGGCTCCCGGCTGGAAATACGCACGTTATTTTGCCGAATTTCACAGAAATAACGCCAGCAACAGGAGTAAAGTAACACATGATTCAGAACATACGCGAAGCAACGTCCTATGCCTTATCGGTGTCTAAAGTAAAATATCAATGTTTGTATTGTGGCGACAAATTTCTTTACTCCAAGGTGGCGGGTATTTAATCGCCCTTAACCCTTCCAGATACACTTTAATTTTATTTACGGTTTCAGGTGATTCAAACAAACAGTTTTATGATACGTGCAGAACTTACACTCGTTTCTTTGCCACAACCAACAAACTGTAGGCTATATATTTGGCTTAATTTAATGGACCAATGATGACCTAGACTAGTATGAAGGTTTGCGAATCATTTACCCACAGGAAAGATCATTGGTCATTGAGCTTCGCAGTGTGTAGTGCAGACCATAAATGACCTAGACGTGCGTAATGTACACGCATATGTACACTGGGTGTGTATGAGTAACGTGAGTTTTGTTGTTCAGTAACAACGTTCCAAGTAACCTCCTCTCCTGCAGAGGGACGCCTTTCCAACTCTATTTTCGATTATTCTCCGCGATTTGACGGTAATATCTTCTATCAGTGCTGTCAACTACCGCCAACTTTAAAACTAACATGTAGGGCATTTCAGCGACAGGCATTGGCAGTTTAGTTAACATTATTTATTTCGCTGCAATGAAATGTACATATTTATTGCGTGAGAATCGCAGTACGCTGGAAAAATAAACTGATCGGCAGTTTTTCAGGAAATTCGTATATGGTAGCATTTCCCTTGCTTGGTTTTGATATGTTCCTTTCCAGAAACGTGTAGAATTAAACTAAAGTGTTCAGCGTTTAACTAAACAACATCCTACACAATATTAAAAGTCCAAAATTGAATTTTTAATGTCTGGTTAAAGTTTAATATAAATGCAAATGAAACTGCAGTGACAATTATTAGAATTTTATGGCACATGGATAGGGTCACCCGACATTCGCGAAAAGATTTCACGACCTGTTGTATTCCACAACACTTTAGCTCAGAGCCGCTTTCGTGATTGAATGATTTAGGTGTTAAAGCATCTTAGGTGTCTGCCTAGATATCACCGACGTACAGTATCGGAATTACCTAATTCTGATTGGTCAGTCAAGTAAGAATGTCTTCTCACAAACAGACGCCGCCAATAAGCAATAGAAAACTGTTGGTACGCCCATACGGTATTGAAATCTAAAAAGGGCTAAAATCTTTTCGCGAAACAAGGGTGTCCCTACTCATAAATGACAGGAAAATTACGTGATTTCAGTAACGTGTAGGCTAGACTCCATTGTACTTTCTGTTGATTCGCCGCAGCAGGACCGACCGACCGACCTCATCTTGCCCCTCCCCCCCTTCCCCTAACGGTGGCGACAACCCTCCCCCCCCAACAAGGCTATTACAGGCGAGGACGCCTGGATTTTCCTAGGAGGTGGGGTTATGCTGCGGCTGGCCTCTGAGAGGGTTGACAAGCAGCGATCCGGTGCAAGGCGCAGGGCGACCTCGGCCAGTCGAGCCGCGGTTATTGGAAACAAATTCCGGGGGAATGGGCGCGATGTCGGGAAGGAGGTATATAAGCCCGAGGCAATGGCGGCTCTGGGCGCCATCTTGTCCGCTACGCCAAAGGCCCTGCCCGTTGACCGCCTGCCGTGGTCCTGCTTCTTAACGCCACACGAGCCCGCAGTCGACAGAGCCTCCCCGTTGACGGGGCCCCAACAAGGGTAAGCATACTCCCTGGTAGGGCGACTAAGGCACGTGAGACTTCGGGACACGCGACGGCTAACTCAAGCTCCCTCTGAACAGGTTATTAGTCTGTTAACGTAACTAACTGTGTTTCTAAGAAGAGGATTTAGCGCCTCCTAGTCTCAACGTCATAGCAGAGTAGATAGACCTCTGCATTTCTATTGTACCTGCTGACCGCTTTCATATAGCGGACTTTGTATTGTCGCTAGTTCAATAACAGTAGTGTTTTGTATATTGGAGTGCTCTTTCCATCTAGCTACCTGAATCCCCCTAATTAATGTGTGACCTGATCCCGTCAGGGCAGGTCACAGCACAACGAAATAGCAATGACAGAGGCTGAAGTTATTTACCAAACCAATCACTAGCATGTCGAGATTTCAAAGTGGGTAGCATAGTACATAAGGTTGCAATGGAGTGATAAGCCTTTAAGGCGGTAGTGTTCTTTTTTTTTTTTTTGGCACTCACGAAAGGGCTGTTTTTTTTCTCAGCTGAAGAGCAGCTTTAAAGCGCGTAGAGATCGTTGTTATGGTTACTAAGTCGCAGCAGTAAGTCTGTTAACCAACTTGTTACAAGAAGTCAGAACCATGTAGGTATTGCTATTTTGTTTATTTTCCGAACACGTTTTGGTATTGTGCTTTAATATAGCCTAACTACGTAACACATCTCATCCAGTTAATAATGAACTATTATACATAAGAAAACATCTAGATGATTATGAACAGCTATAATACGAATTTTTGAGAAAATACTCTGTACGAAGATAACACATTTCTAGAATTTTTGCATCAGTAATATTACAGCATTTTAAAAAAGGTAAACAGAACATTTTACTCTTGCAGGTGTTTCACAGCTGAAGTATGGAAATTATATTAAGTAATAAGGATGTATGCTATAAATTTTCTTGTGTTCATTTTATTAGTTAAAGAAATGGCTTGAAAGTAGCTTTGCTGGGCCTGACAAAAAATATCGAGTTTGCACATTTGTTTTGAAATATCATCTAAACAGTTAAATTTTCTACCAAATTTTATTGTAAAAGACTATACATCAGCAACTCGGACGAATTAAAAAACGCGTTTTGACACTTAGATTTAGTACAAAAAGCGAACGTTTAAGAGATTATTTTTCGTCAGAATGTATGTTACAAAATCGATTCCTATTTATGTTTCGGTAAAATAAAAATAAACCTCTAGTAATACAGAAATATAAACTAATATTGTAGCACAAACTTATCGCGTTAGAATGACGACATAGCAACTAATCAGAATAAATTTTTTTTATATAAAATATCCGTAAAGTATAGTTTATTTGTATTAAAAAATTCAGAGACTTGATTACAGCATGCAGCTGGTTCTTTTTTTAGGACACAATTGCAAAGTTTATTTGCCGATAACACTTCAGTGTTGGTTGAAGATGAGAAGAGGTTTGCCTGACGAAGCTTCGAGTCTACAACGTCTTCGTCACCGGCAGACGAAGACAGCTAGCTCGCTCTTTCCCTAATTGTCACCTCTGATTATGAGGGCAATTAGACCAAATGTACCCTCACCCCCATCAGTTCTCGCGTCAGGCGACACAAGACTTGATGAGCTTCAAATGAGACACCCCGAAGGGGCTGTATTCTGACGACCTTTTCTGGAATGTCAGGGCGCCCCTATAACGTCTGTTAACTTTCAAATAAATTTATCTCGAATAGCGCTCTTCTCACCATTCGCTCTTTAAGGGGATTTTATTTAACCCGTTCGCATTTTAATGCATTATAATGTGTAATAGCTGTTGCAGATACGTTTCTAACTGCAACAGATAAGCATTTCCCCTTTTTGGACACTACTTTTTCTCGCTCAATCCCTGAAAGATCGAAACAATTATTTATTGCAAAAAAAAAAAAAAAAAAAAAGTTTTCATAGCAATTGGATACATGACGATCGACGCATTTGGTCCAACAGTTAGAGCAAACCTAAAATAGAAGTTCCCATATGGGTGTTTTAGAAAATCAATTTTTTTGTATACAATTTCAGTTGTGACGAGCATTACGTAAAATTTTATAGAATTATAAAATTTAAAAATGAGTAAAATATCCTTGTCTCAAAATAAATGTTAACCAAAAAATATAATGCTTTATTTCCGAATATAGCAGAAATATAACAAACTTCATGAAGATCAGTTATAGTGTACAGTGATAATTCCACATCCTAGTCTTAACGTCGAATTAGGCTATTTTTGTACCAAATATTTCGCTTAAGGAACAGTTTACATTATTCTGTTTATTTTGTGTGTGCCTATAATTCCATAAACGCATTTGAATGCAACATATCCACATGACATATCGCTATATGATTCACGTCAGTCGTTAGATGTTAAGGGTGTTCGCCACGAAAATATGTCTTATTTAATATTTGTACAACAACTCGTAGACAAAATCCGCGACTACCTTTTCCTAGGATAATTTTTTTTTTTTTTAATCGCGTGGTTTTTGTGATATTGCATGGTCAAAGCCAACATTTTACTGTTTTTTGTAATGTACAAGTAATATAAGCCAAACTACTTGGAAAAAAAATTCACCGAGGGCAAATAAAATGTCTTGTTTAAATTCATTTTAAAGTAAGCTCGGCAAAAGTTATTTTGCAAAATTCAGCGCCAGCCGCAAATTAAAAATATGCAAGAAATTCCTTATATTCAGCCATTTTTTAAACTGCAAAAACATTTCCTTGTACAATTTTATACTTAGACATCTTAAAGTAGCTTATGTCGTCTTTCAGTATGAATTATCGAATTTCAATTTGTAAGTTAGTTTTCATTAATTGTACTTTTCTATTACATTAAAATGGTGACTTTATAATGTATTTTTACAAAAACTATAAACTAAATTTTTTTCTTGCTATTAAAGAGTAATAAATGATAATTTTAAAAATATAAAATAATTTCTTCGTTGCCAACGCCCTTAATTAATTATCGAGCATTAACGTACTTGTATGCCAGAAATAGTAATAACCAGCTCATTAGGAGGAAATGCAATCTCCTAATTTTCCACCCTTCTAACAAGAATGTACATGAATAGCGAACCCACATTCCCCAGATACGCACTGTGCGTCTCATTTCCGAAAACCGCATTTCCAAAAACCACGCCAGGGAGGCAACATTTCCGAGCGTAGGGGTTGAAAGCGAACTGCTGGGGGGAGGGGAAGGGGGAAAAAACCCCGCCGAGTGAAAGAAAGCAGCATTTGAATACATCTTCTTTGCGCGAGTCTCTGCGTGCGGGATCCGCATGGTAGGCCAAGGCCTGGCTTCATCCTGCAAATGGACTGGTGCTCTTGCAAGCTACCGCGGAGAGGAAACTCGAGTATCCCTCCCTCCACCCTATCTGGCCACCCCCACACCCAAAGAGTTACCGCTCGCACACCCCTCCGCAGCTCTATCCACGCCAGATAAAACTCGTATGCACTTTGCTTTTATTCTAATTTCTTTTTGGTACCTAAATACACCCTCTCTGTTCTCTTACTTCTTTACCCCTGCGCTCATTTCCTTTAATTTTCTACTTATTAAGAAATTTCGTTTCGGATGGAGGAGTTTTATTTTTGTAGACGAAAGGAATATGGGGTATGAACTTTCGTTCCCACTCACAAACTGGAGTTATCTCTTAATGTCATTTTTCGAGCAATCTTGAAATCGACATTTGAAGAATAACATCTTGTTGCTGCACATTTTTAATGAACGCCTACTCTCATGTATTTAATTTGGCAGAGATTTTTCAAGTTTAGTGTCCTACATTAACACCTTATGGCAATAATAATTTTTCAATTAATGGGATATGTCTCAGCATTGCTAAATACAGGACTGCCATTTCTTTTTAAAGCACGAAGTGCAATTAGATATAAATTTTAATCTCGTAGACCGGAGAAGTTTAAACTGCGGTGTATCTGTTATGCCCTACAGGACGCTCAAATAAACCACATTTCGGTGATAAAATTAAAGATACAGGCGTCGTTAATAATTTCTTCAAAAGAATGTGTTTTAAAAATAGGTTCGCCAAACAACCGTAAATTCTGGTTTACGTTATGTGCGCAGATTCTACGTATCTACGTACGCGGGTCGTCGTCCTCAACAAATATGCAACAGGAAAATTTAATATGTTTAAGGTTTATCGAAGCTAATCGCCACCAATTATAAATTATTGTTCGTTGCGTTACTGATATGTTGAGCAGTACTGTATAAATAAATAAAATTTTAAAAATTTTACCCATTTGATAATTAAGTTGCTCACTAGTTCCGTAGTAGGCCTGACAGTCCCATTGGCAATGTATGTACATCACCGATAAGTAAAACAGTTTGCCTTTACGTAAAGTGTCAAATAAATACAATTTTATGGTATAAAAATTTTGAAGACATCAAAACTTCTGTGGTGACGTCACCATGTGTGTATCCTAACAACGGTTCGCATATATCTTCTTTCAGCGTCTCGTTTCTTATATGAACATTGACATATACTCTACACTGTTTGGAGTCGCGGTGGTAAAGTGGTTAGACTAATAGCCTCCCACCTAGGCGAACAGGGTTCTATTCCCGGGGGGTCGCTCCCGGATTTTCGCATGTGGGAACTGTGCCGGACGATGCCGCTGGTCGGCGGGTTTTCTCGGGGATCTCCCATTTCCCCCGTCCTTGCATTCCGACGCTGTTCCATACCCACCTCGCTTCACCCTCTAACACCACTCCTCTCCTTTCGCAAGGTATTTCTGCAATCACGACTCGTGTCCTATATTAATGTCTGAAGTTGTGTTCAGGTAGGCCGTCCAGCTAAGGCTTGACCACAGTTCATAACAATGGGCTAAAAACTTCCATTGCAGTTTAGGAAGTTTACAGAAATACTTTCTTTACTGTCTATGTATATTGTAGTTGAATGTGTTCGAGCTCAACCGCCCTGATTACTTTGAATTGCATGGGGGGCTTATTTTAAGTTACGCATATTATGTTCGTTTCCTGCATTTATACGTCATCGCCTGAGATGGACTAAGTGACTAAGGACGTATAATCTAAGTAGTAATGGCAAAGCAGGAAATCAACTTCAGGGTGATTAATTTACTTACAGTGACACAGGCGTGGTTATGTAAATATTTTACATATTTTAAAGGGCATGCTTACTTTACTTACAGTGACACAGGCGTGGTTATGTAAATATTTTACATTTTTTAAAGGGCAAGCTTACTTTACTTACAGTGACACAGGCGTGGTTATGTAAATATTTTACATATTTTAAAGGGCATGCTTACTTTACTTACAGTGACAGGCGTGGTTATGTAAATATTTTACATTTTTAAAGGGCAAGCTTACTTTACTTACAGTGACACAGGCGTGGTTATGTAAATATTTTACATTTTGTAAAGGGCATGCTTACTTTACTTACAGTGACACAGGCGTGGTTATGTAAATATTTTACATTTTGTAAAGGGCAAGCTTACTTTACTTACAGTGACACAGGCGTGGTTATGTAAATATTTTACATTTTTTAAAGGGCATGCTTACTTTACTTACAGTGACAGTCGTGGTTATGTAAATATTTTACATTTTCTAAAGGGCACGCTTACTTTACTTACAGTGACACAGGCGTGGTTATGTAAATATTTTACATTTTTTAAAGGGCATGCTTACTTTACTTACAGTGACAGGCGTGGTTATGTAAATATTTTACATTTTCTAAAGGACACGCTTACTTTACTTACAGTGACACAGGCGTGGTTATGTAAATATTTTACATTTTTTAAAGGGCAAGCTTACTTTACTTACAGTGACAGGCGTGGTTATGTAAATATTTTACATTTTTTAAAGGGCAAGCTTACTTTACTTACGGTGACACAGGCGTGGTTATGTAAATATTTTACATTTTTTAAAGGGCAAGCTTACTTTACTTACAGTGACACAGGCGTGGTTATGTAAATATTTTACATTTTTTAAAGGGCAAGCTTACTTTACTTACAGTTACACAGGCGTGGTTATGTAAATATTTTACATTTTGTAAAGGGCATGCTTACTTTACTTACAGTGACACAGACGTGGTTATGTAAATATTTTACATTTTGTAAAGGGCAAGCTTACTTTACTTACAGTGACACAGGCGTGGTTATGTAAATTTTTTACATTTTTTAAAGGGCATGCTTACTTTACTTACAGTGACACAGGCGTGGTTATGTAAAAATTTTACATTTTTTAAAGGGCATGCTTACTTTACTTACAGTGACACAGGCGTGGTTATGTAAATATTTTACATTTTTTAAAGGGCATGCTTACTTTACTTACAGTGACAGTCGTGGTTATGTAAATATTTTACATTTTCTAAAGGGCACGCTTACTTTACTTACAGTGACACAGGCGTGGTTATGTAAATATTTTACATTTTTTAAAGGGCATGCTTACTTTACTTACAGTGACAGGCGTGGTTATGTAAATATTTTACATTTTCTAAAGGACACGCTTACTTTACTTACAGTGACACAGGCGTGGTTATGTAAATATTTTACATTTTTTAAAGGGCAAGCTTACTTTACTTACAGTGACAGGCGTGGTTATGTAAATATTTTACATTTTTTAAAGGGCAAGCTTACTTTACTTACGGTGACACAGGCGTGGTTATGTAAATATTTTACATTTTTTAAAGGGCAAGCTTACTTTACTTACAGTGACACAGGCGTGGTTATGTAAATATTTTACATTTTTTAAAGGGCAAGCTTACTTTACTTACAGTTACACAGGCGTGGTTATGTAAATTTTTTACATTTTTTAAAGGGCATGCTTACTTTACTTACAGTGACACAGGCGTGGTTATGTAAAAATTTTACATTTTTTAAAGGGCATGCTTACTTTACTTACAGTGACACAGGCGTGGTTATGTAAAAATTTTACATTTTTTAAAGGGCATGCTTACCTTACTTGCGTATCCATTAATTTTAATTGAAATTTGGTCGGAAGTGTATACAATTTTCTTTTTATAGTTGTCTTTACAATATTTAGACTAAAAAATGAAATATTAAGATTAGGTTAACCACTTCACGCGAATATTCCACAATATCATTGATAAATTCCACTCTTCGATGTCCTAGCTATTCTCATAGTCATGCCTGGAGACACGGTTTAAGACATATATTTTAAGCCAGCTTATTTCTCAAGACTGTGATGTATATTCGTATGGTGCATAGCTAACTAATGAGTGAGTGAAGTGTGCGGAGATTTGGTTAGTTCTTAACATCAGAGACGATGTAGGTAACTAATGCCACAAAGTTCATTACGAGACCGCTTTAGAACTTTTATTTTCTTATACTTCTAGCGGGGAAAATAGATTTTTCCGGTGATAGAACGTAGCATGACTGAACGTGTGTTGCCAAGCACTGATACCGGAATAACAATGACACCAGCTACAAAATTTATACATTATATATATATATATATATATATATATATATATATATATATATATATATATATATATATAGCTACAAAAAGTGTTTCGATTCTTTTCTACACGTGACATTATTATTTACATTTTCATGCTTGAATTCCGAGTTTCAAAAATGTTTCCCTATTCGCTGAAATATGTAAAACATTAATAAAAACCATATTATTGTAGAATACGTGAAATTATATAACAAAAACTGCATTGTGAAACAAATGAACTGTGTATTCAACGACACCGGTACAGAGTATTGTTGTGCAAGAGGAAACAATGTACATGGCTTCAGTTAAACCGCACGGACATAACAATGAAAATAAATCAAGTAGAAAATAAAATGCTGTACAAACTAACATTCACGAGCCTTTATTGATCAGACTGTAAAACGAATCAGTTGAAAGCACACACCATATAAAGGGAGTAATTTAACAAGTAGCATATTAGGAAAATCCCTCTGATTCATTACAGCAGCGTTAAAGCAGCGTTGGAGTAATTAAAAGTATTAAAAAATTTACAGCCAAAATTTTTAACGAGTTGTAGCAACACTAACAATATCAGTCTTTAAAAAACTGCTTCAAAGAATTTTTTGATAACTTTCATTTGAATTTAAATAATTATAAATTAAAAATATTTTCATTGAAAAAGAATATTAATTTACTTGATTATTTATATGTTACATCAATTAATTAATTTTTGTTAGATGTTATGATTCTTCTACGATTTTTTTTTTAAATTTTAATGCACATTAATATAAAAAAATTAGCTGGGAAAAAATATCTTGATAGGTTTTATCGATAGTTTTATATTTTTTTATTGTTGGTCAGAATTTACATTAACTTAGACGAAAAATGGCGCGACATAGGACTAAATAAGGATATATTTGAGAAATTCAGTTCAGCTCATGTGTGTTCGTCATGAAACACCTCCCCTCCCCTACACAAACACACACATATATATCTCTAACTTGGTTATATAATAGAGTTAGGATACTTAATGGCAAATAAGCACACATTTACTGTGTAGGAGATAAAATTGACGAGAAACCTAATTGACATCAATAACGGGTACGAAACCTAATTTTGAAACAGCTAGAAATATTTATTTTATTTTCACAAGAAATACGATATTAATTGTGACGGAACTATGTGGCGTGTAAATAAGACAGACAGATAGGAAATATGTATCTCCTGTTGAGACGAAGTATGCTTTTATGGTCGAAATTTCTAGAATTATATTAATAATAATTTGTATTATGTCATGGCAGTTACCAAGCTTATTCCATTCGGGCAATAAAACTAAACATAATTTGCAGAAACGTTTTGTAATCCATACTTAGTTCTGCTTTATTTATTTAGTTATTAAAATTATTTAAATGCGTATTTTAATAAATGTCATAAATTACCTCGCAGTATTACACACGGACATGCCGTTTTTGCATTTTTAGGTGTTTGAGAGCTGTCTACACTGAATCTGTCGAGGAAATTCTGATAATGTAATTATATTCGACGCGTTGTCTTGTATGATCCACTGGTCGCGCGGAATGAAATTGTCTGGAGATTTCATCGGAATAATTACGAGTTACGTTTCACTTCTTTGTAACTTACTCGTAAGAGAGGATTTAATATGCCTATATTTTATCGCGAGTTACGAGACTCTGTCATTCTGCGAAATCAGGAGCCTCTTGAGGCAAGCGAAGCTGGCGAGAAAAGAGGCAAACTTCGCAGGCAGAGGAGACGGGGGAAGGGTTCTGCGCTAATACCCTGGATATAACGCCTCTTGAATGGATGAGATGTAATATTTCCTCTTTGTTGTTCCTCTCAGGACGGCAGGGCATCAGTCGCGTTACTGCTGCTCATAGAAAACTGAGCGTCTCTTTCGCACCTTTCACTCGCTATTCATTGGCTCCATCTGCGTAATGTTCCAGTCGCCAGAAGAAGCGAGGATAGCTATTCATTCGACGAACACATTTTCTAGATATACTTCGGTTGATTCCTTCATTCAAAAAATTGTTTTTTACGATAATTTTTAAAAAATAAAATGCGCTTTCACACCTCTTAATTATAAGTGCGAAATGTACCATAAAAATAACTTTTAGAGTTTTACAGAGAAGGGCGGACTTAAAAAAACTATTATGGAGGATATAGGAAGTCTCGTGGTTTAACTAATCACACTCATCGACTAACGTGTGGTAAGGAACAATGTAGAATAATTTGTTCCGGTATCGAATGTATTATGAGCACGGCTTTTATATATAAGCTTAGGTTATGTTTGTTACAAAACTCCTGATCAGCTCTCGGACACAAAAACGACAGAGTTATAAGAGTGCGGGACATAAACTAACATAATTTTTTTTTAATGGATGGAATATTTTTGGAGCCAGAAAAAAACACCTAAAAATCGCATCGCTAGATATAGGTTTTTATCAGTTTTATGAGCAGATATTTTATCAGAGTGATGCATATTTGTCGATTTGTTTTCTAAGCCCTATATTTGTACATTCAGTTTCAGAAAAATGAGTCCTTTCATAAGCATGACACTAGAATAAAAAAAACACACGTGGCTTCAGTTAACTTAAAACTTGTCCAGAAAGGGCCATCCTACCTTGATAGCAAACTTTTCAATAAGTTACCACAACACCTTCAAGAAATTTGCACCTCTAAACAAAAACTATTTTTAAAACAGCTTAAAGAATTTTTTCTAAACTAACATTTTATAGTGTAGATGAGTATCTAGACTACAAAAATTAAGAAATTATTGCATAACATGTCTTTGTGCGCATTTCTTGTTCCGGTTTTTCTCGTTTTCTTTTTCTTCTGTTTGAACCAGATGTCGCCCCACAGCATGTTGGAGTAGGATTGGTCAAATTATGAGGAAAAGATGTGTATGCATGTGTGTGTGTGTGTGTGTGTGTGTGTGTGCAAGCGCGCGCGCCCGTGTGTTTACTATGTCCAGTGTATAAACTTTGTATACTGTAATTTGACTTGTCCAATATCTCTGTACAGCTATGTATTGAAAAATGATCTTACAGGTGCAATAAAACAAAACAAAAAAAAACGAAAGTTAAATTATCGTGTATAGGAACGAATCCCCATTGTAAATACATAAGAGTATTCTTCACCTGAAATATCTTTGAAATTCTTCCTGCAGGCCACAGTAAACATAAAATGTGCTACCTGCAATACGTTAGGCTATATATCATAACCTTTTGATTTTAGTCTTTGGTCGCCTTAACACTTGCCACGCAAGATATTTCTGCTGGAAGAATACAGGAAATTGCTGGGCGGATGAGACAAGAAAGTGAATAACGTGACTTATAACTTAACATAAAAATCAGAGAGCATTTCAAAGGCCGTCACGTGAAATAAATAAGAAAATAGGCATAACAGACCTATAAGTTATGGAGAGCTTTGTTTTTCTGGCATATGTAAATAAATAAAAACAAGTACATGTGTTAGAGAAACAGAGGAATGTACAACGTAACGAACATTTAGCTATCTCGGATAAATTTTCGGGGAGAAAAGGTGACATAGTGAAAAGCATATATGTTCTTCAAATAGCTAACTGAAATATAAGCTGACAAGGATAACACTTAAAACCACGGCTACATAGACAGTAATTAGTAGCTAGGAAGTAATGGTTATTGTGGGATTAACTATAAAGGATTAATCATGAAAATACCAAAGTCAACGGAACTCCTTGATTCTAGGTCTAATCCTATTATATAATATAACGGTCTCAGTCTGCCTGTCTGTCTGTACGTCTTTAATACTTCTAAGTCCCTTGAAACTCAACAGAAGTTCTTCAAAGTTTGCAGAGCGAATCCTCGGGGTCTAATACAGGTCAAGTTAGAATTTCAGCAAGATCCGTTCATGATTTTTGACCTTAAAAAATTATTTTTTATTTCTTTTCCAATGAAAGTTTTGTATTAATTCATAGAGATTATTGCATGGAGATATGAAGGTAATGTTTACTCTAAATGTACGGCTTATAAGATGAGTTAATTAAAATATAATTTGATATCTCTGTGCAATTCTTTTTTCAGTCTTTGTATGACTAAAGACGGTAGGTATTGTTGGGGGGGGGGGTTGTGTTGGGGGGGTTTGTGGGTGGAACTGCTTACTCTAAACGTATGGCTTTGAGGGGTGGTAGATGATTGTGGCTGGGGGGGGGCGGTGAGTGGGGGTAGGGGGGGTCGTATATGTGCAATTTTTTTTAGTCTTTGTATGATAACCAAATTTTTTAACATGGTAAATGATCTAGGCTAGAGTCACGGGTTGGGCCCCTATAGGCTGTTCACGGTAAAGTGAGCACTTTTTATGGCCCTCTCAACATGAATAGCCACTAATAAATATATCTTATTGCAGCCTCAGGCATAACATTTTGAGTTTGGTGAAATGTATACACTGTGTTTATTAGTCACATTGCAATGTTTACATTAATAAGGAGCAGGAAGATGGAAATTGCATGAAAGAAAAAAATTTAGAAGGACCTAAAAAAGTGCTCACTTTACCGTGAATAGCTTATAATATATTACACGCTTGGAAATAATTTGCGGAAATATCTCTTGGTTTGGAATTTTACGTAACTCTTTCCTTTACAGCATGTGTATGGTTACCTGGGCAATTTCGAAATGAACCTTTGAAAAAAAGGCACTGTTCCTACCTGCTCATATTGTAAGTAGAAAAATATTGTAGATATTGGTGCAACTCAATAATTTAACTAAAATTCATGCAAATTATTCACTTTCAAGCAACAATTTCAATCTCTTCTGAAAATACGATTCATCTCTTCAATTTCACCACCAAAATAAAAATAGTTTGACCCCAATCTGCGTTCTTAATAAACCGCACTTTTTTTAAAAACATACTATGTTCACTCTTTGATCAGTGGTCCATTTTCAGGGTGAATGAGGCTAAAATTAGGTCAAAAATGGTAAATATTTACTTAAAAATTTTAATAATATTAAAAGAAAAGTATGAAAATTCTTGGAATTTCATCAAAAATATGATGATTTAGCATGGAAATTAGTCTTTAAAGAACCACACACAAAGAGTGAGCACAAGTTGAAAATTGATTTTGACCCCAAATATGATTGATTTCGAGTTGTGCTTTGAAAATTTAAAAATTTGTTTGAATTTAGCGTGAAATTAGTTGAATTTTAGTATAATTATTGAGTTGCGCCAATATCTACGATATACATCTACTATTATAACTGGCCCAGTGGCAGGCGTGCAACATTTAAAGTTTGTAATGACGGAGTGAGTGCATCTCCATGTCTTACATTCGAATTAAAAGTGTTAGGTGAACATTTGTTTAAACTGATATGATTTCGTTTGTTTCTGCTGTTTAATGCATTTAACTGTAGGGGAGGGATCTGGGCTGAACTTAGCATCGAGGTCTTGAGAGCCGATGAGGGTGAAGCGAGGCGAGTGTGCAGCAGCGCCGGAATGCAAGGGTGGGGGAAACTTGGAGATCCCCGAGAAAACCCCGCCGATTCTCATGTGTGAAAATCGTGGGGCGACCACGAAGGGAATCGAACCCGGTTCACCTAGGTGAGAAGCGAGTATTCTGACCATTACATCATTGCGGCCTCCTAATGCGTGTGTGAAAGAATTAGCACACCTTCTCTAATAAATTTACAGTTTTAATTCACCAACACATAAATAAAGTGAGCAAGCCCACGGCAATATCAACTTTACATATGGTGGAAGAATGCACTATGCGCAAATAAACAGATCTTGGGGCCGTGGTGGTGTAGTGGTTAGAATTCTCGCCTCCAACCAAGGCGAACCGGATTCGATTCCTGGCGGTTCAACCCCTGGATTTTCGCATGTGGAAAACGTGCCGGACGATGCCGCTGGTCGGCGGGTTTTCTCGGGGATCTCCCATTTCCCAAGTTCCTGCATTCCAGCGCTGCTTAATCACGCTCATCGGCTTTCAAGATCTCGCCGGCTGTTAAGAGCCACCCACATCTCTTCGTCACTTGACCGACGCATGAATAAAGTTATCAGGGCCACGGAAATGGTAATCTCAATGTTACATGTAGCGGAAGAATACACAATGCACGAACAAGTAGATTTTAAGCAGGGCTTGTAAAAGTGCTCGGTTTGCCGTGAATAGCGTATATACAGAGTGATTCGCAATTAGACCGACAAACTTCGGGAGGTGATCCATCATGAAAAAGTAAAACATATGTGACACTTCATACCTAAACCGAATATTAAGGTAAGTATAAGCCCTTAAAAAAACGAGGTTTTAAACCGTATTTTTGAAAAATATCGGTAACGAAGTAAAATACAATTGCAACTCTCGAAAAATTATTGTATGTTATCGGGACCTTCAACGTAAGAGCCAAAATTTTGTACAAATATGGTTTAAAATCTCGTTTTTTAAGGGCTCATTCCTCCCTTAATATTATGTTTAGGTATAAAGTGTCACATTTTTTACTTTTACTTTTTCATAAAGAATCACCTCGCGAAGTTAGTCGGTCTAATTGCGTATCACTCTGTATATGAGGGTCCTAGTGTTAAACACCGCTTTCTCTGTGGCTCAGCTTTTCTGTCTTCCGGATCCGACAATGACAGGGTGGCAGAGAACATTGACTTATCGCTGCAAGTGTTACCAGGGGCGGTTGCTGAGCGAGAAAGGGGGAAAATGGTGGGGTCGAAAGGGTAAGGAGTGTTTCAGAAATCGGAAGGGGTTGGTGAGTAAGGGAGTCTGGGAAATGTTGGGGTGTCTCGATAGAGGGAGGGCGGGCGGCAGGGTGTAAAGTTTATGGGGTCGAAATGGAGCTTGCGTCGGGTGGTGAAATATGTCGGCAAAGGCGCTCACACGAGCGTGAGTGTGCGCAAGTCTCTTTCCTTCATCCATCTCTATTTTTTCTGTTTCTTTCCACCCGCTGGTTTCTCTCCATTACGAGGGAATCATACAAAGTCAGCGGCACGCGGTACGCCGGCAGTTCAGGCCCCGGAACAAGACAGGTTTGTGCACCCGGGCTAACTAGGTTTGCCAACTGTTGAACAATTTATCCCCCCACTCTCGCCCCTGCGTTGGGCGCGTCGTGCTAGCACGAACTTGGCATTACTGCTGACACTTTAGCAGCCGCTGGGGAAGTATAGATCAAACGAAAAGACGGGAAACGCTCAACAAGTAGACATGCGACAGTAGGGTATGTCGCATGATTTATGTTAGGTATTGAGCGACCGCCTTAATTCAGAGAAAACTTAAGTAAAATCGTTTCACTAAAAAAGAGAAACAATAAACTACGTCTTACTTCCTTTCCTGATGTTTCATTTGTTGATATTTAATGTTTTTTTTTTTTAATTATATACCTTGAGGGTGTTGACTTCAGACACATTCGAAACATTAATATATTACTTCAAAAAATTATTATAAGTGTAATTAGAGCATAAATTTAAAACACCTACATTCGAGGCATTTTGTTTGTTGTTGCTACATCGTTTCATCAATTTTATGGCTATTATAAATTGTGGATTGACATGACACAGTATTACATTTTTTCTTCACTTTATTTTTTCATTGATTTTATATCATGTTTAATGTATCTTTTAAAATTGACTGTATCTTATAAACTGATAGCTAAAACATTGTAAATTAGCTAGGAGAATTTCTCAATACATCTTATAATTGCAAGATGACTTGTGCACGGATCTCGCAAGACACCGATTATTATGCCCAACGTGAAAATAAAATACAACTAAATAAACTTCAGAATGACTAAAATAATTAATAGTTTTAATCTACTAGCCATATATATTTTCCTAACAAATTACGAGTCACTGGAAAAAAACTACATTTTATTGAGTTTTCTTTCAGGAATCAGCTAATTGGAAACTACAAAATTGTCACATGGTAAATATTTCCATTGCATATGTACGTACGTAAATTTCACAGTGCACGACTAGGCTGATGTTTTACAAGTCTTCTTGAGAGAAAGGTCGTAGTAGGATAAGCAAATTATTACGACAGTAGTATAAATGCAAATATCTGCGAGCAACACTCCCTCAAGTGTCGCGCTGTGAGTAAAAATGGAGCCGTATCAGACAAGTTTCCATTTGTGAGCTGGGCCAGAGCGACGTTGCTCGTGATAGCAGAACAGAAAGCAGTATAATAATATCGGCAGTTTGGTCGTGGGAGGATAAGACGTTATTGACTCCAGGGGTGCTGTTACTACACACCAAAGATACGGTCGCCATAGCGATCATTTGTATCGGGCAGACTGACCGGTGCACACAAGGGTCGTAGCACTGACAAATACCAAGAATGCGAAAATCAACCAAATGGATTAATGTCTCCAACTAATTTTTTGGTCACTGGAAATATGTATATTCTTTGTTCAAAATATATCGCACATAAATGAACATATTATTTTGTTTATAAATTGTAACGATTTGTTTGTTCGCACTCATTATTTGTTTATCACACTGAAACCACGAAATATTTTCTTTGCAACAAAACAAAATTGTTTTAAATCGATTATTTGGCTCTGTGAACAAAATGTTATTACTTTGGAGAAACTGGCGTTTGGTTGTAACAAGAAAATATCGTTTATCTGAAACAAAAGCCAAACAAATATATTTGATATACTGAAACAAACAATTTTCTTAGTATATGATCTCGGCGATTGCCTCCCCGAGAATTTGGAATACTGGATAGTTACTGCAAGAGGTAAATGATATTATCGGTTTGAAAATAAATTTAAATGATTTACTGGTATCGCATGATTAATTTCGCAGAGATGTAAATGAAAAATTTGAGTTTTGTGCTATTAAACTTTTTCCAGCTCTATGTATAAACCTACACAAACACATACTTGCTCAAATACAGCCTGAATCACCTAGAAATCGCAACGTAAATATTTTGCAACTTAATTTTTCTATTCATGTGCTGTTTCACAGATGTTAAGTTTAGACAAGGGCTCATAATTGCAGCCGAGACACATATTATAATAGGTATTAGAATGCATATTTATTAAACGAATTGTATTTTTTTTTTCAAATGGAGCAATGTCTTTTTACATAAAGAAAATAAAACTAGATTAAAATAGATTTCTGATGGTGTGTTTTGCTCTAGTGAAAGTGCGTTACATGAGTGGATGTCTATTGCAGATCCCTACGCAACTCAGTAATTTAAATAAAATTCCAGAAATTTCTCACTTTCAAGCAACTTTTCTCAATTTCTTCTGAAAACATGATTCATCTCTTCAATTTCAACCCCAAAATAAAGCTAATTTTATCCAAATCCGCATTCTCAATCAGGAGCACTTTTTTTTAAAAACATGCTTCGATCACTCTTTGATCAGAGTCCTCGGGAGTGAATGAGGCCAAATTTAGGTCAAAAAAGGCTAAATCTACTCTAAATTTGCAAGCAAAATCATTAGTAAAAAAAGTCACAAGAAAAGTATGACAATTCTAGGAATTTCATCAAAAATACGATGATTTGGCTTGCAAATAAAGCTTGAAATAACCCCTCACAAAGAGTGAACACAAGTCGAAAATTTATTTTGAATTTGGCCTTCAATTTCATCAATTTTGAGTTGTGCATTAAAAGATTATACAGGAAATTAGAAATTAGCTTGAATTTGGCTTCAAATTGCTTGAATTTTAGTCAAATTACTGAGTTCTGCTAGGATCCGCAATATATATCTACTGATTTATAACAATTGTTTACATATAAACACGTTTGCTTCAATTTTAGCCCAATTATTGTGTTGTGTTTGTATCTAGTTTTCTACCCACACAAATAGTGATCACAAGATTTACGGCACCATCAATATTCTTAAAAACTACAAAAGGTTTACAGATATTTCTATCGTGCCAGGGACATTTTTGAAATTGAGGTTTACAGATATTTATATCATACCAGGGACCCCATTTTTCAAAATATTTTTTCAGCCTTGATATTAGCGCTAAACAAAACTCCAATTGGAGAAACCCCTCACTTCACCACCAGCAGGCCTTTTTTTTAAATTTTATTATTGGCAAAATGAGACATTTTTTATTTTTTATGGTAATCATGATGCATATAGTGGGGTGCCTTCCACTATATGAATCACTCCACCCTATACTATGATATACTACAGTATAGCATAGACAGTTTTTTTGGGTTGGAGATTAAGGAGTACCATTTTTTTGCATCAATTCTCATATACTGAATATATGAACAAGAGCAATGAAATAGTTTTTTTGCTCAGATTTATAATGTCTTTGTGATAATTTAACAATGCAAATATGGGCACCATACATTTGCATCATTTAATTATCCTCTCAACTACAGGTCGAACCCTGAATCTCGAGTTACAAAACAATCACACAACCCACTGAGCCATGGTGGTCGAGCGAGTGAGGCGACAATTTTACTGCATCTTGTGGCGAGATGCGTGGTGAGCTGAAGTCTGTTATGCTCGCAACACTGCGCCTCACCGAGAGTTTCCGGCAGCTCGAGTAGATATCAGCACAGTTGTGTGATAACAAACATGCTTCCTGTCGCACACAGAGTTCGCTGTGATCGGGTGCATGTGGGTGTACAGATAAACTTTGTACTATTGCTAAGAAAGTGTGTGGCAATCGCAGAGGAAAACTCGTATCGAGACAGAATGTACTGTAAGATTGATTTTTCCCTGTAGTCGGTAGACTGAGAAATGGCTGCCAATAAAGAATTCTCGTTTAAAATTCACGAAAAACAGAGAGTAAAAATATAAAATTTTTTGTTTGAGTTTGGTACTTACCACTGTCCATTTTTCGACTCAAATCTAATGTAAAAAAAAAAATTCGCCCCAGCACTTTGCACATATCTCTTTAAATTTCTCATATGACATGTCCCCACCAACCAAATCGCAATAGATATGCTTGAGTTTTGTCATCTTATCTAAATATACATAGAAAATATATGGCTGTGCAAGATAAAAATTATCAATACTTCTATGCCGACCTCTAATAAAATATTCGTGGACGACATTTTGTTTATCTAAAATTACATCATCAAAAATAACTAAAGAATAATTTTCACATTGGTCTAGTGGAATCATTTCCTCAGTGTTATTTTAAAAAAGCCATCTTTTCATTAAACTTTTGGGATATCACATCAAAGACATCTTGTAACTTAATATATTTGGGTTTATTCAAACTTTTTGAACAAACATACAGTTTATTAAAAATTATCCATCCTGTCTTATAAATAAAGTGATGAATCATTACAATTATCTTCCCTCAATTGTTTGGGCCTATAAACCTCTAATAATATCAGGCAGAAGTTCGCCTTTTTTTTGTTTTTTTTTTTTACACAAATGCCTCAATCGACTTTCTTCATTTAATGACACAATTTTTGTAATAAATGGAGATTAATATATTCAGGTTAACAGATAATAGTTATATTCTTAAGAAGAAGCTTCATAAAGATAAATCAATTACTTTAATCAGTTTTCATGTAAATAATACTACAATAATACTATAACAACAATTGAACATATGAGTACTGTTGTTGATAAAAACGACGTTATAACTATCCCCAAAGGACATACGATTTTGATTCTTTAAAGACACTCTAAATTCAATCGCTCCATTTTCAACAAATAACTTTGAAATAACAACAAACGGTATAAAAATACAATAATGATTAAATATAAGTTTGATATTATAACTGACAATCACTTATCTGATATACTAGTTTGGAAGAAATATGACTATTGAAAAAGACAAAAGTGTCACTGCTACTAAATTCCCTAATTTTAATTCCAATTAAAACAATAAATGTTCATTGTAACTTGGCATATGGTATGTTTGTAAAGTATGATGAATCAAATCATTTAGAAAGTGATATAATTGATAATTTTTAACCAAAAACTATTCTTGGTTTTTGATTACATTAGCTATGAGCCCCCATACCCAATTTTTTATAAATTAGAGACAAAAATGGTATATTAATTGATTTTGATGGAGCTGATATTAACACTGTTTTGGAGATTGAAGAAGTTTGAAAGTTGAAGACAAAACTAGATTGGAAATTTTAAACCCTGTCTCCAAGACGGGGTTAGATTTTATTAGAATGTTTCAATAGGGACTATGCTATAGGTGCTATTAAGAGATATATAAAATACAAAACTTTTCTTTCAGAAATAGTTGGTATCCAAAACGGATACGACCTCTCATTAATAAAATTATAAATTTCGATACTCATATGGCAGTACATATATTTTATTTTCTAGTATAATTATCTTATCACAATGACTTAAAGCTATTTTATTAATTTCGACTGTATATATTTTGTGTTTCTCGCTTCTTACTAAATTTATTGTCCTATATTGAATTTTCTCATTAAACACACATTACTTATAATCATCAAAAGTAATTATATTGTTTACTACACACTTCTTATGCCTTTCACTCTTTTCATTTCTTTATCCTCAACTCTATATGAATACATATTTGCTCTTAAACCACTAAAATTCTTTAACTATTTTACCATTATATTGAGCTTTCAATTTACCTAAAACATTTTTATTTATTTGTATGTTATAAATATTTGTTATAAATATTGTAATTTGGATAATCACTTGTGTCAAATTTATCTAACATCCACTTCACATCTTCATAGAAATCTTCTGTTTTAATTTTATATATATATATATACATATATATATATATATATATATATATATATATATATATATATATATATATATATATATATATATATATATATATATATATATATATATATATATATAGGTATCTTGACAGCACAATTTAATTTAACAAATCTGACATTAATCACTTTATAATTGAAACCGTACATCAATTCTTTCGATATATCTAAAATTGACATGCCAGCATAAATAGGCTTGTTAAATTTTACGTAATTTTTAGAGTGGCTGCAAGATTATCATTAAATATAGTACTTTTGAAATTGGGTTTAGCAACTAATTTTTTGCAAATTTTTCACTTGAAACCAGCCTTATATCTACTGTTTCTTATATTTTCCATTGTTTTACCAAACACAGAATTATTCATCAGTTTGTAAAAATCTGTGTCAAAATAATTTTTTTTGCATTCGTCTTCATAAATGTATTAAAATCTATTTGCTTTTTTAACCAATCAGTCTGATTAAACTTCAATAATCTATGTATTTTTGTAAGCTTCAACTCATAATTTAATCACTGTTTCAAACTACGATAGTGCAGTATATACTTTTCTTTATGGGGTAAGTTGTTAATAGTTTAGAATCATATGTTCTGGGAACTGCCTTATTTTCTGGACAAAAAGGAAGATCTTTGCGTAAACTATGTAGCTATTGTGGATACTCTAAATCAACTTCTAATATATAGCCATACTCAGAATGGTCTTTCAAATTTGATATTTTTTCACTCCAGTGATCCAAATCATATAATGTATAGTAAACCCAACCGAAACCTCCATATGGTAAATATTATGACATTGCCAGACCATATAAATTATTCGCATCAGGATAAGCTAAATAATTTTATTCTTGATTTGAATTGAAATCTTTGAAATATTTGTTATTTGCTTTAACATATCACTTACAACATTGTGAAACTCCACCTCTGATACCTTTTTCTATCATTAAAATCATGTTGTAATTGTGTAATAATACTAGTTGTTCTTTAGTCATTTTTAACAATGCATCGCAAGACAAACCTGGTGCTGTGAAATACCACGCAGGATCTAGACCATATGCATTAATACAGGTATCTTTAAATTTTCAAAAACATCTGTCAACTGCAGTACATCACTTCTTAAATATAAATCATTATATTCACCAAGATTTTTTATATTAAATTGATTCCTTATATTTTTTGCATGCACATATTGTTCATCAGATATGCCAGATTCGTTAAATTTACTATAAAATTAACTCTTTGTTGGAAGTTGAGTTTTGTGAAATTTTTTAAAACTGTCTGCATAATCGTATGGGTAAAAGCCTTTCCTGAAAACTAAATGTACATTATCTTCTGGAAAATGTTTTTGTCTATGTTTCATTTTTTCTTTAGTTAAATTATACGATAATTTATCTAAACTACTTGCCATAAATTTGAATGTGTCTGTAAACCTCATTTTTTTATTTTCCAATTTTTCCAAATAGTTATTAACTTTTATTCGTTATTCGCAAGTAAATCAATATTTTTTTTCACCATAGCCTAAATCTTTAATGAATAAGTGAGTATCATATCCAGCTAAGTTATGAAAATAAATTGGTACAAAATTTTGTAATTTTAACTGTAGATTACAATTATTGCATGTTGGGTTAGTAAATTTTCCACTTATGTGATCATGGTGACACACTTTTCTACTGTCCTTAGAATATTCACACTCCCATACAGTGCATTTTCTAGATTTGTTGTATGTTGACTTTTCTTCTTTTGGTAATGGATGCATTGCTTCGATTTATATATTTCCCCCATTTCTTCTACATCCATTTTTATTGATTGTATAAAATGTACATGTGGAAATAGACCTCGATATACAACTGGCGGCTTATAGTCACCATAAGCAGATACAATATAATAGCAAAAAACAGAAGCTTCACGTAGCTGATATTTCATTGTGTATGATGCATAATTTAATTTTAAATCAATGTATTTATTTTATCATTATTAAGATTATATCTTTCTTTGATTAACACCTTGTAAAGACCATTATCGATATCATCTTCCGTTAAAACTTGATATTTTTGAATGAATTAAAACTTTTTTATTTCTCTTGGATTTGGCTTAGTTGTAGAGTTTTCTTTACAACTGATTCAAAATCTGCATGTATTGCGATATAAACTTTCGTAGAGTGTTTAATATTTTTAAAATTTATTTGTTCGCCTTTCGAAGGTAATTTTTAGAACAATTTGCTGTGTGTTTATTTAATTTCACTTGAGAGTAATAAAACTGAAGACACGTATCACATATATAAATTTTACTTTTGTGTTTATTTTTTTGTGCTAAAAGCAATTTAGATAAATCTTTAATCCAACAGTAATGCGAGTTTGTATCATTTTCGAAATAAAGTAAATTTATGTATTTGTACTTTTTATTTTTTCTTAAGCTTTGGTGGATATACACTGAACTTATCAATAGAGTATACATTTATAGAGACATCAATTTGGTTTTCTATCTTTGGTACAGTGTCAATTTTAGTGGGATATACATATTTATCTACTGCTTGGTCAATGTTAAGACCCATATCTGAATATTTAGATATTCTTTGTGGATCTTTTCTGTTGGAAACAATGCAAATTTTATTGCCCATAGAAAACATTTTTTATCCTTATTCTTCACATTAATGCATGCTCTTTTTATTCGTAATCACTTCTGGTAGCTCAATATAGGATGTTCCATTTAATGGATTATACTTGTTTATTGCTAGCTGCAAACCAACTATACTATGTGAGGCCGAATCTTTCAATGTTTTCTATTTGTTCAACTATTTCATTTGTTGTTTTTTTGTAAATCTTTTTAATATCTCCTTCATTCAATATTGTAAATGTGTGTGAATGAATGTCTTCGAAAATTCGTATCTCGCCAGTTTTCAGGCTTCGAAATGGGTGACAAGTTTAATGTTAGATTTCACTGCTCTAAGTTTTATAAGTCGATCACGTAATATTTTTAATACTTGTTGTTTTACTGAAGTTAAAAAATTTCTGGGCAATACTATGTAAAATTATTTTCAATGTTATATGTTGATGACCTACATCTGAAAGCTTTCTCGACTTCGTACACATTATTCGTTTTTCTATTTCTGTTGTTCACATATACATTAGTGGAAAAGGGGAAATTTCTTTTAAATCCTTTTCGGCTTTTTTTTTAATTCCACCTTTGGAAAAGGTAAATTTGCAAAGTTTCTTTTTATTTGTTCATTTATAATTATTGGCATAAGAGCTATAATTAAATGAGTTTTTCTTAAATTATATATTGTTAATGTTAAATCTTTTAGCTTCAGTTCTTAACTCCGCAACTGTTAAATCATTTAGATCCCAATAAGGTTTTTAAATTTATATTCTCTTGCTTGAATAATATTGGCAATAAGAACATCTTTATGTAATTTATATTATTTTTTTATTTTTTATTGTCTACCTATAATTCTCAACTCGCACGATCTCTTTTCTCTCAACTCGTCTGCTACATTACTTGTCGCCACAATCATATATAATAAATTTTACTATAGTAAAAATTCATGAAGTTGGCGACTGCTGAGCTTCACTTAGAATATGTATTGCTGTAAGATGTGATTTACTATTTTTATGATTTTTTAGAAAAAATTTATATACATATTTTCCACATTCTCATTGTACCTTCTCTCTATTTAACTCGTAGCGATTTCTAGAATATTTATTGTAAAATTTTTTACAGGTGTTAATGTGCTTATCTTTTGTGTATTTGTGTGATGGAAATTACTGATGGGTGTTTCTTCACCGCACTTTTTACATTGCTTGCATATATAAATATGCTCAGTTTCACATGAGAGTAGCGATTACATTGTTATTTTTAAGAAATAAATGTTATTAAGATAAAAAAATAAAAACAGTCAACAATTTTATATAACCCATATCCATTGATATATTTACTATTTTTTGTATATATTCAGATATCATCATTTTGATGCTATCCAAGAAAATTCACACAAACAAAAATGTTATACTCGATTCTCTACTCATTTTTTATGAACTTCTTCTATTTACTCTACATATTCGCCCATTTCTCGAAGTTCATATCTGTCGTCAATGTTATCTAACAGTGATGATTGTAAGCTTTGTAAATTTGTATGAAATTTCTGACCTAAATTTTTAATATCTTCAGATGCATTATCTAATTTATATGAAGGTGGTCGTGAGCCACTGCCACCTTTGAAAATGTTGGTCAGGCTGCGAGGAAAGACAGGCGAGGTCATGTTGATTTATAAAGAAACAAATTCATTAAAAATAATAAAAATATTTTTAACTAATACTTAAAAAAATGTACTTAAGAGAACTCTAAGATCATGGACAAATGTTCCATTATTCATTTCTTTTAAACCTTTAGACATCAGAAAAACTTCCTTCTCAATTATTAGTTTCAAAGAATTTTTATCGAGTATCTTAACAAAGCACTCTGGTAATGAAATTTTTAATTTGCCAACTAGAATTCAATTAATTTTTTCTACCAAAATTAGATTCATACATTTCAAAATCTGTAGCAGTAAACCGTTAATTTTTTCTAGGTCTTGTAGTTTGGTGAATTCAAGCGAATTGTTCAACTTGTTGATCAGAAAATCCATTTTTTTGTGTTATTTATAAAGAAAAAATCTATTAAGATGAAGAAACATTTTGGTGCTGATATTTTATCAAGATAAGCTGATTTAGCTCGCAGATGAGGCTTACAATATAAACTGCTCTAGGAGCTTGAAACATGTTGAAAATTATTTGAAAGCATCCCTGTGCCATTCTTACAATTTGTTAAATATCTTTGTATATAAATGAAGACTTATATAATTATTCTCGCTATCACAAATATAAATTTTGGGCTGTCCAAAAAAGAGAATCAGACAGTGTGTGTCACCAATTTTTTTTATATGGATATCTAGATGGCGATGCAAATTCGCTTTGAAAATTGTCAAAGAAAAATTTGAAAGTTCTTTAAGAATATTTCAAGAATATCATAACACTCCTACAGTTAATGGTAAATTCGATAAAGAAACACTTAGTTTAATCAACAAGCTAAGATGTGGTGTTAAGGATGAGATAATTGTTGACCTTTCGTCAACCACAAAATGGACTAAAAACCCATTAAATTGGTATTTTGCAAATGCAAATAAATCAATTACAAAGCCTGCTGAACAGACTTTCGGCGTCTGGCAAAAAACACACAAATTTGTAATTTGTTTACGATACGAAATTTCCAGACATAGTTATATCATACAAAGAATGTCAACATAGAAATCAGAAGGATTTGTCAGACTAGATTTTATCCACATGGTAGTTCACTAGATCATGCATTTTTTACGAATCAACAAAATAGTTTTGTTAAAATTCATATCAATAGGCAGGAATATTGGGATAATGATGTAAAAAACGCCCCTGAAAATAAAGTTAATTTATTAGCAGTTTTGATACACGAAATCGCCATGCATTGGGTTTACAACATACAAGCGATAAAAATGTGGTCATGTATACAATTCTTAACAATGGTTTGTTTGATTTGCAACTAGACGACATCCAAAGAATTCAAAACTTTTATGGACCACCCTAACAAAATAATTTTAATGTTAATGAACCAATTGATTTATGCAAAGATGGACATGTAAAAACATTTGTAACTATTGATGATAAATTGCATATTTTTTACAATAAAAAGTTTGGACAAAACGTTTGAATGACAACAAAATAATAAAAAAGTCAATTTTGATACCAAAATTTTTCAGTTTTTACCACGTGATTTCGATAACTTTTTTATATACCAAAGACCTTCAGGCGAGTTAGTTCTACTTGTAAATGATCAAATGTATATGGCTGATCCCCTAGTTATAATCTTATTAGTGGTTATCCGAAAGAATTTTCTTCGTTGGGATTAAGAGATGATTATAAAATAAAAGCTGTTTTTAATTCATATTCAGGGAAATTTTTTATCTTCTTTGATAATGTGTATTATGGTGTAATAGATGCATGTAGTTTCCCAGTAAAAGAGTCTGGTATAATTAGCAAGAAATTTGCTCATTTACCAGATATGATACAGTCTACTTTTAGATACACAAATGGTTTACTGTATTTATTTCGCAACAAAAATATTATGGAATATAACGAATTTATAAAGAAATTGACTAGAGTTGGTAAAACAACATTTCCATGTTTGGTATAAAGTGTGAATCTTATAACGAAATTATAGATAAAATGAAAGATATTGTCAATGATTTAGAAAATTAACTCCTTAAGAGCTATATAATTACAGGATAATATATCAAGAGGTGTGCTATATTGTAGCACTCCAACAAAAAAATTATCAATGAATTCGGTCTTTTTAAATCAAATTATATTCTTCGACTTTTCAATTTCTTTATAAAAAAGAATATTAATAAAAAGACCTATTACAACACGTCAACTTCACTTGAGCATAGTTTCACATATAAAATGGACTCAATTATAGAAATAAATAACAACAAACTTATTTAAATGGGAACAAGGTTGTTATGATTGTTGATGAGAATAATACTTGGTTTTATGCTGATCAAATTGCTCAGTAGTTATAAAAGACCTAGAAATGGTGTAAAGGCCATATTCGTGGCAAATATTAAAAAACATATGAAGAACTAGGTAGCATCAAAACAACACTACCTGAAGATATTCAAAATACTACTAAATATGCTAACGAACCTGGTCTTTTTCAACTTCAAGCAACATCTAAAATGGAAATAGAAAATTTTCAAGACTGGTTATATGAAGAAGTTCTTCCATTAATCATAAAACATGGTGAATATAAGATTCAAAAAGATATAAAGTAATTATACAAAGGTCAAATGAAGCATTTAGGAGATATAAATAAAATGAAAGATGATCACAATGAAAATTTAAGAGAATCAGATCTGGCATTAGATGGAATAGCTCACAGAAATGAGTTAATCAGAGAAATCACACCACATGTTACACCACAAACACAAAATCAAAATTTAAATCCAACTTTTGTTCTTTTAAAGTTATATGATGGTACCTGTGAATATGATTATTATGTCATTAGAACTGAAAGAAAAAATCTTCAAACAAGTTTGCATAGAATTAAAAATTAACATCCAAATTGTATACAAATATTGGGATTTGATTATATTCCAAATCGTATTAATTTATATCAGAGAATGAAACAAGCAATGAATGATCAGATTGAGTGTTTTCGTAACTATTTTAATACTGTCGGAAATAATTATACTCATCAACAATCGATTAACGGTAACAATATTCTTGTTCGAATTGAGTAATCAATGCTATATTTATCAATGAATTTGGTCTATATTTAATAAATTAATTTTTCTTAAATATTTCATTTTCTTTATAATAAAGTATATATATATATATATATATATTCTACTTAGAAAATGGCTGAATCACTACAGAAACAACTAGAGAACCTACAACTAGAAGATAATAATAGAAATACTACATTATTTTATTTGCATAATAATCCAATTTTAACAATAAAATATACCTGTTGTGCTAGATGTTAACAATGCTTACAAAACATAAAAATGAAGATACTGGTAATGAAGATGAAACATTTCTTGAAAATAGTGCTATAGTTTATGTAAATAAAACAGGGTTAATACAGCTATTGACAAAATCTAGAATAGCCAATAAAGCATTGGTAAAACAAATTTATTAGCGGATTAATTTAAACATAAACATTTTTGAAGGAAAAAAGAAACAAGATATATCTCCCACATTATTAAATGTTTTAATCAATTAAATCATAAACAACAATATACTATAGACAATTATAGAATAGATTGATATTTTCCAGATATAAAATTAGCTACTGAGTGTGACGAATTTAACCATAAAGATAGATATCTTAGTTATGAAATAGAAAGACAGAAGTATATAGACACACAATTAAATTGCAAATTTATAAGAATTAATCCTGATAAAAAAAATATTGATATAGCCGATGTTGTTAGTTGTATTGTTGTGCATTTAAGTAAAATATAAATGGTGTATACCAGACAACCTTAACCAAAAAAAAATTTCAATTTAATCCAAGAATTATGATAGTTATCAAAACCCAACCACTTTACATAAATTTTATTGCCTTTTGATTTTAAGATTTTTCAACCAAATTTTCATCAGGATAGTTTGTTTTCATTATTTCGTGTTCATAAAAACGACCTATAGTTTTCTTCTCCTTTGTCATCTTTCAGTTTGTAAGTTGGTACATCGAAATTTAAAACTTAAAAAATGTTAAATAATTATGTTGTCCAATTAGCTGTATAACACTTTTCAAAAAGTTGTTTACTCTTGCTCACGCGGACAATAACTTTGTATTTCGATTTAGTAATCACATTCGCAAATATTGTTGTCTTAAATTTTTCCATTCTTTTTTATTTACTTCAATTGGTTTCATGTCAATGGTATTATGCTTTGTGTTGTTGTATGCTTTCATTAAATCTTCTAATAATATTACCCACTTGTAGTTGCCATTCAAAGCAAATTTCTTCAACATTTTATTCTTTATTGTACGATTAAATCTTTCTACACAACTGGTTTTTAATTCACTAAATGTAGAACAGTGATTGATGCTATATTTTTTCATACATTCACTAAATATTTTATTATAAAATTCTAAGCCATTGTAGCTTTTAAATTATTTATTTTTCTTTTAACTAGTATAGATTCTAAAGCAGTTGTTACATTTTTTGCTATTTTATCTTTAATTGGTATCGCAAATGCATATTTTGAAAATAACATCAATAGTTTTCATAATATATGTTTAACCATTGTTGATATGCGATATGCCTTTTAAATTACCAGTATCCATTTCAACAAGATCAATTTGCCATAAATCATCAATTCCATACGAAATTACGTCTCTTCTTGGAAAAATTTTTCCTGCAGAATTATATAATTCATTAATGATGCCTTCTCTTACATTGGGCAATTTTTATTCAAGAATGTTGATGTATTAGAATTACATATCGAGCATATACTTTTCTGAACTGATCGCGCATTTTTTTGTATTTTCAATTTTTAAATTATTATTTTTAGTAACTTTCTTGCACTTACAACAACAAGTGTGTGTGTGTGTGTATGTGTGTATATATATATACACACATACATTTCACGATTATTCCTATTGATGCAACTATGCCATCAGAGTATTCAGATATTTTATCTTTTTTATTTTAAAAGATAAATGATCAGCTTTGTTAACATCAAAAGGCTTATTGTGATCTATTTTTGTACTTCCCTTAATAACAGTCATATATTTTGTGGATAAATTAACATTAGCAGTAAAAACCATTTTATAAACAGTGTAATCCATTTTTTAAAAAATAAAGATATCTTGATTATTCTCTTAGTGGGAAATATTATATTTATCCCACATGCATGCAAATAAAATATATGAGATTTTCCTTCCGTGATTATTTCAACTTCTTCCTTAACTGCTTCCTTAACAATTGTATCACATTGATCCACAACTGATTGATATAAATTCTTTAATTTCACATCTGTTTCTTGATAAATAGCTTCTTTGCTTTTTCCACTTGCAAATCAACATGTTTATCACAATAATTAAAAACTGACTGGCTTAAATTTTCTAATTTATCATCGAAATATCTTTTAGTGACCACATTTTTATCATCTACAGGAACAGCCATATTATTAATGCGAAGCTTTTGAACACAAACATATTCTGTTGTGTAAACAAAAACTTTCCTTATTCGATCTCGTAAAGTAGAAACAATGATATTGTATTTCGATTCTACATATGATTTTAAATCAGAAACACTAGTGTTGTATTTTGATTCTACATCACTTTTTAAAGCATACTCAGAAACAATAGTTTTATATTTCGAATATTCGTCCTTTTTTAATGTCTGTTTCGCATTATTTATTCGTTTTATACAATCAGCAATAGCATTACTGAATTGTAAATTTATATATTCTTTAGAGCAAATTCAGAAACAATAGTTTTATGTTTTGAATCTAAATACTTTTTTTAAATGCATAACCTTATATATATATATATATATATATATATATATATATATATATATATATATATATATATATATATATATATATATATATATATATATATATATTCAAAATATATTTTTATTTAGCGCATTTTATTATTTATAGGTTCACCTATATTAAAAATTCTATGTCCTAGAAAAGATACATACGATTTTGTGTAATCAAAACAGTTGGCTAGTTCACTTTGTAAAGAAGAAACACTGGAATTGCATTGTGGATCTACATATGATTTTAAAGCGTAAGCACTAGTGGAAAAATTTTTATTTAAAGATTTGATTAATGGTTTCCAAATATATCCGTCATTTAATAACATGGAAATTATTTCATTAAAATTAAATTCTCTCGAAAAACGATGTAATACAATTAAACATAGATGTCCACAAATATCTGAATCAAAATTCTGAATTCTGTCATCACTGTAATAAACATTTCTGTTTTTAAAATAATTAATTAAAATGTTAGGAATATATCCTCCGAATGAATTGAAATAGTAAAAATCATTATATTCTTTAGAATAGCAAACCCAATGAGTGCCAGGATTTGTTGAAATGTCGAAATCTACCACAGCACACTCTTTTATGAGCATTCTATTTGGTAATTCGTCATTCTTATAAACATTTCAAAAATTTTAATATATAATGTTTTTACATATTTTTCAATATCGCCACGTCCATCTTCATTTACCATTGCTAAATCGTGTCTTTGTTGTTCTTCTAATTCTTTTTTTATTTATTTTTGAGTTTGTTCAACAGAATTATAAACTGTACTAGTTCCTCCAGCTAAAGCACCGGGCGCACCTAAAGCTGCAAATAAAATTGGTAAAAATCCTCCATGGTGTAAACAACTTCCTGTTTTTATTTTAATATTTTTTTTTAATTATTGGTATTGATAAAGCTAGTAAGAAACCTTTGTCTTCTTTTACTTTTTTATTTTTTCGCTAAAGTTGATCCTTTGTTAAAAATTTGTCTATACCCCAATCTCTTAATTAATCATTGAGTATATCGAAAGTTAAGCTTTTTATCTTCATTTATATAAGTAAAAAAATGAATATATATCCAATAAAACATTTTAATTCCCCAACCTAATTTTCTTTTTATGGACATAGTTGAGGCAACAGCAGCAGAAGCAATTTGTTATCCAATTGGAGTATTTTTTAACTAACATGATTTCTTTAGCTTCTTTTTGTAAAAATTTTATCAGCTTCATGTCAAGATTCTAAATCTTTGTGATCTCTACATGCAAAATCGTGATATTTGCAAGCTTCATCTAATTTATTTATTCCTGAGTATCCTCTTTCTAATCTTTCATTCAATTTTGTGAATGACCCACAATAATTATAACCAGGCAAATGTAATTCGGGCAAATTTAAATTGTTTAATACCCAGTTTATCACACCTTTTCCATGGTGTTCAGAATTCCATAATGAGTGCGGAATTACATTTAAAACTCTTATTTGATATGAAATTCTTTTGTGGTTACTAACAACAACATTAGAAAATCTATTGTTTAACATATTCATTATGTTAACATTTTCATTGTAATAATTTTTATTTCCAGAAGTTTCTTCACCATGAATAACTAACAATCTGTCAATCATTTTCTATCATTATCCATCCAAATATATTCTTTTGGCAAATTGTTGTATTTTTTATGCTTTCTTCAAATTTAAAATCGTTTATAAAATCCTCAAAATCGTCTGTGCTTGGTGGTGGTTGAGGTTGTATATAGTCATTATAATATGGACTTATTATAAGTTTGTATTTCCAACCACTACTTGAACCTGGATTATTCCTGTTCGGATTAGGAATATAATTTTGGAGTAAAGCATTGGTTTGTAAAACAATTTCTGTCTATTCTTAAAGGTCATTAGTAGTGTATTTACCCTAAAGATCTGATTGTTTTTTGTTAACAAATTACAAAATCCTGGTGGTAAATTATATTCTTTAACCTTAACAAATAGTGTATATTTATTTAAGATTGCTTTTGTATCACAGATGTAAAAATCTTCCCCAACTCCCGTAAACCATATTTTTCATTAATAACATTAATTCTTTTCGCAATTTCTATTCCCAGATTTATAGTAGAAACACCTGCTATAGGTGGAAAATATTTTAATGGAGTAACACCCAAATTAGGTGATTTCAGGAATAAATATATTTCAAATGGTGTTTCTTCTGGAGTTGGGGGATAATATAAATGTTTTGCTGCAACAGGAACAAGTGTGTTTATTAAATTTTTGTTTTCTTCACTTACTTGTTCTACTTTTTTTGCCAATATTTCGTAATTCATCAATCAATGGCAGCTTTTTTTTTTCTTATTTCTTTCATATTCCACTTCACGGTGCTTTTTATAATTTTTGAACCTCTCGATGAGTAATTTAACTAGAGAAATATCCTTTGATTATTTCATTTATATATCATTAGTATTCTTATAAATGAGTTATAAAAGTATTGAGAGTTTCGAGAGACAAACTGATCAAACATGTGGGAATTTAAATGTTTACAAGAATATAATTGAGTTTGATATTCCTATAGGAGATGGCTTTTCGTTTCCAAATGATGCTTATGTTTATGAACAATTCAGATTACTAAAGAGAGATAAATTTGAAGATGCGGCAAACTAGGATAAGTTAGATAACATTAATGTTTGTTCTAACTTTTCTACTTTTGTGTTTTCTAGAGTAGAAATCTCAAAACATGGACGTACTATTAAGGCTATTGATAATCCGGGTATAACTTTGACAGTGATGAACACTTTGTTAAGATCTCCAGGTGAACAAAATTATTTAGAATTATCTTGTGTTGATGATTATTATTATCGAGCAAAAGCTACTCATAGTGCTAAACCAAATGAAATAATTTGTGTTGATTTTGTAAACTTGTTGAAGTACATATAATTTGTAAAGTTATTTTAATTAGCAAAAGGAATTTAATTTATGATTACATGAAAAATAGGATTACTGAAGATACATTAATTTTTAATTTTATTAAATGGAGGATGTAAACAGTTTTAAGAACCAAGAAACTTTTTCAACATTTTAATACAATTTTTTAGATGTATTGTTAAGTTGTTTGATCGAATAAAAATTTTTTATTGTTAAACCTGATTGAGCTTTTTTCTTTCTCTTAATATTTTGTTTCTTTTTAAAATAAAAATGCCTGTGTTGCCTTGCAGCATGATAAAACTTTTTAAAGATGGTTGTAAAACTACGCCTTCCTATAAAATAGATAATCCCTCCAACGAAATCAAAGACTTAGTTTACAAATTTAATCGAAATCTACAAATTTCACAATTAACACTCTACGAAAGCATTAACGATGAATTTATACTTAGTGTAATAGGGGACGATTTTGAGAAGATGTTAGTTTTTAAAAGGTTAGTAGAACTTCAAGCACAATATCTTTGACAGTTGCAACTTTTTTGTACCAACTTTATTTGAGCATTTTTTGAAAAGGTCGATTGTGTTTATGTGTAAACATTTTTTCATAAATTCAGTATATGTCTATTGCAAATCCCAGTGCAGCTCAATAATTTAACTAAAATTCAAGCAAATTTCTCACTTTCAAGCAACTTTTCTCAATTTCTTCTGAAAACATGATTAATTTCTTCAATGTCAACCCGAAAATTAAGCTAACTTGATCCAAATCTGCATTCTCAATCAGGCGCACTTTTTTTTTTAAAACCAAGCTACGTTCACTCTTTGATCAGTGTTCTTCTCGGGAGTGAATGTGGCCAAATGTAAAAAAAGAATATCACAAGAAAAGTATGAAAATTCTTGGAATTCCATAAAAAATATGATGATTTAACTTGCAAATAAGGCTTGAAAGAACCTCTCACAAAGAGTGAACACAAGTTGAAAATTGATTTTGATGTGGCCTTAAATTTGATCGATTTTGAGTTGCGCTTTGAAAGATTACATAGGAAATTAGAAATTTCCTCGAATTTGGCTTGAAATTGCTTGAATTTTAGTCAAATTATTGAGTTGCGCTAGGATCTGCAACAGACATCTACTTACGTGCTATCGTGATATAACAATTTTAAATATAATCCATTCGCGGTTAATTCATACTTTTCTGAAGCCCTGGTAAAGTTCTACTTCCAGCATATTCCTCCCCCTTGTGCACACTAATCTTAACTAAGTCTAGAAATTTACGCCAAAGGATAACGCACCAACTTCGTGCGCACTCTGTTGTAATAACATTTAGCACGAGAACAATTTCTTACTAAGCTCTACCAACACACGTGTTTTCTCACTGTTTTTATTATTTTTATTATACATTAAATATTATAATGTATAAGTTCTTTGCGCTAATACGCGTATCTCGGTAAATAAATGTTCTGCAAATACGTCTTTTTGTCAGAAAAGATTTAAAAAAAAAAAAAACAATTATATATGCCCATATATATTTTTTTCTTTTGTCATATTAAGTACATTCTTGGAGAAAAAAAATCATGAAAATGGTCAAATATCGCATTTTTAAAGCTTGCCTATGCAGTTTCCTTAAGCGGCAAGAGAAAAGTACAGACATGCAGGCGTAGTTTAATCTGTAGGCTTTCATCACGTGTAATAAAAGCCCACTATTAGAGATCTAATATGCACAGTACAGAGTTACGGCGGAATCACAGCACGCCTTGCACGTAGGAGCGATGAGGCGCTAGAAGTACGTGTTAGTGTCGCCCGTATCGCTCCCTCGCTTCTTGGCCTTGAACACGGGGTTCCCACAGGGGTCCAGCCCACTCTAAGAGTAAATATAACCGCACCGTTACAAATTCCCCTCAATGTAGTGTGTGGCTGGCAGTACCCTTTTAGCAAATTCCCTTACGTTTCCCGGGCTTCTCCAGATATCCTATTACATTTCCCTCACCAACTTACGTGGTCAAAAATTACAAATATTTTTATGTTTTTCCTAAAACAATTTAGAACTTTTTATAGGTGACTGTAACACAGCCTTTATTCATGGATGAATTCCTATGCGAAACCAAATATTTATTATATAAAAAAATTGATAAAAAGTACGTATGCACAAAGATGGCAAGTGGAAAAGTGTGACAGACAGGTTAAGTACTAGCGTACCTAGAGTAACAGTAACAGTGACAACACTACAGTAACAGTGACTACACTACAGTGGCAGTACGATTCATAAGAAGGCATGCAGGATGCAGCAGAAGTACTAGAATCCAATATTTATCTAATTAAATACAGTTTGAACCATTATATCCAAATCCCCTTACGTAATACAAATTGCCGTGATATTTCCTGACTTTTCCAGAAATGTAAAGTTCCCTGACTTTTCCAGGTTTTGCCTGTTTTCCCTGACGCAGCGCCTCTGGCCGTGTTCAGTTCCAATACTGTAGGTCTTGGGAGCTCCAAGTGCCACGACGTCTGACGCGGACAGTAAAGAGCTCTTTTTTCTTTTAATGCCAAAAACCAATGACAGCAAATATTTGGCTGCATGTCGACGACGATATTTCCAGTTACTTGTTAAGGGCGCCGCCTATCAGAACGCATTTCGAGTGTCCGAGGACTTAAAGCGCGGCAAAGCTAAAGGCGACTCAGACAAGTGCATCACATGCAACACCGCCTCTACACGCGTGGTATTTCCGTCGTCAACTCGCCTTTATGTGTTTTTTCAGCGGTGATTCTGTCATTTCACGACGAGGTGTGGCTGTGCTGCTTTCAAGTATTTACATGATAAAGTGAACATGGAGTAGAGCGGCGTTAGCTATGCAGAACCAGTCTCCATGTCCTAACGTGGGAGTTAAACTGCTTTTCTACCAAAACTACTGGGTAGGACTTGACGTTAGAAGACCGCTTATGTAAAAAAAATGCTTTGAAATGTTTGTAGACATAGCTTTACCAATTTTGAATTCAATTGGATTAAATTAAAATTTGTAAAAGTATTTTATTCATTCAAAAGGGCTCGTATATTGCTAATTAAGATATAAAGAAACACGTTCATCACTGCTGAACTCGTGACTTCAACAGCTGTATTGCTGTGGGGTAGGTCAGTGTTGGGTACATGCACAGAAGACGAAAACTAGGTCATCTCATCATAAGTCTATGATTTCTATTTCTATAAATAAGTATAAGAGCGTACGCTCTCAGTCATTTAAATGCTATTGTAAGTAGAAGACTCTTAGAAATATTCTAAATAATTTAAATAATATTCATTTTAATTGAAAATGAGGTAAATTTTTTCTCAATGGTTTTTAACTCTAAAGTTTGAGCTTTGTCGTTATGGACAATGCGGTAAGTTAGAGTGCGGCGAAAGTTACGAATTCTTCGAAAACATTTCTATTCACGAATTTACAGAGCTGTGTGTGTCGCCAGGTATATCCGAGATATTCAAGAAGCAAAAAAAAAAAGTGTGGTGGTACACATGTAGGAATGTAGAAGATACCTCTGGTGGTACACATGTAGGTATGTAGAAGATGCCTCTGGTGGTACACATGAAGGTATGTAGAAGATGCCTCCGGTGGTACACATGAAGGTATGTAGAAGATGCCTCTGGTCGTACACATGTAGGTATGTAGAAGATGCCTCTGGTGGTACACATGAAGGTATGTAGAAGATACCTCTGGTGGTACACATGAAGGTATGTAGAAGATGCCTCTGGTGGTACACATGTAGGTATGTAGAAGATACCTCTGGTGGTACACATGTAGGTATGTAGAAGATGCCTCTGGTGGTACACATGTAGGTATGTAGAAGATACCTCTGGTGGTACACATGTAGGTATGTAGAAGATGCCTCTGGTGGTACACATGAAGGTATGTAGAAGATACCTCTGGTGGTACACATGTAGGTATGTAGAAGATGCCTCTGGTCGTACACATGTAGGTATGTAGAAGATACCTCTGGTGGTACACATGTAGGTATGTAGAAGATACCTCTGGTCGTACACATGTAGGTATGTAGAAGATGCCTCTGGTGGTACACATGTAGGTATGTAGAAGATGCCTCTGGTCCTACACATGTAGGTATGTAGAAGATGCCTCTGGTCGTACACACGTAGGTATGTAGAAGATGCCTCCGGTGGTACACATGTAGGTATGTAGAAGATGCCTCTGGTCGTACACATGTAGGTATGCAGAAGATGCCTCTGGTCGTACACATGTAGGTATGTAGAAGATACCTCTGGTGGTACACATGTAGGTATGTAGAAGATACCTCTGGTCGTACACATGTAGGTATGTAGAAGATACCTCTGGTCGTACACATGTAGGTATGTAGAAGATACCTCTGGTCGTACACATGTAGGTATGTAGAAGATGCCTCTGGTCGTACACATGTAGGTATGTAGAAGATGCCTCCGTTCGTACACATGTAGGTATGTAGATGATGCCTCTCTTCGTACACATGTAGGTATATAGAAGATGCCTCTGGTGGTACACATGTAGGTATGTAGAAAATACCTCTGGTGGTACACATGTAGGTATGTAGAAGATACCTCTGGTGGTACACATGTAGGTATGTAGAAGATACCTCTGGTCGTACACATGTAGGTATGTAGAAGATGCCTCTGGTGGTACACATGTAGGTATGTAGAAGATACCTCTGGTGGTACACATGTAGGTATGTAGAAGATACCTCTGGTGGTACACATGTAGGTATGTAGAAGATACCTCTGGTCGTACACATGTAGGTATGTAGAAGATGCCTCTGGTCGTACACATGTAGGTATGTAGAAGATGCCTCTGGTCGTACACATGTAGGTATGTAGAAGATGCCGGCGACGGAGGAAACAGGCCAAAACGTCAGTTTCTTGTATATTTACGACTGTTGTTGTGTATCGCCGAAAATGTTTATTTCTTCTCTCTCCCACACGCAGCCTGCTCTTACCAGTCGACGGCACGAAATTGATCACTTTCAGGGGCGCCGAAGAAGAGACAGACGGGGGAAGAAGTGAATAAAAAGGACGAGAACTGATACGGTGCTTCGAGAGCTGTACATAAAGACTTCTCTTGCAGAAAAATACGACGGCATTTGCCTTTATATACAAGTTTTTCATATGGAATGCGCGCGCGGTAATTTATTGTTACACCTTTTTCTTTCGGAAAAATAAATATATTAAGCAGAGGCGTGTTTCTCTTTCCCTTATCGCCTACCCAGGCAGGAAACGACTAAGGTAAACAAGATGTTATAAACGTAAAATGGATGTTTATCCAACAGCTTCTATTCCTGCCGAAAAAATAATATATTTTAGTATTCGCAGCTCTACATATGCAGTGGAGCGTAAGGAAGTTTTACAACAACACAGTAAGTAAATCTCACAGCATGTTAAATTGCTGAAACTTCATGAAGAAAGGAAATCTGCCTATCACGCTGTTTATGTATAGTAATAACAATGGGACGGCAAATAATGTTTTTACAAGATGTATGGTTTCTCGTGTTCAAATCTTAATATTCGAAATGTAATAATAAAAACAGTAATTTACTAAAAGTTATTCATAGAACTGATTTGTTAATTAAATTTATTTCTTAAAATAAATTAAAATGTAAATAAAATATTCTTAACTATTTCCTGGGTGTTCCTAAAGTATTATAAAGGGCTGTTCACGGTAAAGTCAGCACTTTCCAAACTAACCTTTATAAAATGCACTACCCATAACAACACGAATATAGTGAGATGGTTCAGAGCAATGTTTAATTTTACATATGGCAGAATAATACAAAATGAGAAGAAAGCATATCCTCAGCATGGCTTTCAATGATGATCAAGAAACCGTGAACAACTCATAAAGGTCATGAAACTGGAATAACTTTGTTTGACTTATTCCTTAAGGGCGCCACCTAAGAGCTTCCCAGCGTATCTGAGGCTCTGAAGCAAGCTAGCTAGGGTGAGTCCTTTAAAAGAGGCCCCGTGTGTGACGGAGCGGGGGAATGAGGAAATACCTTCCAGTGTGACAACAAAATACCTAGATTAGGTGCTGGAAGTGGCCGCACTCAAATAACAAACATACACATACGTAACGGAAATTAATCCATAAAAAAAATTTAAATAGCACATAAAGCAAAATTGTATTATTTTTAATATTGCAGACAAGTAGCTCGTGTTTCCAAACGTAAGAGTCAATTTTCAGGAAAGATGTTTCATTATACTGTTATACATAAACAAACACATTAAAACAACAAAAGACATCCAAAACCAAACAGTGCAGACACCACACAGCCATGTAAATAACTCGCGATGAACGAGTAACAAACAAAGCGTGCATGTTTAGAAGGCTGTGTGTAATTTCATCCGTTCATCCGTCAAAAGGTAAAGCTTGCCAAGGGTTTGACTGACGGGCGGAGAGAATTAAGGGAAATGGCGAACGAAAACCATATGTTTACATAACTTTTGTCATAACTTGTCTCACAGGGGATTTTCCGAAATTTTCAGCTCGACAAGACATAAATAATAGTTTTGGACACCTTCTTACATTGTTGAGAATCCACTGCGTTCATTCTCGTAGCGCTGATTGAATGTCCCACGGGGCCTCTTTTATAGGACTCAGCCTGTATAAGGGCGACACTGTTACGCATACCTTGTGTCCCATCACCCCTACCAGCAAGGCACTGAACTGGCGTACCTACAGTGTTTCCGCCGTACACATGGGACTTCAGGAGCTGACGCTATAACTTCAGTGCTGGGATGTCTGAAGCCAAGTTCAGTGCAGGTTCCTATAGTTGTTTCGCATCTTTACAGTCGATATATAATGAGATAGAGCAGTCTGAATAAAGTAGTTTTCAGCTATCTTAGAGGACTCGGAAATATAATTTATATCGTGCATGATCTATTCAGAGTAATATTTGTGCCTCGCCAGGAGCGTGGTCTTTTTCTTTTTTCCTACGTTGGTATAAAAGGGACACATTAAGTGGTTTCGTTACAAAAAGATGAATCCAAGCATTCTACAATGCAACTCCAGCTCCAGACAGGTGGCGCATATAAAGGTCCTGAACAATAGTCTCGGAGCTGAAACTATTTCACCGTTTTCGGATACAGAGACATTTCGTAAGCGGATCTTGATAAGTCTTCGCAGTTCTAAATGCCTTTATAGATCACTATGTAGCATACCTATGGACGTTTTAAATCGGTGGCGAGTATGAAACTGCAACTTAAAGCCAAGCACTTGCTGTCTGTGACTACATAGGTATTGTATCCTAACGTCTTTAGTACGCCCGCTCTTTATTTTAACCAATTTGCATATTTTTTAAATTTCGATTTTTCAAAGATATGTACACTGGCAAGTCGACGTTAAGAGACGCCCAAATTTCGCAAAATTATTTGCACATGACGAGAAAGTGTGCATTTTCTACGAGAAGTGTTGATAAAATGATCCAGAACTTATTGGCATTGCGGAATTGTCGCGTTTTGCACACCGGACTTTCGCAAATTTTACTAAATTTTCCGCGAATTCCGGGAAACTTCGCTGTAAATTAGGCAGCTAGTTTTTCTTTACTCGGGGGGGGGGGGGGAGGAAGGGGGGGGGGGGAAAGATTAGTAAAAATATTGTGTTCAATTTTCGTATATCTACGAGAATTTTTATGTACTTGAAGAAGACATTTAAAGGAGTTGAAACATTATATTCTGGAGCGAGATTTGAACATGTTGAAAAACATTAGCACTCCGTTATTCCCAGTATCAAACTATTATATTCTGTCAATGATATGTACAAATATATTTATGTGATTGTGACATAATAATTTCTCCAGTTTCTAGCAATGTTTGCTAACTGTCAGATGTACCAGCACTGCTTTCTGACGCTGGTGGACACTGTGGCCACAAAACCCGAAGCCACCGCAAATACAACAACGCACTGTCCGTTTTTGTATTCACGGAGCTCAGCTCCGTTTCTCAACATTATGGATTACATTTCCGTGTCATAACAGTGCAGTTCCTTAAACATTACCGTGTTTAGGAGTGGAGAGACGTGTCCTGAGAAAATGGGTTTGTTGAATAAAACAAGATTTGTTTGGTGCAACCAAATTATTTGTTTGTATAGGAGCAATGAAATATTTTGTATCTGAAATCTAATTATTTTGTTGGTCTCATTTGGTTTCCCCAAACAGTACAATTTGATTGGTGCAACTATAGATTTGTTTGGCTACGCGTAACTTACATCAAACAGTTCGGGCCGATATAAAATAATTTTACAATATCGACCGAGTTTCGAACCCAGAACACAGGCGTCCGACCGCTACGCCTTAGTAATCTCAGCTAATGTGACAATTGATGACCCTGGAAAGCTTTCAAAGAGATATACTACAAATATTGGGCAAATTGTACAAACAAATATTTCAAGTTTTGCAGCTTTACTTGTCAGTCTGTTGTTGCATTGTTTTATTAATGTGTTTATACGATTGTTACTCATCAATATATGCACTAACAAACACAGTTACCTACTATCCTAATTGTCACAAAAAATACAAACAAACTCTCCAGTTGTATTTTCGAACGAAGGCTGTCAAATGAATGGCCAAACAAATATATACAGTTGATTCAACAAAATATTTAGTTGGGAGTGTAATTTTTTTTTTTGGCCCAACACAGACATTTTGTTTATTCAAACATATATTTTGTTAGACGAACAAAAGTAATTTTGTGGCTTTTCAAATTTTGTTTGCTCAACAATACATTTTGTTAGGGCGACTAAATATGTATTTGGCCCTATACAAACAAATATTTGTTCGATTTTCTCTCAGTGTAGGCGACCCTTAACATCGAGGTCTCGAGAACCGATGAGGGTGAAGTTAAATGAGTATGAAGCAGCGTCGGAATGCAAGAGCGGGGGAAATGGGACCAGCGGCATTGTTCGGCACGATTCCCACATGAGAAAATCCGGGAATTGAACCCGGTTCGCCCAGATGGGAGACGAGTAGCAATTACCATGTGTATACGGACGTTTTCGACAGTCTATTCTGCAAAGGGAAATGCTTATCGAGAGGAAGTCGTTTTCTTTGTGTTGAGAAGCTGATCATACAAATGGAAGACCTGCTGAAGGTTACAGTTAACGAGCTGAGGCACGACTTAAACACTGGAAGACGACGTATTCAGCGTTGCGTAGATAGTAGCAGAGTAGATTGAAGTAGAATGACGGATAGTTGTAATATTTTCGAATTAAACCGTATTTTCTCACCTGATAATGTTATTTATGCCGTGTTCCAAGTAGCAAGAAATGTGGTCTCTCATGCACTCGCACTTGGCAATGATGACAGCGAGTGCTGTTCTAAATGTCCATCGAGAGCGAGTGCAAGTACGAGAGCGAGTGTTTGTTAGCGAGTGTGTGCAATTGCTAACTCTATTCGTACTCGCAACTACTATCATTATTTTGTTTGTTTTCTAACATCAGGAAACTAGATAATTTCATTTTCGTCCGCGGGACTTTCGTAAACAAATATATTGGCCAAATAGGTAGTTTCATTTACGACTTCATTGAGCAAGACTACATGACTGAAAACAGTGCAATGTCACAAGAGCAAGTATTCTTTCACCGCCAGAATTCCTATATATATATATATATATATATATATATATATATATATATATATATATATATATATATATATGTGTGTGTGTGTGTGTGTGTGTGTGTGTGTGTGTGTAAACATTCGGAAAACTATTCATTAATAACTTTTGAATAAACTGAGCTAAAATTCCGAGCTCAAACTGTTGATTGCAGATCAAATTTATACCTGACTCTTCATACATTACTATCATATCCATCATCATCATCCTTGTTAATCACTCCATTGTTAATTTTAATGTAAATATTAATTTATCAATTGTTTTTTGAAGTAAATATTGTTTTAATTATCGATTGTAGACAATATCGATTAATTTGAAGAGTGCGAGTGATGATGTTCCACAAGGGAGGGAGAGTGAGTTCGAGTGCGAGTTCTAGCTATTTGTAATAAAACCTAAATGGCGACCCCAAACTTCTAATAAACACGAAGACAAATATCTAATTAACTAAGCATAAAATGCTGTCAGACAAGTAAGGTTGTTTCTACCGTATACTTAGACCAAACAGTAAAATCGAATATATTGATATTAACTAATGATCAAGTTGATTCAGCTCATGATTTGGTTGGCAAAGAAATAATTGCCTTACTCATCAAGTTTTGTTTAGTCAAAAATACAATTGGTAACAACAACTATAGATTTGTTTTAAGTGAATGAGGGAGGCCTTTTTTTCCTAAAGCTACTTTACTTAAGGAGTTATTTAAATTGTTGTTCATGCAGTAATACTACTCAGTGTCAACATTCTCAAAAGTGAATACTAACTTATTTTTTAAATTACAGAAACAAAAAAGTTAAACTTAATCGTTTGTGATAGAGAGGCAATATTTTCCAAACTATAGACCTAATATTAGCTAGCATTTCTACACATTACAGAATAATGAGCTAAATGCTTTTACTCCATTTCTTCGTGATTTTTTTGTGGCACATCTGTGTTTGAACTTGGAGGGAGGCACGTAATTCCAACAGGTAAACAGTTCTCGTCCTCAAATGAAATGGGTTCCATCGTCTTACGCGAAAACCAAGACCTATATGACAGTTTTATATTTCGCTCTGTCTTCAGCGGAACATCAAAAAGAAATATCTCGTCGCTGTTTCTTTCCTTTCAGCGGGGATATAGCAGAGCGAAACAAGCTGATGGGTTGCAATGTCTCTTCAATTCGGAAATGAGTAGTGAACGCGGAGTCGCGCTGTGACGTATCTGGGGCAAAGTGTCCATTAAGAGCACAGCGGGGATCATAAAAAAATGCGATCCGGTGAAAAAGAAAACTGTAGAAATAAATACGGCAGATGGATCGCTGAACTCCAAGAGTTGAAACTTTTCTTTCTTCGCCCCTCTTTTCCCACCAGACACATTATAAATAAGGCGAAAACTTTTCCTGCGGAAAACGAAATGAGAAATGTAGAAAGAAGAGTGTTTTTTAAAAATACCCGTGGAGGATCTGCGATACAATATTTGAATGCACGGCATTTTAACGTAGGTCTATCTAAGTTCTGTTGACAGTTCTGCATACATTTGTTTTGAAGATCTTTCAAAAGCCACACATTGTTTTCTTGATTATGACAATATTTGGTGGCTTCGTAATATACCAATAACAACTTAATAAAAACACCAAATATTTTTTTAAAAATTATATACATAATGTTTTCTAGCGTAACTATAAGACTTTAAACTTAAAATATTGATTAGTATAAGTTTAAGAAAGTTATTTGACTCTAAGTTCGGTCTCAGACAACTGTTTCTTGAAGTCACAGAACTGTAATGTTATATATTTGTTTGAAATACAAGGCTTAGTTAACCTGCGATAATTTTTTAACTTATAGTTATTTCGAAATAACATTTCATTATTTAAAGAAAGTTATAATTGAAATACGGGCGAACAGCGTACAAAATTATCAAAAAAAAAAATATTATCATGTCATTATGAAGATATGGATGACATAATTATTTTCAGCTGTAGTCTTATGTATTTATTTCGTTCAGTTTTGATATTTCTACAAAAAATTAATTTAGAATTTCATATTCTCTTTTATTAGGTTAATTAAAGCAATTTTCCATCATTTCTATAATTATTCAAGCTACTTTTTTTTTATATTTCATGTCACAACAAAGAAATGTATGTTAAAAATCTCAAAAATAATTTTCACATCTTGAACGTGTTATAAGACGCCCACTGCAACAGTGTTATTTTTCAAACGTGTGTGTTTCTTATGCAGCTGATTGTGCTACAAATGACCGGAAATTTACGTCACTCGAATCCATTCCAGTTCGGGAGTTATTCTTTCTTTCGACATCACAGGAACATTTAACAACTACGTTAGGTCGTACGAAGTCGTGTTAAAGAACTTGGCGCCTCCTAGTACTTAAAAAAAAGTTCCGTCCCAAAACTATTACACATACATAACATGTAACATTATTTGGAGACATCCAACTTTATAAAAGTGTGAACATCTCTACTTACGATAGGTGTGAAGTATCTGGCGCCAGCCTACCTGGCTTTAGAATTGAGTTGCAGAGTGTTTGATATACACCTTCTTTCCACGACATTTTTTTAACGTACGCCCAATGAGCTCATCTACGAAGAGAACTCTCACACTCCAAACGAGGCCGGCCGAGTGCTTTCAAGAAGATGAAAAACACAATTCAAGAGCACCCCAATACATAAAAAAATATATTTTGTTGGTTTTATTAGTTTATGCGCTATTTCATTGGATATTCGTTTTTTAAATGTCATTTAATATGCACCGTTTAACTGATCCATCAGTCAAAATACAAATCACTGAAAAACAGCGAATGAAATGGTTGGCGAATCAGTGGAAAATGACTGTGAATCAATTAGTGGAGGAAAATTAGCCTTTTCTCCCCACTAATTAAGTAATTAAATTGGCTGAAGTGAGTGATGAATAAGTCAGGTGTTGTTAACTGATTTAAAAAGTGAAACTTTCACTCATTCAGATTTTAAAAATTATTACGGTCAAAGGTTAAAACGAATTAATAACTGAAGGTTTATTACTTAATCGAAGAGAAATTTGATTTTTAAAATGACATCGTCGTTTAGACAAATAAAATATTTTGGTTTCCATGAAAATGTGGAAGATAGTTACGGTTACTTTTAAAATAGTTTAATGTTTTCTTCGCAATTTTATTGAATAATAAGTGTTATTTTTATAAAATAACTAAAAGTATTCATAAGTAAGCCTTGTGTTAACGTGTCTTAACTTTCTTTGAACTTATACAGTATTTACTTAAGCTATCCATTGATAGTACGACGTAAAAAATACAGAACGCCAAGAAATCGATGGAACTTTAAAATGATTTTTCTTTTCCTTTCAAAAAACCGAAATGGAAAAATTTTGTACGACAATAATCGATTTCAGAAACGAAGAAAAATGTAAAACGACGAGAGTACCTCGAAACATCAAACCAATTAGTTGCAGTCATATATATATATATATAAAGCTGTTATTTACCCGGAAATATATTATGCAAGTGTTTAAAATTAACTAAAAAAAAAAAATGTTATCTAATAAATGAGACATTCCCCAGCTTTATTAATACGAGTCTTCTCCAAATGACCGTGGTAAAAAAAAAATCGTAAAATTTAATGGATATACTATAAAACTTTCAACTACAGTTAGTATACACCAAACACTAGTAATATTCAAGCCGTCTGCACGCAATTCCGAAAACGTCATTGATCACAAGAGAAAATACAAGCTAACATAGGTGTGATGTAATACGAGCGTGCTGATTGGCTGTATGAAGTTCTCAGAGCCTCATACATTTACAGAACTGACCAATAGACAGGATGTTTGTCTCTAGATATTGGCCGGGTGTTGAGTTAATTTTCTGAAAGGTGCTGATTAACTTTGAGATAATTTATGCAGCATCGCTTATATTATAGCTGTATATTCTCCAGTAATTTTACCTTAGGTTTGCAGCTCAGAATCTGTCGTGTGCAGAGGAATTGATGGGACGAAAGTATCACTCACCGTCTGTAACAATACAAACAGTACCCAGAAATTAGCAAGCTGTGGTTCAACAGGAGACAGTCCTAGAAAAAAAAAAAAGAAGGACCACAGCGACACTTGAAGTAAAATTGGTTCATAGTGACCCGAGCATATTAAAAATACCCCTTTCACTTTTCCCTTCTGCAACCTGTGAATATCTCCACCATCTGTAAAAGTTGACAAATATTTGGACCTGTTTACTAATATGCTTAGAGCCATCACGTAACAAGGTCAAATTTTTATATAGGCTGTTCACGGTAAAGTGAGCACTTTTTAAGGCCCTTCTAAACTTTTCCTTTCATCCTATTTCCATCTCCCTGCTGCTTTTTAATGTAAACATTGCTTTGTGACGAATAAACTCAGTGTATACATTTCGCCACCCTCAAAACTTAATGCCTGATGCTGCAATAAGATATATTCATTAGTGTTTAAAGCCTATTGGGAGGGCTTTAAAAAATGCTCACTTTACCGTGAACAGCCTATAGTTATATATTTGACACAGTTGCGACAGTTCTTGCTGTGACATGTATATATAAAAAAAGAAACGAACTTGATCGTCACAAAAAACATATGGCTTTAAATAAGACTTCACGACATGAACCTTCTTCCTTCTAACAAGAAGCAAGCATTATTGTACGTAGCTACACGTGCCGGAGTTTACGTTAAAATACACGTAAATCTCATTCACAGTTATAGTCTAATCGAGGTTTCTTTACATTTCTTGAATCAAATCTTTGAAAAATATTACCATCATGAGAGCACACGAATGAATTGCTTTGTCCCTTTGGTGTAACTTCCTAGACTTGGTTAAGCTTTGTTTGCACGGGGCGGAGGAATACCCTGGAAGTAGGACTTCAGATAAGTTGGAAGTACCTGTGAATGGAGTATAAAGGGAGTACGGAGTAGAGTGCTCCAACATTAAACCGCTTTCTGCTCATATCACTATCTAAACAAATGTGGGCCTCAATTTAGGCTTTAAAAAAATTTATGTTCTTACGAGCTTTCAAGTGGCCCAGCGACTAGAACGTTCGCCTCCCACAAAGGCGAACTGGGTTCGATTCCTCGCGGGGTTGCTTCCGATTTTCCGCACGTCAGAATCGTGCCGGACGATGCCGCTGGTCGGCGGGTTTTCTCGGTGTTCTCCCGTTTCCCCACCCTTGCATTCCGGCCCCGCTCCATGCTCACCTCGCTTCATCCTCATCGGCTCAATGTTCAGAGCCATAAATACCTCTCCACTCCACCCTCTTCACAGCAAAGAAGAGAACTACGGAGTTAGCGTAGATTGTAAAATCTATATAATGATCCCAATTCTGTGAGTCATCCTGGGAAAGTGCGGTTAATTGCATCGCAATGAATTTGTTGGCCGATGCAGGCTGGGTTGTATGACGTCGTTTGTAGTTTAGTAATATTTAAACTCCGTAATTCGTGTGAGACTAATTCATTACTAAAATAAGTTCCGCGATCGTTTACTTCCTCCTTGGAATGGAAAATTGTTTTCTACTCATTTTCGCCAAAAATCATGGTTTCTTTCATCCGCGCAAGGGCACTTCAATTTCTACTCAGTTTCGCCAGTAATCATTATTTCCTTCCTCCTTGCAACGAAACATTAATACAAATCAAAAAGGAATCTTACGATTTCCATTGTTATGCCCTTCATTTAGCTTGTTTTAAAAAAGGCAACTGAATATTAAAGTACAATTTAAACATTTCTTTTTATTCTTGCGTCGGGATATTTATCATGTCACAGAACCTCAATTTTATCTGCATGCACAATTCAACAGCGAATTTCTCTGGTTCGGATAATTCAAACATTGATTTTTACATTCTGAATATGAGATAATTGAATAATTTGATATAAACGTTCCAGGTTATTATTTTAATTGCCATTACAGACAACTCTGAATGCTTGATTCATTTGATTGTACTTCGTTAAAATGTTTCACATTCTCTTCCAGAATAGCAAGCACGACAGTGAAAATTAGTTTATTATAAATGTCCAAAATTCGTAAAAAAAAAAACAATACATACGAGGATAAAATGTTAGTCACGCTATCAACGCATTATACAAATTTTTAATCGAAAAGTAAGTGCGCAAATAATATGGTACAACTGAGAGTTATTAAATTAATTCAGTGTTTATTATGTTATACATATATCGAAGCCCTATGAAAATGCAATACCTATTATGTTATACATATATCGAAGCCCTATGAAAATGCAATACCTATTATATTGCCAAATATTTTTCTCGTACAATTGTAAAAGGTTTCTTTTACATATAATAAATTTGTTGTGTTACATAATGTGTATTACTAGAACACAATCCATAAAATATATGTGAAATTATTTTACTCCATAATTGTTCACGAAGACAATATGTCATTAAAAGAGAAGTGTCCTTCGCCTATTAAATTATATTCCACCATTTAAAAACTATAATCCTGCATCCTAATGAATAATAAATGCATGGATGAGTTCAGGCGTTCTTAATGGCAAAGCGATTTATTGAATGTTAATAGCTAAATGTTCATAGTAAAATTATAAAACATGTAAATAAGAAAATTGTCCCCTTTGAAACGAATATATTGAAAATTACGGCACTCAAGCAGTATATGTGCATTTATACATCAGCATTTTAAAGAGGACCGAAAAGCCGAACCACGTCGACAGCTGATAGTACAGACTTGCACTTACAATAATATGAAACCACGTTATCAACTAAACTTACGATCAATAGTCGATTATCATTTATATAATGTATGCGTGTTTACTTATCTAATGAACTACATAGAACTATTTATTGCTAATAGATATACGTTTACAAAAACCAATAAATGGGAACCATGGAACAAATAACTGCTTACAAAATCAATAAAAACGGGACATTTATTCGAGCAAAACTGTGCAGTTGAAGAATACCTCAAGTGTATTGTTATTGCAACATCCCTTGAGTATATAGATGCAGCAAAAGTGTACTGGATGAACTTATTTGCTATAGTTATTGCCATTGTCGCTGTAGATGTTGCAGACATATTGATGACTGAAGTTACAGTTTCAGCTGTCTCCACATATGTTCTACAGGGGACAACCAGAGTTGTCAACTTGGTGATTTTCTCGCCAGATAGGGTGATTTAAGAATATCATATGGTAACGAACTTTAATATTTCCGACTTGTCGGAAAGTTAGTATTTCCATAAAAATATGATGGCATATCTGACGATTTGAAGGAAATCTGGAGATAATTATTATATTATCATGCAGATTATCTGACTTCTGTGTCTTCAGGATTATTCATTTCCCCGAAATACCTTATGTACACATAGAGAAATCATGGGAATATCTCGAGATGCATACTACATGTATTGCAAGTGACTATCACTTTGTATGTAAGCCTAGTCGTTTGGTCTCAATTTTCTTTACTAATAACGATACAGTTCGGCCCAGTCGTAAACAAAGTTTGGGTAATCTTTACAGTGGGTAAACTAGCATACTTCAGGGTTACATGTGTTTGTTTGTACGTATGTCTAGCGAGTTCGTTTTTTAAGTAGTATCTACTTCAATGCTGTAACCGTGTGCAAAATTAACATCGTTATGAGTCTGATTGCTTTATTAATGCGTCGGTCAAGTGGACCTGTGAGATTATTAGAAACATTTATATTTCGCAAATTTGGTAATTTTTTAACAATACTATAAAAGAACAACAATTAAAGTAAAAGAAATATTTCAAGTTTTCAGAAATGTTTACCTACCAGTTTTAATCCAAAGTTAAGATATGTCACTACTTACCCTCCAGGGGCCGCGGTGGCGTAGTGGTTAGACTACTCCCGGAGTTTCACATCTGAGAATCGCGCCGGACGATGCCGCTGGTCGGCAGGTTTTCTCGGGAGAATCCCCCATTTCCCCGCCCTTGCATTCCGCTGCAGCTCCATATTATCCTCACGTCACCCTCATTGGCTCTCAACTCTCAAATGTTAAGGGGGCTGCCTACTAGGCGCTTTAAATGTGTTGAAGTGTGTTGGGAAATACTTTTTCTTTTGACGAAAATATTCCACGTGCGCCCAACGAACTAATTTACGAAAAGAAAACAAACTTCAGGCGATGACGTAATGTCACTTTCACGACACTACACAATATTTCCAAGTCCTCCAACATAGCTAAGAACAGCCTTTTCAGACTGCCGTATGTCAAAATGTGCTGGCCGGATCTACGTGAAACTCAGATACAATCCTGCACTGAACTTTGCATTAGACATTCCATCCGTAAAATAATATAGTCACCACTTAAAGTCCCATAGAAAAAACGGTTCGACAAAAAGCTTGCGCGCTAGTTTAGTGCTTCGTGCATAGTGGCTATTCGGCACTTGATGCGCGTACCAGTGTCGCCCTTAGCGTTCGCTCGCTCCTGTGCCATGTCGCGTCAGGTAGGCGGTCCCCTTAAAAGCTGTCCAAATCTCGGCAGAACTGTAAGAATAATGTAATCGTTCGTGAGACAGACAATACTAGATTACGGTTGTCTTCTATGAGTGGATAAAACATGAATACAAACTCGCCGTTGTCGGGATGTCATTGGAAGACGACGTAAGCGACATGAAGGATGGAAGTCTTCTTCTGAAAGTAATGTGTCGAGGGCAGCGGACCACTGGGTATTTCCATAACTCCAGACGTGAGCACTTAGAGAAAGAGTTACGACTCGCGAATGAAAAGGAAGACGCGTGGGTGATAAGAGAGGGACATGAGAGAAAGAGGCAGGGAGAGATAGAAGGAAGTTTTTGAGATGTCTCGCCGTCACATATATTATCGCTAGTCACGTCCAGGCATTTTAAAAACCCGCGTGTCAGTGTAGTACACTTACCGCGCGCGGGGGTACGGCGAATGTGTCGGCGACCAATCACGGGCCACGCCGAGGGGTGTGGGAGGAACAAGGGGTGGTTGGTCTACAGAGGGTTGTTACGAACAGCTGCGCTATGGCGTGTTAGCCAAGCGAAACTACTCCGGCAGTATGGCGGCCGGTCGGCCGGCTGGCTCGGAGAGAGACAGTCATAACGATTTACAAATTGCGTGGCAGTCGTAAAACTGTTGATTAAAACAGCGATTTCACCCACCGGGGTGCTGTAGGCAGGAGGGGGAGGTGGTGGCAGTTAACGGCCGATTCTCTTTTGCGTCCGCCCCTCGTGTGGTCTTTCTGCCGATATCCGGGGTGACTCGGCTGCAGCGTCCGCCGACAAACATTGGGAGGGAGGCGGTGTCAAGCTGAAGCTAATTACTCTCGTTCTATCCGCACTCGCGTGATGAAGCCGAGGTGACAGTTGCGAAATTCCCAGCCTTGGAAATCGGAGAGATTGGATTTCTGGGACAGGAGTTCAGTCGTCGGTTAAAACACAGATTGAAACATTAGGCAGAGACAAGAAATAGCGAGACATGATGGAAGCCTTTACCTGAATGATATTAGATACGATAAAGTTACGCAATATATTGTACCCTACAATCTAACTCTGATCCAAGCTCTATTTAATATAGCTAAAGTGAAAGAGATAAATAAATCAACGCTCACTAACATCACCGCAAGAAAAGACCGAAAGTGTTCTTGGGGCCGTGAGACAGAATCATCAACAGTGAGTCCTATTTGTCTAGTACACTGTTGGCCACCTTGCATGTGTCACTGATATTTATGTACGGGACACTAAATCTTTCTTTTACAGTGCGACAGTTCCACGTTACATACAACATGATGCTAAATATCTCCGACAAACTGCGGAAGGTGATTCCTAACAACAAATTAGGGGGAAAATATATATAAATATATAAAGCATATGGCCTTTCAGTAAAAGTGTACATGCCCTTAAAATGAGAGGTAAAATTCACGATTTTGCAAATAAAACATGTAGTATCTGAGTTTAATCTCAGAGTTTCGGCATAATCTGCAAAGATGTGCAATCCATTATGAACTGCCTTGCCAATATCAACCCCATTCATGAGAACATAAGGGTTGGGACCCCATTTGTCCATGAAAAAAAAAGTGACCCTCCAGAATATGTGAGGAATTACGTGCAGACGTAATAAGTATGCCTTGTGTTATTACGCTAAACCACACAGTTTTCGATCAACTATGTTTGATGTTCTAAAAATGAATGTGTTATGCTGTAATGAAATAGAGTAAAACCTAAATTCCTGTTTCCTTCCAGATGTCGATTCATCGAGTTATTAAAGTTGTTAAATTCACAAACACAAGCATAGATGCTTAGAAAAGCAACTTTTGGAACGTGTGTAATAACGCTAAATCAATCTTTGGTTTTATGTAGAGTAGTTGCATTAAACGTTCCAATTAAACACTTATGTGGTTACAGGCTTGGTAAGAAAAGCCCTTAACATCCCCACATGTTTACTCCCATTATCCCAACATGTTTACCCCCATTATCCCAACATCAACAGACACAAAGCGTCGTAAAGCTATGTTTAGAGCATACATACGTGTAGTTCCGGACTGGAATTGAAACGTAGCAGCATTCACTATTTCTTGTGATTTGTTCCTACTGCCGTTTCATTGCATCAGTGCCAAACGGTCGAAGTTACTAGCTGAAGTAAGTATGTTGGTGTTGCCGCGAAGTAAACGACTATTTACACAAACGGTGGCAACTGAAACACGCATTAAGCAAATGCCAATGTTACACTTCTATAAAGAAATTTTAATCATGCATCAGTTGATTGTAAGGATAGACACTTAAGATGTTCAGCGAAATTTGCGAAGGCCTATTCGAAAAAGAAACTACTAGACTTGGCAACAGAATATCGCATGCCGACACTGAAGTGAAGAGGACTGACGTCACCAAACATTCGTGACGTATGCCTGGGAACGTGAAGAGATCGGAATCGCAGATACGTAACAAAATTATAGTGCGCAAAAAATTTGGCTGGTGTATTTTGTAAATAATTAGCATAATTAGATCTATTTTTTAGTTCTACCCTCTTCATTACACAGTTCGTTGAAGAGTTTGCAAGGTTCGGGTTCAATGATTATATATATATATATATATATATATATATATATATATATATATATATATATATATATATTCATTCAAATAGAAAATTTCTTTAACACACTGCCGCGAAAAAAAAAAAGAGAAAAAAAAAAAGGACTCAACACATCGTGCTAATCAAAAGGACAGGCTTGTAAACACATTAACGCAATTGGCGTAAATGAACACGGATGTACTACCATGAAATAAAACTGAGACAAACTCCACAGGATAAACACGTCCGAACAGTATTCTCTACATTACACGAGTATAATCACTAGTAGGAACACATTTCAATGGAAAGTACACTCAGACTCATATCATCTACGTAGTATGTTTTCCCTTAGGTTGAGTAAGATGCACGGGAAACCTAAGCATAGTGTCACATGCTAAAGCATTACGTTATCAAACGAGGTCAGAAATCGGCGGAAATTCCTACATGCAATAAAAATTGTACGAAAGTACACATTATTGTTATTAATTGTATCTAAAAGCATTAATAGTGATAAGCTGCTTTGACTAATGGACTGTGATAAAGTGACATAACACACATTAAAAGGTTCCATAATCCCCTAGTGCTACAATAGGAAATATGGCCCTTACATCTACCTCCAAAAATAATCGATCTATAGACGAATTGGCCGACAACCCTTTGCTACGAACGTGCCACCAGTGAAGCCTACTTCATGTTCTACTGAAGGATTTTATCATGAAAGTACTTTAGTACCTGTATCACGAATGAGAGGACATTTTTTTTCGGTTTCTTTTGTTTCGTAAAGCGTTTTAGTTATTTAATTTTCTTCTGGAAACCAGTAAAACTAGGATTTTTAAGAAGTTTCGTGTGGTTTGAGCAAGGGAACGATTTATATTAGTTGAAAAATTATTTTATTCCATTTTTTTTCTTCAAAAATATACAGTACATTCGATAACGCTTGCAGTATGTGTCTAGACAACTACACTGCTAAAAATAGTACATACGACATCTAACACAAAGGTCGTGGAAATGTGCAGCAGGAAATTTTACGCTACATACAACACGCTGGCATTACCTGGAAACCGCTCAAAGCTTTTTATGTCATTAAACTACAGTGTATATTTTTTACACACAGAATGTCTTGCTTCACATCAAATGCTTTGAAGTGAATAAATAGTCAAAACGGATGTTTTCAAGTGTTATTACGTTTTTGGTTTTCTTTGGTACTCAAACATGAAAGTAATAGGGAAGCACTAATTTATTTAAAGTGTGATATTAAAAATAGGCGAGGATTATAAAAAAAATAATTTAAAAGATGTGGAAGTATCACATTTTCATTTCCCTTTTTTGTGTTATAAAATACAATTTTTTATGTTTTTAACGTACACTTTATGCAAATATTACTCGAAATTATTTTGCAGTCACTAACATTCTATATTTGAGTAGTACACAAAAAGTGTCCCGAGGAAAATAAATACAGGACAAAGAGATATTTTTTGATGTAATTAGATTTAATGGCACATTCAAAAGTACCTGGTAAAAGATAGCTGACGCAGCTTTCACGTTGCACAATGGACAAACGGCACCAAATCTACGTTTTTGGTTTTTTTTCCCGGGATTCGAACCCGGAATACTGCTGCCAGAAGGCAGAGACTCACCAACTTCGACCCTCGACCACGAAGACTTCTCAACGATTTACAGCAAATGTTACGAACACGTTGAAACCTGGGGTCGAATCCAATAAAGAATAGCGTATTCAAATATCAAGTAGTAGTTCCGTAGACCGTTCTCAAGATGACTTATTGGGTGAAGTGGGGGGGGGGGGGGGGGTAAGACATTTTTAAATCAAATCAGTGCCGACAATGAATTTGTGTCGTTATCAATGTGATATGAACCAGTCATAACGCAGAGCATGTTTACTAATCAGTTACCCACAGAGAAGATATCTGACCCTCGCAGAGTACCTTACAGATTAAATATAATCTTCCTGTGCAACAAGTAGACAACTCTCTACGTTGGGTAAGACAAGGCTAAGATGCAAAATATGTTCGTCAATTTCAACTGATTTCTCGGGGAAGAGTAATTTCCAAACTTCATGCAAGAACAGGTAGTTTTTTCCAAGGGGGGGGGGGGGAACAAGAAACGCCCCGATCGTCGTAAATAAACTATGAACGCAAAGTGGAAAGTGAAGATAGTTCCGTCCTCTCTCCCTCGTGCTAGTTGCTTGAAGAGCTTGGATCTCATCGACCATGTTGCCGCAAGTATCATGTAAATTACAGGGCCATTACAGGAGCCCGGGGAAGTTTGCTAGCTATCGCTCCTCAGAAGTTACCATCATCACCGCCCAATCATGGGTCCTGGGATTCTCTCTGCTCGTGCGTGCAACAGCGGCGTAACTCGCCCTTCTGCAGGTGCGAACTGATATTGTCCTTCCGCTCTTTATTCACACTTTTTGTATCAGACCTTTGAAAAGTCACCCTATGTATGACGTATTAAAAGCGTTTTATAACTGTATTGAAAGAAATAAAGTAGGCCTACCTGAATTTTAATTAAATTTAATTTTTAGTTATATCATGTGTATAAAATATCAGTTAATAATTCATATGAATAAGCATAATGAGGGGGGGGGGAAGGTGTGTTGGTAATGACCAGTAAGAAATAGTTCTTATGGAAAATAATATTACACTTAGTGGGCACGAATCCAGTGCAATGTCCATTTGGTGTAATTTTCTTGACTTAGTTAAAGCTTTGTTTGTATGAGGCGGAGGAATATCCCCAAAGTAGAACTTTAGCAGGGCTTCAGAAAGTTTGAATTAAACGTGAAAAGCCTATATTTATTTTACGACTCTGAATACGGACATGGAAAATTTCATATGTTAAATGACACATAGGGCAGAATTATGAAGTGAGTGAAAATATTTGGACGGCTCTTAACATCGAGTTCTCGAGAGCCTATGAGGGCGAAGCGATGCGAGAGTATGGAGCAGCGCCGGAATGCAGGAGCGGGGGAAACGGGATATACCCGAGTAAACCCCTCGGACCAGTGGCATCGTCAGGCACGACTCCCACGTGCTAAAGTGCGGGTTCGACCCCGCCGGGAATCGAACTCGGTTCGCCTTGGTGGGACGCGAACAGTCTTAACTGCTACACCACCGCGGCCCCCTAGGCCAGAATTAGATTTGAAATTAAATTTCTGTTTACTGCATATAGAGACGGCAAATTATGGCAAACCGAAGAGAGGTTAGTTAATAATGAAATGGAAATATTTCCGGCTATAGTGTGTCTCACTCTTACACTGAAGTGGGTAGCTAACCAAACAGTTCTATATTTATACACTACCCGACAATGTAACAATTTTTTCTGAGTATTCCTGTATTTATATACTTATTTATATACTTATTTATTATTTCAACGAAGCGTAACTTCTTGACTGTCGATAATCAGTAGCCATTTACCAACAGAGCGCGTTATCCACTCTTTTCTGCGATCTAAAATACTGACCTGCTGCAGCAATTGTGGTAATATTTGCAGAAACTTAAATTATTACAGCAATTGGCAGACACTACAGGAAATGGGAGAAATTCGATAAAAAAAATTTTAAATACGTAATTTACACCATTGTCTCTAAAATAATTCTTAAAAAGAGCCAGTAGTTTATACTTTGCAGTCGAAACGTACCCGAACTTCCAGCTGATGTTTGAATGTTGGTTCAGCGATAAACAAATTTCAAAGAGAGCAGGAAATCATACTTTGCTGAGTTTGTTAAGTGGAGAGGAAAATATGATTGCGTGCGCAGTATTCATCCGTGTCCAACATTTCTGCCAATACGACGACCATACACGACATGACATGAATGGGACTTGATGTTAGAACACTGGTTACGTGAACAAGGGCTTTCGGATGTTTGTATGCTTCCTCTAACCTATATTTAATGCATTTTTTTATATAAATTAAAATAGGTAAAAGTATTTAATTCTAATAAAAGGTCTTGAAATTTGAGATATAAACAAACACGTTCATCACTGCTGACCACGTCACTTTGACAGCTGTATTTGTATGGGGTAGGTCAGTGTTGGGTACATGCGCAGAAGACGATGGTCAGTCTACAACATCTTAAGTCTATGGCCTGTCGTTATTGCCTCAAAGTGTTTCAGGGCTTCTCTATAAATTACAATACAAATATAAGGAAACTTTAGTGTGTTTTTGAAGCTTAAAATGTCTTCAAATCAGTTTCCGAAATGTTGTCAACACAACAGCCGTGAATGTGTTGATGAAAAACGTTAATTTATTGCTGAGCATGTGCATTTGTGCGTAACAGTAAGTCACACATTTAAGAGCACGTGGGCTGGACTGCTGTTAGTTTATAGAGTCTTAAAGAAACTGCTGGAAAATTAATTCAACACGGTTTAGAAATGTAATTCAGAATGTCACTGGAAAGTGCCATAATGTAGCACACTACGAATCTTGCTGAGCACCATCCAGGGACATGTCACGAATTAATCGCACTCCCAAAACAGCGTCACAAACTCATAAAGTAAGTATTATTATTATTATGAAATATATGTATCAAATATACCACTAAACATATACATAAAAATAAATCACAATAAAGACCAAACAATATATTCTAAACTCAACAAAGTAATTTAAAAATGATCATATTTAAAAGAAAGTACGGTGATACTCCTTTGTCCGCCAGTACCATACCGCGGCGTCCCTTATGACTAGAGACCTGCAAAATTCGCGTTATTATTTGGCGACAGACTAAACTCCATGATGCTGTATACTATTTTTACTTTCGCTGTTGGCAGACAACTTGTGTGGCTCGTTCCAAAGACACTTGTAGCCAATAGTAAAGGTTGAAAGGTTTAGCAACCAATCGCCAGTATAGCAGTCACACAGGTTAATTACGCCGTATAATCACCAGTAACCAATGAAATTACAAATTGCGCTCAAGTAGACACAGGGTAGTGAAGTCTAGCGTGTTACCAAATAATAACTCGAATTTTTCAGGTCTCTACTTATGACGTAATGACCGGAGCATCGCCGAGCACGCGTGACCTTCTGCCGGGTACAGCAGCATGGCGGGTTGCGGGTCAGCGACGAATCACTGTTCTGTCCGGAAACAGACGACCGCCGAATTGGAGTATGGAGACGTGTTGGCTAGCGCAGTGATCCACGCTTCGTTGTAGAGCGGCACACCCCCACAACGGGAGATGTCATTGCGTGGGGTGCCGTTTCCTACGATTCCTACACCCTGTCGGGCAGTGACTGAAGGCACACCGAGGGTTCGGTGATACGTCCAGGAAATACTGCGACCATGTGACCCTCCCCCCTTCCTGGTGCATGTTGACAACCCTATTTCCAACAGGATCTCTGGCTTTACTACCTTGGCCAGCAAGGTCCCCGGACCTCTTGTCCATCGAGAACGTTCGTTACCAGATTGGACGGCAACTTCTGCCAGCGGCAACTACGGCGGGTGTGGAGAGACAGTTGCGCCAGCTGTGCCAGGATATTCCTCAGGAGAACATCCGACGTCTGTATACCTCCTTGCCCTACCGTATAGCAGCCTGTCTCCGTGCTACGTGTGGTCCAGCACCATACTAGGTGCAACCTGCAAGTGTTCATGCCATGCAATAAATATTTTATCTGGCACAATATTTTGTTTTCTGTATGTGTACAGCCATTGTCTGTGCCTGTACCCACATACTGTACGTGTCTTTGCGATGACACCTTCAGAGTGATCTTTTTTTTTGTAAATGCGTGTATTACACGGATAGAAAAGTAAATATTGTAGACATGAGTTTAAGGGGATATGAACACTTTCAGTGTTAGCATCACCAAAGGCTCTAGAAATAAAAGGTCAGGCCTTCAACCAACTTTTACTTCAAGTTACATTCTGATCACAGAAACAGGAGGGACAACAAAATTTACACGTACAGAGAGATGTATGTAACGTCATGAAAATAATTCGATTTTTGCTATACACACGCTTGTATCTGTAATTCGCCGTCCTGAAATTATAACCGCTTCGTCTATAATCGAAAAGATGGCAATTAAACTGAAAGAAATTGCTTGTCAAATATTAATTATATAACAGAAACTTACTGTTGAAATATGTTGTCTGCTTTAGTCCGTTTACAAAATTCGTATTTATGAAACGTACATGAAATATATGTGCAAGAAGCTTCTTACTTCCTAATAAGGCACGATGATATTTTTAATTATGCTACACATTAGTAAAATCCGTTATAACAAGAATCTAGCACATCACCTCAAATCGCAGTACGCTCCATGCATTTATACCATCGCTGTGTGACACGACAGAATCCACTACATACTCATATTTCTGAATAGGCTCTCACATATATACCCCGCCCAAGGAAAGACATTCTTGTCGGTTAGCATATTCAGTATTTGTACTAAAGTAGTTTGATACAGCAGATAAAATAGTTTCCACCTATATCGCAATAGGGTTTTTCTTACTGAGTGCAATTGAGAGAGTTGGATACTAGGTGTGACCAAGGTAACTATGATGGATAATTATAAGGTGGTTTATAATAGTTTTCCGCGCGTATTATGGAGGTGATCTAGACTCCTCAAGCAGTTGGAAAATGACATGGGTGGTGGAGCCAGGAATCGCCGAGTAAGAGACGACAACCATATTATAATCCACAGATGTAGTTCATGTGACAGCACACCTCTGTGAAGAACTTGAAATGTGTTCACAGCTTTATGCAAACAGGCGACTGGTTTATAATTAGCATGGCTAACAAAACAGTGACTGTAACTAACAAAGCTGTTCGTGGTGCATGGATAACTTTTGAAAGCCCTGTTCGGGTTATAATTTTTCATCCCCTATCTTATCATTACATCAGATTTAAATTGACATTGCCCAGGCACCAATCGTTATATTTATTACGCCGTCCATCAGTATTTTTCAAAGGTTTGATTCGAAAATTGTGAAGAAACCACAAATAGACTATCGCATGTCTATTCTTACTCTAAAACTCATGTGCGGGTGCACGGAACATTTAACTACTTCACTTCAAACATGTTCAGCTGTATACACGTTTAACTCATGCTCTGAACTTGTTCCTACTGCAGTCAATTCTTGTTCGAAGTAAGCAGCATGTGTAGTACTAGAACGAATTTGCTTCTGTATTGCGGTGCGACTGGTTGTCTAGAAGAAAATGCCAATTTGAATAAAATGGTTGTTATTGACAGTATTTTCTGCACAGTAAAAAAAAATCTAGTTTCCTAAACTGCAATGAAAGTTTTTAACCTATTTACGACAGAGTGAAGAGATTTGGCGGCTCTTAACAACGATGTCTTGAGAGCCGATGAGGGCGGTTGAGTACTAATGAAATGGCGGGGGAAACGGGAGATCTCCGAGAAAACCCGCCGACCAGCGGCATCGTCCGGCACGATTTCCACATGCTGAAATCCGGGAGTGAGCCGGCCGGGGATATAACCCGGCTCGCCTTGGTGGGAGGCGAACAAGATAACCGCTCAGCCACCGTGGCGATAACCTATACATAGTATAAATATCACACCACATATCAGTCTGCAAATGTGGTCAAGTTTAGTGTCGTTACTTTTCATGAGGAACTTCAGCATGGATTTGACTTTTTCCTGATCAAATGTAGGAACATTGCCATGGACGTACAGGGAAAATTTACACTGGTGCTGTAATTTTGCGAAAAAATTTCCTAGTGTGCATTCGTTTGAAATAAATAAGGCAGGTCAAATAGTGGTATATTTTGTACTGTGGAATAAAAAATTAACAATTCAACATTAATGAGTACTGGAAACGATTATAAATAAACACGGGGGAGCGTGTTTTTGAGGTTAGGCTTTACCTGCATGTACAGTGGTGTGAACATGCGAACATCTAAGCTTCGTGACCATTTGATTGAGTATGTTTAAAAATGACTAGTGTAATTTATCACTGTAATAAGATCAGTCATTGGTGTAACCGCGCCATCATTCAGTGTTTACAAATTTGAACATTGCACTTTTAATACGATGTTACAGCTAGCATTAGTTCGTTGCTCGCTTTACTGGGATCATGTTAGTTTGTGTATATGGTAAAATTTCTACAGTTATATATTTGTTATGGTAAATTTAACATTTCGATATCAACCTTTAAACATTGACCATACGCATACAGGCTGCCACGCATACTGGCATTCAGATTCTCAATTACGTTGCCAGCGACTTATGTCAAATATGTAGTTTCATGTCCGACCTCGTATTACCAGCGTCTTGTTCACCCTGATGGAATGTCAAATTATTTTGCTTTATGCTTATTTAAAATTGAGAATTGATTGGCGCGTTAACAACAGAATTATGTTGCTATACAACATGGCGCATAAACTCATTCCTAAGGTCCACGCCAACGTAAATAATACACACGGCGGAAGGATATAAACTGAGGAAAAATGTAGATCTTTAGCACCACTTCCGAAAGTGGTGAATTAGCTGCGAACAGCGTATTGGACCAGGGACTATTTGAAAGATTGCTTTAAAATGTGCTCAACCGAAAATAGTATGCAATACGGCAGAATAAGCTACTCACAATAAATTGAACACTTTTGAAAACTGTCCTTGACATATACTTTTCATGCACTCAAAAGAAATTCTTACAAAATTTTCTGTACATTCATGTATTGTCCATTTCATATAAGTGGGGTAAGATCTGACAATGTGACCAACCTACACAATATGTAAACAGTATATACTCTCGCTCGTACAGTATTGTATCAACTGATGAACTGCTGCGGGATCCGTGTTGTTAGGTTTGCTATCTTGATGATGGCTTTGGAAGAAAATAGTACTCAGAACTAAAAGTTGTAATTTAAAATCTTGACTACTTACAGCATTTATGGTTTAAATTATGTTTTTAAAACAATATTAAATTTTCTTTGCTATTAGTGACTGGACTTTAAAAACATGTTCAGCATTTATGGCAGAGTATGTCGACACATACGAACAGTAAATGTTTCCAGCCAATGGCTAGTCATGTTTGTTTCCAGTTTCCAGCCCAGCGACCGGCCGTTGTGCGTGTGTCTTTTTTTCATCGTGTTTATTATACGAATATCTTGTCGGTGTTGTCGGAATATTTAATCGGTAGTTAATTATTTTTATTTGCTTTTTTCAAGCATAGTTGGTTGTAGGTACCGTTGTAGTGCATTTTCTTCAGTGAAATGTAATATTAATCAGCACGTCGTTAAAACTGCTCGTTCTGCCATTTTCTATACCACCTTCCGTTCCACAATGAAGTGACACGAATATAATTAATGTATATAAGTTTAAGTTTGTTTGTATCAGGAAACGTGTGCAGTGTTGATTTTACTGAATGATTTTGCAAATCAATTATTTAATGCTAGTGACGAACAAACGTGATTTTAGTGAAGTAAACTTGCAAGGATTGCCATAGAAAAACACGTGTTCAAGAGAGTGCAAATATTTCAAACAGTAATTTTGCGTGTTTTGTAAATGTATTTGTAAACCGTTAATATAATTATTGAAATACACGTGTCGTAAAAATAGCTGCACTTTCCACACTCTTGTAGTGAGTGAATATTTGTTTGTCTATATTGTAAATTCAACGAGTGTAAGGTTAACTTCGGTCAAAGTGTGTGCGTGTATATATAGCTGAATCTGTACGAATACGAACAGCGACGTATGTATCACGTCTTGTGTTTCACTAAAGTTATAATTTTCGAAGTTAAATAATTTAAATGTAATTTACATACGAGCAAAATTATCCACTGTTCCATCAAAACAATATTTAACCCAAAAGGCCACACACTCATAAGAACATCAAAATAATTCCGTCTGACGAAAGACGTTAGTCTAAAGGCCCCCCCCCCTTTTTTTTTTCTTCTCGCCCTTTTTCCCTCGAAATAAAATAATCAGAACCCCAACAAATTTAACTCTGTGATTAAAAAATAAAACAGGTTGGAGGTTGGAATGCCAACCTAGCTATAATATCCTACATTAATTACTGGGCGGAAGTTAGCTAACGTTAGTCTTTCAGTGCCCGCCATGACAGGAAACACTAGGAAGGAGGAAAATTCAAATGTGCATTGGACTCAAAACATTTGTTTACAAATGTCTTTTCTTCAGTGACAAAACAGCTGCGGTGGAAGGATACACTGTGGTCGTGCTACTTTTCTAGAACTGTCCAGATTTACCCCACTTACATGAAATGAAATGGACAACACCAAAACCAACATATCCTGCAGTTACGAAACTGCTACTGAGCAAGTGTGATGTGCCTACTCCTACAAACGTATCATGTCAATCTCAATTGCAGATACTCTCCAAATCACTAACCTCTATTCCTCCTAAGAGGCCACATTATAATCTCACATGTTAAAACTAAATAAAATTGCCTATCAAAAGTAATTCGAATGCAATAAGGGCGTTATGCTAGTAACACATTTGGTTCACATTCACACACATTCGAACACACCTTGACAATTTTTTTAAATTTTTACATATTTATTACTTTTCATATAAACTAATCGCGGTTTTTTTATCGGACTTCGATTTTTTTTTCTTTTCAGTGTAACAAATATTACCGCAAGACCTCTGCTGAACTATTGTAACAGCAATGCAAGGTTTATCATAGTCATTACTGGATAGATTTAACAAAAAAATATGTTTGTATGGCTAGCCTATTTTGCAGTGGTTTATATTGAAAAACAAATTTTTCTTTGGAGCAACAACTAACTCAAAAGGAGGTTTCTACAGTCTGTCATTCAGTTTTTCTCTGCCATGTGTAAAATAATAACTGGCACGGGCATGATCAGTTTCTCCTCGCGTTCTCCAAGAGAAAACATGTAACTGTCAGTAATATGTATGTGTCACTGATACATTCTCTAACGTGTATAGAACAAGAAACACCGACCTTATTGACCACAAAATTAAACATTCCACTTGTAATACGTAACATGTTAAGAAATATTCGTTGGCAACCTAACAGGGAGCCACAAGGCCAGCGTGTGCACTCTTATGTATAACATTATGGGCAGTGAAATTCCAAAATTTATTTTTCTGAAGTGCTTCCTCTACCGTGGAGTTCTCTAAAAGGTGTCGCACCCCAACAATTATTAATTTTATGTTTGCACCAAACATGGTCACCTCGTACGCATTATATATGTGATAACATTTTATTTGAATAAAAAAATCTACACTTTATATTAATTTAATAATTTGGTGTCAAACACAAAATTCTCCGTTTTGTTGCAGCGATTATAACATATACTAAGTAAGTTGTAGAGGAGAAAGAATTTCCAACACAGATGAATCCTACGGGGTACTGCGTGACACATGTGTAAATTATCTAACCACAAACCATTTCTATGGAAAAAAAAAAAAAGAAAAAAAGTTAAATATACACATATTTTTGCATTTTTTTTTCATGTTATTTGGTGATCACATATATGCAAAGCAGTAGCCCATGATATTAGTTTATGTAGTAAATCTTTTCATCTGCACAACTAAGTATTTGTTATATTGGCTGCAACAAAACACAAGAATTTTGTACTTGACATCAAATTGTTCAAAAAATATAAAGTATAGAAATTTTTTTATTTGACGAAAATGTCTTCACGTTCAATTCGTACGAGTTGAACAATATTTGGTACAATTATAACATAATTAATTTTTGGATGTCCGACACCGTTAAAGGTTCTTCACGATAAAGTGAGCACTTGTGAAATCAACCTTTGAAAAATGTTATCGCCCCTATGTAATGTATTTTAACGGAGAAACACTGACTGTCACGTGCCCAGTAAAGTTGGCAACACGCGACATAGCTAAAGTAGTTACAAATGTTGATGTTAAATCACAAGTGTTAATTAAACATTTGTGAATACATTTTACTTTACGTGTTGTTTTCTTTAATACATGCAAATGTAAGAATAGAAGAATTTGCCAAATATTCCTTTTTTTTTCTCAAAAATATTACATTTGCCTTTGATCGACACACGAATGAAGTGATTAGTCGCTTGCTAATGTTAAACTTGCATATTGTCTAAGAATGCAATAGTACATACAAGTAGATCTTAAGCAGGGCTCATTTGACAGGGAACAGCCTCTAAGGTCAGTTCGCTATCAATTTAGGGAGACGTCTGTATAGAACGTGTACCTAACTGTGTAGTTCATAGCTAATGTACGCGTCTAATGTTCGTCCAACCACACACTACTAGAAATTAACTTGATTTTAGCGAAACTGAGATTTATTAGCGAACAACAATTTATTTTATTTTATTTGCACCTTTATTCTGCCGGTACATACCTCACAGGATTTGGAAATAATTAAACACAAAAGATTATAATACAATACCAAATTAAATTACATTTTAGACGTAATTTCAAATGTGTATTTGAAAATTAAAACATAAGTTTTTTATATAGAAATTAGATATTATATTGAATGCACGAAGTTACTTATTATTTTTTCCTAATTCGATGTAATTGTCTGAAGGTCTTACATACATGACTAGGAATAAAATATTGCAATTTTTGGCACGTCTGAACTCCGATGAGGTTCTTACGTGACACGTACGTGATGTCCATGAACTATTTGTATTCTGATACGTACATGTTTGTCATCGTAAACCGACCTTTACCTTTTCTCGTCTACGGATCGAACAGAAGTATAAATGCCGCTTGTGAGATATAACATTGTTGCCCCGAGCTCAGCAGGCGATATTCATCCCCTGTGCTGTCGGCTACAGCAGGAATACGCTCTACTCCCGCGGGCGAGCGCTGTTTGGTTGGATGAAGAAGGAAGTGGGGGGGGGGGGAGGGGAACGCCTCTTCACAGTTCTGCGGGAATGATGAAATTCTTCTCCTGCGAGAGATATTCTCCAGGAAAAAGAAAGCGGGGAGCAATCGCATCGCACAAACGTTCCCCCCTCTCCGCAGAGGGGTTGATCTTATTGCCTGCGTTCCTCCACAATCTCCCCAGGCTGTGGTTTCCTGGTGATAAAGGCGAGCCTGGTTCAAACTCTTAGGTGACCGCTCTTTCTCACACTCATTTGCGAATGCACTTTCCAAAATTATACACTGTAAAAAAAGAATTTTGGTTATCTTCATAAACTTTTAACCTTCACATAGCAGGGTAGTGTCCAAACTTACTTCCCGCCGTTTCGTGTCATGTCATGCAGCTCACGGTCTTGTTTGTAAAATATAAACAATCTTACACGTATGGAAAGTCTGAGATGAATTCCTTTCTAAAGGCTGTTCTCGCTAAAGTGGGCACTTCTGAAATCAACCTCAGAAAAAAGTCACTGCCCTTGCCTGCATTTATTTTGTTGGGCGCGACGAGTGAAATTCGCCCAGTAAAGTTGGTAACGATGTATGGAAAGTAGTTTCAGTACAGTATCTTAACGTCGAACGAAATGTGTTAGGTAACCATTTGTGATAAATAAAATTCTTTCGTTGGCTTTCTCGTTATTCTCAATCCATCGAAGTGTAAACATTAGCAGATTTGTAAAATATTTGATTTCCTGATAATTTCACAGTTTCACTTGACCGACGTATGAATAAAGTAATGAGACTCATGTCAATGATAATTTTACATAAGGCGGAAGAACACACAACGTGCAAACAGATATATCTTAAGCTGGGCTTTCAAAAGTGCTCATTTTACCGTGAACAGCCTATATACATATTGCATTTTCTATAATTAATACCTACATTTATTATGATGAAACATTCCATTGTTTTAACCCTTTCGTTCCAATATTAATGTATGGTTTCTGGATTTGCAAATAAGAAACCTTGAAGAGTGCTGTACTTAAGCTGAGAAAGAACTTGTTTCATTATCACAGTTGTAGGCTTTGTGCTCGGTGATCAGTGATATGAAATAGTGATAACGCAGAGCAGAAGCACTGTTTTGTAATCAGTTATCCACAGGGAAGGTTATAGAACACAGGAAGTCTCGCAAATTACAGTACCGGTCAAACATGGCCTTCCTGTGAAACATGCTGACGATTGTCGACGCTGGGAATGAAAGAGTTTGTAAAACTGGATCATACGTATTGTTCTTTTATCTGCGTGTTTGAGATTATTACAATGCTTGCGGTCCGCGGACAAGTTCACAATGTTAAAAAGCGGTAGGACACCAGTAGTAGGCGCGGAGGGCTCCGAGATACAGGGCAGCACTGACACGTGTCGCGATAAGTCAACTTCAAAATCATAGTCACATAAGATTAACCTACAACCACAGACGCTGGGAAAGCTGGACGACTTAGTGCCACGATTAGCACCGAAATTAGCACCGCAAAACTGCGGTGCTAATTGCGGTGTTAAGTGGACCAGCTTTTCCAGCGTTTGCGGTGCTAGGTTAATCTTATGGGACTACGATTTTGAAGTCGGCTTATCGCGACATGTGTCAGACTTGCACTGTATCTCGGAGCCCGCCGCGCCTACTACTGGCACATCTGACATACCATGAGAAATTAATTACCGCCATGGACTCTTAAGTCATAATTAATGATATCAGTCACTGGAACGCCATTCCCTGAAAGTCCGTTGATAAACTTCTGCCGAATGACGAAGCAATCAAACTATCTGGGGTATTGTAACAATGAACATAATTTGACAATCAACTAAATAAATAAGTGAAATTCAGACTTCGTGAGGATCTTTTATCTGGAACTGATATTCAGTGGAGACATATTGCAATATTATAAATATAAAACTGCAGTCGTAGTTCAAGTTGTTATGACAGTGGAAGAAGAGGATGAGTTGGGAATGTAGTGAGACTTGTTATGAGCCGGTTTTGTCTGCGCATGCGTTCTCATATTCGTCTCATTATACCTGAGAGAAATGGGGTAGTTTGTAAAGATTTTTATTATCTGTAATTTAGTTTATGAAAATCGTTAAAAGAAAAAAGAAAAGTGAGAATATCCCCTGACAATACATTAATTTTGATTTTTTAAATCCCACTAATTGAAACCTATCATGATTATTTCATATCTCAGTCTTCTCTTGCAGTATTATACACAAACATTTTCAATTTGAATTTTGAACTAAGAAATAAAATCAGTACAACTTTTATCTGAGCACTGAGTTGAGCGCAATTGCCGTACCAAATAGGTTATTTCACTATCCTTTAACCCATTTGTTAAACAACTATAGGAGGTCTTTACCTATAGAGCTTTAACAGAGTGTAACACCCGCAAATGTACGTCGTTTGTACATATAATTTAAATTAACACGTTATTTTTCACATTTTTATCCCTACATAATATTTCATGTACATTCGTATGCAAATATTTCCACATATGTCACTAATATAACATTTTTTTTATTTTTTTATTTTACTTATTTATAATTGTGCTTAATTTCACACGTAGGATATTTTAGTTTAGCTGTACGGTGGCAATCTTACATGTTTAATAACATTAGGTTAGATAGTTTTCATTTTGTACTCCTTTATATGTAAGTAATTAATTTTTTAATTTTTTGTCTTTATATTGTGAATATTTCAGGGTTTGTTTTACATGTCGCCGTTTTGAAACCACATACTCAATGTAATTTAAGCAGTTAGGCCCTTGAAAGTGTAACGTAGGGGGTTTTTGAAGTGTTTTAGTTTCCATTGGTCCACAGGTTCGAATCCTGACTTGTGATTGGCTGGCTTGGTAAGCCCCCTTAAGCAATCGTCAGCCGATGGAGCTTAATCATCAGCCTCCATCAAGAACTGACGTAGGTCAGGATCCTCGCCCAGAAGTGGGTAGAGGGTAGGGTAAATGTTAGCATATAAGGGTAGGGTGTTCAATACTTCCCCGACGACTTTAAAGTTTGTTTTTGTTACCAGCGATTAAGAGTGTGCTGAGATTCGCCCCTTTCGCTGGGTTTCAGTTGGTCAGGAGGTAAGTCTACGTGTCAGGAAAGTATAGTTTGACGTATTAACCACCCCGACCTACCATACATCCTACGAGAGCAGCTTACTAGAAGGCTCGTTTGCAAAATAAAGCTGATTCCTACTACGAGAGCTGCTTACATCACTCCAGATAAGATATGTAAGTATGGTCTACATATGGTACGTTCGAGCGTCGGCCATTAGTTTTAGAAGTACATTGTATCCCAGTTTAGTTTTGTACGGTTAATCAAGAGATAATATAGTGTTTCCCTGAGCTAGGCAACATAACTTAAAACATTGATTCTTACAACGTAATTAATATTTGTCGAACAGTAACTTTGTTTTAACTTCCTGGAAGTTATAAGATTGAGACACTGGCAAGCTTGCACATACTGTATTATAGGGATCAAGCAGGCTATACGTACGGCCACTTTCATCGATATTAGGATTGCTGTTGATGTCTTCTAGCTCTTTCCGATTGCCATTAGGAATGTTTAAGTACTTTATTCATTAAAGAGATGAAAACTGAGAAATTTGAAATAAAGTATTATTCTCAAACTATAACAATGGCCAGTGTGATCAACCTTAGTATAGTGTAGAATTACCTTGTCTCCTACTCCTCATTGAATTCATGCTATTTCTTAATACTTTTGTGACCTGTGTTCAGAAACGGCGTATCTACAAACTGACAAGGTGAACGAAGGTGTGAAATACGGTAAGTGTATATGCAACTCAGTCCAGGTGTGGACCGGGCAGTTATCAGCTGCTACCTAGGTGATTTTCACATCGTCGTACATTTCCTACAGGATATTATATTACTAATAGCTACGCCTCATACTACATGTATTTTATTACTAATATCTACGCCTCATACTACATGTATTTTATTACTAATACCTCCGCCTCATACTACATGTATATTATTACTAATACCTACGCCTCATACTACATGTATTTTATTACTTATAGCTACGCCTCATACTACATGTATTTTTTGTTGTTGCGGTTAAGGGTCCTGTGTAATGAAACGATTTCTGTGAAATCGTTTACGCGTAAACGCGTATCTCGGTAAATAAACGTTCTGTAAATATGATTTTTTGATATAATATATAAAAAACAATTATCTATGGCCCTGGCTATTTACTTTTGTCATATTGAGTGTATTATTTGAGAAAATATCCGTCAAAATGGCCAAATATCGCATTTTAAAGCTTCCCTATGCAGTTTCCTTAAGCGGCAAGAAAAAAGTACAAAAATACGGACGTAATTTGATCTGTGGGCTTTCATTGCGTGTAATAAAACCCCACAGTTACAGATCTAGCTTACACAGCACAGTGTTAGGACGGAAACACTGCACGCCATGCGCGTAAGAGCGATGAGGCGCTAGGCGTGCGTGTTAGTGTCGCCCGTATCGCTCCCTCGCTTCTTGATTTTTCACATGAGTAAATAACCCAGTAAAGTCCATCACTGTGTCACATACACACACTCACATACGTGATCGTGAGTACCACAAGCAGTTTGGTCCGGGTTGGAGTTACTGAAGCTAACTGGCATTATTGAATTTTTAATTTACAGAGTCAGCTATCCTGTGTCTACCAGACGCGACATGGCACAGGAGCGAGCGAACGCTAAGGGCGACACTGGTACGCGCATCAAGTGCCGAATAGCCACTATGCACGAAGCACTAAACTAGCGCGCAAGCTTTTTGTCGAACCGGTTTTTCTATATGACTTTAAGAGGTGACTATATTATTTTACGGATGGATAGTCTAAAGCAAAGTTCAATGCAGGACTGTATCTGTGTTTCACGTAGATCCGGCCAGCACATTTTGACATACGGCGGTCTGAAAAGGCTGTTTTCAGCTATGTTGGAGGGCTTGGAAATATTGTGTAGTGTCGTGAAAGTGACATTCCCTCATCGCCTGAGGTTTGTTTTCTTTTCGTAAATTAGTTCGTTGGGCGCACGTGGAATAGTTTCGTCAAAAGAAAAAGTATTTCCCAAGACCCTGCAACACATTTCTAGCGCCTAGTAGGCAGCCCCCATAACAGTCGTAACCTAGTCAGAAGAATGGCCACAACAAGAGCACTACACAGCCAATGAGAGCTTTAGTATATCTACACCAATAGGGGAATCATTTCATTTCGCAAGGACCGCGGTTGTGTAGTGGTTCGACTACTCGCCTCCCACCAAGGAGAACTTGGTTCAATTTCTGGCGGAATCGCTTCCGGACTTCCGTATGTGGGAATCGTGCCGGACGATGCCGCTGGTCGGCGGGTTTTCTCGGGGATCTCCCGTTTCCCTCCGACCTTGCATTCCGACGCTGATCCTTACTCATCTAACCTCTCCCTCATCGAGCGTCAAGAACCGTCCAAATCTCTCCGCCACATCTGATTCCGCTCCTGCCCGCGCACATATGCCGGGATACTTACCCCCCCCCCCCCCAGGACAATACTCTTTGTAGCCATAGACGAAGATGGAACTCGACAAAATGTGGTATGAAAGCAGCGCACAGCATTTCTTTTTAGGGCTTCTACACTGTTAAAAGAAAATTTCCATCATTTTACAGAAAAGTGCTGGTAAAAATTTATCCAGAGGTGTCGGTAAACTCTCCGTAAAATTACGGACACATTGATTTCCACAACCGTACTTTCTGTATAATTCACGGAACCTCTGCGTTAATTCCCTAGTTACTTTTCTGTACTTCTAGTTTAAATAATTTTCAGTACCAATTTTATTTTAATTTTCATTATGTGAGTGTTCTACTGTGTATAACAAGATATCTAAAAAAGCTTATATTTTTTTAATACCTAAGTGAGATTTGAACCCGAGTCAAAAAGTTGCAAGGAAACGACTCTAACGCCATGCCCACAATGCTCACGTAACGATGCCGGTATAACTTTCAACTTTATATTAGTCACATAAGACTTGTTTCTGTTAAAGTTAGTGTTGCTAAGGGTTATTGTTACTTTATAATGTTCGAAAGAACAGGTCTTAGTGACATGGATAACTGCCAAAGAAACAATAATTTTCTGGTTACAGTGGCGAAGAAAGTATCGCGTGGACTCGGCATTGTTCGTCCCTGGGAGATGTCTGATAGGGGCCAACCCCTGGAGAAAACTTTTATGTTTTCCTCGCGATGCGACTTCCCCCCCCCTCCCTCAATCACTCAGGTTCCCTTCCTTTCCTTACCCAGCAATCGATGCAAACCATTTTAAATTAAATGGAAAGCCTCTCCGGATCCTTCACAGGACTTTTGTTTTGAAGAATGGAAGATGTTGGCGGGTCCTGGCGGGCACGATAGTCCTGCGCCCCGAGAATGCAAGGATCCGTGGCGAAGGACGAAGGAGAACTGCGACTGAATACTCGCGGCACAAATACGCGGAGGGAGAGAGGAAACAAAAGGAATTGGGGTCCGGATCAGGTGGGAGAGGGGGTAGGGGAGGGGTTGCTCAGAAATCTGTTGAATCAGGATTTCATGAAGTAAATTTGACCAGACCGGAGGGGGGGGGGGGGAACTTGCGAGATGAAAAATTCCTTGCCCGCCTCCCCTTCATTTTTTATGAAGACTTCTTCGATGACGTTACTTTTAACAACTCGCGGAGGAACAGAAAAGTTCGCCACGACGGTGAAAAAAAATGGGAAGGAAGAATGGAAGAAGAAACGTGTAAACTGTTTGGATTTACGAACCGCATGGAATTGGGGGGGGGGGGGGGGGACCAAACTTGGTGAAAGCTGAGGGAAGTGAAACACATTGTATACAACGAAACAGGACAGGAATTTCGTACGCCCACTTCAAAGATATGCCTATTTCCGTTACAAACATATTATAATAGCTATTCACACAATAATATTTATACACTTGCATATTTCTAAGAGTTATTTCTGCATTTTATAGACAAATTTAATACCCTATAAGCTGTTCACGTTTAACTAAGAGAACTTTTAAAATTAACCTCTGAAAAATGTCACGGGTACACCGACTGGCCCAGGTAAGTTGGTAATAACGGAGAGAACGTAGTGCCATATCATAACATATAATTAAAAGTATTTAAAAACATTTATTTATGACTACTAGAATTGTTAATTTTGCTTACCTTTTTTTTCGATGCGCGTAAGTTCAAGAGTTAGAGAATTTGTAAAATATTTACTTTTATAATAATTTCCCAGTTTCATTTAACCGACTCATGAATAAAGTGAAAATAGCCATGAAAATGTTAATTTCACATACAGTACGAAAGAGGGATAAACCACGTGCATACAAGTATACACCTCCGGCAAGACTTTCAAAACTGCTCAGTTTACAGTGAACAGACGATATTCTTCATCGTCCGAGCAATTGTAATTTGCCTGGTTCAGCTGAGAAAAATTTCGAGGGGTACTTATGGTTATATATTTTTGTATTGTTTGTTTATCATATTTTGAGGATCCCCCATATAACTACGCGAATAACTAAGATATAACGATATTCGCGATACATTTTGCTGTGTTCAGACATACTGTTGTGACTCGGTAAACACATATCCATGCTGTACAGCAACTCCACTGTTTGGAGGTGGCACTTCAGTCAACAACATGGCCTCCGCTCATGGTATTAGACCACCAGCGTCAACATAAGGGGGGCACGTGACAGAGAGCGCGTTGTATCCCTCCGCCATCGACTTCCCTGTGTGGTTTCCTGTCCTGAGGGGGGGGGGGGGCGCCCACAGCCACCAATGGGAATGCGTGCTAGCCCTTGTCCACGGCACAAGACGACAAGGCCCAGTGAGACAGTCGGTGGCGATAGTGATGTTTACTATTGGGACTTCGACCAACTGAGTTAAACTAAATACTAGAGTTCTAAAAGCAGAACTGCGTCGGCCTGAAGCTAGTTCATTAACTGCAATAGTATTGCATCTCGTATTAAAGTCACGTAGCTGCTTAATGCTTGTTTATTAATCGCTTATCCTCTGCCATAGACCCTCGCATCAACATTACTGGCCAACCCTCGCTCGCTTAATTAAGACAACCAGAAAAAAACTGTTTAGTCAGCGTTGTTACAATATGTTTGAGTAGTGTGACCACAAGACCAGGACATATACTTGCATAGTGTTTTTGTTCGACGTAATGTATAAAACTCTTCCTTAAAATTTATCTCTACATTCCATAAATATACAGTACACAAATACACACACGAAATATATACTTATTATAAGTTTCAATTTATTGTAAGTCAATATCTTGGAACTTAACACCGAAATCAAATAATCAATGAACTGCAACGCTGAAGGAAACGGAATTACTTGGAGAAAACTCGAAGTTCACCAGAAAAGTCTACACAATTTACAACCCACGAGAATTCCAGGCCACCATCCCTACAGAGAGCGCTAACCTACACAAAGTAAAACAAAGTGGTTAGGGGTCGCTTGATTCTACAATTTAAACGCTCTTTATAGCTTCACTTAGTTGGAGCACTTAATGGGTGTTCACGTTAACTAAAATATTTTCTTTATGTTTAGTTTTATTTTTTGATTCTTTATCTCATATTAGTACGATGAAAATGATAAGTAACCGAGTGAATTACAAACCTCGTTAAAGTAAAAAGCTCAAAATTTTCACCTTCCGGCATAAAATTTTAAATTGCTCATAAATAAGATTTTTGTGACAGTTTGGAAATAATCTTTGAAGTCACTATAACAACAAGGACAAATTTGATGGGAAGTTAATTTTATTTTCGTCAATATATATGTATTTTTTAATTTTACGATAATACAAAAAATAATTGTGCCAGAAGATAATAAGCATGAATGGAAAGCGAAAAACTTGATTTCTAAAATATTTCTATATGGCGTTTCAGTAGCTTCAGGAAACGGTGAAGCTGTAATCAGACAAAGTGTTGTAAAAATTAAGGGTTGCAATATTTATAACTGTAATTAATTTAAATTTGCCTTCATTCAATGTTTTAAACGAAATTTCGCTGATGTAAAAACATAGAAACAGAAAAAGAAAGTATGCACTTGAGAGAAAGTGACGAAATAGAACTTGATCCACTCGCTCACTCGAGCTGTGAGACTACTCTGAATGCCTGGGACGAAGCCACCAACCCTATAATACGTGACAGCCGACTGTTCGCGTAGCATGTTCCCAAAATTGCGTTGTCTTCGCGCGATGACAAATGGTCCGTCCTGGGGGATGATGCAAAGTTTGACAGGAGTGATTATTCTGTACGCAGTTTCCAAATATAAGACAGTGAAACCTGCTCTGCATTCATAGCAACCACAATTTCAGATAAAGTATTATTTCTTGGTTTTTATACATAAGAAATTTTAAGTACCTCGCACCTAATTATTATCACATTTGATATTTAACATCCTCAAACCAGGACATTAGAATTAAATAGGTTAATCTCTAAATTCGAATGCATTTTGACCGAAATATGTTAGAGAACAATACACTCTAAAATCTAAACAGTTAAATTAACTCGAAATCAGTGTATTTGACTGTTGATATGTTTTTAAACAGTTCCAAACTTCAACCAGTAAAGTTATTCTGATGTTAATTACTTGTATTCACTGATCAAACAGTTATATAGTCTGTTCAAGGTAAACTGAGCACTTTTGAAAGTCCTGATTCAAGATCTACTTTTATGCATATTTTTTAATCTTCCACCATGTGTCAAATTAACGTTGTCATGGGGCTCGTTTACAAATTCGCTAATTCTTGAAATGATATACATAAAAAATATAAATCAAAAGAAATAATTATAATTTTCACACATGTTTACTTAATACTTTTAACTCTACGTTGAGACACAAAACTACTTTCTCTCTACACGGCTGCGAACTTTATCGGGCGCGTGTAAGTGCAAGTAGATTTCAAAAGTGCTCACTTTGCCACGAACAGCCTTTATACCGACCCCAAGTGAACTGCATTGGCTTGGCAGTAAAACCTCTGTGCAATTCCACTAACTCGTCACGAGATAACAGCTCATTCAACTGATTCACATTAACATTGTATGACTTTGCGTTAAACTATTTAGCACATTTCGCAATCAATTAGAATATCCGATCATGTTTTCAAAATACGTAGTAGTTTTGGATTTCATAAAACATTAAGTTAATCATCATTGTATTGTTCACCTGAAACAACTGCTACAGTTCTGAACATCTCGCATTTAACAATATTCTAATGAACAAGTGTCTGTATTATGATTCAACCAGCACGAAAAGCATATTTGACCTTCTAAACTTCTAAACGGTAACAAAATAATGTTTGAAATTCAAAAATTTAAATGGTTTATAATGCATATCAAACACAGTATAATATAGTTTATGCAGTATGTGGGTGGCGAAAAACTTAATCTTTATTACTATGTCATAAAATAATAGGTTCACCGCTTAATGCTTGTGTTAAACGTTGCCTAACCACTTGCTAGTTCAGCGACGTGCGATAAAGGAATTTTATGGTGCCGTAAACTGCCCCTGGAGCATTTTTGCTTCATTCTTTCAAACACGCAAGGAGCCATAAAACAAAGCGGAATTAAAAAATAAACGAGAATAACACAATTACTTTATAAGACCTTGCGTATAATACAACACAAATATGTAATGAAGTTTCCACAAAATGATTAGTTAAATTTTACCGTGCAGTATAGTTTTCAGAGTAAGTTCTTTTTCAGACAAAAAAATTAAAAATATGTTAAAAACTGAAGGGTAAAAAGTTTAGAGGCCAGGCTAAGATTTTTTTTTCACGGCATAAATTAGTTACGTTCTAGTTTTAAATAGTGTTTTTGCAAGGATTAAAGAACCAATCTTCCTGCAGCAGATTGTCCGTGGTATGGGTGATTATGCTACAACAATACGTTAATAAATAAGAAAATAATAAATTATGCAACAATAACTTTAACTTATCCTTGAGATGTGTGTGTGTGTATATATATGCGTGTGTGTATGTGTGTAAGTAAATATACAAAGCACAACACTTACTTGCTTTTTAAAACATGCCTTAGTGTATTTATGTACAGTTATTTATTTTAAAAGTCATTTTATTTACACATTCGCGCATGTGTTTTTTAAAAACAAACATGGCGCTGATTTTGCCATTTTGTATCTTTGCTAACATCCGCTAGAGACAAAATATGAAATTACCAAATACGTCACCATTTTTGTGTACAAAATCGGGCCACGTGACTATTATGTCAACAAAATCTGCCAATTCGGACACGACCTAACATTGCCCTTTGTCTCGTGACTTTATTCATGCATCGGTCAAGAGAAACTGTGAAACTGTAAGGGAAGTAAATATTTTACATCATCTGCTCATTTTTACACTTCGGTACATTAGAAAATAACAGAATGCGAAAGAAATAATTTAAATTACCACATATGGTTACCTAACACTTTTTATTCGACGTAAATATATGGAACTACTTTCCATCCATTATTGCCAACTTTCCTGGGCGTATGTCACTCAGTGCATCCATTAAAATACATGCATGCAGGAGCAATGGCTTTTTTCTAACGTTCATTTCTAAAGTGCTAACTTTATCGTGAACAGCCTTTAATAACAAAACTATATTTCGTATGGTGTTTTGCATAGGAGAAATTTCCACCACTATGTGCGCAGTGTTCCAAAAGGTAACTTATAATTTAAAAAATTAAGCTACGTGAATTATAAAAGAGAAATATTCTACTTAGTTACGAAGTTATTTTGCATCATATTTGTAAAATCAGTGAAGTTCGTGTTGAGATTGCACCCAGAGGGAGGGGACACCCTCATAATGGCGGACTTGCAAGCCGGGGCATGTAGCTGCCCGTCATCCCCGGACATGACATGAAATGAGACCCTAGGATGGAACGGCACTGGAATGCAAGGGCGGGGGAAACGGAAGCACCCCGAGAAAACCCGCCGGCAAGCGGTAGCACGATCCCCAGGTGCCACCGCTGCTACATGTTTAATTTGCAGTTATTGTACTTATACTGTATTTTAAAGTAGAAAAGATAGAAAATCCGGTACACATGCGACACTAGCACTTGAAGACTGTTCACGATAAAGTGAACACTTTCTAAATGAACCTTAGAAAATAGTCACTGCACCTACCTGCATATAGTTTAACGGACGCCCTGAGTGACACGCACCCAGTAAAGTTGGTAACAACAAATAGAAAGGAATTTAATTTCTTAACGTCGAATTAAAAGTGTTAGGTAAACATTTGCGTTAACTTAAAATTATTTATTTCGCTTTCTGTTTTATTTTATGCATCGAAGTCAACGTGCTATATACTGGTAAACATAGAGTGGCGGGAGCGTTTCCGAACTGAGGCTACTTGAATCTCTCTCCGCCATCTTCATTTCAGTCGAAACAAAGGTCCGTGGTAGCAGTAAGGAATATCACGCATTCGTACCCAAACATAATAGACAAATAAAATACAATTGGACATTTTCACGCACTTGCTGGCTGGAAATAAAGTGTAATTCGCGGATTTTGAACTGCAAGGTTAAAGATGGCATAAAGCAAACCGCTGGGAAGTTGTATAGTGTAGGGTTGTGAATGGTATTTGAGTGAAGAATTGTGTTCATATCAAACCAGCCGGCATGTTTGAGACTGCAGTGTATAAGCCTATTCATTGGAGAATGTAAGCGATTTATGTATCAATTTAACTGAGTGCTCGGAAATATTAAAGATGCAATGGGCTGTGGTGTTGCGGCTCGAAACTGCAATACAAATAATTTATACACTGCAGCAGTCTGGCATCAAACCACTAAGTTGGCGGATACACCTCGTAATCAAAATCATTATTTCCGTGTATTGAGACAGACGTGGAAATTATATCATGTGGGTGCTCACGGAAAGTAGGTTCCGGTAAATGTAAACATATCGTCGAGGCAATGTAAAGCAGAGGTGCTTTTTTGAAGGAAAAAAAAAACGGTATAAATACCTTCTATTATTAACACAGAACATCAATTTTTATGAGACTCTTCAATATTTCACCTGATGGTGAGGGCTATGAACTGTAGGAAAATTGAGGAGTAAAAGTTTATGATGAAAATGTACATATTTTGTATTTTTTTACCCCACAATTCCCTTGATCTTCATTGCGCTCCACTATCAATGTAGGTGTTTGTATTGGTTTGGTGATGTCTTTCTGGCAATTCATGTATTTCCATGTGTAAATATTACTATGACGTACGTATTTTCCACTCGTTTTACCCCACAATTCCCCTGATCAAAAAATTGCCATAGTCCTATTTCAAAACCCATTCCGTGTGAATATTCACAGTATAGGCCTCTAACATTATTTAGGTCAGATTTATGACGTTATAAAAATGCCTAATTTGACGATAGTTCTTACGGTTACTTTTAATTAACATATTTGTTTTCCACGGCATAGTACATTACACGTAATGCACGTTAGTATTTTGCCGCGACTGTGTTTAACACTGTTACAACTGCGAGGTAAAGGGCTGTACTAATTATCCTTTTGTTATTGATGTGTGTTGGGTTATTTCTTTAAAAGGACAACCTCAGTTGGAATAAATATTATAGCGAAGGAACAACCAGTCAAAAGAAAAAAAAAACATTAAATTCAAGTACGCAACTCGTATTGCTTATTTTTGTCATACAAACTTTAAAATATAGCAGTGAACATGCGCACAAGTAAGCCTACGATAACTTTTATTCCGCTCATATTTCTATGTATTGATACTTACTGTATAATAGGTTTATGAATATATATCGGAATTGACTTAGTATTTTGTTGGGATCACGTAACACGAATGTGTTTCAAACACCTAGGGCAAAGGTACAACGTTGTGATAAATCAACAGACGTGGCTGTAAATATTTAACTTCGTCATAAAAACAGTTCACAGTTAAAACGTACAAATATTGCACATCAAATATTTGGAATCACGAACACACACACACACACAACAACGCCACTTTACACGCAGCTGTTAACGAAACACACGTAATAGTATATTAATATTCAAAATCCTTATCACGTCTCATTCACGGTAACATGACAATAAGCAGAAGCTGACAGTGTTGTGGATGAAATGAAAATGGCGGGACAGTTTGCCGATGGCTCTCTGTATGTTTACTACATAGCGGATTTGTATAATATTTACTTTTTTAATAATTTCACATTTTTACTTGACCGACGCGTGAATAAAGTGATGAGGCCTATGGAATTGTTAATTTTACATAACGCGAAAGAATACACAAGGTGCGAAAAAGTAGATCTTCAGCAGGTCTTTCGAAAGTGCTCAGTTTACCGTGAACAGCGTATAAAGTGGCGAAAATTTTCGCTTGCCAAACTTCCAACACTGATCTTCTCAATCTGCAGCAGAAGTTAAACTTACCGGATGCGATCTTCCTCTCCCAATTCCACGTCGAGAATGTTTTTGAAATGGCGGGTTTCCTATTCGCAGCGTTCTCGCCGTCACAACAGTAGTGCAGAGATAAAAAAAAAAATACCAAGTAAAGAAGGGAACGCCTTCACGCGCTGATTCTTATTCACGCCACAACAACCGGAGAAGCGCCAGATCTGCCGTCGAAGTGGAACGAGGAGAGAGAGAGAAGCCGATCCAATTTTCATATTTCCCCTGACGGTTACCCCCTCGACCCTTGACGATGGTTAGGTGGGGAGAAGGGGGGGGGGGTGGTTGCGAGGGGAGTAGATCGCCCGTTCTGGCGGGGCTTTGTCGGGGGACGCCCATCACACACACGGGTGCGCCGTGCGCCCGCACCCGCAAACCGACTAGGAACCACCTCCACGTCCAAAGAGGCCTCCCTCGACGGAGTGCGCCCGAATAAAATATTCGGCTGCAAGACGCAGCCGCCGCCAAGATGGCCCCTGAGAAGAAGGCTGTTGCCCCGCGCGAGACGGGAATATCCGATGAGGTCCTTGGGACGACGTGGCAGTTAGTCTCCCCTTACCCCCCTCCTCTTCCTCACCAATGTAAGGACATTCTCCCTCGTGTGCAACTGTGAGCTTTCATCTTGAAGTGCAGTACCTCCCCGACCCAGGTGGTATATAGTGGTCAGACTATTATTTTTTTACTACCTTCTAGGAAATATGCTAAGCTGGTTAACCTCTCATCCCAAGCAACTGCATTTTAGGTATGACCCTGCGCTGCAGCCGATTCCAAAGCCGTCTCTGCAGTACTGCAGACGCTTGCAACGTCGTGTGGCTCTCTGCAGCAGTTGGTGAGAGACACCCCCCCCCCCGGCCACTCCACGTTTTTAATAAATTCATCCCACAATTCTAGGATAATAGTTAAGTTGGGTGTAACCTCTCATCCCAACCACAGCTGTATGCATGTAATGGCGGCCCGTTCGCCACTGCCGATTCCAAGGCAGCATCTGTTCAGAATACCAGCAACTTCTGAGGAGGCTGTAGTGATAGTGTGCTCTCTGCAGCAGCTGGTGAGAGTCCCCAAGCAAGAAGATAAGAATGAAGAGGTCCCCTTACATGCGAAGCTTCGTGCACTTGCAGCATCATGGCCGCAGATATACTTTGTCACAACCCATGGCTACAGAGATTGGCAACTTCGAGGTAGCACATTAAACACATATGTCCTCGAGGGCATATGTTACTATAGGTCATTCCTTCCACAGGTTTACACTGTCTCTTCCGGATCGCGTAAAAGCCAGCGGGGAAGAGGCCCAGTTGTGCAGCTTCCCTCACCAGAGAGATGTCCAATCATCACTCTGGTTAGTCCAGCCCACACTCAACAAATCAAGGACCCACCACCTCTCTACTAGTCTTTCATCCCTCCTAATAAATAACATGATTTCCGAACATCTGTTTCCAGTAGCATTTCTTTAGACTAAGTAATGCATGAATGGTTTTGAACTCTTCTCTGTGGAAAGAGGTTTTTACGGTCCTTTACCAGTTTTTCCCCTTTCTCTTCTCGGCTATAATTAAATATAGATACACGTAGGGAGGTAGTCATGGCCCCAATTGTTGGTCATGGGTGCCCAACCCCTCTCTGCCGTGGCTGCCCAACCCCTGACACGCAATAAAATCCCGTCCTACCTTCGGGCTTCCATTCCACCTAACACTTTGATTTAAGGTGGAGTAAAAACAAAATTGCGGTCAGACTACAGACTACGCCGAACCGGGCTCGGTACCCCCCCCCCCCCGATTTTCACACGTGCCTGATATTGATTAAATATTTATATATCAGCATATGTGAGTACGTAATCAGTCAGAAATTCAAGTACAAGCATATGGGGCAGCGGTGAATGAGCGGTTAGACTGCCCGCCTCCTACTATGGTGAACCGGGTTCAATCCCCGGTCGGTCGCTCCCGGATTTTCGCAAGTGGGAATCGTGCCGGTTCTCGGGGATATCCCGTTCCTCCACCCTTGCATTCCTGAGTTGCTCCATTTTCACCTCGGTGCACCATCGTCGGCTCTCACGACCTCGTTATTAAGAGCCGCCCAGTTCTCTTCATTCGCAACGTTACTGTAAACCATAATACCGACAGAAATGAGATATATCTCGCTGAAAGAAGATGCCAACAGCTATTTCAAGACATCTATTAAATTGTACAAGGAAATGTTTTTGCTATTTGAAAAAAAAATTGCTGAAAATAACGACATTCTTCCATATTTTTGATTTGTGGCTGCCCTAAATTATTGGAAGATGACTTTTGTTGAACATACATTAAAATGAATTAAGACAATATATTTTAATATTCCTTTTTAAATGTTCTGCAAAATAGTTTGAATTATTTTATTTGTACAATATCGGATGAGGTGGCGTGGTAATTAACCTCCCCTTGCCACACTCAGCGCCTGGAAGGACATTCTCTCCTGCCTACGTGCAACTGTGTGCTTCTTCAGCTGCATTACGTACTGGACCAAGATAGTGAAGTGGTAAGATTACTGATGAAGTAGCTCACGCATAAGAACGTTCAAGAACGAGGCGTCTAACGGAGCGACAGCCTTTAGCATGAACAAACTTGAAAGGCAGGCTCTATCCCAATATAATACAATTCTGTGGATCATATAATGCATTTCCGACGGACTTTATGGCTGGGGGTGGAGAATGTGGTGTTACTGTGTTGGGGACACTGCCGTTTGTTTTGCGTGAATACGTCTACGTTGACGCGCTCGGGCACCTTGATGTATACTGTACGTTCCCGGCACCGCTTCACTCAATCATATGGGGTTTTATGTGTATCACTGGATTGCTTTTGAGATGCTCTTTCCAGCTGTATACGATTCCTGTATTTCGACTTGGCTTTTTGACAAGTATAGACACAAATTGTGTTAAGTTGTCTTAATTTTCTACATTAAACTCATACAATTTCATCATATCCACGCCATGCAAATGTTTTTATACACGCAATCGATTGCTCTTAGAGAGAGCTGTCGATTAAAACTTAAACGAGTGTTGTAGATTTTCCTAGTCAAATGTTATACTATACGTAAGTTATGAGACGCGGCGAAACGAGCTCAAAATTGCGGCGCCATCCCCCCTCCCTCCCTTTTTTTTACCTCCACCATACGCTCGCGATGATTCGCAGTCCTTGCTCAACGTAACATATTCTTTGATCCTTTGACAATCGAATGATGTAATTGAATTTTGAATGTAAGACGATAGATTCGGAGCTGCAATGCCAAATCGCATCTCCCGATTTAGTTATCATCGGATTTTCTGGATTGCCTCCCACTATGGTTGCAAATTTAAAGACGTATTCACGTCAAAATACAACTTCGATAATCTCACATATAACTACAGGTAACATCCGTAGCTATTCTCAAATGCGAAAATTGCCGATTCACTCGGGATCGAACTCTGGCCGCCGTTATATAAAGATTGCGAGTTAAACGGTATAGCCCTTATTTAGTCTTCTGCACTTAAACCCACTGTCACGTGGCATTTATCCAGGGCGTCTCAATTTCCTACCACCTTTCTCATTTCCGCATATATTCCGTATATCTTGATGATGTCCATCATGTGCAATATTCATCCACTTCCGCCTTCTTCCATTCACCAAACATTCCAACGCTTCAAGTCAATAAACACTCCCTTCTCGTCCAATATCAATCCTTATTCCCCCTCCCTTCTCCTAGCCTTATAACATGTAATAAATTTCCCTTTCCCTCAACTCTTTCCAGTCTTCATTCATTTCTCCATTTCTATACCCAGTTTGTAATTTTCTTCCTTTGCCATAAATAAACAAACCAAGAATGCTTCCAATCTTCCTTCATCTTACTTTCTCAGAGCCAATGTCTGCTTCATGCGATGCCACACTCCAAAGAAGAATCTTGAAAATGTCGTTCTCAGTACTTTGTCTAACTGTCTATCTAAGTATTCTCTAATAGTTACCCCCTGGCGGAAACTTATTCTTCTGTTATTGCACTACTATACAATATGATCTTCACGTTACTTGTTAGGTTTTGTTCTCCATTCCAACGTCAGCATTTTTCCCTCTTGCCCCAATTACTATAAATTTTTAGTTTATCTTTTCCCACAATCGCCACACGTCTCTTTCTGGTCTTGAATAATTACTCATCACACGTCCACGTCCTGGTATCGCCATAGCCATATTATTTCGTTAATATTTTAATGTAGGTTGTTCACGGTAAAGTGAGCACTTTTTAGGCCCCAGTTCCTTTTTATTTTCAGCCATTTTCAATCCCTCACCTATTTAAAAAAATCCATGTAAGTAACAAACACAGTCTAAATATTTAACTCAAAGCGGAATTCAACGTCTAAGGCTACAATAAAATATATTTCTTGACTATTATTCCAAATGAGAGGGCTTCAAAGTGATCTATTTAACGTGAATGGCCTATATAAATCTCAATTCCGTTTTAGGGAATTAAGAACTTACTCTAATTGAAAGGGAATTAAGGCGACTAACGTTAGAGAGTAACACGTGAGTTGTCCCTTGCAAAAATTATGAAAAGCCACATAAAAAGTCCCTGTGCAGTCAGAGAGAATTGAATACACAATAACCCGAGCGCGAGTCAAGTGTGCTCAACTGAAGTGATTGTTGACGGCAAGACCATATCAATGCCTATCAAAGTGTGCTCAACTGAAGTGATTGTTGACGGCAAGACCATATCAGTGCCTATCAAAGTGTGCTCAACTGAAGTGATTGTTGACGGCAAGACCATATCAATGTCTATCAAAGTGTGCTCAACTGAAGTGATTGTTGACGGCAAGACCATATCAATGCCTATCAAAGTGTGCTCAACTGAAGTGATTGTTGACGGCAAGACCATATCAATGCCTATCAAAGTGTGCTCAACTGAAGTGATTGTTGACGGCAAGACCATATAAGTGCCTATCAAAGTGTGCTCAACTGAAGTGATTGTTGACGGCAAGACCATATCAATGCCTATCAAAGTGTGTTGTACTAACATAAGTCAAATAATTTCAGCAGGAAAACATTTTCTATCTTGTGCAAGCGAAAACAGTAGCAGTCAGCTAGTACGATACCTAGAAGTTTTTTGTTTTTTTTTTATATGCATGAAATGTACGGATAAAAGATGAAACATGCATGAACGAAATTTTATAATTAATTCCTCCGAGTCTGTTTTAAAAAATAAAATTTTGGTACTACAGGTAAAAATCAATAAAATTGTAAGCGGTAGTGAAAAAAAAAAGTTAAGATATTACCTTTTCCATTGGACTTTTAGAAAAATCCAATACAGTATGGTGGCACACTCTACCAGATTCAAAATATAAATGTCTTTAAAAATTATTTTTGCAAACATTTTACCCATTTTAAAAGGGTTCACAAGCTTCACTTTCAATATTCACTTCACTTTACATATTTTCTTTCTTCCAAAATTATTTTCAGCAAAATAGGATTTTAACATTTCAAATACTGACAAATTAATTCTTTCGAAAAAGACGGATTTCCATTTTAAAATGCGCTATATTTTTAACGGTCTACACCTCGGACATAAAGAATGCCCTTGTATCTGGCCGGACGGGCCATTACTTCTGTTATCACAACATTACCAATTTTTGTATATATTTATCTTTACCGCAATAGACCCCAGACTGTGCTTCGTCTCCTGACTGAACCAGCGTGGAGCCTATTTATAGCGTGATGTTTTCAATAACCACTATAGGGGTGGTAACAATTCATCTACCAATCAGGAGACATGGATTTTTCTACAATGTTTCAAAAAATGGTTGCAACTGTCCGCTGTAGGAAGTGACGTCACAATACGCCGGCGCCCTCGTCGTTAAACAGCGCCAACGACGGTGGCGCGATCACACGCCAGCAGAGTGAATCACAAGCAACCTTGTATTCCTGTCGAAGAAGGGAAACTTCTTCAATGCAGAGTCGGCATGGAACATTGTTATAAGGTCAGTCTTATAGTGTATTACAGGCAAAGTCCACATTTTGGTAGACTTGTAACACTTTTTAAACTATTACTTAAAGTTGGGTTGTTTGTAGCAGTGAAAAACAGACTCGCTCGGCTTGCCACGACGTGCGTGCAGTCAAACACAGTTGCGTACCGAGTTATGTGGTTTGCCAGGGGGGAGGGGGAGGCGGTAATCATTGAGACTCCCGTCTCAAGCAGTTATCTTATGAAAAGGTTTAGTGAGTGATTGGACATATTTGGGTGGCTCTTTACTGCGAGGTTTTGAGAGCCAATGAGAGTGACGCGAGGTGAGTATGGAGCAGCTCCGGAATGAAATGGCGGGGGAAACAGGAGATCCCTGAGAAAACCCACCGACCAGCGGCATCGTCTGGCACGTTGGAAACCTAACTGTATTTATGTGGTTGACGTACGTCTGAGTTAAGAAAATAGTGCATGAATAGACACAATTACATAACTTATCAGTGTGAAACTTACACCAGCTGGACAGTGATCAGAAAAGGGAAATGTCTGCCATTGCACAAAACACAAGAGGGAGTTCATTACATCCGTTTAGTCAGAGACTGTTGGGAAACAACAATCGAGCGCTTGGTACGAACAATCCGCTGCGCTGTGAACCGGCACTGAGCAATACGAAACAAATATTTCATCGCCCTTCAACAAATTGTGTCAACTACTTCTACTGACTAATAACTTCCCAACCAATTAAACTAAAATCGCAACGCCCTAACCATTATGCGATTTCGTGCTGAATGTAAACTGATGATAACTCTTATTTGAAGAGTCGAAAAAATCAAATTTTAACTAGTTGTAAATTTTATGAATTCATTTGGCAACAAGCTAGGCTCTACAACCCTTTGTCTAGTCGAGCATAAGTTGGATGTTCATTGGCTGTTGATCCAGTTTAACCCCAAACCAGGTGGCATGGAAGTAGTTTTTTTTTCCCCTTGCAGGCTCGTCATTGGTTGATAGTCGTCCGGGGAATATATAACAAATTGAGGTGCAATAGGAGCACATGTAGTTGAAGTTTAATTTGACATCCAATGAGTAAGCAAAATTTCCGGGTCTCTAATAATAAATCAATAGTGTTATAGTACATTCATAGTTAGTTTCCAACTTCTCTAAAGCACTGATAAAGTTCTACTTCCAGGATATTCCTCCGCCTCACGCAAACAAGCTGAACTAAGTCTAAAAAATTACGCCTAAGTTACAACGCATCACATTTGTGAGCACTCATTTTATATGCGAACTATTCCTTACTAGGCATTACTAACATACGCATTTTATATGCGAACTATTCCTTACTAGGCATTACTAACATACGCATTTTATATGCGAACTATTCCTTACTAGGCATTACTAACATACGCATTTTATATGCGAACTATTCCTTACTAGGCATTACTAACATACGCATTTTATATGCGAACTATTCCTTACTAGGCATTACTAACATACGCATTTTATATGCGAACTATTCCTTACTAGGCATTACTAACATACGCATTTTTATTTCTGTTTTTATTCATATTACTACGAAATGAAGGATTATAATTTATAGTTAGAGTAAAAGAAGGGACACTCGATTTTCGCGAAAAAAATTTCACATGTTATATTTCATAACACTTTAGCCATGTCCGAAACGACTACGAGATCTTTATTTAGGCTACTAAATCAACCACATGACCAAGTTTAGGTCCTAAATATTTGGGGATGTAGGGTTGAAATTTACTGAGGTGAAGTAGCACACTAAATCCCCAAATAGGTCCGTAAAATCGTCTGCTGTTGTTTATTTACGTTTTATTTCCAGCGTTGTGGTAGAAAACGTTGGTATTGACTGTTCTTGAAACACTACACAATACATGCACGTGTAAAATGGAATATCAGGGATATACGCTGTTATTTTAAAATAAAGTTAGGTTGTTATATGAAATGTAATGTTAATTGCAGGGAGCGAAGAAATAACAAGAAGATTGATATAGGTTAGAACAAATATCAATGACTAATTCATAAGACGTGAGAAATGTTTTTGGAGAAAGTTATTAATTGATAGGGTGACAAACAAAATAACGTAGAAATCCAAAAGCCTGTATTTTCTAACTTTGTCGCATGTAGCGCTGTTACAGGCCGTTTGAAACCATCCACCCTAAATTCCCCCAATTTGCCATTTCGGGCACGGCATTTAGCTCAGATCCACTTTCGTGATTGGATACACACGCCTTAGGTGACTGGTGACTGCCCGCGAATCACAGACGTACACTATCGGAGTAACCTAATTATTATTGGCCAGACAAGTTATAAAATGTATTTTCACAAACACACAGCTACGCGTCCAAGGTCAAGAAGCGAGGGAGCGATAAGGGCGACAATTAACACGCACGCCTAGTGCCTCATCGCTCCTACACGCAAGGCGTGTAGTGTTTGAGTCGTAACGCTCGCTGTACTGTGTAAATTAGATATGTAATACAAGAGCTTTATTACAAGCTATAAAAGCCCACAGATTAAACTACGCCCGTATCTTTGTACTTGCCGCTTAAGGAAACCTCACACACAATCTTTAAACATGCGATATTTGACGATTTTTATGAATATTTTTTCTCCAAGAATACACGTAATACGACGAAAGTAAAAGAAATAGGGGCATAGATAATTATTCTTTATCTTTTTTTAAGTCGTATCTGCAAAACATTTATTTACCGAGAAACGTAAATTCGCGCAAAAACAACTATTTTATAGAAAATGTTCCAGTCCATCCTACTCAAGAAGTATAAAACGCTTGAAGTAACGAAACACGCTGTACATGAGATGATTTTTCAATGATTTTTTTTCAAAAAGTGTGAAGAGACTGTGAATATACTATAGGCTATTTACAAGGTAAACACGTCAAGGAGAAAGACAATCAGCATGTCTTCACGTAATCGAGAGCCGCATTCAGCAAGGGAACAGAGAGGATTGTGTACAAGACGCGGAGGAAAGAGACACAGAGAGAGAGAGAGAGAGAGAGAGAGAGAGAGAGAGAGAGAGAAGAGGAACACGGCGTCAGCTATTTTAAAACTTTTATTTAATATTCAGGCCCTCTTCCCCTCCCTGCGACGCCGCTCAAGGAAGGGGATAGCAGGGAAGAATTAAAACAGAAGACCGACAACGACCGAGAGGACGATGTTGGCAGTCACTACACGTAGACACGGGGAGAGATTGTCCATTTCACGCTCGGCGCACGAGAATTATAAAACAAGGGTGGTTCAAGGGGGTTGCTGCCGGGGAGAGAGAAGGGACATAGGAGGGATGGATGTAGCCGCGGGTGGCTGTAGGGTTTGGTACTTTCTTTCCCCAGTGACATCCTCGTGAAATGTTAAACCAGCAGGAAAACTTCCACCCCTAGGTATCCCACTGGGCACCATCTAGAAAAACATCTCCCATCTACAACCCCCGTATTTCCCAACCCCCACAGGGGCGTAGGACGTGCGCTGCTGCCTCGTCCACAAATCATGAGGCGATGAAGGCCGCGAAATTTTCATTAAGAGGAACTTCCCCCCCGTCATGTGGGATTCCTGGTTTGTCTCGCCTGATCATATTTTATAAAAGGAATTTCAGGAAGTAGTATCCCCATACCCAACTATAGAGCGTCCCATTCTTAGATTGCAGTACAGGTGTGAATGGCGCACATTGTTGCCAGATCACTCCAGCTTTGCAAACTTAACTGGCAGCCTGAGTAGCAAATGGGTGGTGAAGGAAATGGTCTGATTAAGAGAATATTTTCTGTTTACCTCCCTGACAATCCTGCGGCGCAAAGTTAAGAGGCTCCTTTGAAACTGAAGCCTGTGAGAAACCCTATCATTGTGATTGCATTGCGCGCAAAACGGCATATCTTTCCGAGGCTGCAAAAAGATAACACATCAGGCAACAGTGCACGCAGGAACAAGGACAGCGTTAACGACGGAATTCATGTATTGGGAAAAGAGAGTGATTGTCCCTTACACTACACACTGCAAACTAAGAGTGAGGCGCTCTATAGCTATTGACATTAAACAGCATTACAGACATGACTAAACTACGAATTCGTATTTTTGTGACAATATTTATCTTGTCCAAATTTGGCTGAATTAATTGTGTCTATGTCACGTCGTCACCGCGGAGCGATTTCTACACTTTATGAATGTGGAAAAATATTAGATAAAACGACGTAGAAGAGAGATAAGGGTTGGTATCTTTGGTTTTGACAGAAAACAGAGAAGGACCGTTTATACATGGAACTCTTTTACCACAGGATGGACGTTGGGGGAGGGGGTTCCTTAATAGCCTATGCTGTAGCAAAATATACGTATTTTTCCCTACAGGGTTTGTTATACAATTTTATTTACTCTCAAAGCTTAGATGTCTTTAATATGGATTGGTTCTTTATATTAATGAGAGTTTCCCATGTAAATAACGTTTATATGGGTTTTAATAATATTTATATTGTAATTTTGGTGACAACTTTTGGTCTGTTACTGTGTATTTTAAGATATTAACGGGGAAGTTTGAAAAATAATCAAAATATATTTTGGACCTCTAATATACCACAGGGAAAAGAAACTCTTGTAAGCTGGTCCCGCAAACCCAATTATTTGCCTTTCTGCCCACTGACAAAAAGGGGAGGGAGGGAGGGAGGGAGGGATATATATATATATAGAGAGAGAGAGAGGTCTACAAGCTCCACTGGAGGAAGCCTGTCCCCACGTGTCGGCAACCAACCAGTGCATAACTTTGTGACGTAATTATGACTTCGCAGTTCCTTTGTCTTGCTGGTTTCCAGCTCATTTCAGTTGATTAGGGAAACTTACTGCGAGACTACTATTATACCATACCTCTCTGGCAATACACGTTATGATGTTGGACAAACATAAATTCCGAACTTTTGTCAAGTAATTGTGACAATTACTGCAGCATCATTTTGAAATTATCAATATATTCTTGCCACTTCACAGTTATAGGCTGTTCACGGTAAAGTGAGCACTTTTTAATGCCATTCCAACACACTTTAACCTCTAATAAATATATTTTATTGCAGCCTCACGTATTAATGTCTGAGAAGGATGAAATATATACACTATGTTTATGAGTCACATAGCAGTATTTATATTCAAAAGTGGCGGAAAAATAGAAATTTACTGAAAGGAAAATTTCTGGAAGGCCGTAAAAAGTGCTCACTTTACCGTGAACAGCATATACTTGATAATGCCTGGATACCATTTGACGACCTCATGCGACGGCAATTGTATAATGTAAATGTTCTGAAATAAGAAGAGCTGAATTTAGTTATTTGTCTGAAAGTAAAATTATGACACGCAAATAAAAATATCAGCACGGTGTATGAGACCGGGCGCTACGTGCAATGTTAAGTCTAAGCTCCGGCGAGGCCTAGGATTTCAAGGTCATTCAAAAAGCATTTTTCTCTAGATTTTAAAGATATTTAGCAATTTTATGGCGTGCTGTTAATAGTAAATTTATGCAGATAATAAATCATTAAAAAATTACATCCATCACATTTTTATAGCGTAAATATGAAACGAATAATTTCAAATATTGTTTCCTACAAATTTAAAAGAATAATAACCCAAAATTTTGATTTCGCCGTAAGTGTTTCTTGAAGTAACGGGTGTGTCATGTCACTGTTTATTTTAAATCCGATTTTTTGTTTACCTTAGTTAATGGATTTAACTTCTAATGATTATGACTTTATATGTTACGTTTTAAGATAAAAATGGAGAGTTCACGAAATTGTTGCTACTATGGCTGCAAGTAACCAAATATAAAAGTAAAGGTTATGCTGCACGTCTCAGTCAGCACACAAACCTATAGGACTGATACTACAGAGAATATTTATATAGAAAATTTGACATTTTAACACAATAAGTAACATCTTCTTTTACATGCATTCATACATTCCCATAAAGAGAAAATATAGTGAGACAATAGCTAACACTTGTTTAATTTTTTTTCTCTCAAAGTTCTAGTATTCAGAATACACTATTTGTGTATTCCATGTAAATGCTGGTCGTGATAAAGTGAGCACTTTGGAAATCAACCTTAGAAAAAAGTCACTGCTCCTACCTGCATACATTTTAACGGGCGCACTGAGTGACATGCGCCCAGTAAAGTTGGTAACGATGGAGGGGAAAGTAGTTTCATATCTTAACGTCGAATAAAATGTGTTAGGTAACCATTAGTGATAACTTAAATTTTTTCTATAGCTTCAGTTTTTTTTTTTTTTTTTTTTATACGTCGAAGGGTAAAAGTTAGCTGATTGTTAAGATACTAATTTTTATGACCGTTTTACAGTTTCACTTGACCCACGCATGAAGAAAGTGATGAGGCCAATGACAATGATAATTTTACATAGGGTGGAAGAACACACAAAGTGTATACAAATAAATCTTTAGCAGGGCTTTCGAAAGTGTTCATTTTACCGTGAACAGCCTATAACAGTTCGTTAGAAATATTTGAGTGCATGCCAGGCCCCGTTCTGAACAACCTTCAAGCCAGCTGATGCCTTAATCATACTGGTTATATTTATGGTATTATAGATACGATTACAATTTTAAAGAGATATTATAGTAATTATCGAATTAACCCATTCGGACCCAGTGTACACAGTAGTGTATTCATATTACCCACGTGCAGATCATTTTTGGTCTGTACTGCACACTGTGAAACTCAATATTAGCTGCGGGTAAACGATTCGCAAACCGTTTTACTGCTCTAGGTGATAATTGGTTCATATTACTGTAGCCGAACATACAGCCTACAGTATGTTGGCTGTGGCAATGAAAGAAGTACTGTGTCGACATAAGTACAGCGCGCATCGTAAATTGTTTTGTTTGCAACACATAAAACCGTAAACGAAGGCGGGTCTGAAGGTGTTAATTCTCTACAGGTCAAATTCTTCTGTAAACTATTTAATGTCTCTTGTATTTTGGCGAGGAATAATGATTTACATACATACTCATACACCGGATTTTAAATGCTTTACTATAGACACAGTAATAGTAACAGTTTTGAATCACAGATAAAGTTCCTGCCCCCTCTCTACTAGATTTAACCCATGCTAACAAGAGCATGTTTCCAAACACTCTGTCTCCTGTAGCATTTGTGTTTAATGCATGAATATTTTGAATTATGTCCTGTCGCAAGGGTTTCTACGTCTCTCTTGACGGTTTCCCCCCTGCTCTTCTTAGTTATAGTCTTAGCTATAGCCCACACTTAGGGAGGTAGACATGGCCCTGATTGCTGGTCATGGCTGCCCAATCCCTCTCCCCGCCGCGATGGTTTCTACGTCTCTCTTGACGGTTCCTCCCTTGCTCTTCTTAGTTATAGTCTTAGCTATAGGCCACACTTAGGGAGGTAGTCATGGCCCTGATTGCTGGTCATGGCTGCCCAATCCCTCTCCCCGCCGCGATGCACGCCTCCTCGCATGCCTTCCTTCCCTTGTAGGCGTGCGGGGTTAGCCCTGACACGCAACGAAGTCCCGCCCTACATTCGGGCTTCCTTTCCACTAACACTTAGATATCAGGTAGAGTAGAAGAAAAACTGGATCGAGGTGTTCGTCGGCCCGCCGAGTGCGGGTTTCTAGTTGGCGAGTTGGATCCTCCCTAGAGCAGAAAAGAAGCTGATTGCAGCGATGAAGTTGAGTATTGGTTTCTTCGCAGATTGTAGTTATGGGACTTAGTAAATTTCTCTTCAATAGGCTGTTCACGATAAAATGAGCATTTTGAAAGCCCTGGTAAAGATTTACTTGTATGCATGTTGTGTATTCTTTCACCTTATGTAAAATTAATATTGCCATATGCCTCATCACTTTATTCATACGTAAAACTATGACATTATTATGCAAGTTAATATTTTACAAATGTGTTCATTTTTACATTTCGATGGATTAAAAAAAACAGAAAGCGAAAGAAATAATTTAAGTTATCACAAATAGTTACCTAACACTTTGTATTCGACGTTAAGATAAGGAACTAGTGTCCATCCATCGTTACCAACTTTACTGGGCGCATGTCACTCAGTGAGCCCGTTGAAACGTATGCAGGCAGGAGCACTGACTGTTGATTTCAAAAGTGCTCACATTATAGTGAACAACCTTTAGTAATTTTGGGCCGGGGAACTCGTGGACTTTGAGAAAATCTCGCTTAGTTGCAGAACTAGGGAAAGATTAGTCGGCGGAACTCTGGAAAAGACTGTGGTACACCGCATGGACTCGTAAGTAATTTGATTGGCAAAAGGGACTGTTGATAAATTTCGTGGAAGGAACCGTACATAGAAGTTTTGCGTTTTCAATTGGTCGGATGGACAAAGCAAATTCTAGTGGGTACTGGAAGTTGGGAGTGGCCTGATAAAGTGACTTTTGTGTAAGCTTAAATCCAGTAACCGTGTGAGCGGACATTGGACGGTGGCAGATGCGTTTATGCAGGTTCATTCAGAACTTGGTCTGATTGAGGAGCCCTGCTGATAAGCGGCTGTTTTACCCCTAGTGGAGGTACCTTTCACGTTTTAAGGACGAGTTTGCCAGTAATGATGCGACCCGAGGGCGGGACTTAGGCAGTAGTGCTTTCTGCTATCCTGTACGGCGGCTTCGTGAAAGTAAGATTTGAGTTCGTGCCCAGGGATTCCGAGAAAGTGATTGTAGGTCGCCTGATTACTTCGCGAGGTGAACTTAGGAAGAGGAGGGCATTCGCCAAGCTCGACAGCTCCTTCAAAGTGGAGCGTTTTAGATTTTAATTTAAACTTTGTTTTGGAACTAGTGTGCAGGACCTGGCTGCTATGACAGTGGAGTTAAATGGGGGCGGGGTTTTGGATCTGCCTGTTGTGTGCTGGTGTGGGTGAAGGAGGAGCACTACCGCTTGTCCGCGAGACTGGCAAGGGAGAATATCTCTTGCTTTCTCCTTCACCAGTTGTGCGTGTGAATAAGTGTGTGAGTGGCATCGGCGGAGGGTCACAGTCGGCACCCAGGTGGAGAACATCCACACCCTCCGTCGATTGTGTGATGCTGGGAGACTGGAGGTCCAGGACTGACCACCACGGCAAGGTGAGTAGTTGGGAGAGTATCCCTCGGTTCAGGTCCTGAGTGCTGGTGCTTGAAGGATTGTTTGTTGGTGTAAGACTGTTGGGGTGGGATGATGAAGTATGGCCAAGGTTTAAAAATGGCGGCCCGTTTACTCTTGTTTTGGGAAAAACATTACCTCGGCGAGTTGTGGTGTTTCGAAAGTTGTAATAAATATGATAAAAAAAGATTAAATTCAGTCTGGAAGAGGACGCTACTAGAATATTATTGTGATATTATTGGAAAATAACCAGTTTTAATATATGGCGTTTTAAAGGAGTTTTCTCCTGAGGAGAGTGGCTTTAGTATCGTGTGAGGATTTTGTAACACCCATTAAAATGTTGTTTTAAAGTGCTTTTAGGCATGTTATGGCTGAGTTCATTGTAACTGTAAGTATTGGGTGCACGCTGGAGTTCATTGTAAAGGCTTGATGCACATTGGCAATTAATAGAACTTAGGGCATATGTGTGACATTTGATTTTGCCAATGATTGTTAATTATTTTATCGGTGTCAAAATAAACTTTTTCAGTGGGTTGGAAAGAAGGTTGTGAAAGAACATTGTACCTTATAATTTTGGAGACTAAATCATTGTGAAAATATCTTGTACGAATATTTTGAAAACCAAAGTAAATAATTTGTGAAACCGAAATGGTTTTGGCGGTGTTTTGAATACTGGTAGTGTTTATGAGCCCCTTTTCCAAATTACACGCAAATTTTGAGAATAGCACAAGCTTCAAATGTAGCAACAAATTTCTGAACATTTTTCTGATGATGGGGTTTTGAGATAATTAATAAGACCCCATACTTCTTTCCCTGAGTATAAGCTAGGGCAGAAAGGGAGAGTTGGGGTAGTGTTGGGCAACCAACGTCATGGCATTGGGGGGGGGGGGGGGGTCACCATAATGAAATTATAACCACGAAATTCTGTGGAAAACTAAGAAATTCCGTATATACTGGCACTGTCTTACCAACAAGCTCAGTGGAAGAAAGTGGCTGTCGTATTTAAGAAAAACTAACAGCTGAACCCGAGAATTTAATTTAATTGGAAAATGGTTGAACTGTATACAAAATAAAATATAGCATTTAGTATTTATTTTTACATTTCCGTGTTCGTTGGTTGACAAAACAAAGTGGGAAATAAGGTTATTTTTCTTTTCTAAACAGGCGTGGCTGCACTACACGTGCGAACGTGCAGAAAACTGCGATGTAAAACAGAGTTCATTCGAACTGTTGAAATAAATAAGAAGTTATTGCTGTTATACGCCATTCATTTTCGAAATCCCTGCATAAGATCTACTTGTACATATATTGTGTATTATTCCGCCATATATAAAATTAGCATTGCCATGGAACTGATCACTTTATTCCTAATCCAGTCAAGAGAAACTGTGAAATCATTAGAAAAGTAAGTATTTTACAAATTTGCTAATCTATACACTTACGTAAAAAACTAAATAAATCATTTTAATATTCACAAATGTTTACTAAACCCTATTTATTCAATATTAAGACATGGCACTCTTTTCCCTTCAGTGTATTCGTCAAATTATACGCTGGAAGGGACAGTGACATCTTTCAAAGGTTGATTTTAAAAGTGTTTAAATAAACGTGAACAACCTATAGATTCCCTATAGATACCAATATTATTGTCGTTCATACAGCGACGTTAACATTTGTACAAGTTTAATAATGATATCAAGTGCAGAATTATTCAAAGAGTATGCCAGGAATTACGAATAGAAAACACACTAGAAAATACTAAATACAACACTCATAACGCCTCCACACAGTCAACATAATACATATAGGCTTACACGAAAAAATTCTATAAACAGAAGTTAGTATTTCACATTTTATACACATTAGAGCCTGAATTTGCACATTATAAACACTCTGACATAATTAATTAACTATGCCATGGTTTTAGATGGAGGATGGTAGAGTAAAGCGATTAGAAACACTCTGACATTCTTAATTAACTATGCCATGGTTTTAGATGGAGGATGGTAGAGTAAAGCGATTAGAAACACTCTGACATTCTTAATTAACTATTCCATGGTTTTAGATGGAGGATGGTAGAGTAAAGCGATTAGAAACGCTCTGACATTCTTAATTAACTATGCCATGGTTTTAGATGGAGGATGGTAGAGTAAAGCGATTAGAAACACTCTGACATGCTTAATTAATTATGCCATGGTTTTAGATGGAGGATAGTAGAGTAAAGCGATTAGAACCGAGGCAATGTTAATTATACATGGCAGAAGGACATTAAATGAGAAGGATAATTATATTCTTAGCAGGGCTTTCAGAAGCCTAATCCATTCACGGTCATTTAACATTTTTCTGAAGCCCTGCTGATGATCCACTTCCAGGATATTCCTCCGCCTCGTGCAAACTAAGCTTAACAGAGTGCATAAATAAACTGATGAGGCCCATAGCAATGTTAATTTTACATAAGGCGGAGGAATACACAATATATATACAAGTAAATTTTAAGCAGGGCTTTCAAAGGCGTTCATTTAACCGTGAACAACCTATAAATGTGAACAACGCACATGTATACATAGTGAACGGTTTAGTACAGTATGAGCTGTGCTGTTCAAGTTTCCTATCCATTTCAAATACATAAAAGCAGCTGGAGTGAAGTGGTCAGGTCATGAAATACGACGACAATATATTCCTCGCGAAATACTCTCGACAATCGCCAACGTGGACAGATCGCTTCATTCCGAAGTGTTTGCTGTACTCCCTGAGTCATCCAGTAAGCGATGTGCTCTACGTCTGTAAAATTTGACTGTCCTTCCACGTACTGCGAGCCAATCCCAGTACGCCCAGCAGCTCGGTGTCCGATCACAGGCGGGTTCTGATGCGGAATTTTTCTCATGTGAGAAAAAAATGGGTGACGCTGCCAGTGAAGGGTTTCTTTCACAGGGCTCTTTCTTCGGATCTCTTTCTTTTTTTCCGAGACGTAACTCAGTATGCGTCACACAAAACCCATTTACCATTTATAAGGGTAATTATTTCCAAATAGGCGGGTTAAATGGAATAGCCGAGTTGAAGTCTTATTTGGCGCTTAGCATCCTAGTCTTGCACTGAGTTTGTTGAATCAAACGAAGTTTGTTCGGCGCAACGAAATAAATTGTTTGTATAGAGGCAATGAAATATTTTGTTGTTGAAACCAAATTATTGTGTTGTTCTTATTTAGTTCTACATTGATTACAGAGTTTCAGTTAATATTTAAAAAAATTAACTTGAAGCCCGAGCGAGATTTGAGCGTAGATCAACTGCACTCGAGCATCGTGCCATAGCAACTTCTGCTAAACTGACTACTCAAGAAGTAGAAATGTATTTAAAAATTAATTTCGAATACTGGACAACGCGCGCAAATCATAAGTACAAGTTTTCCATCTTTATTTTTTAGTTTCTTGCTAACTTCTTTTATTAGGGTATTTATACCATAACTAAGCATCAATAAGTGCACTAACAAACATTGTTTCTACCCTAATTGTAATAAAAAAAATGCAAACAAACTGTATAGCTGTGATTTCGAATGAAGGCAATCAAATGAGTGGCCAAGTAAATACAGAATATAGGACTGCAGTTGAATCGACTAAAAATGTCTTTGACATACTAATTTATTTCGGCGCAACACAGAGGTTTTGCTAATACAAACGTGCATTTTGTTGGATTAAAAAATTAACTTGTTGCTCTTCAAGTTTTGTTCACTCAACCCGAATAGTTAGTTGGGGCAAATGAATATATTTTCGGTCCTGTACATGTAAGTATTTTGTTGGTGGTTCTTTCAGCGTGAGCACTGGCGAGGATGAAGCGAGGAGAGCACAGAGTAGAGGCGGAATGCAAGAGCGGGAGTAACACGAGAAAACCCGCCTACCACAGTCAACATCCGCGGCGTTCCCCACATGTGAGAATCCGTATGACTCCGCTGGTTCTCCTTAGTGAGAGGTGAGTATTCTTACCACTACACCACCGCGGCCCCATGATTTAGAAAAGAAACTTCCTAAGCCACCACTATACCCAGCTAGATGTTTACCTTACATTGCAGTACTCTCATAATGATTGGACTATAAACTCGCATTTATATCACAACAGGTTGTATTGATTTTACCACATTTTGGCAGAATTAATATTGAGATGTTATTATGAGTTCGTAGTTCCATTGTCTTGTCTGTGCTGTAGTGTAATCTAAATAGCTACCGTAGTTGCGTTCAGGGATAATTTCGGAATTTTTTTTAACGTTAAGCATGCTAGATAAACCAAGTACCTAATACACCTGAGAAGATTTTCCTTAAGTCGTTTCTCATACCATGTGCTTTCTGCATTTTTATTATAACTTTTTTTTTCACATTCAAAATATTCTTTCAATACCTATAGCCTCTTTATATTAAATCGAGTTTTCTTAATCACGTGTGTATCATGCACCTGATACAAAAAAATTCTTATTGTGCCTTAGCAATCCCCAAATGGACTGCCATTTCTAGTTGTGTTTTGTTGTACATGCTCTTTCCGACAAGTTGCCACTTAATGTTCGGTAATACATCCCTCTTCTCCCGCTTTTCTTATTATGTACATAACAACGGCACAATACTTCCACTGCAACTGTGTATCTCAACATGGACGGCAATAACCGGGGAAATTTACGATTTGCCGGGAACGAAACTGTATATTATCTTTTGAGTGGATAAAGAACTAACTAATGCTGGAAACACATCTCGCTAATTCGGTAATTTTATAGCTAATTTTCTTTGCAAATTGAAACCAATTAGTATATATAAAAAAACTTGTTTGTAAATGTATTATGATACTCGTATGGTTTCCTCTTGCAAGTGTATTTATAAAATAAATTATAGAATAATATTACATTAAAATATTTGAGAAGTAATTGTGTCTACATTATCTTTTACACAAAAATGTATATGATAATTCCAGATGTATGCAATCGTTTCGAAAGTCATAACGTGTAATTATTTGACCGATGTGAATAATTTAATCATAAAAAAAGTGGAGTGGGGAGTGAACCCACAGCGAGACAACACTCACCGAGTGACGGGCTTTCTGGCTGGGACCCGTAGGTGCCCGTCATCCCCAGGCATGACATGAAGTGCGACCCTCGGATGGAGCGGCGCTGGAATGCAAGGGCGGGCGAAGCGGGAATACCCCGAGAAAGCCCGCCGGCAAGCGGCATCGTCGAGCACGATCCCCACATGCGAAAATCCGGGAGTGAACCCGCCGGGTATCGAGCCTGGATCGCCGTGGTGGGAGGCGAGCGCCCTAACTACCGCGCCACCGCTGCCCCAATTTAATCATGGTAATGTATGTTTTAACAGTAGCAACGTTAGGAAATTGTATGATAGACTGGACCAAAAATTTTAAACAATAAAGAATTTTAACAAATTTACTAATGGTCTTAAAATTCCGAGGGATATTTTACTCGTGCCATCGAGACTCATTTTCGCAGTTGGGTACGCCGATCGCATATCCGAGAATGATATTGTCTTTCAGAGTCGAGTGTAAAGGTTTGGACGGTCCTTCACTTCCGGGACTGAGAGGCGATGTGGGTGAACGGAGATTGATGTGGAGAACGGAGCAGCTCCGGAATACAATAATTGCAAGTGAAATGGGAGATCCCTGAGAAAATCCACCGACCAGCGGCGTCGTCCGGCACGATTCTCAGACGCAAAATCCGGGCGCGACCCCACCGGGAATCGAACCCGGTTAGCCTAGGTAGGGTATGAGTAGTCTAACCACTACACCACGGCGCCTTTGGTATTAACGTTGTGTTTGACTTTCTTCAGTTAATATTCAATAATAAACAAGCCCCTTTGTTATATCGATACGAGTAAAGCCTTGTGTTTTCCAGTTATGGACACGATGCTAAACGAGTTTCGTAATAGACATAAAGATAGGACGGAATTTTGAAAATAATTTTTAACTTCCGAGCGTATATGTTCTTATTGACACGCAGTTTTTATTAGCAAAATTTTAGTCAACGTACCCCCGCTGAGTGGAATCAGGCTCATGGCTGTAATCTGCTACGCGATGAAAATACCCGAGCAATTTCCTACAAAATGGAAAAAGAGGGCGTGGAAGATGAAGGCAGAAAAAAAATTGCTCTCCCTATCCCCGTAATATATCTTTTGTCCCAAGTTTTTATTCATAGTTGGAAACACTTTTTAATTCCGCCATATTTCCAGCCTGTTCGCGCGTTAAGTTCCGCCCTACACCCTATCTCTCTTTCATGCGCCCCCTCCGCCCCACCCGACATCCTTCTCAGACCTACCAACTAACTTACCCCTACGAGTCTCCCCTTCCAGGCCCTGCACAATGCCGAGCTGAAATTTCGCTTCCGAGCGCTAAGCCGAGCGGAAAGTTGCTAGCCCTGCTGCTACCCCCATCCCCTCCCCTTACTCACCCTCTCCCCACGTGTGACTTCTTCTTATTCTTCTTTTGAAACAGTTTGCGCGGCAAAGGCTTGCCCCTGAAGTTTCTGAACAAGAAATTCCTCGCAAAACAAGTTGGGCCAGTGGGAAAGAGTTGATCTCGTTCTTATTGGGTATCGGTTGAAGCTTTTGAGCTTGTCAGAAAAATGTGTCTTTGTGCAGGATTTCTGGTTTGTAACAAATTATACGCCATGTAACAATTCTGACGGAAATTAACACTTTATTTATAAAAATAATTTTGTTTTTTACCATACTGTATGTATTTTTAAGTAGCAACACTCCGATACAAATACTTCTTTCTGTGTGATTTTGAACGTGTAAAATTCAATTCCAAGGGTTTTCTAAATTCTCGGTTTATAGGGCTTGTTAGTTTCTCCTGGCCTTTTGGCTACTAGCAAACATGAAATTTCCTTTTGTAACAAAACGATTGCTAGATATAATACACGAGATTCTTAGGTCGATGTCAACATTATGACTACATATTGAAGAGAAGAGAGCACATAACGGAATACTTGCAACGCTCTGGCTGGTTGGCCATGGGAAGTAGAAAACTGCTCCAACTTGCCACATAGGCCGATGAAATTGTTCAGCACAAGCAACCTATATACCTCTTTAAGAAGAAGTTAATAGAGTCAACACCTAACCACGTACTTTTCACTCGTTCACAAAACCAGTTTTAGTGTTCTCATGCATAGTAGATCTCTTTATAAAGAGTAGCGAGAAAAATTGTGAAATGACTAGCCACCAGAATTAAAATCTACTATAAGAAACTCAAATCTTCTATAAGGTTATAGATGTATATTCTATGCAAGTTTGTAAGTTGCATTAAAATACATTAAAAACCGACCTGTGAAAGAGTTAGGTTTATTTGAAAATGATTATGCCAGATTCGTACATTAAGCACACTAGTGTAAATAAGCTTAACATTTTTCAATGTAATTATTCTTTACAATTCTGTTGTTACTATGCGAGTAGAATAAAATGATGTAAACTGTGGCAGGGGTGTGGGGCGGGGATAGGAGATTCACGGCGGACATCTTGGATGATGTCACGCAGAAACCTCATGCTCAGTTATTCCTCGTCAGCAGTGGCAATTTTGAATTTCTCTTTATTCCCTCGGAATTTCTCTTTTTTCCTCCTGCTCTAGCATTCCTTCCAGCCTCTTCATGCTCTTGCATTCCAATTCTTTTCTCATGCTCTAGCATTCCTTCCAGTCGCTCTCTTTCCCATACCTATTCTCTCTCATACGTTCTATCTCTTGGGGTTTTCTCGTATTCTTTCTCGACTCCTTTATTTTCCCTCTCTTGCTTTTTCTCATCCTCCATAACCTGAGGTAGGCGGCCATCTTTAATTACCGCGCTCGCAATCAAAATGGATTCTCATCGTTCCTCCTTTCCATCTTTCCCTTCATTCGCATCGAATTCGCAGTCATCATCCATTTCGTCTTCGTCTTCCACATAACAACCGTGGCCATTGTCTAACACACCTACAATGTGGCCACCTACACTGCAGTGCGGTTTCTGTGACCAGACTTTACTGTCTGTGTAAATGGACTGCATCACTAGCATAATTGTCGGCTCAACCCATTCATGTCTGCACAACAACATATGTGTGTTAGATGTGAGGTATCGTTTGCACGCACTGACAAACTCGCCAACCATCCCGTACAAATGCTCAGACCAGATCAGACAGGTGGCGTTGACCCACTGTATGCTCTGTACTGTAAACTTCAGCATGGACTTGCGATGCGCGACGCCACGAACATGGTTTCTGGGAGAATCCCACAGCTGAAACTGTAGAGTGCTACAAGTGCGGGCGGCAGATTATGAGAACAGATAAACTGCGTGTCCACAGTGCCAAATGTAATGGGCCTGCCCCACCACCAGCAAAATGAGCTCGCATGGTTGTGGCATCTACTTCCCACCCGGGGCCATCCACTGTGCCACAGGTCCGCTCACAACCCACTAGTCGCCCACGGATAGTAGCTGGTGCCAGAGACATCAATGGCAATGGGTTTGTGGAAGTGGTAATTGCCTCCATGGGCAACTTAAGAACTTACGTTGATGTGAATACAAGTGGCGAAAGATGTATTGACGTATTTGGGCTCCAGGCTATAAAACCTCATCAACCAGTTAATCGCACAGGTCGATGCCCATGGTTCCATCAAGTTTAATCTTTGGCTAGATTGTGAGTATGGGAAACCTGAGCTTCGAGACGATTAAATGAACCAGAGAGCTTTCAAGTAAAGCAATACGCCATTATTTAATACAGCTAATGGTGACGAAGCTGTCAACTCCAACGTAGTCAAAATCTGTCGGGAGGCTGAAGAGTACCAGGGGAAGGGAAGTGGATGGATGCTTACTGCTGTGAACAGACTCCAGCTAAAAACTAGCAAGCTGGACCCACTGAGAGCTTCATCGTGGATAAATTTGCCAGCGACTATTAAGGCTAAGAAAGTAGTCATTAATCTATGGAAAAGCATCGAAAATGAATGCTTCAAGTAGGTCATTCTTGCCCGATCTGTGGAAGGTGGGAACCCCGAGCATGTGAACTAATGCTATCACGAACTGGAGGCGAAATTTAATTTTGATGGTCTAGTCTTCCCGACCCCACTGAAACAGATAAGTATTTTTAAGAGATGCAATCTTGGTACGTCTGTAAATGTTTATGCCTTGGGCGAGGGACTGAAAAAAATACATGTATGTGTAGCCAGAGTGGAACAGGCTCAGCATTTCGACCTGTTGCTCGTGACCGATCATACGAACAACCACTATACTTATGTTGCGGAACTGTGTTGTCTCGTCCATTCCCAGGTTACCACATCCCATGACCTTATTTACTTGTGCATGCGATGGTACGCATACTATGATAATCATCCACAAGTATCAGGGCTGACGGATCTGCAGTGTCTCGAACAGTATAAGCAGTACTGTAACTCACATGCAGCAGCATCTGTAGAAACGCCCAAAGCTCACCGGATGGACGACCAAGCTTCCTGAAATTCAAAAACTACCACTATGTACACAAGTTGTCCATTGTGGTATATGCAGATTTCGGGGCTTTACTCTCAAGCCGATACATACCTGTGCTTACCAGCTGCAGGAGACATATAGTTACTGCCTGTATGTAAATGTAGATAACGATCGGATACCAGTAAACCTCACTTCACTGCCGACTGAACCAGTTTTAAATGTAGGGGAAGATGCGGGCAAGCACTTTAGAGAGACAATAGTGGCTACAGGAAAACTGGCTAAGGGCATTTAAGAAACTTCTACAGCTATGGATCCACTGATGGTAACCCAGCAGGAAAGTACTGCCAGGCAAGAGACTACATGTATTGCAATACTGTGTTTACAGACGTGAATTACAAATTCAGAGACCATGATAATTTTACAGGACTATACATTGGACCGGCACGTAATGAGTGCAACATTCTACATGGCCGACCGAAAAAGCTGGTCGTATTTTTCATAATCTCTCCTATTATGAACGTTTATTCTTAAAGAGTTGGCATACGATACGCAGGACATCTTCATTATCCCACATAGCGAAGAGAAAATGATTATGTTTTCCAAACAGCTGGGTGACTGATTTACCATTCATTTCATCGATACGTGTCGCTTAATGGTTGTAAGTCTTGCATCAATGGCTCAAAACCTTCCTGCAGACAAGTTTTTGAGTACGAGAAAATATTTTTAGCTCAGATGAGGTCCCATTGATTATACGTAAGAGATTGTATCCGTACGACTACGTTAGCGATCTTGCCACACTGGGAGAGCCATATCTGCCATCTCAATAGTCATTTACAACCACCTCACAGGCAGCAGAATCTCCGACGATTACTGTGCCCATGCACAAGTGATATGGACAAAATTCTGCTGTGTGTCACTCGAGATGTACAATCGCATATATTTAAAGGTTGACTTTTCCTTTTAGCTGACATCTTCGAGAATTTCCGTCACATGTGTTTGGAAACTTATCAGCTTAACTGTGCCCGCTATGTGAGCCTCCCTGGGTTTCCGTTCGATCCCGTACTGCGAATTACAAAGTTGGAACTCGAGCTGCTGGGGGACTATGACATGTACCTGTTCGTTGAGTCAGTCATCAGAGGTGGTTTTTCGCAGTGCATGCTGCGATACTGTGTTGCCAACAAGAGGTATGTGGAAGGCGAGCACGATACCAGCAAGTCGGACACATACCTGCAATACATCGATGCAAACAATCTCTATGGACGGGCGATGAGTCTGCCATTACTGCTATGTAATTTCAGGTGGAGTGGAACTAATATCGACATCATGTCCTTATTTGCTGATAGCGATGTCGGCTATATCCTAGATCCTGCAACCTTGCATCACGACCACAAGGATCTGTCCTTCCTCTCCTTGAACCAGTGTCAGCCAGGCTGTAAACAAAGTAAGTTAATTGCAATGCTCGAGGATAAGGTACATTACATCACGTATTACAGGACTCCGAGGCAAGCACTGTCCCATGGCCTCTAGGTGACGAAGATTCATTGTGTCCTCGAAATCGTGCAGTCGCCATGGTTGGAAGCCTACATCGAGCTGCCAACAACGATTTCGAGCGTGATTTCTTCAAGCTTGCCAACAACTCCATATAATTGGGCAAACTTACAGAGAACAAATGGAAGTAACAAAGGATGGAACTGGTATGCAGTGTGATGGGGCAAAGGAAACTCGAAGTGAAACCAGTATACAAGAACAAAACCATTTACCATGAGAAGCTTTCCCTGATATGACCCGACAAGGAGACTATTTTATTCGATAAACCTACATATCATATGCTGGTATCTCCACCCTCAACCTCTTTTAAATCGCAATGTATCGCTTGCAGTTCGACGTGATGCGATGATGGTATGGTGTTCGATACGGCCGGGTATACACAGATGCCGATAGTTTCGTCAATTCTTCTAAAAGATTTTTACCGGGACATAGTTCCTGCTCCCGCATTCAGCGCTGAATTCGACATGTCCTACTACCCTGTCGATCATCCCTGCTATTCCTCAACCCACGCCACAGTGTTGGGAAAGTTTAAAGATGAGTGTGGCGGAGCCATTATGACGGAATTTGTTGGGCTTCGGGCGAAATTTTATGGCTACAATTGAAAGGGTAAAATCATTAAGAGCGCCAAGGGATTGCAGAAACGTGTTGTTAAAAACAAGATTCTCTTTGAATATTGTATATATCTCCTGCACCAGCAGTGTACGATGCGAGTCAATGTACGTATCATTCCTTCTCATCATCATGTTCTCTACAGTGAATGCATTAATAAGTTGGCTCTATCATGGAAGGATGATAAGAGATGCACACTGGATGATGGAATACATACTAAGATTACTAAAATGACATTGCTTCCACTCCCACCAGCCTCCATACCATTGTTTCACCTAGACTTGCAGTTGAATGCCATTGTTTTTTGAGTTGTTTCAACTGCACACTGTAACCCACAAAAGAGGTATTTATTATCTTGTCAGGTGCATTATTGTCGTTGCTCATGGTGACTGGTGATATAATGTAGCCCATGCAAGATGTATCCTTATCTTGTCAGGTGTGCGTGCTGTTTCTGCAATCACTCATGTGCGTACATGTGCACTGTTCCAATTACATATTTTTCCAGCAGCGCTCTGTAGCACATGCAGGGACCATATTCGTCTTTCCAGTGGTGTTGTTGTTGATGGATGGTGATACTGTTGAATGGTGGCACGCTGTAGCCCATGTAAGAGCTATACTTATCTTGTCAGGCATGTTACCGATATGTCGTGATGTGTGAACTATTTCATATTCTGCAATTACTCACGCACGAATTACTGTTGTTAAAAACATTAATGTTTTAACGTATGCTTCTTTTCCAATCTCGCTTTTATTTCAAAGGTATAATATAACTAGCCTACTAGAAAACCAAATTTTCAAACATGTCCAAAGTATAATCATAACCCATAACGTAATCCTAATGAAGATATGAAATAATTATTTTTTGCACCTTCGAAGCTGCAAATCCTTTGATATCCTTGGTATTCTGCAGCCTCTAGTTTTAAAATATAGAGGGATATGTGAACATATATGATTGTTATAGGCACGAAACTAAGGTACTTCAGATTGCAACGAAGTTGCAATAAGAGCCGTACTGCCCATTAAATAGCGCTAGGTGTACATACATGGCTCAGGAGTCGGTAATACACCAGACAGGAGGGTATGAATTAGCCTAGAAAAAAAAATTTTGTTTACCCTCCTCCACCTTGTGAAGACTCCGTAGATTCTTCTTCTTAATAATCGGTCTCCTATCGTTTGCTCAAGAATTAATGATCCAAGGATCGTAATAGAATTGATTATACTTAGAGGCCACAAAGAAAATACAAATAAAATCTATGGCCTTGTCACTTTTATACGTCGTGTGCATTGAAACTCTTTGCTTATATTATGCATTAATTTCATGAATAATTCCAGTCTTTTATAGAGGACTGCTGTCGATCACTAGACGTGGAAGAATAAATAGAAGAAAGAAGGAGTTAACTGTACATAACTAAATCAGAATCCATTTTCAGAAAGTAACCTCAAAAATACAGAATACGATGGAAAAAATCTTCAATATGCGAAATGAGTTTTTCCAAGTCATCTGCAGATGTATTCTAACCACTTTTACTTCTTCCACCGACTACTGAACCAGAGTTCAGTGGGAGGAATGAACTTCCAGTCAGTTCGCACAGCAGACGTATACTTTTTTGCTCACTATAAGTTGCTCCATTATCACAGTACGCTTGGAAGTTCTTCGTCTCTTTGCCACGGAACACCTTAGAGAACTCATACAAGTTTCAGTGGAAAGTGAAGCAATGTTCTCGGGATGAATGACACGATATATGGCATATGTTAAAATGGCAATCCAAGCCTTCTTTCGCTCTTTCTCACAGAAAACACTTCCAGTAAAGGCAATGCTGGAAACTTCAAAGCCTTATGGTGCGTTTGTTCCAGCAATAGTCTGGAGACAAATGCCCAAATAAAAGATCCTCCCACCTTCATGGAGATGGCTTTTCGTGTATATAAATCATGTGATAGGCTCTGACAACACAAAACTAAATAATTTTCTCTCGAGTACTACGAAGTTGTAGTAAAGATACTCTTAACAATGGCTTACACTTTCATCTTGTCTTTATGACTACCAAATAGTGAACAGACAGAATTAAATTATGTATATAAATATTTCCTGTAACTTCACATATTAGCCTATATTTACAGTTATTTTGTTTATCATAACAGGATTTTAGTAGGACAATCACTTTCTTTTTGCGTTTGAAATCTTTCCTTATAGTGCTTAGTAGGCAACATGTACATTTTTTGCTGGCACTGGTTTTTCAATCATTTGTATGTTACAAATGTTTTGAAAAAGTTATGATTGAAGGAAAATTTTGCGTTTGAAACGCCCGCTAAAACGATCCTGTTGCTCCTGCGAACTCCGTGGCGTCACAAGTTAGATACAAACTCGGCCGTCGCATGTTTACTTCAGCGGTGATGCGTATAGTAATGGAAAGAGAAACTAAAGAGTCACGTTTACCAAAATCATCGAAATGGTTTATAGTATCACAGTATATCTCGCAAAACATCAGGTGAAATATTTGTTATTTACAAAAACCGAAACAAACAGGAAGATGTGGTTTAAAGCAATTAGGTGAGACATTGAAGATCTTTCGCCAAAATAAGTTATTTTTGTTCGCGAAGATCATTTTGATGTACGTAGTTATATTTAAGGTGTTTATGTTTCCTTTATGCAGGTACTTTAACATTGAACTTCTTTATGCAGGTACTTTAACATTGAACTTCTTAATGGCTACTATTTATATCTGACCTAACCTTCATTACGTCACTATGGTATTGTTTACAATACACCACAACGCTTTTAGCAATTCGTATGTGATGTAGACGTGAGCATAAAAAATATGCCAACGTATTTCATAATAATGACATATACATAGAATTGCAAAATTTTAACCACACAATGTAAATTTTACATTTTGTAAGTTTATACATTCCAAGTTAGGTCTAACATTCGTTTCAGAAGCACAGCTATCATGTTTATGCTATATTGACATTATATGCCTAAATAACATGTCCAAATGTTAAGCCATGCAAATAAAACATTAAATTATTTGGGTGGTGCTCGGAGTCGCTCTTGCAAAAAGGTTGGTTTATATCATACGGTACTTGCCAAACATAGCAATTTCTAATAAATTTAAGTTGTTTTGAATTGTCTCTAGTTGGCTTTCATAAGCCTAACAATTTAAGTTAATAGCAAGTTAAAATTTACTTCCAATACACTAAGCTGCATGTTTTTAGAAATGTTCATCAAGGATGATCTTGCTTTCATATTTGGCCTTCCCCTTTTTTCTAACTAACTAATATGGTCGTTATAAAAAAATGACGAGACATGTCCACTAAATTTACGCTGAATAGCCCTACGCGTATTACGCAAGTAAGCTGTGTTATTTTTATAATATTTCCCCTTAAATAAACAGAAATAAAACAGCTTTGAGAAATAAACCAAATTCTTAAGCTTTTATTGCCTATTTTCTTCGCTGTGTTTGATATCATCCTACGTATTAAGTGTTTTTTAACTACCATATGCATACTTCCAGCTCATGTGTACAGTTCTTACAGGTAGTGACTAACATGCTAGCTTTAGGGCTAGGTGTCTGGTAGTGACTAGCATGCTAGCTTTAGGGCTAGGTGTCTGGTAGTGACTAGCATGCTAGCTTTAGGCTAGGTGTCTGGTAGTGACTAACATGCTAGCTTTAGGCCTTAGGTACTGGTAGTGACTAGCATGCTAGCTTCAGGTCTAGGTGTCTGGTAGTGACTAGCATGCTATCTTTAGGGCTAGTGTCTGGTAGTGACTAGCATGCTAGCTTTAGGCTTAGGTATCTGGTAGTGACTAACATGCTAGCTTTAGGGCTAGGTGTCTGGTAGTGACTAGCATGCTAGCTTTAGGGCTAGGTGTCTGGTAGTGACTAGCATGCTAGCTTTAGGGCTAGGTGTCTGGTAGTGACTAGCATGCTAGCTTTAGGATTAGGTATCTGGTAGTGACTAACATGCTAGTTTAGGGCTAGGTGTCTGGTAGTGACTAGCATGCTAGCTTTAGGGCTAGGTGTCTGGTAGTGACCAGCATGCTTGCTTTAGGCTTAGGTATCTGGTAGTGACTAACATGCTAGCTTTAGGCCTAGGTGTCTGGTAGTGACTAGCATGCTAGCTTTAGGCTTAAGGTATCTGGTAGTGACTAACATGCAAAGCTTTAGGGCTAGGTGTCTGGTAGTGACTAGCATGCTAGCTTTAGGCTAGGTGTCTGGTAGTGACTAGCATGCTAGCTTTAGGATTAGGTATCTGGTAGTGACTAACATGCTAGTTTAGGGCTAGGTGTCTGGTAGTGACTAGCATGCTAGCTTTAGGCCTAGGTGTCTGGTAGTGACTAGTATGCTAGCTTTAGGGCTAGGTGTCTGGTAGTGACTAGCATGCTAGCTTTAGGGATAGGTGTCTGGTAGTGACTAGCATGCTAGCTTTAGGGCTAGGTGTCTGGTAGTGACTAGCATGCTAGCTTTAGGCTAGGTATCTGGTAGTGACTAACATGCTAGCTTTAGGGCTAGGTGTCTGGTAGTGACTAGCATGCTAGCTTTAGGCCTAGGTGTCTGGTAGTGACTAGCATGCTAGCTTTAGGGCTAGGTGTCTGGTAGTGACTAGCATGCTAGCTTTAGGGCTAGGTGTCTGGTAGTGACTACCATGCTAGCTTTAGGCCTAGGTGTCTGGTAGTGACTAGCATGCTAGCTTTAGGCCTAGTGTCTGGTAGTGACTAGCATGCTAGCTTTAGGGCTAGGTGTCTGGTAGTGACTAGCATGCTAGCTTTAGGCCTAGGTGTCGGTAGTGACTAGCATGCTTAGCTTTAGCCTAGTGTCTGGTGTTGAGAGGACTAGCATGCTAGCTTTAGGCCTAGGTGTCTGGTAGTGACTAGCATGCTAGCTTTAGGTCTAGGTGTCTGGTAGTGACTAGCATGCTAGCTTTAGGGCTAGGTGTCTGGTAGTGACTAGCATGCTAGCTTTAGCTAGGTGTCTGGTAGTGACTAGCATGCTAGCTTTAGGACTAGGTGTCTGGTAGTGACTAGCATGCTAGCTTTAGGGCTAGGTGTCTGGTAGTGACTAGCATGCTAGCTTTAGGCCTAGGTGTCTGGTAGTGACTAGCATGCTAGCTTTAGGCTAGGTGTCTGGTAGTGACTACATGCTAGCTTTAGGAGGCTGGTAGTGACGCATGCTGCTTTAGGCTGGGTTGGTAGTGATAGCATGCTAGCTTAGGTCTAGGTATCTGGTAGTGACACATGCAGTTAGGGTAGTGTCTGAGCAATGCTAGCTTTAGGCTAGGTGTCTGGTAGTGACTAGCATGCTAGCTTTAGCTAGGTGTCTGGTAGTGACTAGCATGCTAGCTTTAGGCCTAGGTGTCTGGTAGTGACTAGCATGCTAGCTTAGGGTCTAGGTGTCTGGTAGTGACTAGCATGCTAGCTTAGGCTAGGTATCTGGTAGTGACTAGCATGCTAGCTTTAGGCCTAGGTGTCTGGTAGTGACTAGCATGCTAGCTTTAGGCCTAGGTGTCTGGTAGTGACTAGCATGCTAGCTTTAGGGCTAGGTGTCTGTAGTGACTAGCATGCTAGCTTTAGGGCTAGGTGTCTGGTAGTGACTAGCATGCTAGCTTTAGGCCTAGGTGTCTGGTAGTGACTAGCATGCTAGCTTTAGGCCTAGGTGTCTGGTAGTGACTAGCGTGCTAGCTTTAGGCCTAGGTGTCTGGTAGTGACTAGCATGCTAGCTTTAGGCTAGGTGATCTGGTAGTGACTAGCATGCTAGCTTTAGGCCTAGGTGTCTGGTAGTGACTAGCATGCTAGCTTTAGCCTAGGTGTCTGGTAGTGACTAGCATGCTAGCTTTAGGCCTAGGTGTCTGGTAGTGACTAGCATGCTAGCTTAGGCTAGGTGTCTGGTAGTGACTAGCATGCTAGCTTAGGCTAGGTGTCTGGTAGTGACTAGCATGCTAGCTTTAGGCCTAGGTGTCTGGTAGTGACTAGCATGCTAGCTTTAGGCTAGGTGTCTGGTAGTGACTAGCATGCTAGCTTTAGGGCTAGGTGTCTGGTAGTGACTAGCATGCTAGCTTTAGGCTAGGTGTCTGGTAGTGACTAGCATGCTAGCTTTAGGCCTAGATGTCTGGTAGTGACTAGCATGCTAGCTTTAGGCTAGGTGTCTGGTAGTGACTAGCATGCTAGCTTTAGGCCTAGGTTTATGACTAGCAGCTAGCTTAGGCTAAGTCTGTGTGACTATCTGCTTTAGGCCTAGGTGTCTGGTAGTGACTAGCATGCTAGCTTTAGGTCTAGGTGTCTGGTAGTGACTAGCATGCTAGCTTTAGGCTTAGGTATCTGGTAGTGACTAGCATGCTAGCTTTCTAGGGTCTGTAGTGACTGCTGCATTGTGTTCTGGTAGTGACTAGCATGCTAGCTTTAGGCTAGGTGTCTGGTAGTGACTAGCATGCTAGCTTTTAGCCTAGTGTCTGGTGTAGTGACTAGCATGCTAGCTTTAGGCCTAGTGTGTCTGGTAGTGACTAGCATGCTAGCTTTAGGCCTAGGGTCTGTAGTGACTGCGCTGTTAGCTAGTACTGGTAGTGATAGCTGCTAGCTTATTAGTAGGTTGCTGCAGCTAGCTTGCTAGTGGTAGTGACTAGCATGCTAGCTTTAGGCCTAGGTGTCTGGTAGTGACTAGCATGCTAGCTTTACCTAGGGTTAGGGACTAGATGCTAGTTAGGCTGGTCGTAGTGACTAGCATGCTAGCTTCAGGTCTAGGTGTCTGGTAGTGACTAGCATGCTAGCTTTAGGCCTAGGTGTCGGTAGGACTAGCATGCATTAGTAGTTGATGACAGCATGCTAGCTTTAGGGCCTAGGTGTCTGGTAGTGACAGCATGCTAGCTTTAGGCTAGGTGTCTGGTAGTGACTAGCATGCTAGCTTCAGGTCTAGGTGTCTGGTAGTGACTAGCATGCTATCTTTAGGGCTAGGTGTCTGGTAGTGACTAGCATGCTAGCTTTAGGCTTAGGTATCTGGTAGTGACTAACATGCTAGCTTTAGGGCTAGGTGTCTGGTAGTGACTAGCATGCTAGCTTTAGGCTAGGTGTCTGGTAGTGACTAGCATGCTAGCTTTAGGGCTAGGTGTCTGGTAGTGACTAGCATGCTAGCTTTAGGATTAGGTATCTGGTAGTGACTAACATGCTAGTTTAGGGCTAGGTGTCTGGTAGTGACTAGCATGCTAGCTTTAGGCTAGGTGTCTGGTAGTGACCAGCATGCTTGCTTTAGGCTTAGGTATCTGGTAGTGACTACATGCTAGCTTTAGGCCTAGGTGTCTGGTAGTGACTAGCATGCTAGCTTTAGGCTTAGGTTCTGGTAGTGACTACATGCTAGCTTTAGGGCTAGGTGTCTGGTAGTGACTAGCATGCTAGCTTTAGGGCTAGGTGTCTGGTAGTGACTAGCATGCTAGCTTTAGGCCTAGGTGTCTGGTAGTGACTAGCATGCTAGCTTTAGGCCTAGGTGTCTGGTAGTGACTAGCGTGCTGCTTTAGGCCTAGGTATCTGGTAGTGACTTAGCATGCTAGCTTCAGGTCTAGGTATCTGGTAGTGACTAGCATGCTAGCTTTAGGCCTAGGTGTCTGGTAGTGACTAGCATGCTAGCTTTATCTAGGTGTCTGGTAGTGACTAGCATGCATAGTTTAGGCCTAGGTGTCTGGTAGTGACTAGCATGCTAGCTTCAGGTCTAGGTGTCTGGTAGTGACTAGCATGCTAGCTTAGGGTCTAGGTGTCTGGTAGTGACTAGCATGCTAGCTTTAGGCCTAGGTGTCTGGTAGTGACTAGATGCTAGCTTTAGGCCTAGGTGTCTGGTAAGTGACTAGCATGCTAGCTTTAGGCTAGGTGTCTGGTAGTGACTAGCATGCTAGCTTTAGGGCTAGGTGTCTGGTAGTGACTAGCATGCTAGCTTTAGGGCTAGGTGTCTGGTAGTGACTAGCATGCTAGCTTTAGGCTAGGTTCTGGTAGTGACTACATGCTAGCTTTAGGCTAGGTGTCTGGTAGTGACTAGCATGCTAGCTTTAGGCTAGGTGTCTGGTAGTGACTAGCATGCTAGCTTTAGGCTAGGTAGTCTGGTAGTGACTAGCATGCTAGCTTTAGGCTAGGTGTCTGGTAGTGACTAGCATGCTAGCTTTAGGCTAGGTATCTGGTAGTGACTAACATGCTAGCTTTAGGGCTAGGTGTCTGGTAGTGACTAGCATGCTAGCTTTAGGCTAGGTGTCTGGTAGTGACTAGCATGCTAGCTTTAAGGCTAGGTGTCTGGTAGTGACTAGCATGCTAGCTTTAGGCCTAGGTGTCTGGTAGTGACTAGCATGCTAGCTTTAGGGCTAGGTGTCTGGTAGTGACTAGCATGCTAGCTTTAGGGCTAGGTGTCTGGTAGTGACTACCACGCTAGCTTTAGGCCTAGATGTCTGGTAGTGACTAGCACGCTAGCTTTAGGCCTAGGTGTCGGGTAGGACTAGCATGCTAGCTTTAGGCTAGGTGTCTGGTAGTGACTAGCATGCTAGCTTTAGGCCTAGGTGTCGGTAGTGACTAGCATGCTAGCTTTAGGGCCTAGGTGTCTGGTAGTGACTAGCATGCTAGCTTTAGGCCTAGGTGTCTGGTAGTGACTAGCATGCTAGCTTTAGGCCTAGGTGTCTGGTAGTGACTAGCATGCTAGCTTTAGGCTAGGTGTCTGTGTAGTGCTCGCAGTTGCTAAGCTTATTTAGGCTAGGTGTCTGGTAGTGACTAGCATGCTAGCTTTAGGCCTAGGTGTCTGGTAGTGACTAGCATGCTAGCTTTAGGGCTAGGTGTCTGGTAGTGACTAGCAGCTAGCTTTAGGCCTAGGTGTCTGTAGTGACTAGCATGCTAGCTTTAGGCCTAGGTGTCTGGTAGTGACTAGCGTGCTAGCTTTAGGCCTAGTGTCGGTGACTAGAGCTAGATTAGGCTAGGTGCGGTAGGACTAGCATGCTAGCTTTAGGCTAGGTGTCTGGTAGTGACTAGCATGCTAGCTTTAGGCTAGGTGTCTGGTAGTGACTAGCATGCTAGCTTTAGCTAGGTGTCTGGTAGTGACTAGCATGCTAGCTTTAGGCTAGGTGTCTGGTAGTGACTAGCATGCTAGCTTAGGCCTAGGTGTCTGGTAGTGACTAGCATGCTAGCTTTAGGCCTAGGTGTCTGGTAGTGACTAGCATGCTAGCTTTAGGCCTAGGTGTCGGGTAGTGACTAGCATGCTAGCTTTAGGCCTAGGTGTCTGGAGTGACTAGCATGCTAGCTTTAGGTCTAGGTTCTGGTAGTGACTAGCATGCTAGCTTTAGGCCTAGGTGTCTGGTAGTGACTAGCATGCTAGCTTTAGGCCTAGGTGTCTGGATAGTGACTAGCATGCTAGCTTTAGGGCTAGGTGTCTGGTAGTGACTAGCATGCTAGCTTTAGGGCTAGGTGTCTGGTAGTGACTAGCATGCTAGCTTTAGGCCTAGGTGTCTGGTAGTGACTAGCATGCTAGCTTTAGGCCTAGGTGTCTGGTAGTGACTAGCGTGCTAGCTTTAGGCCTAGGTATCTGGTAGTGACTAACATGCTAGCTTAGGTCTAGGTGTCTGGTAGTGACTAGCATGCTAGCTTTAGGCCTAGGTTCTGGTAGTGACTAGCATGCTAGCTTTAGGCTAGGTGTCTGGTAGTGACTAGCATGCTAGCTTTAGGCCTAGGTGTCTGGTAGTGACTAGCATGCTAGCTTCAGGTCTAGGTGTCTGGTAGTGACTAGCATGCTAGCTTTAGGGCTAGGTGTCTGGTAGTGACTAGCATGCTAGCTTTAGCTTAGGTATCTAGTGGCAACTGGTTAGGTAGGTGTCTGGTAGTGACTAGCATGCTAGCTTTAGGCTAGGTGTCTGGAGTGACTAGCATGCTAGCTTTAGGGCTAGGTGTCTGGTAGTGACTAGCATGCTAGCTTAGGATAGGTTCTGGTAGTGACTAACATGCTAGTTTAGGGCTAGGTGTCTGGTAGTGACTAGCATGCTAGCTTTAGGGCTAGGTGTCTGGTAGTGACCAGCATGCTTGCTTTAGGCTTAGGTATCTGGTAGTGACTAACATGCTAGCTTTAGCCTAGGTGTCTGGTAGTGACTAGCATGCTAGCTTTAGGCTAGGTATCTGGTAGTGACTACATGCAAAGCTTTAGGGCTAGGTGTCTGGTAGTGACTAGCATGCTAGCTTTAGGCTAGGTGTCTGTAGTGACTAGCATGCTAGCTTTAGGATTAGGTATCTGGTAGTGACTACATGCTAGTTTAGGGCTAGGTGTCTGGTAGTGACTAGCATGCTAGCTTTAGGCCTAGGTGTCTGGTAGTGACTAGTATGCTAGCTTTAGGCTAGTGTCTGGTAGTGACTAGCATGCTAGCTTTAGGGTAGGTGTCTGTAGTGACTAGCATGCTAGCTTTAGGGCTAGGTGTCTGGTAGTGACTAGCATGCTAGCTTTAGGCTAGGTATCTGTAGTGACTACATGCTAGCTTTAGGGCTAGTGTCTGGTAGTGACTAGCATGCTAGCTTAGGCCTAGGTGTCTGGTAGTGACTAGCATGCTAGCTTTAGGGCTAGTGTCTGGTAGTGACTAGCATGCTAGCTTTAGGCTAGGTGTCTGGTAGTGACTACCACGCTAGCTTTAGGCCTAGATGTCTGGTAGTGACTAGCATGCTAGCTTTAGGCCTAGTGTCTGGTAGTGACTAGCATGCTAGCTTTAGGCTAGGTGTCTGGTAGTGACTAGCATGCTAGCTTTAGGCCTAGGTGTCGTAGGACTACATGCTAGCTTTAGCCCTAGGTGTCGGTAGGACTAGCATGCTAGCTTTAGGCCTAGGTGTCTGGTAGTGACTAGCATGCTAGCTTTAGGTCTAGGTCTGGTAGTGACTAGCATGCTAGCTTTAGGGCTAGGTGTCTGGTAGTGACTAGCATGCTAGCTTTATGCTAGGTGTCTGGTAGTGACTAGCATGCTAGCTTTAGGCTAGGTGTCTGGTAGTGACTAGCGTGCTAGCTTTAGGGCTAGGTGTCTGTAGTGACTAGCATGCTAGCTTTAGGCCTAGGTGTCTGGTAGTGACTAGCATGCTAGCTTTAGGCCTAGGTGTCTGGTAGTGACTAGCTGCTGCTTTAGGCTAGGTTCTGGTATGATTAGCATGCTAGCTTTAGGCTAGGTTCTGGTAGTGACTAGCATGCTAGCTTTAGGCCTAGGTGTCTGGTAGTGACTAGCTGCTAGCTTTTGCCTAGGTGTCTGGTAGTGACTAGCATGCTAGTTTTAGGCCTAGGTCTGGTAGTGACTAGCATGCTAGTTCAGGCTAGGTGTCTGGTAGTGACTAGCATGCTAGCTTAGGTCTAGGTGTCTGGTAGTGACTAGCATGCTAGCTTTAAGCCTAGGTGTCTGGTAGTGACTAGCATGCTAGCTTTAGGCCTAGGTGTCTGGTAGTGAATAGCATGCTAGCTTCAGGTCTAGGTATCTGGTAGTGACTAGCATGCTAGTTTTAGGCCTAGGTGTCTGGTAGTGACTAGCATGCTAGCTTTAGGCCTAGGTGTCTGGTAGTGACTAGCATGCTAGCTTCAGGGCTAGGTGTCTGGTAGTGACTAGCATGCTAGCTTTAGGCCTAGGTGTCTGGTAGTGACTAGCATGCTAGCTTTAGGCCTAGGTGTCTGGTAGTGACTAGCATGCTAGCTTTAGGCCTAGGTGTCTGGTAGTGACTAGCATGCTAGCTTTAGGCCTAGGTGTCTGGTAGTGACTAGCATGCTAGCTTCAGGTCTAGGTATCTGGTAGTGACTAGCATGCTAGCTTTAGGGCTAGGTGTCTGGTAGTGACTAGCATGCTAGCTTTATACCTAGGTATCTGGTAGTGACTAGCATGCTAGCTTTAGGCCTAGGTGTCTGGTAGTGACTAGCATGCTAGCTTTAGGCCTAGGTGTCTGGTAGTGACTAACATGCTAGCTTTAGGCCTAGGTGTCTGGTAGTGACTAGCATGCTAGCTTCAGGTCTAGGTATCTGGTAGTCACTAGCATGCCAGCTTCAGGCCTACTGTGAACATGATGTTCGTTATCTGTCATTTCTAAAGAAAAAAAAAGTGTTTATGTATACTGAAACGCGGTCTAGAATCCGGAAATATTTTTAACATTTTTTCTCAACGTTAAGTTTTATTTCTAAATAATATAGTTAATTCACAGACCTCAAGTATGGCACGCGACAACAAAGTACGCTCACTGCAGTCGCCTTCATTACAACTTTGTAATTCCATATTTTAATTTTCGACTTTGAACCTTGGCAATCATTAATATAAACACAGATAATAACCCGTATTCCAATCAAACGTACAAACAAATAAGTTTCAACATGTGATTTAAGCCTGCTGTCGTTTTGAACGTCACTGTGCGATATGAGATACGTTCTTACCTTTGTAATTTTACACCTTTTATTTCAGGTTTCATATAACAATTGTAATTTAATTAATTAATTGCCATATTGGTATCTACGTGCGGCAGATTGTCTGACTGCACTTTCACAAAGTTGGCTGCCATTTCACTGCTATGTGTTTGGAACTTGTAGGAGCCGGCCGCCGGCGTATGGCTAGTTACGTCAGACTAGTGAGAGAGCGTTCCCCATTTCACTGCTGCGTGATTGGGACTTGTAGGAGCCGGCCGCCGGCGTATGACTAGTTACGTCAGGACAGTTGGAGAGCGTTCCCCATTTCACTGCTGCGTGTTTGGAACTTGTAGGAGCCGGCCGCCGGCGTATGGCTAGTTACGTCAGACCAGTGAGAGAGCGTACCGCATTTCACTGCTGCGTGTATGGAACGCGTAGGAACCAGCCGCCGGCGTATGACTAGTTACGTCAGACTAGTGAGAGAGCGTTCCGCAATTCACTGCTGCGTGTTTGGAACTTGTAGGAGCCGGCCGCCGGCGTATGGCTAGTTACGTCAGACTAGTGAGAGAGCGTTCCGCATTTCACTGCTGCGTGTATGGAACGCGTAGGAACCAGCCGCCGGCGTATGGCTAGTTACGTCAGACCAGTGAGAGAGCGTTCCGCATTTCACTGCTGCGTGTTTGGAACTTGTAGGAACCAGCCGCCGGCGTATGGCTAGTTACGTCAGACTAGTGAGAGAGCGTTCCCCATTTCACTGCTGCGTGTTTGGATCTTGTAGGAACCAGCCGCCGGCGTATGGCTAGTTACGTCAGACTAGTGAGAGAGCGTTCCGCATAACACTGCTGCGTGTTTGGAACTTGTAGGAGCCGGCCGCCGGCGTATGGTTAGTTACGTCAGACTAGTGAGAGAGCGTTCCCCATTTCACTGCTGCGTGTTTGGAACGCGTAGGAACCAGCCGCCGGCGTATGGCTAGTTACTGCAGACCAGTGAGAGAGAGTTCCGCATTTCACTGCTGCGTGTTTGGAACTTGTAGGAGCCGGCCGCCGGCGTATGACTAGTTACGTCAGACCAGTGAGAGAGTTCCCCATTTCACTGCTGCGTGTTTGGAACTTGTAGGAGCCGGCCGCCGGCGTATGGCTAGTTACGTCAGGACAGTTGGAGAGCGTTCCCCATTTCACTGCTGCGTGTTTGGAACTTGTAGGAGCCGGCCGCCGGCGTATGACTAGTTACGTCAGACCAGTGAGAGAGTTCCCCATTTCACTGCTGCGTGTTTGGAACTTGTAGGAGCCGGCCGCCGGCGTATGGCTAGTTACGTCAGGACAGTTGGAGAGCGTTCCCCATTTCACTGCTGCGTGTTTGGAACTTGTAGGAGCCGGCCGCCGGCGTATGGCTAGTTACGTCAGGACAGTTGGAGAGCGTTCCCCATTTCACTGCTGCGTGTTTGGAACTTGTAGGAGCCGGCCGCCGGCGTATGACTAGTTACGTCAGACCAGTGAGAGAGTTCCCCATTTCACTGCTGCGTGTTTGGAACTTGTAGGAGCCGGCCTCCGGCGTATGGCTAGTTACGTCAGACCAGTGAGAGAGCGTTCCGCATTCACGTAATTGCGGCCGCGGTAGTTAATGTTTTAATACTAAAAAAAAAAAATTTGTCAAAAACGGTTTTTATGCAACAAAAGGCACATTTTTTTATTTCGTACGCATATACAAATGTGTTCGTATCATTTTTAACTATTTTTGAGAAATTTGCATGTTGCCAATTGATAAACTTCGTTTTTAAAGAATGCGTGTACACTCTGATTTCTATTTCTTTTATTTTTACGTATCTTGCAAATTATAATGAAAAATAAAGATACAGAAATTAAAGTATATATAATTCCTTATATTTTGGAAAATTCAGTTTCTAATTCAATTGTTTCATTTCGAAGATTTTAGTGGAACTCCAAACACATTTTTTTTCACATATGCAAATATTTTTTTACATGTCGAAATTTTCTAAGTTAGTTAAAATAATTACATTGTCGCGATGCGAGAAAATTTATAGGCAATCATAACACGAAAGACAAGTATACCGACTATAATTTTAGACATACACATATATGTACCATCTTTTTCCAATGTCTTATTTCCAATGCTCTGTTCTAACACAGTCAACTGAGTATCAAACTTCGGACAGTCTTCGCATATAATCGCGAATGATTAAGCATTAAGTTCCAAGCAACCTTCAACGGAATAAGTAACAAATTAAAAATTATAAAATATAATTATTTCAGAATCTCTCTATTTTTGTATCAGTTGTTCTCTTTAACACTTGTCGCATCTTACACTCTGTGAAACATTTGGCAATGACCTCACATAATCAATGTAGTCTGCAAGATCCCGACCTCTGGATGGACTTATTTCATTGGGACAAATAAAATCTAAGCCGAGTTATTTTACAATTCGTTATAACTTCCCGCAGAATATTTTTTGGCGAAATTTTTCGATTCCCTCTTTCAACACATTCGCCACAAAATCGAAAGGTAATCCACATTGAGATCCTTAAAAAAATTTTAAGGAATGACGTACGTATATAGGTTTTTGTATTGTTCTTCGAAGTATAACAACCCCGTCTTCAACACAGTAATAACACGTAGCCCTGTATGACGCAGCAGACATTAGAGTGTTTACTGTAACCTGGGCACTTTTGAAAGTCATGCTTAAGATCTACTTGTACTCACATTGTGTATACTTCCACCATGCGTAAAATTAACATTGCCACGGGCCTGATCATTTCATTCATTCTGCAGTCAATTGAAATGTGAAATTATTACAAAAGTAATATTACAAATAATATAATTGTTGCACTTATGTGTACTACATTTACAGAAATAAAACTAAATAGTTTCAGTTTTCACAAATGTTTACCTAAAACTTTTATTTAACCCTAAGACATGAAAATACTTTCCGTCGCTACCAACTTTTCTGGGTGCATGAAAGTCTGCTTAGCCGTTAGTGTATACGCAGATAGGGGCAGTGGCATTATTCAAAGGTTGATTTCAAAAGTCCTCAGATAATCTTGAACAGCCTGTACCAGCACAAACCCGGCCATAACTATCCAAGACTATTAATATTCTTGGCAAGGTTTAGTTTCACAATTAAAAAATTGCCAATAGGTTCACCATGGTTACATTTGAAAGGAAATTATCGGAATGTTAAACAGACACAATGTGTGGGAGATGTTAGTCCTGATGTTGGGATAGACAGGGATAGACAATCATTTATTTAAAGGAGAGCGGCAAAATATAACAAATAGCGTGCGTGTGAAAATCAGCACAAATCATAGCAATATGTAACACTTGTTTTCCAGGTCTTATCAGGAAAATTGATTGATATACACATATTTTATAGATTGCAGAAAAAGAAATACGGAAAAACTTTGAAAAAAGCGTAGGAAAATATAATTGAAGAAATAATGGAAAAACTAATTTCCTACTCACATGCAACATCTTTATACCCTTTTTAACAGAATACATCTAATATTTAAAGATACTGCTGTCAATTGTCAAAGAAAAACTAGTTATTTAAAAAAATTAATCTGTGACAAAATAAACAATTGATTTTCCTAAAATAATCACACAGTAGCTCTGATAAATTACCACACATATTATTTGACTATTCAAATTAACTGGAGAATATACAGAACATTCTTATGTGGGGAAACCAGGCTTAGTTCATTAGTAGAGCATAAGAATCATTTAAAGTCGTTCATGGTAATTTAATACCACACACTCCGACCACTGGACTTGCCATATTATTAAATTCCACACAAAATTTCGTAGAAATGTGTTGAATGATTAAATAGTAAAGAAAAACCATACTCGAACAGTTCTGCAGGTATTAAGGCACAATACCTAGAATGCCAGACTGCCTCAGAACACCAAACGGGAAATGCATAATGAATAATCCTCCTGCAGTTAGATATTCTCCTGTGTGTTTAGCAGCGATACTTAATACTGCTTAGCCTCAATACTGAACCCTCCATAAACTTCATTTAACATCAGACACATTAGTCATACGTGCTACTTCTGCATGCATGCCATTTGTTACTTCTTTTAGAATCTCTTCATACAACATAAAACTTTCAGTCAAGTCCCTCCTAACAAAACAAAAACACATCTGCATTGTCACATTCCAAGCCCAATAAATTGTTTTTTCTGCTGGGCACACTTTCATATTCTCTTAAGAATGAGAAACAGATAACACACTATTTAAACATTAATTTCCATTAATAAAATGATGCAGCTAAAATGTTAATCTAGTAGAGTGTGGATAAAAGTTACAGTATTGTTTTTGATATAGTTAACATTGACTGATTTAAATAAATTACAACATGTTCAAATACTTTTTAATTAATGTGACATGTAAAGGGATTTAAATTAAATCATTCAAATGAAGTTAATAACATATGTTCACAATATTTAAATAACCAGAATTAGTGTGTGTAGAAATTTAGAAATAATAAAGTGTCACGTGGAGACCTCTCTAAGGAAACTCCTTACACATTAATTTAGAAAATCGCATTATCACTCCTGTACGAATCATGCATTAAACACCTAAATAAATAATTTTTACTGTATAATGCGAATATCGAACACACTAAGCTCCAGTGACAAACGGAGTATCAATATACGGTACAATTTATCACAAATAATGTTCTATAAATATTATTGATTGCTAACTTCAGTATTTTTTCTAGATAAATTTTAATAAGCATCTCTTGTTGCCCATATTTCTCTTTATGGTACTTTGGATAACGTTACGTTTTTGGAGGAGAAGGGCCGAAGGAGCATGTTTCCTTTATTTCTGGCTTGTGTTGTGTGTCCACTGAATTAAATCCTGGAACTTGACTTTACGTGACAACTTGCACGCGAACTTTCCCCATTTGAACGCAGAATGGCCAACTTTCAACAAAGAATCTATTTAAATAATTTAGTTTTGATTTTGGGGATCTGCAACTTGTGGCTTCGCTATCGTTCTCGTGTTTAGAACTCAAGAAATTTATTTCTACATTTATAACATTACAACGTCTACGTGAACATGTTATCCCTGTCACATGTTTTTACCGGAAGTCGCTGAAGCACGTCTGATTTTCATTTAACTGACGAATCAACCGCCATTCGAAGATAATTCCCACAGCTAGCCATGTCTTTTTCAAACAACTTTTTACATCGAAATGATTTAGTGATTTTGTGCTTATGTCGCGGATGCGAAATTTCACGTGGGCACGTCAAAAAAAATTACCAAAATTTTTATTAATTAATACATAAAATATTTGGGTTTCTTAAATGCTAACATAATTTGACACTAGTATTGCTTACTCATCAAATACACTCACGCTTCTTTCGAATTAAAAGAAAATCTAGTCTAGCCAACTGCTATAACTCACATTTCTCAACGAGGTTCATAACAGGTAATATTAATGGTAGATACTGGAGAAGCCCCCTCATAAATGATGCGTTCGCCGAGGTAGATAATTAATGATGTCCCGTGTTCGCAGCTACCTGAGAAAGTGAAACTTGCTGGCAAAGGAAAGAGGGTAAGAGAATCCGAGGAGACCAAACGAAGAGGTAATCATGACCAAGGATAAAGAGAGGGAGTGATCCAAGAGACGAATATTTAACCCCATTACCAGCTGGCGCTCATCCCGAATCCTTACATTGTTGATGTGTTTGTTGACTAGTTCCAGCCGTGTGAAAAGTCCTCTCACGCGAGCTCTGCGTACGAAAATATGGATGATTGATGATTTAGGCAACGGGACTGTTTACATTCGGATCTGAGCTTCGTGAAAGATTCGTTTTGGCCATTTACACAATGTTTTGCCAATTATGTGTGAAACTGTCGAGGAGTAACTGTGAAACTTATCTCTCACAAAATAAAAACCGAATTTATTGAAGTTTGATGAGTTTAGAGTTGCAGTTTCAAGAGGGAACTTACAGGGGATTAATCAAGGCTTTGGAATTACACTGCCAGTAGAAAGTTAATCGTGGTCATTGACGAGTACATTCCACTCCCACTCTCCAAAAACTTTAGAATCGCACATCCTTAACTTATTTATATTTTGTAAAAAAAAAAAAAAACTACGAACTAACCATTTTATTTGTTAGTTCTTTTCCCAGTTATCCACCTCTGAATACAGGGAACTAGTGAAGATAATTACAATAAATTTTCCTATGCAAAATTATAATAAAATTTAAATGGAATACTACATTTTGCAGGAATTGGTTGGTTAGTATCATAACAAGTCTCAAAATAACGTCTACATTACTCCGAAAATTAACATGCAATCCAAAATATTACATATTTTTTTCTCTACTTGCTTTTAAATGAAATAAAAATGTATACCAAAATTATAATGAAATATTCGATTAACTTCACTTCTTAAATGACATGTACACCCTTTTTTAGGATATTTTCTCAGTGATAACCAATTCCGGTCACCAATGATTGATCAAAACGTGCCAACTCATTACTTCGATTATAAATTGAATTACTTCACAGAGTCACTAGTTCTGTTTACAATCATGAAGCATTTAGTGCTCGTTGTAACTATATATCTGAATTTATTAGAATATATATTTTAACTCCCCCTTACCCAGCAGCTCTCAAGACCTCGCTGTTAAGAGCCGCCCAAATCTCTTCACTCTTCACTCATCCTTATCCAATATGGGCGAAGTTTGCTATTTTCAGTTTTTCCTAATATTCTCGGTAACAAACCATTTATTTAATGTCGGATAACAGACGCAAACACTTTGCTGTTTGTAAATATCCGAAAAAATAAAATGATAAAATTAATTCAATGTATTATATGAACAACGTTGTTTTTGATTTGATACATAATTATTAAATACAGTACCTACGCTGATAATTTATACCAAACAACTGGTTTTAATTTAAATATGTCTTATATCACTTATCCTTAAGTTGTTGATAAATGCACAAAAACACTTAGTATTTGAAGCTGTTGTGAAACCTGAACGAATACTTGTGATATACCTATGTTCAGCGTAATTTAATTATAGTCATTTCGCTGTTTGTTAGCATTTTTAAAATCAAAACAATATAAAAATCATCCCATGTATGACGCGTTACTTGACTTCTAAATTTGCAATGTATCACGCGTGTTTTCTACTTGCTGTAACGTAAAAATGCCTTATTTTGGGTTAATTTGAATTTTTAGTTACATTTTATCTTTAAATTATAATATTTCATTTATAACAAATATGAATAAAACAGTCAGAAAATAGATTTGTTGGTAATGTAGAGTAAAAATAGTTCTTATATAAATTATTATTACACTGAGTGCGCACGAATGCGGAAATATTATTTATTTATATAATTATTGTTATTTATTTATCTTACCATTTCTTATAAATTTTCCACATTTCCTTCAAACATAATTTGCTTAATGTATACATTAAGTTGAACAGAACTGTAAAAACGCCGTTAACACCCCTTGTAATTTTATGGCGTCAAAATATGTTTATATCAGCGACAGCTGAATGTGTGTATGCACATACACGTGAGAGGGAAGGCGTGGACAGTATGTGTGCGCGGATGTGTGTGTTTGCACGGGTGTGTGAAATTTCCAATAGTCACCATTTTTTTTCAGATAGTAAAATTAATCTCATTTAATGGAATTTTTTAATTCTGCCGCTGAATATCAGTACTGTTGAATATTACTTATTTTCTGCTAAACACATACGCTGGGAAAAAAATGTTACAGACAAAAATGTCACGTTCCATCGGAATTTACTCATTTGCGATGGTTGAAAACAATAATCCATTTTTCCCGAAGAGAAACTGTGTAACATTTCAGTAGAAATCAGAAGGTTAACAAATTATTTTTTCTTTACTTTTTGAAACAATTAAATTATTATAAATCGCCATTCTTTACAAATAATTTCATATTAAAACATATTTCACCAATTACAATTACAGTATTTATATTCTTCTACATAATATAATTTTTCATAATTTATCTCACTTACACGTTTGTCCTTAACGGTGGTGATAACATTTTGTTAGAGAAAATTAAGTTCGCTTTTACTTCTGCCTAACTTATGCTGTCATCTGTCCTCCAATTGGCTGTCGTCTGACCACGCCACATCTTTCAGCCAACCAGCAATGGCGAGACGAGAGACAACCGGTATATTTTCTTACGTGCATTTGTTTAGTAAACATTCAATACTTCCTACCAAATAGGGAATAAATGAACAATAATAAATACATTTAGAATACAAAATATCGTATAGGAACAAATGAAAAATAGTTACAAATGAACGCTATGTGAATAAACTATTTAAATAACCAAACATTATACTACATTTAGTTTAACTCCTATAATAAAGCTGAATTTGGAAATTATGATAGTTGAATTGGCAACATAAGCAAATACTCTGTAATTATATGTAATTATAATATCTATGACTAACGATAAACGTAACTCCTGAAAACCCGCACCGTTATAACTGCACACCAACGATAGTTCATATTCAAATTAGAGCTGCTTGTATCAGTCTTTAAATCTCCTGTCTCCTACCGCATAACATTCAAACGTGAACTCTGACGGGATTGCTTAGAATTAACTAAAGGTGAAGTCGAATAATTTACATCTGCCTCGTATATCACCAATACTGGCGCTTAAAATATGAGCATACCACTAATACTTTGACAATTATGTGATCTCACTGTCATTTGAAGTTTTCCTGCTTATTTACGATTTTATAATAAAATAACTTTTCATTGTTAAATATACATTAGTTGCAAACGATTTCAATCCTGAAATCCGTAACAAACTTTCAGTACACACATGTAAGTTATATAAAAAGTCGTGGTGACAAGTAGTTTAATATATACTCTTTACTGCGAAGCTAACATGCACACTGTACCGTATATATCATCTTGCGTTTCTTTCAGAAACCGTGGAAGCGAATTATGAACTAATTTTCTTGTATTAATGTTTTATCAAAAACGTAATGTTGGAATTTTCTGCCACTGAGATTAGTTCAACTTTTTTTACAAATTCATTCTATTAATATTTGGCATAATAATATCTTAAGAGGGTGTTAAAGAAATAAATGTAAAAAAATTTGAGGATGGAAAATATGTTAAAAGCATGAACGTAGTACTAAAATGCTTGCTTTAATTACTAGAGCCTCCCTTATTAAATATATGTAAAAGTTTCGTGGTACGTTTGCTGCTTTATTATAGCGTGGAAAACCATCACAGCTGTCGTATTCAGTTTTTTTGGTACGTAGTGTAGTGCACTACTCATATGGTTGCTGTGATAGTATTTCATATATAAAAAAACCAGCCCATTGCATACAACGCAAACATGGTTGTGAAATGTTATCGTTAAGAAGAAAATGGGGGGAGGGGGGCTTGAAAAAGGTTTCTCCAAAAATGTTTAATGTATTCATGTTGCACGCATTCCATTAAGTTTCTAATCAATACCACAGTATTCTTTTATTGACGTAAGAATGTTTTAGGTTTTACACGTTGAGGATGAATACGAAATAAACTAAAAACTGACTAAGCAAGGTTTCTAAAACTTCTGAAGCATGATCACCTATAGCTTTATACCACCATAATTGCAAAATACTCTGATGGATTTCCTAAAAATTATCTAATTAACCGTAGTGAAAAACATTTATAACTGGAAATCCCATTAAATGATATTTTTCTTTCATAACTTGGCAACAATTCAGTGTTTGAATATTTATTTTCATTTCCATCATAAACAAATTATTCGTAGTGTAAACAAAAGCATTTTTTGCCGTTCCACAAATTGCGATAACATATACCGCCACAATTGAGTGTCTTCGCTATTGTTCGAATTATGTATGTATAAATTAAAATTTCTTGTGGGCCTTTCGTTGCCTATAACCGAATGGCTGAGAAATCAATTATTTTTGTTACTGCAAAATCTTACACCAATACTTAAATTAAATTTATTTCAATTATATGGTAATTTTAGATTATTTTATCACGGGCAATTAACAATAAATTTGTTTAATATTTTCGCATAATAAATAATGAACTTTTAAACATTATTCGTTAAGTCATCCCAAGAAAATAAATTTTATTGTAAAGATTTTGCTTAGTGTTTACTGTTGTAAACATTAAATAGAAAACTTCCTCGCAGGAATTGTGCAATCCTACATTTTAAAAATATAACTAGTGTCCCCAAGAAATTTATGTAATAAAATAATAAAATAAAAAAATATTACTTTCTCTGGAGTAGCATTTATGTCAGTTTTTGCGTATGCTTAATATGTTTATATTCCTGAATTTTTATACAGCGTGTTTTCCCTTGATACATTTTAAAACTGAAACAATACTTTTTAGTCTCCCTTATTTAAAATTTAAAAGGATATTTAAATTTATTTCTGTGATCAAAATATCAATATACCGTAATTATGAAGACTAAATTTATTTCTGGAAGTGATACGTGTAACGTTTATACTTTAAGGAGTATTTGGAACGAAAAACACAAAAATGAATTTTATTGTTATCCAGCACAATTAAGAGGGGTTGGATTGGGGGGGGGGGGTCCAAGGTCAAGAAGCGAGGGAGCGATACGGGCGACACTAACACGCACGCCTAGTGCCTCATCGCTCCTACGTGCAAGGCGTGCAGTGTTTCCGTCGTAACGCTGTACTGTGCAAATTAGATCTGTAACAGTGGGACTTTATTACACGCCATGAAAGTACACAGATGAAACTGCACCCGTATCTTTGTACTTTTCTCTTGCCGCTTACGGGAACTGCACACGCAAGTTTTAAAAAATGCGATATTCAACCATTTTCACGTCTTTTTTTCTCCAGGAATACACTTAATATGACAAAAGTAAAAATTAGGGACATAGGTAACTGTATTATCTTTTCTGACAAAAGTCGTATTTGCAGAACATTTATTTGTCGTGATACGCGTATTTGCGCAAACAACTATTTCATAAAAAACGCGAGGGTCTATTCCAAGATTATGATTCAAGCCTCAAGACCGGAGAAAATTGCTCCTTCGCCTAAACTCCACAGAAATTCAAGATAACCAGCAAATGAAAATATAAATGGAGGATGCTCGCAGTTAACTACGGATTTCTGAAAGAGATATCCTTTCCCCATAAGAAAAAATTGAATTTTAATAGACGAGACTAATTCATTCATAGGTTGGTTAAGCACAACTGTGAAATTCAGAATAACGTAAATGTGTCACTTTTACGTTTGGTCTTACGCACATGTAGGTACGCAAACAAAAATGTAAAAAAATACGTATATAATATGGATAACCTATGTTTTGTGCCTGCAGCAACCTTGAAAATTTTGGAAGTAGAGGGGAATACGTGATTCTGGAACACGCCAAGAACTGCAGAGCGGCTAGTCTTCAAATACTACCAGAGGGTGCCGCATTTATACATGCTTTAACATGGAAATTACCACTATTATTCCACCATGTGTAACAGTGTCATGGGCCTGACCACTATATTGTGTTAATTATCCTACGCTTACAACCATTAAAAACCAGAAGGCAAATAATAATAATTTTAATATTCACAAATGGTTACCCAACAACAATAATTAAAAGTTAAGACAGGTAACTACTTTCCTCTCGGTGCTACCAACTTTACTAGGCGCATGCTACCAGTCAGCGTGTCCGTTAACATACACGCATGTAGGGGCAGTTATATTTTTTCAAAGGTTTATTAATGAAGTGCTCAATTAAACCCGATAAGCTCATATAGTCCATTCGCGGTTACTTCACACTTTTCAGAATCCCTGCTAAAGTTCTACTTCCAGGATATCCCTCCGCCTCGGGTAAACAAAGCTTAACAGAGTCTAGAAAATCACACTAGATGGACTACACACCGGATTCGCGCGCACTCAGTGCAATAATACTTTTGAATTAGAACTATTTCTTACTATATTCTGTTCACGGTAAAATGAGCGCTTTTGAAAGACCTGCTTAGTATCTACTTGAATGCACGTTATGTATTCTTCCGTCTTTTGTAAAAGTAACATTGCCATGTGCCTCATCACTTTATTCATGCGTCGGTCAAGTAAAACTATGAAATTTTTAGGAACGTAAATATTATACAAATCGGCTAATTTTTACACTTCGATACACTAAAAAAACAGAAAGCGAAAGAAATAATCTAACTTATCACATATGGTTACCTAACACTTTTCACTGGACATTAAGATATAGAACTATTTTCCATCCATCGTTACCATTACTGGGCAAATGTCATTTAATGTGCCCATTAAAATATCTGCATTATGGGGCAATGATTTTTTTCTATGGTCCATTTCAAAAGTGCTTACTTTATCGTGAACTTCCTTTCGCACTACCAACACACCTATTTTCTCACTTTTTATCTTCACATTATTTATGAATGAACTATTAAAATTTGTGTATAAAATGTAAACGAAATTTCAATTTAAAGAAAATTATGCTATTTTTATGTTAACACAAGTATGAAATGCTTGGCATATTTGGAAAACAACCAAACACGGCATACATAGGGTGATTTTAAAAAGGTTTAACTTAAAAAAAAAGTCGAAGGAATCGCGAATAGACTATACCAAATATGTACTGCCAAAATTAGGGTTGGGGGGGGGGGGCGATCTGATAATCCCAAAACTGGGGGATCAGTCTTGCTTAGGAACGAAGACAAGAGTACAGAAAGGAAATGGTAGGTGCCCGACACAGGAAGCGGAAGTGGCAGCGGCCACGTTCCCCGGAACGCTGCTGCTGGCTTCCAGCACAGGGTTATGCCCTCACGAGTTATGGCTTTTTAAATCCGCGCCTGAATAGCGTTGGGAGTGAGTGCGCGAGGTATAAGGACACTGGCGAGAAGAGAACGTATAAATAAACTTTCTTTTCTCTTACTTTCTACCAGCGCTTCTTTATCCTTTGAGATTTTTTTCCCCCAGCACTTTCTTCCTTCCAGATCTCTCTATTTTTTTTCTTTCTTTCATTTCTACTGTTCCTTGCCGCTGCAGTGGCCGAATGCCAAATGGATGGTCAATTTGGCGGAACACACCGAGCGGGATCAAAGAATTAACCTAACCTGGATGGACTCTGCCCCGAGTCAAAAGGACTTCGGTGCCAAGTGGAGCGTGAAAGAGAATATCTCACCGGAGAGACAGAAAGGGAGAGAGAGAGAAACCTCGCGGTTCGCAAAGGGATGAAATATGTCTTTATCTGGGTGGAGAACTGCATGCAGGGAAGTTCAACTGGCAATGGAAATCCTTTCCCGTAAGGCGGGGAAGAGGGTTGGCTGTGAGGTAGGGGCTTAGCCACAATTTAAGGAGCAGAACTTCACCCGGGACTTTTTTTATACTCTTTACGTCATCATTTTCTCCTTGAGCTAGACGGTATTGCAGGCCTCAGTGGGGGAAAAAAATAAGGAAGAAAAATTCCAACTCGGACAACTTGATGCTGCAGTAGGTAAAACACAGGACTGAAGTAGTGTGAACTTACTCAGAGTGTCCACTAAAATTCCTTTTCAGAATTCCCTGACTTTTCCCTGTTTTCCAGGCAGAATCTTACAGTTTTCCCTGACCTAATTCGACAAATATGAAAACCTTGGATAGCCTATTTTTCACTGCTGTCAGAACAATATGATCTCAGCGAAGTATAAAAATATTATTATACTGCAAGATACCAAGCCAGTAGGGACGATATTTTATTCAGTCCATCGATATTTATTGCGATACACGCTATTGACTTTACATTAAGTCCCCATTACTAATACTTTATTTTGTATGTATAATCGCAATGTCACTTGGAAAATATGTAATATTGCCAGTTCACAAACTTCAAAATTGAAATCTTAAAACATATGCTCATAATTACATTATCCTGTATTAACCCGACTGAACAATTTTCACAGGGTAGCAATTATTTATTTTTTCCCTGACCCAGGCGAAAATTCTCTGACATTTCTTAGACTTTTCCCTGTCATGGGAAATTCCCTGACTTTTCTATATTTTTCAGGATTTCCCTGTGGGCGGACATCCTGTTACTGTGTCAGTTTTGTAGAGCCTGATTTTTAACACTATGAAGTTTCGCCATTCGTCATAATTTCACCAAAAAAAAACTGGATTGTTTGTTATCACGTACACTGTACTGGAATAGTGGCCAAGTCTGGCTTTTAAATTGCAAAATTATTCACAGAAATTCTAAATAACAACGTGGTGGCGGTAACTGCTGACGGTTCCGAACGAAGCGCTATACCATGTTTTAATAGCTCAAACTGCGAACATCTGTCTGGCATGTAAATATGGTGTACGTGGAAGGTAGAATTTTCTTTATTTGTTATCATTCCGAAATACTTAGGCGGTATTGCAATTATCACGTTGCCACTCAGCAAGCACTATCATGTGGGCCAAGACACTACGGTCCTAGAGTTACATGAATGTTGCCTAAGGACTGAAAATGTCACTACTTCGAGCCCTCGAGTTTTTCCAAGTGCCTGTGTGTGTGTGTGTGTGTGTGTGTGTGTGTGTGTGTGTGTATAACACGGTTTTGTGACGGTACCCCAATGAATATTGAACAGAATGGCAATTTTAATGAAAAGTTACTTTCAGCTCCATTTCTAGTCCAATCATAATTGTTTCAACCTTAACTCTTGCGCAAAGAGTGAGGAAAGAAAAACTATTTTAACGCCAAGTTTAGTTTCAGCGAGTGTGTTCATTGAAGTCATCGGCAAGACTTGAAGCAATGAAATCCGGTACTTTTGTTTTTGCCTTTTTGGGATTTAACTGCTAGCAACTTTTACTTTGAATGTTGTTTGTTGTGGGTGAACAACATAATAAAATTACATATAGTCAATTCAGGGTTTCTTCGTATGTTTTGAAACGAACCTTCCAAAAATCATCCAAGGAGTAACATGTCAGCCTGTTTTTTTCAATACTGTGATTAACTTTAAATTATTGTATTTTTGAATAATTGAAACTTCGACTTAGTATATTCTTTAAATGGTAATATTTAATTCGTATTAAATACGAATTAAAATCAGTGAGAGGAGCGATGTATTGGCAACAGCTAGTAATAAATACGCAGTTCACAGTTAAAATATTGTTTTAACCTAGTTTTTTTTATATGCTATTTGCAAATTAAACGTTGTCTATTGATATATTATAATTTTTAGGTAGAACTTAAGGAAACGTATTTCACTGCTACAGATAAAAATATCAGCACAAGTTACTGTGCGTAGTAACACGGTGTTTCTTTTCGAAGAATATCTATCTCTCTCTCTCTCTCTCACTCTCTTTCGCTCTCGTTCTGGAAGTTTCGCAACGCTAGTAGTAGCACTACAATTATACATGTTATGAATTATAGCATATTTAATACTTATTACGGAAAAAAATGTTTATTTTTGAATTTGTAATTTACAACTGAAACGAGATTTTATTGGCTATTTTTAGATGTGATGGCGGGACAGTTAAAAATCCGAAGTTGGCAGTATTGCTGCGGTATGACGATGACATGGCGTGTTGATCTTGTCTGAACGAAGTGTTAATTTTTATTGCTGCTAAATTTTCTTAAAATTACCACATCGAATTTGTACCTTTTTTTTTTTTAACCTACGTACGGGAGTTACGATTTTGTGACAGATCTGTTTTTCCACGCAGGAATAAATATACTTTAACGTGTGTCGTGGGTGCGTATGAAAGGGTATTGTTGCATATCACGCTGGGCTAGTGAAAGTGTGGTTGCGAATATTGGGCGTGCGAAATTTATGCGTGTTAACCGTGAACTGTTTTTATAACGAAATTAATTATTTGAAAATCACGACTTTTTATTTATTACAAAGATGTAACTTTGCCCTAGGTGTTGAAACACAACTGTGTAACATTCTTATGTTTCAATGATTTGAATGTTTGTCACAATCCCTACAAAATACTAAGCCAAGCCAGATAAAAATTTAAATAAATAATTAAATTAACCTAGAAAACAGTAAGTACCAGTATATAGCGATGCAAATGGAATATAAGTTACGGCACGCCTATTTGTGTGCATTTTCACCATTATCGTTTAACTTCGTCGCTGCTACGTACAAAAAATAAGCGACGCGAGTTGCGTGCTTGAATTTACCTTGTGTGTTATTTGGAATGGTAGTTCCTTCATTTTAGTTTTTATTCCAACTGATCCCGTTCTTTTAACGAAATAACCCAAAACATATCAATAACAAGATGTTAAATACTACAGTTGTGACAGGCTTAAACTCAGTTGCGGCTAAATATTCACGTGTATTACGTGTAATGTACTATGTCGTGTTTAACAAATATGTTAAAAATGTAAAATAATAACCGTAAGAACTATTGTCAATACAGACATTGTTTAAAAGTCATAAAGCTGACCTACTTCTGGTTAAAGGACTAAATTTTGAACACTCGTACGAAATGGTTTTTTAAATACGACAAAATTCTTTGAACAATTGAAAATAGTAAACGAAAGCATTTTACGGTTAAAACGTAAAAGTCAAATAACAGTGTTTGTGTTTACATGTAGCGGAAGGATACGTAATCAGTCACCAAATGTAGAACTTTAGCAGGGCTTCAGAAAAGTGTGAAATAACCGTGAATGGCCTAAATAATGTCTATCTTGGACTTCAACATTTATCTTGAATTGTAGCTGAAGATATGGTTTATGTGCAATTTTCACATTTGTGTAGCGAGGATATAATCCCATAATTTGTATAATGTTGTATTTGCAAATTACTTTGCCAAATTCATAAATCTCATAATTTGTATAATTGGATTTGCAAATTACTTTGCAATCTCTTCACTTTCATTAGGCTTACGTTTGATTTAACATTCATTTTAAAATGGAAAACATTTTTTGGTACTTAAACAATTTTTAAGATAAGTTTATAGAATTGTGCATTTCTCATCTCGGAGAAGTGCTGGTACAAAGGCTAAAATGACAACTGTATACACTACACAGTAACATTGCTACATATAAATAAGCCAGTTTCCAAAGAGCTTGTTTGTTTACTATAGTAAGAAGACGTTTATAGGAGTGTCCTTTTCCATATTCCTGAGAACCACCAAGGAATACTTACATTTTACTTTCAAACATGTATGTCCTACAGCGGTCTTAAACTAGCATCTTGCGAAATGAATCTGATTTACTTTTCGGTTTGAAAAATGCACACTGACTCCAATAGCTTTACAGCAACCTCGCCCATGAATGCACCTGACCATATGCTGTTATGGAACATAATGTCCACGTAAAAAGTCTATAGCATAACTACATTACGAACGAGGCTTTACGACAGAGCGGAGTTAATTTATGTAAACACAGTAGTTTTTGATCATTCACCAACAAATGCGCTATTTTAACTTATAAATCCTACTGAGTTTAGCTCTTGACTAGAATACAGTCAAAAAAAATCTATTATTCTAAAGAAAATGTCTTAAGTTTGACAGGAAATTATGTTTAAACACTTTCGCAAGAATAGTAATGGAAGTCGAAGAGTCATGCAAAAATTGCGGCATTGGAAATTTATTCCATATTTACTAGACCCATTTGAGCTGTAGGCGCAGTTTTGACTTAAAGAATGAAAACAAGTATGGTGGAGCAGTGGTGTACCACTTGGCATGGGTTTGGAGGGACATGGGTTCTCGAAGTCACCCCAGGCCAGATCCTGTCATGATGGTTTCGTACTGTACTCTCAACTGGAAGAAATGTATTTGATGTTACAAACATTACTCTACTGATGCTTTTTACAGTTTCTTTCTCAGCAATCCTGGTGGCAAACTAAATCCCTAAATCACATACTTACACTCTCTGTCATACCATTTTAACACTAATCCTAACTAAGTATCGGATGAGAAACAAATTGCAGCTCAACTACTTTAACAGCATTAATCACTAATTGGTTACTATATTATGGTACAAATATCTTTCAGGCCATCCTGAAATAATAAATCAAATATATCATTTACCGAAAAACTAAATGAATAGCCGTCACAACCAACCTTTTCTTATTAACTATTTATGTTTCACCATACACAACATAAATTAGGAGTTTAAATATCTCCGTACAACAGATCGCCGGCGCAAAGCACAGGCCAAGTCAGTGCACTGCACAATACAGTGTAAAAATATTTCCATTGTAGTTCCTTAACTATAATGGAGGTCTCTTATCAAAACTCAGTATGGAAAATTTTACCATACACCAGGTTGTAAATAAGTAGTGTATATATATGGTGTAGTACAGACCATTTTACGTATAAATAAAATCTTCAAATAACTTGTTAACTAAATTGTTTTTTTTTTTTTACTGAATTTAAAAATTAAATTTAAAAATGTAAATAAACAATTCTAGTATGAATTCAAAAAAATTAAAATGATTGTGGTGGTGAATTTTAAAATAAATCATATTAGCGACCTAAATTTTTCAATTAAAAATAAACTTTAGGATACCCTTTTGATTAATTCAAAAATTATATTTAGAACCTAAATTTAAAATTTTCTATGATTACAAACAAAATTTAAAGGAAAAATTATTTTGTCACTCCCTTCGATTAGTTCAAAATTTTATACATACAACCTAAATTTTAAAATGGTCAAAAGTCTTCACCCTTTAACTATGTTTAATTCAGTGACTTATATTAATGCAACATAAAAAAACCTTAATTTTTTAATTCAATTTTTCCTAATTATTAATAAAAATAATTTATATAACAAGTTATTTGAAAAAATATTTCGATGATATCTAAAATGGTCCGTGCTACATCATAGTTATACTAATGAAATAGAGAAATGCTATACTACCTAGTTTGAAATTCCAGTACGAATTTGACTCATTCCTGAATAAATTTAGGTAAACTACCATGTAAATTGGAAGGGGGAGAGGGGAGGGGATGGCTTTTCAATTCGTGCTTTCTCAACAGGCCTATGTGATACATTTTAGGAAAACTTATAATAGTGCACAGGCCATTTGTAATTCCTTCCCCGTTCCATTTTATGTGAGCAACTTGCTCATTTCCAATGACCTCGCCGTCAAGAAGTTAAGGGCATTAGAGAGAATAAATTGTTTTTCGACATTTTTAGCATATTGCACATTTTTCCACTGTGATATGAAATAATAATTTGTTATAATGAGACTACGACATATAATTACTTTTCAGTAACTGTAAAATAAATACTGGATTTTTTGTCATAAAAATCTAAACATTTAACAAAAAAAAAAAAGTTAGACTACAGCTTAAAATTACTGCCCGTGTCATCAAAACTTCACGAAAATTTTTTTTTAGAAAATTGTCTCGTGGTTCGCCCGTATGTCAATTTCCATTTTTGAAATAATATTTAGTCGGAATATGCCTTACCACCGGCGAACCAACCGTTGAATATCAAATAAATTAGAACATGCCATTTATGCGCCTTCAAGAATTATTTTGGCTGAAAACAAACTTAGCGTTAAACTAACTTTTTTTTTAATTTGTACAAATCAACATTTTAAGTTGAAATTCGCGTATTTACGCTAAAAGACATGATGAATATTATTTTTCAGATGATTTTAATTCTCATTATGTTATCAGTTCACTGAAAACATGTCACAAAGCGATGGTCGAAGGCACCGCGGGGGGGTGGGGGGGGGGGTGTGGAGTGACAAGCCTACTTAATTTGTCAGAGTTGTCCTAATTTTTTCAAGCAGGTTTATAGCCGAT